>JARQOD010000003.1:277472069-277626773 GCA_033576555.1 Oophaga sylvatica | reverse complement strand
TGTCACAAAAAAAGAAAAGAAATAACATTTCCAAGTTACTTTTCATCAGCACAATTTTGGAACCAAAAATTTTTTTTTGTTGGAGTTTAAGGGTTAAAAGTTGACCGCGATTTCTAATTTTTCAACAAAATTTCAAAGCAATTTTTTTAGGCCCCTTCATTTGAAGTCCTTTGAGGGGTCTTTTGGAGAAATCCCAAAATGAACCATTCTAAAAACTGCAACCCCTCAAGGTACTCAAAACCTTTAAAGAAGATTATTAACCCTTCAGGTGTTCCAGGGAAATAAAGAACGTGGAAGGAAAAATGAATATTTAACTTTTTAGCCACAAAAATGATCTTTTACAACTTTTTTTTATTTTCACAAGGGGTAAAAGGAGAAAATGGACGATAAGGTTGTTATGCAATTTCTCCTGAGTACCCAATCCCAATAGTGGGGGGAAAAACCACTGTTTGGGCCCGGCGGCCGTTGGGAAGGAGCGCCGTTTGACTTTTTCAAACTAAAATTGGCTGGAATTGAGATTGGACGCCATGTCGTGTTTGGAGAGCCCCTGATGCGCCTAAAACAGTGGAAAACCCCCACAAGTGACACCATTTTTGAAACTAGACCCCCTAAGGTACTTATCTTAGATCTGTTGTGAGCACTTTGAACTCCCAAGTGTTTCACAAAAGCTTATAATGCCTGGGTGTGAAAAAAAAAAAACAATTTTCCACAAAAATGATTTTTTAGTCCCAAATTTTTGAATTTTCCAAGGAAATTGGACCCCAAAAGTTGTTGTCCAATTTGTCCTGAGTACGTGATACCCCATATGTGGGGGGGGGGGAACTGTTTGGGTCACGGCAGGGCTTGGAAAGGAAGTAGTACGTTTTGGAATGAGACGGGATGGGGGTCAGTTCCTTTGCAGTGCCCCAGATGAGCCAAAAACAGTGGAAACCCCCCACAAGTGACCCATTTTGGATACTATACCCCTAAGGAACTTATTTAGATCTTTGGTGAGCACTTTGAACCCCAAGTGCTTCACCACAAGTTTATAATGCCCGGGCATGAAAATAAAAAATCCTATTTTTTTCCACAAAAATTATATTTTAGTCCTAATTTTTTATTTTTCTCAAGGGTAACAGGAGAAATTGGACCACATAAGTTGTTGTCCAATTTTCCTGAGTACGCTGATCCCCCATATGTGGGTGGGAACACTGATTGGGCGCCCCGGCAGGCTCGGAATGGAAGGAGCACCTTTGACTTTTTCCACCAAATTGGCTGGAATTGGATTGGATGCCAGTGCATTTTGGGAGCCCCTGATGTGCCTAAACAGTGGAAACCCCCACAAAATGACCCTATTTTGGAAATGACCCCTAAGGACTTTTCTAGATCTTTGGGTGAGCAATTTGACCCCCAAGTGCTTCACACAAGTTTATAACGTAGAGCCGTAAAATTAAAAATCATTATTTTTTCCACAAAAATGATCTTTTCACCCCAATTTTTATTTTTTCCAAGGGTAACAAGACTCAAAAGTTATTGTGCATTGTCCTGAGTACGCTGATACCCATTGTGGGGGGTAACCACTGTTTGGGTGCATGGCAGAGTTTGGAAGGGAAGGAGCGCCGTCTGACTTTTTCAACGCAGAATTGGCTGGACGCCATGTCGTGTTTGGAGAGCTCCTGATCTGCCTAAACAGTGGAAAACCCCCATAAATGACGCCATTTTGGAAACTAGACCCTCAAGGAAACTTATCTAGATTGTGTGGTGAGAAAATTTTAACCCCAGGTGTTTCACTATAAGTTTATAACGTACAGCCGTAAAATAAAAAATCCTTTTTTTTTTTACAAAAAATGATTTTTTTCGTTTCCCTAATATTTTATTTTCACAAGGGTAAGAAGAAATTGGAAACCCAAAAGTTGTTGTCCAATTTGTCCTGAGTACGCTGATACCCAATATGTGGGAGAAAATACTGTATGGGCGCACGTCAGGGCTCGGAAGGGAAGTGTGACGTTTTGGATTGCAGACTTTGATGGAATGGTCTGGGGGCGTATGTCACATTTGGAGAGCCCCTGATGCACCTATACAGTGGAAACCCCCCACAAGTGACCCCATTTTGGCAAATAGACCCCAAGGAACTTATCTGATGTGTGGTGAGCACTTTGAACCCCGAAGTGCTTCACTGAAGTTTATAACGTACAGCCGTTAAAAATAAAAAATCTTTTTTTTTTTTACAAAAATGATATTTTCGCCCCCCAATATTTTATTTTCCAAGGGTAACAGAATGAAATTGGAACCAAAAGTTGTTGTCCAATTTGTCCTGAGTACGCTGATACCCAATATGTGGGAGAAAACTACTGTATGGGCGCACGTCAGGGCTCGGAAGGGAAGGTTGACGTTTTGGATTGCAGACTTTGATGGAATGGTCTGGGGGCGTCTTTTCGCATTTGGGGGAGCCCCTGATGCGCCTAAAAAAGTGGAAACCCCCCACAAGTGACCCCATTTTGGAAAATAGACCCCACAAGGAACTTGTCTAGATGTGTGGTGAGCACTTTGAACCCCGAAGTGCTTCACAGAAGTTTATAACGCACAGCCGGTAAAAATAAAAAATCTTTTTTTTTTTTGCAAAAAATGATTTTTTTGCCCCAATATTTTATTTTTACAAGGGTAACAGGAGAAATTGGACCCCAAAAGTTGTTGTCCAATTTGTCCTGAGTACGCTGATATCCATATGTGGGAGAAAGAAAACTACTGTATGGGTACACGTCGGGGCTCGGAAGGGAAGTAGTGACGTTTTGGATTGCAGACTTTGATGGAATGGTCTGGGGGCGTCATGTCGCATTTGGAGAGCCCCTGATGCGCCCTAAACAGTGGAAATCCCCAACAAGTGACCCCATTTTGGAAAAAAAGACCCCACAAGGAACTTATCTAGATGTGTGGTGAGCGCTATGAAGCCCCAAGTGCTTCACAGAAGTTTATATGTACAGCCGTTAAAAAACAAAAATATATTTTTTTTTTTGTACAAAATGATATTTTCGCCCCAGTTTTTTATTTTCCCAAGGGTAGCAGAAGAATAAGGACAAATTGCACAATAACTCTTGGGGTCCAGAGTACGCTGATACCCATATGTGGGGATATAACTACTGTTTGGACGCATGGCAGAGCTGAGAAGTGAAGGAGCACCGTTTGACTTTTTCAACGCAGGAATTGGCTGGAATTGAGATCAGACGCCATGTCACATTTGGAGAGCCCCTGATGTGCCTAAACAGCTGAAACCCCCAATTCTAACTCCAACCCTAACCCCAACACACCCTAACCCTAGTCCCAACCCTAACCACAAACTAACCCTAACACACCCCTAATCCAACCTAACCCTAATCCTAACTTTAGCGCCAACCCTAACCCTAAACTTTAGCCGCAACCCTAACCCTAATGGGAAAATGGAAATAAATACTTTTTTTTATTTTATTATTTTTCCCTTACTAAGGGGGTGATAAAGGGGGGTTTGATTTACTATTTATAGCGGGTTTTTATGATTGGCAGCTGTCACGCTAAAGACGCTTTTTATTGCAAAAATAGTTTTTGCATCATCACATTTTGAGAGCTATAATTTTTGCATATTTTGGCCCACAGAGTCATGTGAGGTCTTATTTTTTGCGGGACGAGGTTGAGTTTTTATTGGTACCATTTTTGAGCACGTGACGTTTTTGATCGCTTTTTATTTCGATTTTTGGGAGGTTAGAATGAACAAAAATCAGCAATTCATGAATTTCTTTTGGGGGAGGCGTTTTATACCGTTCCGCGTGTGGTAAATTGATAAAGCAGTTTTATTCTTCAGGTCAGTACGATTATGGCGATACCTCATTTACATAATTTTTTCATATTTTGGCGCTTTTATAGAATAAAAAACAATTTTATTATAAAAAATAATTATTTTTGCATCGCTTTATTCTGCGAGCTATAACTTTTTTATTTTTTCGCTGATGATGCTTTATGACGGCTCGTTTTTTGCGGGAAAAGATGACGTTTTCAGCGGTACCATGTTTTTTATATCGGTCTTTTTGATCGCGTGTTATTCCACTTTTTGTTCGGCGGTATGATGATAAAGCATTGATTTTTTGCTTCGTTTTTTTTTTTTTTTTTTAAGGGGTTCACTAAAGGGGTTAACTAGTGGGACAATTTTATAGGGGGGGTCGTTACGGATGCGGCGATACCAAATATGTGTACTTTTATTGTTTTGTTTTTTTTTATTTTACAGGAAGAAGTGAATTTATTGGGGAATATTTATTTTTTTTTTATTTATTTTGGATTTTTTTTTTACACGTTTATTTTTACTTTTTTAACTTTTTTACTTTGTCCAGGGTGGGACATCACAGTATTTTATCAGATCGCTGGTGTGACAGTGTGCACAGCACTCTGTCACACCAGCGATTGCACAGGCATAGATGCAGGCTTCTCAGTGCCTGCTCTCGGCAGGCACTGAGGTAGCCGCCTCCCTCCAGGACCCGGCGCCATCTTGGATCCGGGTCCTCGGAGGGAGGAAGCCTCAGAACAGCGCGATCACATCGCGCTACTCTGAGGGTCTCAGGGGGGCGCGCAGGGAGCCCCCACCTGAGCGATCCTCCCCTGTGCCCCAGTACATCGCGATCATGTTTGATCGCGGTGTGCAAGGGGGTTAATGTGCCGGGAGCGGTCCGTGACCGCTCTGACACACAGTCATGGGTGTCAGCTGTGATAATCAGCTGACACCCGGCGGCGATTAGCTGCGCTCCCTCAGGAGCGCAGCTGATCGCCTATGACGTACTATCCCGTCCCCGGTCATACGGGCCCAGGTACCCTGGACGGGATAGTACGTCCGATGGCAGTAAGGGTTAAAGAAGAAGATAAAGTTTTTTAGGGTTCGAGATCCCAATGCTGCACAAGGGGAATCTCGAAGCATTCCCGCTGCGGTCCCCCATCTGTCTCCGGCCGCAGTGGAGCCTGCTCAGCAAAGACGTCGGTTCCAGCTTCTTGCCCGGTCCAATACTGTGCAGAGACTTACTGCTGCCTCTCCTGGTCTTCGGTTATAACCAGTGCTGGAGCAGGCAGATTTGGGACTAAGTCCTCGTTTCTTCTTCTGAGCATGCACAGGGCAAGATCTCCCATTGGAGATCAGGGGTCACATGCTCAGTACAGCTACGACTCATATTGGTCCTCCAGGAAGGTCCTGTAGCTGTTTGTGATCTGAAGCAGCTTTCTATTGGTCCTTTCTGGAAGGTCTTCTATCGTGGCTGCTATAAAAGGTTGTCCTGATCGCACGGCGTGCGCTAGTATCAAACCTTTATGTGCTTTGCGCCAGTATGGTCATGCGTGTGTGTGGTTAGGGCGGCTGAAATACGCCTTTACAATACCGACCTAATCGGTGAGGAGCTTGGTATGCTAGCTGGTCAGGGGTCGGTGTCTTAGAAGCCTTTAGAATACCGGCATAACCGGTGTCGTCATGTTATCTCGTTAACCCTTTCCTCCTTGAATGTGGTACCCGAGAGAATAAGACACAGACCAAAGTATGCGTCAATAAAACTCTACTCTTTATTGCTAATGAAGGGGTTTATATACACCCCATAAGCAGGAAGCGGAATTACCATATATGGTGTTTATACAACTTATCACTAAATACATAGAATACTGGTTTTAACTGGAAAACTCCGTTCTTCCCCTTAGCTCCAGTACAGGGTGCCTTTTCATAACTCAGGCGGGCGGGGGTGTATTGACTCAAAAGAAGGAACATCTTATCTCGACTTCTGGTATGCATCAGCTGTAGGGCCGTCTCACACAACGATCTCGCTAGCGAGATCGGTGCTGAGTCACTAGTTTTGTGACGCAGCACCGAGCTCACCAGCGATATCACTGTGTGTGACATTCAGCGACGATCAGCCCCCCTGCCGGGTATCGCTGATCGTCGCTGAAATGTCTGGACATTTTTTTGATCGCTGGTCTCCCGCTGACAGGCACGCATCACTGCGTTGTGACAGGCGGGAGAGACCAGCGATCCGCTGGTAACCAAGGTACACAGCGGGTTTCCAAGCGCGGGGCTGTGCCTAGAAACCCGCTGTGTACCTTGAATACCAGCGCCCTGATGCAGGGAGCTGGTATCCAAGGTACACAGCGGGTTTCCAGGCACGCGCAGCGCTTGGAAACCCGCTGTGTACCTTGGATACCAGCTCCCTGCATCAGGGCGCTGGTATCCAAGGTACACTGCGGGTAACTAAGCGATGTTACCCGCAGTGTCCTTGTGCTGATCGCTGCCCTGAGCTGCCTGTTTGGCAGCTCAGCAGCGATAATATAGCGATACACCAGCGATCCTGACAAGTGCATATCGTTGTCGGGATCGCTGGTGTATCGCTATGTGAGACCCGGGCTTGTCTGACAGAAACCAAGGCCTTATGATAAAAATGCTGGTTTAGCTCTAACACCGGTGAGGAGTTTGGTTGCCATATTCAGGGCCTGGCGTACATACGCCATAGATAAAGCATGACCACTTCCTATGTTCGCTTAGCAGTCAACTG
This sequence comes from Oophaga sylvatica, assembly GCA_033576555.1. Lineage (NCBI taxonomy): Eukaryota > Metazoa > Chordata > Amphibia > Anura > Dendrobatidae > Oophaga > Oophaga sylvatica. The sequence goes on along the minus strand of JARQOD010000003.1, from coordinate 277,620,255 downwards.
TGTACCTGGACACAGTAGGGTTTTTCAGCGGCTATGTGACGCAACAGGGTTCGCTTTAAAACGCTAGTCAGCGCCCTAGCGTTTTACTTTGTGGCTCACTGAAGCTAAGTGAGTTTGCACTTATCGCCATATAGCGCTGTGGCATTCCCGCTAGCGGCTCTGTGGATTAACAGAGTTCACACTAACTGCCACCGCGCATTAAGGCGTTTATTTTAGCGACTCTGGCGGGATAACAGAGTTTGCTACTTACGTCATCTTACTAACAGCAGGCTCTGGGTCTTACTAACCGCAGACCCTAACATAATACTAGCGCCAGGGTCTGGCTAGTAAGATGGCGGATGACCAGCGGCTACAGCTGTACATCCAACAGCTGGAGGGTAGGTTGGCGGCTCTTGAGCGCATAACCTCAGCTGTGGATGTTACAGCAGTCGCTGTTCAGGCTGCTAGCGAAGCTGCAGCCAGTTTGTCCTCTGCCACCTCTGCCCTACATTGTCCCACCTCCCGCTTCCAGACAAGTTTGCTGGTGACAGCAAGCAATGTCGGGGATTCGTGAGTCAGTGCTCCATACAACTCGAGCTTCTGGCTGCACGTTTCCCCATGGATCGGGCACAAGTGGGCTTTGTGATAGCTCTTCTGTCGGGCAGAGCGTTGGAGTGGTCAACACCGCTGTGGAAGCGTGACGACCGTGTGGTGCAGAGCGCTCCTCATTTTCTGGAAGCTCTGAAAAAGGTTTTTCTAGGACCTCAGGTCACCCACGATACGGTGCTCCAACTGCTGGCAAGTACCCAGGGTTCGGCTTTGGTCAACCATTTTGCTGTCCAATTTCGGACTCTGGCCTCGGAATTAGAGTGGCCAGATAAAGTCCTCATTCCCGTGTTCTGGAGAGGACTGGCGGGTCATGTGAAGGACGCCTTGGCTACCAGGGTGATTCCTGCCACACTGGAGAAGCTTATCGCCATTTCCACCCGCGTCGACCTCCGTTTCTACGAGCGGAGGCTGGAACGTGCCCAGTGTAGGTAGAGGGTTCGGTTGGCTCCTACTTTCGCCACCCCTCTGGATTCGCCCGTTCAGGCGTCCGACCTTCGGGAGGTTACTCCTGCGGGATCTAAATCTCGGGCCACTCATCCATCCCCGATTTGTTATATTTGCCAGCAGCAGGGACATTTTGCCAATCGATGTCCACAGCGGCTGAATAAACAGTCGCGCCCAGTAACCGTAGGAACAGGGTCACTGGACGCCATGACTTTAGCCCCTAAAGTGCTCCTCAAGGGGATAATTACCCACGGTTTTACCACCCTACCAATCAAGCTGTGTGTGGATTCTGGGGCAGAGGGGAATTTTATGCCGTCCTCCTTTGCTTCTCACCACACCATGCCTTTGGTGTTGCTGGCTGAACCAGTGTCGGTACGGGTGTTGAACGGAGCAATTCTGCCCACACAAATCACCCATCAGTCTGTCCCACTCACCTTGTCTATGTATCCTTCCCATCAGGAGAATATATCATTTTTTATCCTCCCTGAGGGTATAGATGAGGTTTTGTTGGGATTACCCTGGCTCCGTCACCACTCTCCCCATATTGAGTGGTGTTCAGGGAGAATTCTGGGTTGGGGTAATTTATGTAAAGGCAGATGCATTAGGGACAGCGTGCAGGTCACCACCACTGAGATACCCATAGACCTCTCTCCTCTTCCCAAGGTCTATTGGTCCTATGCCGACGTTTTCTCGAAGAAGGCTGCGGAGACTCTCCCGCCTCATCGTCCCTATGACTGTCCTATCGACCTGTTGTTTGGAGCTGAGCCTCCTAGAGGAAGGAGGCTCTGCCACCAGTCTCCCCATATTGAGTGGTCTTCATGGAGAATTCTGGGTTGGGGTAATTTATGTAAAGGCAGATGCATTAGGGATAGCGGGCAGGTCACCACCACTGAGATACCCATAGACCTCTCTCCTCTTCCCAAGGTCTATTGGTCCTATGCTGACGTATTCTCGAAGAAAGCTGCGGAGACTCTTCCGCCTCATCGCCCCTATGACTGTCCTATCGACCTCTTGCCTGGAGCTGAGCCTCCTAGGGGAAGGGTTTATCCCCTCTCTCTTCCTGAGACAGGGGCCATGTCCCAATATATTCAGGAGAACTTGGCAAGGGGATTCATTAGGAAGTCGGTGTCACCAGCGGGAGCAGGGTTCTTCTTTGTGCAGAAGAAGAACGGAGAGTTAGGTCCATGCATAGATTATAGGGGTCTCAATGCTATCATCGTGAAAAATAAGTACCCTTTGCCGCTAATCTCTGAGCTCTTTGACAGGCTTAAGAGAGCAAGGGTATTTACTAAGCTAGACCTGCGGGGTGTGTATAACCTGATTCCCATCCGTGAGGGGGACGAATGGAAGAAGGCATTTAATACCAGGGATGGGCATTACGAATATCTAGTAATGCCCTTTGGGCTCTGTAATGCCCCAGCTGTCTTCCAGGACTTTGTGAACGACATCTTCCGGGATATGTTGACCACCTCAGTGGTAGTCTATCTGGATGACATTCTCATCTTTTCTCCAGATATGGCCTCCCACCGGAGAGATGTCTGCAAGGTTTTCGACCTCTTGCGAGCAAATTCCCTATATGCGAAGTTGGAGAAGTGCATGTTTGAGCAGGAGTCTCTACCTTTCCTGGGCTATATCATCTCCGCCCAGGGATTGGCTATGGATCCCGCCAAACTACAGGCTGTAATGGATTGGCAAGAACCCCACTCCCTTAAAGCAGTGCAGCGCTTTATGGGGTTCATTAACTACTATCGCCAATTCATTCCCCATTTCTTACTTTGGTAGCTCCCTTGGTAGCCCTCACCAAAAAGGGAGCTAATCCCAAGTTGTGGTCAGAGGATGTCACCAAGGCGTTCTCCTCCATCAAGTCGCATTTTGCCAGTGCTCCCATCTTACATCGCCCCGATGTCGATAAGCCATTTATTTTAGAGGTGGATGCCTCTTCTGTTGGTGCTGGAGCAGTCCTTTTTCAAAAGGATGCCAGGGTCGGAAGCATCCCTGCTTCTTCTTTTCCAAGACCTTTACACCAGCACAGAGGAATTATTCCATTGGGGACAGGGAGTTACTGGCTATGAAGTTATCCTTCTCCGAGTGGAGACATCTTCTGAGGGGGGCTCGCTTCCCCTTCCAAGTATTCACGGACCACAAGAACTTGGTGTATTTGCAGACAGCCCAGCAGCTAAATTCCCATCAGGTCAGATGGTCCTTGTTCTTCTCCTGGTTCCATTTCACCCTCCATTTCCTATCCGGTGAGAAGAACATTCGCGACGACGCTCTATCTCACTCCGTGGTGTCCTCTGAGGAGGTGGAGGAGGAGCCTCAGCTTATTGTCCCCACAGAGAGCTTAAAAACTGTGGCCCCGGTTTCGCTTGAGTCTGTGCCTCCGGGCAAGACTTTTGTGCCCACGAATTTGTGACCGGAAGTACTCTTTTGGGCACATTTGTCCAGGGTGGGTGGACATTTTGGGACAAAAAGGACTTCTGAGTTGCTGGCGAGGACATACTGGTGGCCGCATATGGCCGTGACGTCAGGGAATATGTTCAGGCGTGCGTCTCCTGCGCCAAGAATAAGTCCCCTCGACAATGGCCAGCTGGGCTTCTTTTCCCTTTACCGGTGGCAGACAGGCCCTGGGAGATGGTCGGGATGGATTTCGTGGTGGGCTTACCCAAGTCTCGGGGCTGCACCATCATCTGGGTGATAACTGACCATTTCTTCAAAATGGTGCACTTGGTGCCGTTACTACGGTTACTGTCTGCACTGGCCTTGGCAGCATTATTCATCAGGCATATTTTCGGCCTACAAGGTATGCCAGACAAAATTTCAGTGATCGAGGTCCCCAATTTGCATCTCGGTTCTGGAGAGAGCTATGCCAGCTACTCAGTATTGAGTTAAACCTCTCCTCTGCGTATCATCCCGAGACAAATGGGTTGGTAGAGAGGGCCAACCAGACCTTGGTCACGTATTTGCGACATTTTGTCTCAGCCAGGCAGGATGACTGGGCATCCTTGCTACCGTGGGCAGAGTTTGCTCTCAATAATGCTGTGGCTGACTCCACCGGACAGACCCCATTCCTCTTGAACTACGGTCAGCATCCGCGGGTTCCGGTGCTTATGCCCGTATCTTCCGCCGACTCCAGGGTAGCAGACTGGGCTGTGGAGGCACGGGACATTTGGTACCGTACCCAGGATGCCATCCAGGCCTCCAAGGAGAGGATGAGGTCTTCTGCCCATGCTCATCGGTGCCCCGTTCCGACATTTGCTCCGGGCGACTTAGTGTGGCTCTTTGCCCAAAACATCAGGCTGCGAGTAGAGTCAACTAAGTTGGCACCTCATTATCTGGGCCCCTTTAAGATTCTTGAGCAGGTAAACCCTGTAGTTTACCGCTTAGCCCTTCCGCCTCGCCTTGGTATCACCAACACCTTTCACGTGTCCCTTCTGAAACCCATGGCCATCTCCCGGTTTTCTGAGTCCTCTGCCGGGACGTCGGGTTCCTCTACCGACGATCATGAGGTGAACGCCATTGTTGAGTGCAAGGTAGTATGAGGCAAAAAGTTTTATTTGGTGGACTGGAGGGGTTATGGGCCTAAGGATAGGTCTTGGGAGCCTGCCGAGCATATTCACGCTCCGCAACTCATCGCTGCCTTTGAGCGCAGCGAGGCCCAAAGAAGGGAAGGCCCTAGGAGGGGGGGTAATGTTAGCGTTCGAGTTCCCAATGCTGCACAAGGGGAATATCGAGCCATTCCCGCTGCGGTACCCCATCCGTCTCCTGCCGCAGTGGAGCCTGCTCAGCAAAGACGTCGGTCCCAGCATCTTGCCCGGTCTAATACTGTGCAGAGACTTGCTGCTGCCTCTCCTGGATCTTCGGTTATAACCAGTGCTGGAGCAGGCAGATTTGGGATTAAGTCCTCCGTTTCTTCTTCTGAGCATGCCCAGGGCAAGATCTCCCATTGGAGATCAGGGGTCACATGCTCAGATACAGCTACGACTCCTATTGGTCCTCCAGGAAGGTCCTGTAGCTGTTTGTGATCTGAAGCAGCTTTCTATTGGTCCTTTCTGGAAGGTCTTCTACTCGTGGCTGCTATAAAAGGTTGTCCTGATCGCATGGCCGTGCGCTAGTATCAAACCTTTATGTGCTTTGCGCCAGTGTGGTCATGCGTGTGTGTGGTTAGGGCGGCTGAAATACGCCATTACAATACCGACCTAATCGGTGAGGAGCTTGGTATGCTAGCTGGTCAGGGTTGGTGTCTTAGATGCCTTTAGAATACCGGCATAACCGGTGAGGAGTTTGGTTGCCGTATTCAGGGCCTGGCGTACAGACGCCATAGATAGCGCATGACCACTTCCTATGTTCGCTTAGCAGTCAACTGTGTACCTGGACACAGTAGGGTTTCTCAGCGGCTCTGTGACTCAACAGGGTTCGCTTTAAAACGCTAGTCAGCGCCCTAGCGTTTTACTTTGTGGCTCACTGAAGCTAAGTGAGTTCGCACTTATCGCCATATAGCACTGCAGAATTCCCGCTAGCGGCTCTGTGGATTAACAGAGTTTGCACTAACTGCCACCGCGCGCTACGGCGTTTATTTTAGCGACTCTGCGGGATAACAGAGTTTGCTACTTACGTCATCTTACTAGCAGCAGGCTCTGACTACACGGTGGACCCCGGGCTGCGAATGCAGCTCTCTACATTATTTATTAGGTGCGTTCCACAGACCCTAACAGACGTCTTAATGAAATGTTTTACGAAGGAGGAAGTTTTTAAAACAATTAATACATTTCAAAATCAAAAAACGCCATGAGTAGACATCCTCCCAGTTGAATTTTAAAAGTCAGTATGGGATATAGTTGGAGAAGATTTTTATGAAGTTTTTTTAAAGGTAGAATCTTCTTTTAATATTCCTAAGTCATGGAAGGAGGGTCTTATTGTTTTATTGCATAAGAAAGGGGGAAAGGAGCAGATAAAAAATTGGTGACTTATTACATTATTAAATACAGATTATAAAATATATGCTAAATTGCTGGCCAAAAGACTAAAATGGGTGATCGGGTCAGTAATTGAGATTGATCAATCATGTGCAGTCCTGTTGTGAATGCTCTGGATTCTGAGTTGGGGCTCCCTCTGGTGGCTGCTGATGGTGATGGAGCTGCCTTGACTGACAGAGGCCCTTCAGCTGAGGATTCAGCTGCAGATGATTGGCAATCTCGGAGTGATGACTTGGGAGATATAAGGGAGTAACTTTACCATGATCCTCGCCAGTAATTAGTTGTTTCTTCCTGGTCCAGTTTGGAAGTCAGCTTGCTTTCTGCTGTCTCCTGCTACTTTCAGATAAGTTATTTTCTGTTTGTTTCTGTGGTTTTGTTTTCTTTTGTTTTTCTGTCCTTCTGAGTGAGGTCAGCCGGGTCCCCCTGCGGGGCCTGCGCTGGTCTCCGTTTCTCATTCATCTCTGTTTATTTGTTCAGTTCCTGTTATTTCAGTGGCTGCTGGGTAGCTTCCTGTTCACACCAGAGTTCTGATCTAGCTGGGAGAGATCATGTGGTCTCAGTATTTTTGGAATCAGAAGTGTTGGAATTTTTCCTAGGGTTTTGCTGGATTGCAGACAGTATTCTTTCCTGTCCTGTCCTATCCAGATAGTTTTGGGCCCCAGCGTTTGCTTACACTATTTTCTGCCTGCGTTTGTATTTAATCTTGTCTCACAGCCAATATATGTGTGGGGGCTACCTCTTCCCTTGGGGCGCTACTCCGGGGCAGTTAGCTTTACCCTTTCTATCTTTAGGCTTAGCTAACTCTCCGGCTGTGTCGAGGCGTCTAGGTCATCGTAGGTACATCCCACGGCTGCTTCTAGTTGTGCGGTTAGTTTAGGGGTCTGCAATCCATTAGTTACCAACCTCTCTGGGTGTCTGACTGCCTTGGCTTTTTTTGTTACTGTCCTCCTCGGCTGCCAAATCATAACACAGTCCCAAATCGTAAGATCAGTGATTCTTTAATTCTTTTAAGAGATATTATTTGGGATGTGGCAGATAGGAAACAAAGGTTGGCACTTGTTTCTTTAGATTTTGAGAAGGCATACGATAGGGTTGCTCATAAGTTTTTATTTGCCGTATTGAGAAAAATGGGATGCCCTGGTATTTCTATTGATCTTGATCGTATTAAATGTATATATAATTTCAGAAAGGCAGATTTTAAGGGACTCAGAAAGAGAATTGGAGAGATCCAATGGCGGGATATCTTTAAGGACAAAAATATCCAGGAAGGATGGGAAATCTTGAAAAATGAGATTCTCAAAGCACAATTGTTAACAATTCCGAAAAGAGGGAAGAATAGGAAGCATTTAAGGAAACCAGGATGGATGAACACAGAACTTAAACACATGCTAAGAAGAAAGAAATGTTTAGCAAATGGAAAGAGTGAGGCATATCTAAAGAAGAATATAATGCTATCTGCAGAACCTGCAGGGCAAAAATCAGATTATCTAAAGCTGAAAATGCATTAACGCTTGCAAGAGACGTCAAAAGCAATAAAAAAGGATTTTGGGGATATGTCAAAAGTAAAAGAAAAGTCAAAGATGCCATAGGATTTTTACAGGATGAAAATGATGAAATGGTAAGACAGGATGCTGAGAAGGCCGAACTTTTAAATTCCTATTTTGCATGTTTTCTCTCAGAAAGGAAATGTAACATCAACTGATCTTGACTGTCCTATTAAGGGAGTAGAAGAATCCATGATATCTATAAACAGAAAAATAGTGAGGAAACAGTTAGATAAGCTAAATTAATTCAAGCCTCCAGGTCCAGATGAATTACACCCCAGAGTACTGAAGGAGATAGCAGAAGAAATTTTGAACCACTCTCCATAATCTTTGAAAATTCTTTGAGAACAGGAGAAGTCCCAGAAGACTGGAGAAGAGCAAATGTTGTTCCTATCTTCACTTACTGTATGGGCATTATAAGTATAGGAGACCCACTCCTTTGTAATGGAAACAAATTTTTAGGAGGCCTTCCTCCACGTCTCTTCCAAGGGGTATTGGGGTGCGTCCAAATTTGGGGCAGGCCTTGCATTCACTGTATAGGTAAACAGTATGGGAGACCCACTTCCTAATAATGTGAACTTTGTTGGTTGTTCATCTTCAACAATGCAATTCTCCACTGCCAGTTCTTCAGCCTAAAACTGCAATGCTACAATGCAGGGTCTTCAGCCTCAACACTGCAATTCTCCACTGCTGGTTCTTCAGGCTCAACACTGAAATACTCCACTGCTAGGAGTTCTTCCTCAACACTGCAATGCTACAATGCAGGTTCTTCGGTCTCAACATTGCAATGCTCCACTGCTGGGTGTTCTTCCTCAAAACTGCAATGCTACAATGCAGGTTCTTCGGGATCAACACTGCAATGCTCCACTGCTGTGTTTTCAGCATCCACACTGCAATGCTCTACTTTCGAGTCTTCATCAACAAAGCAATTCTCCATTGCAGGTTCTTCAGCCTCAACACAGCAATTATCCACTGCTGGTTCTTCAGGCTCACCACTGCAATTCACCAATGCAGGTTCTTCAGCCTCAGCACAGCAATTATCCACTGCTGGCTTTTAAGGCTCAACACTGAAATGCTCCACTGCCTGGTGTTTCTCCTCAACACTGCAATGCCACAATGCAGGTTCTTCGGGATCAACACTGCAGTGCTCCACTGCTCTGTGTACATCCTCAACACTGCAATGCTTGACTGTCGGGTCTTCATCCTCAACACTGCAATTCTCCACTGCAGGGTCTTTAGCCTCAACACTGCAATTGTCCACTGCAGGTTCTTCAGGCTCACCACTGCAATTCACCAATGCAGGTTCTTCAGCCTCAACACTGCAATTCTCCACTGCCAGGTGTTCTTTAGCCTCAACATTGCAATGCTCCAATGCTGGCTCTTCAGCATCAACACTGCAATTCGCCAGTGCAGTTTCTTCAGCCTCAACACTGAAATTCTCCACTGCAGGTTTTCCAGACTCAGCACTGACATTCTCTAGTGCCGGGTCTTCATCCTCAATGCTGACATTCTCCAATGCAGGTTCTTCAGGCTCAACAATTCACTGCATAGCCAAACAATATGAGAGTACCAAATAACTAGGAACAATACTTTCAGATTTCCATCCAGTACGTTGGTTCAAAGGGTTATTGGGGTGCGTGTAACGTTGGGGCGGGGCAGGCCTTGAATTCAATGCCTAGGCAAACATATGGCAGTACCAAATAAAGCTTAATGGGAACTTTGGTTTAATCTGGCCATCCAGTACATTGGTTCAAAGGGTTATTGGGTGCGTGTAACATTGGGGCAGGGCAGGCCTTGCATTCAATGCCTAGTCAAACAGTATGGCAGTACCAAATAAAGCTTGATGGGAACTTTGGTTTAATCTGGCCATCCAGTAGGTTGGTTCAAAGGGCTATTGGGGTATGTGTAACGCTTGGGCATGGCAGGCCTTGCATTCAATGCCTAGGCAAACAGTATGGCAGTACCAAATAAAGCTTAATGGGAACTTTGGTTTAATCTGGCCATCCAGTATGTTGGTTCAAAGGGCTATTGGGGTATGTGTAACGCTTGGGCATGGCAGGCCTTGCATTCAATGCCTAGGCAAACAGTATGGCAGTACCAAATAAAGCTTAATGGGAACTTTGGTTTAATGTGACCATCCAGTATGTTGGTTCAAAGGGTTATTGGGGTGCGGCAGGCCTTGCATTCAATGCCTAGGCAAACAGCATGGCAGTGTAATGGGGGCCAGGGTGGTAGTCATGGCATGGGGCTGCTCCTGTTTCAGCACACCCTGATGCTCCGCTACAGAAACATTAGATTCTTTCAGTTGTGTGGTGTGTTTGCAAGGTGCTTCACCCACCTGTGGGTCAGGAGTCTTCTCAGAGTGCAAAGTCCCAATCCGTCTCAGCAACACACAGATATTCTCAAAGTCCATTTTCATTTTCAATAAAACTTTACTTAACTCATTTATCTTCAATACAGATGCCATCCAACAGTTCTCATACTTCATGGATACTCCTTCTGCTAAGCTGACCCTAGTCTTTCCTTTCAACGTGGAATCTGATACCGTGGTCGCTATTCTCGCAGCTTTCTGTGTTACCGGTCTAGCTTCTCCCTGGTGCTCCCTGTCCACTTTCCCCATTTCGGGCGAAATTACAGGATGCCACTGCCAATTCTTGACGGACCATAGGTCCCGGACATCACAGGAGTTACCCAAAAGCCTAGCCATTGATCCCCTCAGGCTGCCCAGATCCACTCGTGCCTCTAACACAGACATGGTACACTTTTCAGCTTCAAGGGCACACTTTTCAGCTTCAAGTCCTCTTCCTTCTGTATCCAGCTCACTACTCACTAACTTCCAGATTCTTCCTGCTAACCCTCAGCTAACTCCTCCCACTAGCCAGCTTCCCATAGGCTAACTATTCCTATTTTATCTTATCTAATCTAACATCTACTCCACAGTGCCTTCCATTGTCCTAAGTCTTAAATAACCCTTAAGGGTATGCCACACTAAACAATATCGCTAACGGGATCGCTAAAAAACGTCACTATTTAGCGATCCTGTTAGCGATGTTGTTCAGTGCGGCAGCTTCCAGCGACGAGCTTCCTGCTGTGATCTCGCTCGTCGCTGGAATCGTTCCGGACCCTATTTTCTCGTCGGCGCTCCCGCTGGGTAAGTATCTAATCGCTGTGTGGCACCTTTTCTTAGCGATTTAGCGGTACTTTTGTACCGCTAAAGTCGTTAAGAAGATCGCTAACGGCGATAGCGTCGTTAACTATATCGCTAAATGCGGCAGCATTTAGCGATATAGAAACAATCCCGCTAGCGATCGCATTAGTATGCGTCGTTATTGTGATCGCTAGCGGGATTGTTTAGTGTGGCAGTACCTTTACTAATGCTAAACCTGACTCACCACTATTTACCCCTATCTCTCTCCCTAACACACAGAGTGTAATGTATGTAGTACAGTTCATATAGCGTCTTGTGCTTGGGTGCGATGAAAACACAGGAGTCACAGGTTTGATATAGAAAAGTCCTGTATTACTTCATACAAGTTGGCAGAAATAGTCACACAGTTTGCAGACACAGAAACAGGAGACACAGCAGGCCAGAGTAATCCAAGCTCAGCAATCACTCTCCAATACAGATTCAGGATCTTCTTCTCTGTTACCGTAAGTCCATGCAAACGTGGGTCTTTCAAAGAGCAGGGTTCAGAGTCCACAAGTGCTTCAGAGTTCCTCAGTAGGAATAGCTGGAGTACAAGGTCCAAGGCTTACAGGAGTCAAGTCACAGGTTCACTGCAGGCTAGATTCTGAAGCACTGATTGCTCAGCTGTGGCTGCTTAAGAAGCAAAGGAGAGAATCAGGGCGGGAACATGCAAGCTGGAAACTCCATTTTGACTGAGGGCAAGATAGCTGCAGCAAGACAGAAAGTAAAATGGCTGACGAACAAACTGAGTTTCAGGAATATATGCATAGAACCTTACATTACTCCCCCCTTAAGGACAACCTCCGGATGACCTCAGACCAGGCTTGTGTGGGTACCTCTGATGAAACTGACGGAGCAAGCGAGGAGCATTAACGTTATTGACCGGTTCCCATGAGTTGTCCTCCACTGGGTAGCCCTGCCATTTAATCAGATATTGTAACTGATTTCTATACAACCTGGAATCTAAAATCCTTTCCACCACAAATTCTTCCTGACCATCGACTAGCACTGGGTCAGGGCAAGGAGAGGAACGTCCAGGAAACGTATTGGGTGTCGCAGCCTTTAGTAGGGATACATGAAAGACAGGGTGGATTCTCATAGTTCTGGGAAAGTTGAAGACGACAAGCAACGGCACTTATAATTTTACTGATTTTATAGGGTCCAATGTACTTATGTCCCAACTTAGACGATGGAATCCTTAACTTAAGATTTCTGGTTGACAGCCAGACCAAGTCTCCTACCTTGAAAGCTGGTGCAGGTTTACGAAATTTATCTGCTGCTTTCTTGTACCTTTCTTGAGCCGATTCCAGATTTTCCTTTAGAAGATCCATATTCTTCTGTAAAGACGTGATTCTTTCAGCCACTGCTGGTAAAGGCGTTTCTATGGGAAATCGTGGTAGAATGTTAGGATGATAACCTAGATTAGAGTAAAAAGGAGACTGTTTAGTGGAGGCACTCTGAGAGTTGTTATACGAGAACTCAGCTAATGGAAGTAGATCCACCCAATCATCCTGTAGGTGGCAGATAAAGCAGCGGAGATACTGCTCCAGGGTTTGATTGGTTCGTTCGGTCTGTCCATTAGTCTGGGGATGAAAATCAGAAGAAAGGTTTACTTTAATGTCCAATGCTGCACAGAAATTTTGCCAAAACCTAGAAGTGAATTGCACCCCTCGATCCGAAATAACCTCATCCGGTACTCCATGTAAGCGAAACACATCTTTAATCATCAAATCTGATGTCTGTTTTGCAGTGGGTAAGCCGACACAAGGGATAAAATGAGCTGCCTTTGTTAGACGGTCAACCACCACTAGAATGGTGTTCTTCCCCTGAGAGGTTGGTAACTCCACAATGAAGTCCATAGAAATGGATCCCCACGGGCGGGACGGGGTGGGAAGAGGCTGTAACAGACCAGTTGGTGAGGAGCGAGGTGTTTTGCATCTTGCACTGTAATGTATGTGGTACAGTTCATATAGCGTCTTGTGCTTGGGTGCGATGAAAATACTTGAGACACAGGTTGATAAAGAAAGTCTTGTATTGCTTCATACAAATTGGCAAAAATAAACACACAGGTTGCAAACACAGAAGCAGGAGACACAGCAGGCCAGAGTAATCTAAGCTCAGCAATAACTCTCCACAACAGATTCAGATCTTCTCTGTTACCGCAAGTCCATGCAAACGTGAGGCTCTCAAGAGCAGAGTTCAGAGTCCACAAGTGCTTCAGAGTTCCTCAGTAGGAATGGCTGGAGTACAAGGTCCAAGGCTTCAGGAGTCAGAACACAGGTTCACTGCAGGCTAGATTCTGAAGCACTGATTACTCAGCTGTGGCTGTTTAAGAAGCAAACGGAGAGAATCAGGGCGGGAACATGCAAGCTGGAAAACTCCATTTTGACTGAGGGCAAGATAGCTGCAGCAAAACAGAAAGCAAAATGGCAGACGAACAAACTGAGTTTCAGAAACAGATACACAGAACCTTACATGCACAGACCTCACATGAAGTGACATAATTCAAAACATCCTTCCTGCAAGTGGGCCACCAAAAGAAACGAGAAAGAAATTCCTGTGTCTTTAGAATTCCTCTATGCCCAGCTATCTTGGAATCGTGAATGAGTTGCAATACTCTTAATCTGACTGTTTCAGGAATATACAGACGTTGTCCCTGAATCCACACACCATTCTTAAAGACAAGACTTACGTCCCTTGGGGGTTGTGCCAAAAAGGAATCTGCATGGTATGCTTCCTTGATGTCCTTAAGTAGGTCTTGATTATGAATTACTCCTAGGAATCTAGAGTCAGGAAGAATAGTCTTAGGAGGAGTAATTGGACGTGTCTCTGCTGAGTAAATCCTAGAGAGTGCATCAGCCTTTCCATTGCGCGATCCTGGTCTATAAGAGATGATAAAATTAAATTGGTTTAAGAAAAGATTCCAGCGAGCCTGGCGAGGAGTCAGGCACTTAGCCGACCTGATAAACTCAAGGTTACGATGGTCTGTCAGGACGACTATTTGCTGTGCAGCTCCCTGAAGAAGGTGTCTCCATTCTTTGAAGGCGGCAATAATGGCCAACAACTCTCTATTGCCCACATCGTAGTTCCTCTCAGCCGAAGACAACTGCTGGGAAAAGAAGGCACAGGGATGCAAGACATTCTTCTCACCTGTTCTCTGAGAGAGTATAGCTCCAACGGCACAGTCTGAAGCATCCACCTCTATTATGAAGGCAAGCTCGGGGTTGGGATGTACTAGGATAGGTGCAGTGGTAAATTTATCTTTTAGACGGGAAAATGCTTCCTGGGCTTGGGGAGTCCAGGAAAACCTAGACTCTTTCCGGGTAAGTTGAGTGATAGGTGACACTACCTCAGAGAAATTTCTAATGAAACGTCTATAGAAGTTGGCAAACCGATGAAGCGCTGTACCTCCTTCACATTTCTAGGACTTGGCCAATCCTTGATGGCTTGGGTTTTGCTTCCATCCATACTAATTCCTTGTGTAGACAGTACATACCCCAGAAATTGAATTTCGGTCCTATGGAATTCACACTTTTCAAGTTTGATGTAAAGATGATTTTGTCTTAGACGTTCCAAGACCATTCTCACATGTCCATGATGTTCCTCTGTGGAGTTAGAAAAAATTAGAATATCATCCAAATAAATTACCATGAATGTATCTAGGAGATCCCTGAAGATGTCATTCACCAAGTGTTGGAAAGTGGCTGGGGCGGTACTCAGACCAAAAGGCATAACTAGATATTCAAAGTGTCCATAGCATGACCTGAATGCAGTCTTCCATTCATCCCCAGGTCTAATACGGACTAAGTTATAGGCCCCACGAAGATCTAGTTTAGAAAAAATTTTGGCATGTCGCACTCTCTCCAATAACTCAGGGATTAAAGGCAATGGATAACGGTTTCTAATAGTAACCTTATTAAGTTCCCTATAGTCTACGCATGGTCTCAGAGATCCATCTTTCTTCTTTACAAAGAAGATGGGTGCACCTGCAGGAGATGAAGAGGGGCGTATGAAGCCCTTGGCTAGATTTTCATCTATGTAATCCTTTAAAGCCTTTAGCTCGGGCCCCGCCAGGGGGTAGATCTTACCAAAAGGTATCTCTGCTCCAGGCAATAATTCAATTGGACAATCATATGGACGGTGAGGAGGAAGCTGGTCAGCGTTCTTCTTGTCACATAAATCCACATAGTCCTGGTATACAGCTGGTAGTTCAGGGACTGATATGATTCCTTTAGGAACAGAGCAAGCTGAAACTTTTGGACTCATCTGTTTCTCTGGAAAGTGTAATTCCTTGGTCTCCCAGTTAATGGTAGGATTCTGAGCCTGCAGCCATGGTAGCCCTAGAATAATGAGAAAGTGGGGAGAAGATATAAGCATAAAGGACAGTTTCTCTTGATGATCTTTACCCATAAGAACCCTCAAAGGCTCTGTTTCCTGATCCACTGGTCCAGAGGTCAGCAGGGAGCCATCCACAGTTTCCATCTGTACTGGAGTAGCCTTCTTCACTGAACGTATTCCCTGTTTCAGAGCAAAGGAGACATCCATAAAATTTCCACTTGCCCCTGAGTCGATCATAGCAGAGCTAGACACCCAAGCTGAGTCAACCCAGAGTTTGATGGAAAGAAAGCAATGAGAATTGTTTTTCTTACAACTCAGCTGGGACACCGCTGAGGAAACTTGAAAAATGGCAGCGTTTACACAGTCAACGTCCTCAGAGGTAACGGAGTTTAAGTCCGAGAAATCAAGATCTGTTGCTGCAGATCTCTCTGGAGCCTGAGGCTCGGACCTGACAGATCCCCTCTCGCAACACTCACAATGAATGAGTGCTGCAGTAGTCTTACGAGAACGGCTGAGGCAGTTTATAATGAAGTGCCCTGACTTACCACAATAGAAACATAGATTCTCCTTAAAACGATGTTCCTTGCGTGCATCACTAACCCGTCGTTGTAAAGAGTCTACCTGCATGGGTTCAGGTTCAGGTTCCCGTGTAATCCTACTCAAAGGTTCCTTAGCTGGAGAGGAAGGTAGGAAAAGGTTAGTACGATTGCTTTCGAACCATCTCTCTTGCCTGCGTTCAGTCAGACGAGTATCAATACGGATGCAGTAGTTAATAAAGTCACCTAACGCAGTGGGAGGGTCGGCACGAGCAAGTTCATCCTTAATCAGTGGAGATAACCCCTTTCGAAAAATAGATTTTTTGGCGGAACTGTCCCAGGTGGTATCAAGGGCCCATCTCCTGAAATCCAAGGCATATTCAGCTACCGAGTGCTTACCTTGGAGCAAAGCTAACATGGCTGCTTCAGCTGTTGCACCTCGATTGGGGTCATCAAACACCTGCCCCATGGCTGAAATAAAATCATCAAGGTGATTCAAACAATCATCCTCAGTCTCAATCAGAGGGTTTGCCCACATTAAAGCCTTGTTGGTAAGCAACATAATTATAGTAAGCACCTTAGATCGTTCAGTGGGAAATTGTGAAGCATGTGCAGAAAAAAAAAGATTGCATTGATTAATAAATCCCCTGAATTTCTCACGTTCACCGCCAAAACGAAAAGGGGGCAACTTGGGAATCCCAGCACTCGGGGCTACGGCAGGAGCCTGGACTCGCCCCTCTAGAACCTCAATCCTGGCTCGCAAATCCTGGGTAGTCTGTCCAACCACTTGCAAATTGTGATTATTGAGGTCCTGTAGATTTGTAAAACGGGTCTTTATATTCTGCAAATCTGCAAGGATATTATCAGTCACTCCGCAAAGTTCCTTTATGCGGGCCTCCATTTTCCAGATCTTTTAAGACAGGATTACTGGAAGAAGAGGAGAGAAAAAAAAAACAATAGTGTTCACCTGTGGCAACACTGCAGAGAGAAAAAAAAAATAAGGGAACTGCTCACCTGGAATGGTTGTGAGAAGTCACAACCACTATCATCACAGAAAGTTTCAACCAGACATCTGATATCCAGAGTTACAGCAGACAAAAAAGAGAAAAGAAAGGAAAAAAAAAAAAAACAATAGTGTTTACCTGTGGTAACACTGCAAAAAGAAAAAACTTAAGGGAATTGCTCACCTGGAATGGTTGTGAGAAGTCACAACCACTGTCATCACAGAAAGTACAACCGGACGTCTGATATCCACAGTACAGCAGACATAGCCTTCCAGACCCAGCAGACACTAACGTTTTGGCTTCAGAATCTTGTAATGTATGTAGTACAGTTCATATAGCGTCTTGTGCTTGGGTGCGATGAAAACACAGGAGTCACAGGTTTGATATAGAAAAGTCCTGTATTACTTCATACAAGTTGGCAGAAATAGTCACACAGTTTGCAGACACAGAAACAGGAGACACAGCAGGCCAGAGTAATCCAAGCTCAGCAATCACTCTCCAATACAGATTCAGGATCTTCTTCTCTGTTACCGTAAGTCCATGCAAACGTGGGTCTTTCAAAGAGCAGGGTTCAGAGTCCACAAGTGCTTCAGAGTTCCTCAGTAGGAATAGCTGGAGTACAAGGTCCAAGGCTTACAGGAGTCAAGTCACAGGTTCACTGCAGGCTAGATTCTGAAGCACTGATTGCTCAGCTGTGGCTGCTTAAGAAGCAAAGGAGAGAATCAGGGCGGGAACATGCAAGCTGGAAACTCCATTTTGACTGAGGGCAAGATAGCTGCAGCAAGACAGAAAGTAAAATGGCTGACGAACAAACTGAGTTTCAGGAATATATGCATAGAACCTTACACAGAGATATATATATACACATAACTTGCACAATGTATTACCATAGATACAGGGCCGGATTCAGCACCCAGCATACCCGGGCAAGTGCCGGGGCCCTGAGCCAGCGGGGGGGCCCACTCGCCGTTGGGCACCCCGGCGCCCAGAGGCATATCTAGGGGGGCTCAGTCGGACCGCCTAATGCGGCGGTCCTCAGTGTCTCCCCTGGCAGCTGTATTCTGCCGCCCCCTTGACTGGGAATCTGCTGTTCTCAGTGCCGGCTGTCAAGCTGACAGCTGGCACAAAGAAGCTACAGTGCGCCGGCTCCCAGAGTGCAGTGAACAAGTGTACTTGCGTCTTTCAGACGCGAGTACAACTGAAGCCGACGTCAGCAGCATGATCATGTCATGTGATCATGCTGCTGAAGTCACTTTCAGGCAGGCAGAAGAGAGCAGAAGATCTGTTGTAAGTGCTCCTGCCTCGTGTGTCTGTGGAGCTGAAGATTCAGCTAGAAGGGGGATGATTTATTGTTTGCTTGTGTGTGGGTGGAATTCCTTCTTTGTGGAGGGGATCTATTCTGTGTGGAAGGGATTATTCAGTGTGGAGGGGGGGATTCAGTGTGGAGGGGATATTTGTTATTTGTGTGGAGGGGGTATTTATTATTTGTGTGGAGGGGGGATTATTAAGTGTGAGGGGTATTTATTATTTGTTGAGGGGGGATTATTTAGTGTAGAGGGGGTATTTATTATTTGTGTGGAGGGGGGATTATTCTGTGTGTTGGGGGATTATTCAGTGTGAGGGGGATTTATTATTTGTGTGGAGGGGGGATTATTCAGTGTGAGGGGGATTTATTATATGTGTGGAGGGGGGATTATTCAGTGTGGGGGGGGATTTTTTATTTGTGTGGAGGGGGGATTATTCTGTGTGTTGGGGGATTATTCAGTGTGAGGGGGATTTATTATTAGTGTGGAGGGGGATTATTCAGTGTGAGGGGGATTTATTAGTGTGGAGGGGGGATTATTCAGTGTGAGGGGGATTTATTATTTGTGTGGAGGGGGGATTATTCAGTGTAGAGGGGGTATTTATTATTTGTGTGGAGAGGGGATTATTCAGTGTGAGGGGGATTTATTATTTGTGTGGAGGGGGATTTATTATTTGTGTGGAGGGGGGATTATTCAGTGTAGAGGGGGTATTTATTATTTGTGTGGAGGGGGATTATTCAGTGTGAGGGGGATTTATTATTTGTGTGGAGGGGGGATTATTCAGTGTGAGGGGGATTTATTATTTGTGTGGAGGGGGGATTATTCAGTGTAGAGGGGGTATTTATTATTTGTGTGGAGGGGGGATTATTCAGTGTGAGGGGGATTTATTATTTGTGTGGAGGGGGGATTATTCTGTGTGTTGGGGTATTATTCAATGTGAAGGGGATTTATTATTTGTGTGGAGGGGGGGATTATTCTGTGTGTTGGGGGCCCACTGAGACTCTTTCGCCCGGGGGCCCATAAAAACCTGGAGCCGGCCCTGCATAGATACATTATTCAATACACTAGAATAAAGTCAGGTGTTATCATATTACATGGTGCATACATAAAACATACAAAAACGTACCCGGTTTCATTAAGCAGGTATGCACAGGAATGCAGGGCCCAAACTGACCACCTGCATATGGATCGCCCGCCAGGGCAGTGGGATACTCAGTACCGGGCCGGTGTCTTAAAGGGATGTGTCACGGCAGCAGTGACCCGGTCCATGGCCCTGGGCGTCCAATAAAAGGGGAATATTTACAGGGGATGATAGAGTTTGTAGCAAGGTGTTCGTGACGCCACCTGTGGTTTCTGGTCAGAGGTGACCAGCGCTGCAGTGCAGATCCTCTGAGACTGGTGGTGATGCAGCAGAGTTGGAATAGCTTTCAAGGCAGGGTGATGTTGTAGAAAGAGTAATGGTGCTGAGAGATGTAGCAGAGTGGAGTGTGTTTTGCAGGAAGAATTTGAGAGGACACAGTCAGATGCAGTTTCCAAAGCTTTACTCACAGTTTTTGCAGGCAAAGTAACCAGGGATCAGGTTACAGATGGTGCTGGAGACGGTCGGCCTGAAAGCAATTTGGAATCTCTTTATTTCAGGTGGGATGTGAGGTCTCCTTTCTAGCGCTATTCTCTGAGGCACTTGCTGCTATAAGCTCTGTTCAAGTTCCTTTCTCTGTCTCTTGTCTAAGTAGAACTTCACACTCATATCAAACAGCTGCAGCCTGCTTCAGGAATCATTCAGCTATGGAGTCTCCGGCTTACATGTGCTGCTGCTGTGTAGTAGAGTCTTAGTTGGGACTGAGGACCTGCGGTCATTTGCCCTCAGGATTCTGCTGCTGGGAATTTAGTTACCCACTCAGCCTCGGACTCCGGGGTCCGGTTTCTGGCGCTCAGACCTGGGGATGAGCTCTCCTATAGCTCCTGTCTTCCCAGCTTGTCTCCACATGTTTTTCCTCTCTCAACCCTACAGCCAGACTAACTAACTCCTCTCCAGCCAGAATATTCTAGAGGAGCTCTCCTGAAATCAGGTGTAAGGGCTCCCCCTTCTGGTCTGGAGTAAGAAAGGTGTTGTATGCTGTGTGTTACCTGTTAAAGGGATCCTTCCTTGCTTTCAGGCATGACATCACTTTCTCCTGGAGGGAGGCAAGGTCACTGTGGCAACCGAACTCCTGGGGTGCCACACACACCCCGTACAGCAGTACCAAATAAAGTTTAATGGGAACTTTGTTTAATGTGGCCATACAGTACGTTGGTTCAAAGAGTTATTGGGGTGCATGTAATGTTGGGACGGGGCAGGGCAGGCCTTGCATTCAATGCCTAGACAAACAGTATGGCAGTACCAAATAAAGCTTAATGGGAACTTTGGTTTAATGTGGCCATCCAGTAGGTTGGTTCAAAGGGTTATTGGGGTGTGTAACGTTGGGACAGGGCAGGCCTTGCATTCAATGCATAAGCAAACAGTATGGGAGTACCAAATGAATACTTGGAACTTTGGTTGCATGTGGTCCTCCATGACGTCTGTTCAAAGGGTTGTTGGGGTGCGTCCAAATTTTGGGCAGCCCTGCCACTCACTGCATATGCAATAACAGTATAAGGGACCCACTGCTTAATAATGGGAACAACAAAGCATAGCCAGCTGATGGCTCTCTAAGAAAAGTGAGGGCCAACTACTGGCACTATAAAAATAGACTTTGTGACTTTCAGAGTCCCTCCTTCATAAATGAAACAGGATGTGTCTAATAATTTGTCACACACCACATGGCCAAATAAGGTGTAAAATGTTAAAATGACATTTCCCAGTGAATGCATTTGTCTTGGTTGAAAGAAATGGTAAAGTTGAAAAACGCATCAAAAACACTACGTGTGAACATTTTTGTTTTGGGTTATTTATTTTGCCTTACATACAAATCATTACCCTAGAAAGGATGTTCCATCCATTTTGGTATAGTTTTTGTATGTTTTATTGTGCGCCTGTAAAAGTGGCGTAAGAAATGATTCCCAGGGTATTCCCCATGATGTTCCCATGTCATTTGAGCAGTGTTTCCATCAATTTCAGACATTTTTAGACCCTAAAAGGACCCCTGGTGGGGGTTGCAGCAAAAATGCTCGGTTTTCCCATAGACTTACATTGGGCTCATTGCTCGGGTCGAGCACCCGAGCATTCCAATTGGCTCGACCCAAGCATTTTAGCGCTCGCTTATCACTAATCGCTAGTCATCTTGACCCTGCAGGCGCAGTAGCCATGGAAAAACCTCTGATGGTGGGCGAATTGCTCTCTGCCGCTAAATCCTTTAGGAACCCGGGCAGTGATGGACTTCCAGCAGAGCTCTATGTAGAGCAAGGAGACCTCATCTGCCCGGACCTGCTGGACCTGTATGTGGAGATGGTGGTGGAGTGTAGAATGCCTCCGTCATTGAGGGAAGCAATGGTCACGATCGTGTACAAGCGGAAAGGAGAGAGGTCCAACCTGAAGAAATGGCATTCCATCCCTCTGCTAAATGTGGACTACAAGATCCTGCCAAGACGATTGCGACACGACTGAAGACGGTCATCAGACGGATCATCCACTTGGACCAGGCCTGCCCCCCCATGTCACCGTGTTCAGGGCCATTACCATGACAGTGTTTAACTTTGTCTGGGGATCTAAGAAGGACAGAGTCAAGCATGCTGTCATGTACAAGGAGCCTTGCAAGGGTGGGATGGGTGTTCCAGATATCCCCACCCTTCTGCGGTCTTCCTTCGTGTGTGATTGTGTTTGCCGGACTCTGCAAGTCAAGAGAGGCTCTTCGTGCGAGTCCATTTCTCTCTTCTTCCTGCTTCCTTTTTAGAGGCGATTCGGCTGGGACAAGTAGCACAGCTCCTACCCCTACAACTGAACGACACCATGGTTCTATGGAGACATCATTCAGTTCGTGGAGGAACTCCAACTGGAGGGACTGAAGCCCGACTTGAGGAAGCCCAAAACTATCCACAAACTGAACTGAACAGAGCCAAGGACGATGTTGAGAACATCACAGGACTCCATCAAGACACGCTAGATACTGTGTGGACAAATGTGTCATCTGACAGGCTGACCAAAGGGCACAAGGACTTGTCATGGATGGTTATTCAGGACGGGCTGCCCGTCCGGTCATTCATGCATGCTCGGAACCTGTGTAAGACCCGGTACTGCCCAAGGTGCCCCATCGTGGAGGAAACTTTGCACACTTTTGGGATTGCCGGTTTGCATAGCGCCTGTTGACTGTTCTAGAGGACGACTTGAAGAACTCTGTCCCCAGAGTGAGCATATTTCACCATTCTGTGCTTTACGGGATTCATACAGTCAGAGCCATCCAGGAAGCTTGGCGCCTTATGAACTTTTTTAAGGACGCTATTTGGGTCACCAGTACAGATGAGCGAACATCGTCAGCTCCCTCCTTATTCGGCAAGCTATAGCGCTTACCAAAGAAGCAACATCGGGAACCAGGATACTTGGAGCACTCCCGATAATCAGCTGTTCGGCGCTGCAGCTGCTTGTGTCACGGCTGTGTGACAATCACAACACACAGGCTTTCCATGTTCTGCTCATCTGAGTACTGGGCAGTATGTTTCTTATTGTGTGCTGGTTTTGTTTGTTATAGCACCATCTAGTAGTGGCTGAATTTATAGCCTGTGCCTTTAACAAGCAGATAGAGTATTGCATTGTGGGATTGAAGCAAGGTATGCTGGGAAGAAGAAGCCCCATTTTCTTCCATGTACTTCAGGGAATACACGTGTTCATGTGCTCTCCTGTAACCTCTCCAACTTGAGTTTGCTATCCTGGTAAAGCATATCTGGTAAGATCAATATCTTCTCTAGCCATGTGTATGAAGGCAGAACAGTAAAACAGATGCTAGACGCCTGCGATAGTGAATACGACTAAGGGTCTGTGCACACGTTGCGGATTCTGCTGAGGATCCGCAGCGGATTTTCCGCTGCAGATCTGCAGCAGAACTGCAAGTGATGTACAGTAGCATTAGATTCAAAGTAAAAAAAAACAACGCAGTGCACATGCTGCGGATTTTTCCGCGCAGATTTGGTGCGGATTTATATCCGCAGCATGTCACTTCTTTTGTGCAGTTCCTCAGCGTTGTCAGACCTTGTTAGGGTCTGCGAAACGCACCAAATATATGATGTAGAGAGGTGCGTTCGCAGCCCGGGGTCCACCGTGCAGGCGGAGCCTGCTGCTAGTAAGGTGGCGCAAGAAGCAAACTCTGTTATCCCGCAGAGTCGCCAAAATAAACGCCGTAACACGCTGTGGCAATATGTGCGAACTCTGTTATTCCACAGAGCCGCTAGAAGGAGTGCCGCAGCGCTATATGGCGATGTGTGCGAACTCAGATAACACCACTGAGTCGCAAAGTAAACACGCTAGGGCGCTGTCTAGCGTTGAAAGTGAACCCTGTTGCGTCACAGAGCCGCTGAGACAAACTTCTGTGTCCTGTTAGGCACCCAGGTACACAGTTGACTGCTAAGCGAACATAGAAAGTGATCATGCGCTAATGTCCTCGCGGGAGTCACCCGCAATCTATGGCGTCTGAACGCCAGGCCCTGAATACGGCAATCAAACTCCTCACCGGTTATGCCGGTAATCTAAGGCATCTAAGACACCGACCCTGACTAGCTAGCATACCAAGCTCCTCACCGATTAGGTCGGTATAGTAATGGCGTATTTCAGCCGCCCTAACCACACACACGCATGACCATACTGGTGCAAAGCATATAACGGTTGATACTAGCACACGGCCGTGCGGTAAGGACAGCCTTTTATAGCAGCCACGAGAAAAAGACCTTCCAGGAAGGACCAATGGGAAGCTGCTTCAGAACATCAACAGCCACAGGACCTTCCTGAAGGACCAATAGGAGTGGCAGCTGTATCTGAGCATGTGAACCCTGATCTCCAATGGGAGATCTTGCCCTGGGCATGCTCAGATGAAGCAACAAAGGACTTAGTCCCAAATCTGCCTGCTCCAACACTGGTTGCAGCAGCAAGCCTCTGCACAGTACTGGGCCGGGCAAGACGCTGGGACCGACGTCTCTGCTGAGCAGGAACCACTGCGGCTGGAGACGGATGGGGGACCGCAGTGAGAACAGCTCGAGATTCCCTTGTGCAGGAGTGGGAATTCGAACCCTAACATTACCACCCCTCCTAGGGCCCCCCCCTTCTTTGGGCCTCGCTGCGCTCAAAGGCAGTGATGATCTGCGGAGCATGATCGGCAGGCTCCCAGGGCCTATGCTCAGGCCCATAACCCCTCCAATCCACCAAATAAAATTTTTTGCCTCGTACCACCTTGCACCCAACAATGGCATTCACCTCATGATCGTCGGTAGATGAACCCGACGTCCCGGCAGATGACTCGGAAAACAGGGAAATGGCCACGGGTTTCAGGAGGGACACGTGAAAGGTGTCGGTGATACCAAGGCGAGGCGGAAGGGCTAGGCGGTAAACCACCGGGTTCACCTGCTCAAGAACTTTAAAGGAACCCAAAAACCGAGGTGCCAACTTGGTGGACTCTACACGTAGCCTGATGTTTCGGGCAGAGAGCCACACTAGGTCACCCGGAGCAAATGTAGCAGCGGGGCGCCGATGGGCATTGGCCGAAGACCTCATCCTTTCTTCAGAGACCTGAATGGCATCCTGGGTGCGGTCCCAAATGTCCCGTGCCTCCACAGCCCAGTCTGCCACCCTGGAATCGGCGGAAGATACGGGCATGGGCACTGGTACCGTGGATGCTGACCGTAGTTCAGGAGGAATGGGGTCTGTCTGGTGGAGTCAGTCACAGCATTATTTAGAGCGAACTCAGCCCACGGTAGCAAGGATGCCCAGTCATCCTGCCTGGCAGAGACAAAATGTCGCAAGTATGTGACCAAGGTCTGGTTGGCCCTCTCTACCAACCCATACATCTCGGGATGGTATGCAGAGGAGAGATTCAACTCAATGCTGAGTAAATGACATAGCTCTCTCCAGAACCGAGACGCAAACTGGGGACCTCGATCACTGACAATTTTGTCTGGCATACCGTGTAGGCCGAAAATATGCCTAATGAATAATGCTGCCAAGGCCCGTGCAGACGGTAACCGTGGTAACGGCACCAAGTGCACCATTTTAGAGAAGTGGTTGGTTATCACCCAGATGATGGTGCAGCCCCGAGACTTGGGTAAGCGCACCACAAAATCCATCCCGACCATCTCCCAGGGCCTGTCTGCCACCGGCAAAGGGAAAAATAGCCCAGCCGGCCGTTGTCGAGGGGATTTATTCTTGGTGCAGGAGACGCACGCCTGAACATACTCCCTGATGTCACGGGCCATCTGCAGCCACCAGTATGTCCTCACCAGCAACTCAAGTCCTTTTTGTCCCAAAATGTCCACCCACCCTGGACGAATGTGCCCAAGAGAGTACTTCCAGTCACAAATTGGTGGGCACAAAAGTCTTGCCCGGAGGCACAGACTCAAGCGAAACCGGAGCCACCGTTCTTAGGCTCTCTGTGGGGACAATAAGCCAAGGCTCCTCCTCCACCTCCTCAGAGGACACCACGGAGCGAGATAGAGCGTCGTCGCGAATGTTCTTCTCACCGGAGAGGAAATGGAGGGTGAAATGGTACCGGGAGAAGAACAAGGAACATCTGGCCTGACGGGAATTTAGCCGCTGGGCTGTCTGCAAATACACCAAGTTCTTGTGGTCCGTGAATACTTGGAAGGGGAAGCGAGCCCCCTCCAGAAGATGTCTCCACTCGGAGAAGGCCAACTTCATAGCCAGTAACTCCCTGTCCCCGATGGAATAATTCCTCTCTGCTGGTGTAAAGGTCTTGGAAAAGAAGAAGCAGGGATGCTTCCGACCCTGGGCATCCTTTTGAAAAAGGACTGCTCCAGCACCAACAGAAGAGGCATCCACCTCTAAAATAAACGGTTTATCGACATTGGGGCGATGTAAGATGGGAGCACTGGCGAAATGCGACTTGATGGAGGAGAACGCCTTCGTGACATCCTCTGACCACAACTTGGGATTAGCTCCCTTCTTGGTGAGGGCTACCAAGGGAGCTACCAAAGTAGAGAAGTGGGTAATGAATTGGTGATAGTAGTTAATGAACCCCATAATGCGCTGCACCGCTTTAAGGGAGTGGGGTTCTTGCCAATCCATTACAGCCTGTAGTATGGCAGGATCCATAGCCAATCCCTGGGCGGAGATGATATAGCCCAGGAAAGGTAGAGACTCCTGCTCAAATATGCACTTCTCCAACTTCGCATATAGGGAATTTGCTCGCAAGAGGTCGAAGACCTTGCAGACATCTCTCCGGTGGGAGGCCATACCTGGAGAAAAGATGAGAATGTCATCCAGATAGACTACCATCGAGGTGGTCAACATATCCCGGAAGATGTCGTTCACAAAGTCTTGGAAGACAGCTGGGGCATTACAGAGCACAAAGGGCATTACTAGATATTCGTAATGCCCATCCCTGGTGTTAAATGCCGTCTTCCATTTGTCCCTCTCACGGATGCGAATCAGGTTATACGCACCACGCAGGTCTAGCTTAGTAAATACCCTTGCTCCCCGAAGCCTGTCAAAGAGCTCAGAGATTAGCGGCAAAGGATACTTATTTTTCACGGTGATAGCGTTGAGTCCCCTATAATCAATGCATGGACGTAATTCTCCATTCTTCTTCTGCACAAAGAAGAACCCTGCTCCCGCTGGTGACACCGACTTCCTAATGAATCCCCTTGCCAAGTTCTCCTGAATATATTGGGACATGGCCTCTGTCTCAGGAAGAGAGAGGGGATAAACCCTTCCTCTAGGAGGCTCAGCTCCAAACAACAGGTCGATAGGACAGTCATAGGGACGATGAGGCGGGAGAGTCTCCGCAGCCTTCTTCGAGAAAACGTCGGCATAGGACCAATAGACCTTGGGAAGAGGAGAGAGGTCTATGGGTATCTCAGTGGTGGTGACCTGCACGCTGTCCCTAATGCATCTGCCTTTACATAAATTACCCCAACCCAGAATTCTCCCTGAACACCACTCAATATGGGGAGAGTGGTGACGGAGCCAGGGTAATCCCAACAATACCTCATCTATACCCTCAGGGAGGATAAAAAATGATATATTCTCCTGATGGGAAGGAGACATAGACAAGGTGAGTGGGACAGATTGATGGATGATTTGTGTGGTCAGAATTGCTCTGTTCAACACCCGTACCGACACTGGTTCAGCCAGCAACACCAAAGACATGGTGTGGCGAGAAGCAAAGGAGGACGACATAAAATTCCCCTCTGCCCCAGAATCCACACACAGTTTGACGGGTAGAGTGGTAGAACCGTGGGTAATTATCCCCTTGAGGAGCACTTTAGGGGCAAAACTCATGGCGTCCAGTGACCCTCTTCCTACAGTTACTGGGCGCGACCGTTTATTCAGCCGCTGTGGACATCGGTTGGCAAAATGTCCCTGCTGCTGGCAAATATAACAAATCGGGGATGGATGAGTGACCCGAGATTTAGATCCCGCAGGAGCAACCTCCTGAAGGTCAGGCGCCTGAACGGGCGACTCCAGAGGGGTGGCGAAGGTAGGAGCCAACCGAACCCTCTGCCTACACTGGGCACGTTCCAGCCTCCGCTCATGGAAACGGAGGTTGACGCGGGTGGAAATAGCGATAAGCTTCTCCAGTGTGGCAGGAATCTCCCTGGTAGCCAAGGCGTCTTTCACATGACCCGCCAGTCCTCTCCAGAACACGGGAATGAGGACTTTATCCGGCCATTCTAATTCCGAGGCCAGAGTCCGAAATTGGACAGCAAAATGGCTGACCAAAGCCGAACCCTGGGTACTTGCCAGCAGTTGGAGCGCAGTATCGTGGGTGACCTGAGGTCCTAGAAAAACCTTTTTCAGATCCTCCAGAAAACAAGAAGCGCTCTGCACCACACGGTCGTCGCGCTCCCAAAGCGGCGTTGCCCACTCCAACGCTCTGCCTGACAGAAGAGCTATCACAAAGCCCACTTGTGCTCGATCCGTGGGGAAACGTGCAGCCAGAAGCTCGAGGTGTATGGAGCACTGACTCACGAATCCCCGACATTGCTTGCTGTCACCAGCAAACTTGTCTGGAAGCGGGAGGTGGGACAATGTAGGGGCAGAGGTGGCAGAGGACAAACTGGCTGCAGCTACACTAGCAGCCTGAACAGCGACTGCGGTAACATCCACAGCTGTGGTTGTGCGCTCAAGAGCCGCCAACCTACCCTCCAGCTGCTGGATATACAGCTGTAAATGCTGTTCATTCGCCATTTTACTAGCCAGACCCTGGCGCTAGTATTATGTTAGGGTCTGCGGAATGCACCAAATATAAGATGTAGAGAGGTGCGTTCTCAGCCCGGGGTCCACCGTGCAGGCAGAGCCTGCTGCTAGTAGGATGGCGCAAGAAGCGAACTCTGTTATCCCGCAGAGTCGCCAAAATAAACGCCGTAACACGCTGTGGCAATATGTGCGAACTCTGTTATTCCACAGAGCCGCTAGAAGGAGTGCCGCAGCGCTATATGGCGATGTGTGCAAACTCACTTAACATCACTGAGTCGCAAAATAAACACGCTAGGGCGCTGTCTAGTGTTGAAAGCGAACCCTGTTGCGTCACAGAGCCTCTGAGGCAAATTTCTGTGTCCTGTTAGGCACCCAGGTACACAGTTGACTGCTAAGCGAACATAGAAAGTGATCATGCGCTATTGTCCTCACTGGAGTCACCTGCAATCTATGGCGTCTGAACGCCAGGCCCTAAATACGGCAATCAAACTCCTCACTGGTTATGCCGGTAATCTAAGGCATCTAAGACACTGACCCTTAACAGCTAGCATACCAAGCTCCTCACCGATTAGGTCAGTATTGTAATGGCGTATTTCAGCCGCCCTAACCACACACACGCATGACCATACCGGCGCAAAGCATATAACGGTTGATACTAGCGCACGGCCGTGCGGTAAGGACAGCCTTTTATAGCAGTCACGAGAAAAAGATCTTCCAGGAAGGACCAATGGGAAGCTGCTTCAGAACATCAACAGCCACAGGACCTTCCTGAAGGACCAATAGGAGTAGCAGCTCTATCTGAGCATGTGACCCCTGATCTCCAATGGGAGATCTTGCCCTGGGCATGCTCAGATGAAGCAACAAAGGACTTAGTCCCAAATCTGCCTACTCCAACACTGGTTGCAGCAGCAAGTCTCTGCACAGTACTGGGCCGGGCAAGACACTGGGACCGACATCTCTGCTGAGCAGGAACCACTGCGGCCAGAGACGAATGGGGGACCGCAGCGGGAACAGCTCGAGATTCCCCTTGTGCAGGAGTGGGAACTCGAACCCTAACAGACCTGCTCTAAATAGAAATCCACAGGTCTAAAAACGCAAGGGAAATCCGCGTAAAATCCGCATCAAATCCGCGGTAAAACCCAGGTCATTTTACCTGCGGATTTACCAAAATCTGCGTGGAAAATTCCTCAGCAGAACCCACACCGTCTGCACATAGCCTTAAGGAGCTGCTTGTACCCACACCGCATTGCCTGCGGATACTGCAGCGGCTGCCATACAGTCACAAGTACCGAGAGTGCAGCCTGCCATCAAGCGCTTCATCATTCCCGCCACGCGGAAGCAGCCGCGCATAGACTGTTTCCCACTAATATACTCAGCAGTACGCAGCTAAGCGCACAATGTCTCAAAACAGCAAATTCTCACTCAAAACAAGGTCACGAGCAAGCTCCAGCAGGTCGTCATTAGCAGAGCTCGCTGCTGTCGCCCGTGCCGAAGCAACCAAAGCAAGATCCTCCTTCGTCGAAAGAGAGATGCACCTAAAGCTGAGGCAGGCGGAGCAAGATGCAGAAACTGCACGTTTGCAGGCAGAGAGAGAAGCGGAAACTGCACGCTTGCAGGCAGAGAGAGAAGCGGAAACTGCACGTTTGCGAGCAGAGCTAGAAAAACTTGCAGCAGACAAAGAGACAGCAGCTGCAATTGCTAAAGCAGAGTATTTGGAAGCTATGAAGGATCCTGACTGTGAGAGACGCAGCAACATTCGCTGACCAGATTTAGGACAGCAAGATCCAGTGCAGCGTGTCGCAGAGTATGTCCGTCAACATTCCGGCAGGGATGACAGTCCTGATGCACCACATCAACCAGCCTACGTCGGCTACCAGCAATCCAACCCCGAACTTCGTTACCACAAACAAGGAGTCGTCCAGTACAGAGATGTCGACCACAGCTGCTGTTCCACTGAGCGGAAGTTACAGCTCCTATCCCGCCTTAAAGAGACACCTTCTGCACTGAGAAGGTACTACACAGACTATATGAAGTCATAAGCGTCTCACAGGTATGGTGATACACCACACACTAGACATGACTATAACACATCAGCTCGTGCCAGCACTGACCAAGCCACCATAGACTTTGCAACGTTCCTTGCCCGCCAAGAACTGGTTACAAAAGGACTTATAAAGTTCACTGATAAACCCGAGAACTGTTTTGTTTTGGTAGCTGAGGAGAATAAGCAAAAACGGCAATACACCAGAGAGGCTGGAACCTATTGGATTGCAGTAACCTGAACTAACCACACAACTAGAGGTAGCCGTGGAGCGTTCCTACGTTGATCCTAGACGCCTCGTCACAGCCTGAGAGATAACTACACCTAAAGGCAGAAAGATGAAAGCTATCTGCCCCGGAGCAGATCCCCAAAGAAAATAGGAAGCCCCCAAACATGTAATGGCGGTTAGACAAGAAGAAGCACGGACACAGACAGAAAATAGAATGAGCAAACGCTGGGGCCCAATCTGTCTAGACCAGCGGTTCTCAACCTGGGGGTCGAACGACCAAAACACAGGGGTCGCTTAAAGGAGCCGGCGGCTGCAGCACTGTAGTGACAGCTGCAGCCGCCGGCTTCATTAGACATCCATACTTACCCTCCTCGCTCCGTCGCTGCAGGTCCCTGCCTCCCTGTCGGCGGCGTCAGCTTCCTCCTGGCAGTGCGGTGACGTAGTACCGCTCATTAAGGTAATGAATATGGACGTGACGCCACTCCCATAGGCGTGGCGTCAATATTCATGTCCTTAATGAGCGGTATTACGTCACCGCTGCGCACAGGAGGAAGCTGACGCCGCCGACAGGGATGCAGGGACCTGAAGCGACGGAGCGAGGAGCGTAAGTATGATGGGGGGAGGATGGGGGAGCAGAGCCATGTATACAGGATGGGAGGGGGGAGCGGAGCCATTTATACAGGATGGGAGGATGGGAGCAGAGCCATGTATACAGGATGGGAGGATGGGAGCGGAGCCATGTATATAGGATGGGAGGGTGGGAGCGGAGCCATATAGACAGGATGGGAGGATGGGAGTGGAGCCATGTATATAGGATGGGAGGATGGGAGCGGAGCCATGTATACAGGATGGGAGGGGGAGCGGAGCCATGTATACAGGATGGGAGGGTGGGAGCGGAGCCATATATACAGTGTGGGAGCGGAGCCATATATACAGGATGGGAGGATGGGAGCGGAGCCATGTATATAGGATGGGAGGGTGGGAGCGGAGCCATATAGACAGGATGGGAGGATGGGAGCGGAGCCATATATACAGGATGGGAGGGGGAGTGGAGCCATATATACAGGATGGGAGGATGGGAGCGGAGCCATATATACAGGATGGGAGGGTGGGAGCGGAGCCATATATACAGGATGGGAGGGTGGGAGCGGAGCCATATATACAGGATGGGAGCAGAGCCATGTATATAGGATGGGAGGGTGGGAGTGGAGCCATATATACAGGATGGGAGGGGGAGCAGAGCCATATATACAGGATGGGAGGATGGGAGCGGAGCCATGTATACAGGATGGGAGGGGGAGCGGAGCCATATATACAGGATGGGAGGATGGGAGCGGAGCCATGTATATAGGATGGGAGGGTGGGAGCGGAGCCATATAGACAGGATGGGAGGGGGAGCGGAGCCATATATACAGGATGGGAGGATGGGAGCGGAGCCATGTATATAGGATGGGAGCGGAGCCATATAGACAGCATGGGAGCGGAGCCATGTATACAGGATGGGAGGGGGAGCTGAGCCATATATACAGGATGGGAGGGGGGAGCGGAGCCATGTATACAGGATGGGAGGGGGGAACGGAGCCATGTATATAGGATAGGAGGGTGGGAGCGGAGCCATATATACAGGATGGGAGGATGGGAGCGGAGCCATATATACAGGATGGGAGGGGGGAGCGGAGCCATGTATATAGGATGGGAGGGTGGGAGTGGAGCCATGTATACAGGATGGGAGGAAGGAAGCGGAGCCATATATACAGGATGGGAGGGGGGAGCGGAGCCATATATACAGGATGGGAGCGGAGCCAAGTATACAGGATGGGAGGGGGAGCGGAGCCATATATACAGGATGGGAGGATGGGAGCGGAGCCATATATACAGGATGGGAGGGGGGAGCGGAGCCATGTATACAGGATGGGAGGGGGGAGCGGAGCCATGTATACAGGATGGGAGGGGGAGCGGAGCCATGTATACAGGATGGGAGGGGGAGCGGAGCCATGTATACAGGATGGGAGGGGGGAGCGGAGCCATGTATATAGGATGGGAGGGTGGGAGCGGAGCCATATATACAGGATGGGAGCGGAGCCATATATACAGGATGG
This sequence comes from Oophaga sylvatica, assembly GCA_033576555.1. Taxonomy (NCBI): domain Eukaryota; kingdom Metazoa; phylum Chordata; class Amphibia; order Anura; family Dendrobatidae; genus Oophaga; species Oophaga sylvatica. The sequence continues at coordinate 277,587,638 of JARQOD010000003.1, read as the reverse complement.
GAGGGGGGAGCGGAGCCATGTATATAGGATGGGAGGGTGCGAGTGGAGCCATGTATACAGGATGGGAGGATGGGAGCGGAGCCATATATACAGGATGGGAGGGGGGAGCGGAGCCATATATACAGGATGGGAGGATGGGAGCGGAGCCATATATACAGGATGGGAGGATGGGAGCGGAGCCATGTATACAGGATGGGAGGGGGAGCGGAGCCATATATACAGGATGGGAGGATGGGAGCGGAGCCATATATACAGGATGGGAGCGGAGCCATATATACAGGATGGGAGGATGGGAGCGGAGCCATACATACAGGATGGGAGGGGGGAGCAGAGCCATGTATATAGGATGGGAGGGTGGGAGCGGAGCCATGTATACAGGATGGGAGGGGGGATCGGAGCCATGTATACAGGATGGGAGGGGGGAGCGGAGCCATATATACAGGATGGAGGATGGGAGCGGAGCCATGTATACAGGATGGGAGGGGGAGCGGAGCCATATATACAGGATGGGGGAGGATGGGAGCGGAGCCATATATACAGCATATTTCCGATGGCTTTAGCCCAGTGGCGTAGCAGGGGCGTAGCATGGGCGGGCGTAGCGTGGGCGGGCGGTCCGCCCCAGGCAGCACGTGTGTGGGGCGGCGTGGCAGCAGCAGCAATTCCTCCTCCCACGGAGTTACAGTGCAGCGGCCCGGGACCCTCCGGAGCTGAGCGGCGGGTCGGTGAGTCCACTGTGCGGGGAGAGGGGGGACCTGGCCTGAGCAGGCAGCGCAATACTTACCTCTCCCCGTGCCTCCGTAGCTATGGGCTCCAGGGGGCGCCTGCAGGGCGCCCGCGCTTCCTGTCACAGCAGCGACGCTGGATGACGTCATCATTCAGCGGCCGGCTGTGGCAGGGAGCGCGGGCGCCGGACAGGTGAGATGTGAGGTGTATGTGTCTGTGTGTATCAGTGTGTGTGTGTGTCTGCCTGCGTGTGTGTATGTGAGAGAGTGCTGCAGTGCTGTCTGTGTGTGGTGCTGTATGTGTGATGGTGATGGGGGGAGGCAGTGATGGTGGTGAGGAGGCTACGATGATGATGGGGAGCCAATGATGATGGGCAGGCAAAGATGATGATGATGGGGAGGCGATGATGATGGGCAGGCAATGATGATGATGGGGATGATGGGGAGGCGATGATGATGGGGAGCCAATGATGATGAGCAGGCAATGATCATGATGATGGGGAGCCAATGATGATGGGCAGGCAATGATGATGATGGGGAGGCGATGATGGGGAGCCAATGATGATGGGCATGCAATGATGATGATGATGGGGAGCCAATGATGATGGGCAGACAATGATGATGATGATGGGGAGGCAATGATAATGATGATGGGGAGGAATGATGATGGGGAGGCGATGATGATGATGGGGAGGCAATGATGATGATAATGGGGAGTCTTTCCACAGTGCCCTTTCCTGAGCCGTAACAGTGCAGAATGCAGCACAGTGCAGAGGAGAGCTCCATATTTTGTATGGAGCATTATATGGGGACCAGTATTCTTTATGGAGCATTATATTTGGCCCATAGTACTGTATGGAGGACTATGTGGTGCCCATAATATTGTATGGAGGACTGTGATTATTTTTTTGGTTTGGGGGTCACCGCAACATGAGGAACTGTATTGCAGGGTCACGGCATTAGATAGGTTGAGAACCACTGGTCTAGACAGAAAAGTACAGGAAAGGATACTCACTGCAATCCAAAAAAAAAAACCCTAAAAAATACCAACTCTTCTGATTGCAAAAACACCTGAGATCACACTATCTCTACCACCTAAATCAGTTCTCTGGTGTAACAAAACTAAGCCGCAGCCACTGAAAAAACAGGAAAAAGCAAATGAACAAATAACAGTGGCTCCAGATAAACTGAGAGGAGCACAAGCCCCCGGAGGGGACCTGGCTGACCTCCACAGAAGTGCAGGGAACAATGCAAAAAGCAAGCACAAAAATAAAAGCAGAAAATATTTTATCTGATGTCAGAAGATGCAGGCAAGACTCAGCAAACTTCCAAATGAACCAGGAACCACAATTGAGACAAGAACAATTGATCACCGGCAACCATCATGGGAGGGAACCTCCCTTATATCAGACCAGTCCGTGATCCCAGATTGCCACTCCTCGCTGAAATGTTCAGTACTGTCTGTAACCACCAGAGGGAGCCTCTGCTCAGAAACCATCTCTAGCACATTCATATCAGAGAACTATAGGTCATGGCGAGCCTCGTTCTGGAACGCCATTCATGGTCTGGACCTTTCTAGTAGTGAGGAGTTAGATCTCCTAGTAAAGTGGCTCGAAAGTGAGTCGGTCGAGCATGCCAAAAGACTAAGAGACATCAATATAAAGCATCCACACATAGGTCTACGCAAAGTGTGGGAAAGACTTGATGAATGCTATGGACAGTAGAAGTCATAGAGAATGCTTTATACAAAAGAATTGATGATTTTCCTAAGATAGGACCTAAAGGTTATCAAAAGCTTAGAGAATTGAGTGATTTATTGATAGAGTTACAGGTTGACCAGGAGGAAGGAGACTTGCCCGGATTGGCATTCTTAGACACCGCTAGGGGTGTCAATCCGGTAATACAAAAACTTCCTTACAACCTACAAGAAAATGGGTATTATACCTACCGTTAATTCGGTTTCCAGGAGTCCATCCTGACAGCACTATGGAGGACGTCCTCCTCCTCCTCCTTACAGGGACAGGAAAGCACACGAGAGGTTAAAAGGTCCCTCTCCTCACCCTATACCTCAGTGATTTGACAAGTACCATACCATGGATCAATGCAAGTGATAACACTTTAATTACTTAAACATATTACATCATATGAATTAGCATATATAACAAGATAGACAAGGGAGGGAACTAACCGTGCTGTCAGGATGGACTCCTGGAAACCGAATTAACGGTAGGTATAATACCCATTCTCCAGGACGTCCCCCTGACAGCACTATGGAGAGTACCAAAGAAACCCTCCTTAGGGTGGGACTACGGCCTGTAATACTTTTCTACCATATGCCGTATGCTGTCCTGACAGCACATCTAATTTGTAGTGCTTGTAAAAGGTATTCACTCTAGCCCAAGAGGCTGCCTTACAAATTTGTTCTAATGATGCTCCTGCTCTCTCAGCCCATGATGCTGACAAGGCTCTGGTGGAATGGGCTTTTATCTTTATAGGACAAACTACACCTTTAGATGTGTAAGCTTTTGTGATTATAGTGGTAATCCATCTTGCAATGGATGCTTTGGAAGCTTTTTTACCCCTATTTTTACCTCCGAACAAAATAAACAAATTAGGGTCTTTCCTCCAGATCTGAGTGGCCTCCAAGTAATCAATCACTGCCTGTCTAACATCCAGGGAGTGTAAGGCTTGTTCTTTTATGTTTAATGGTCTCTCACAAAAGGACGGGAGTACAATTTCTTGATTGCGATTTTGCAAAGAAGCTACCTTGGGCATGAAGGCAGGATCTAGTTTTAATACTATGTGATCCTCTCTGATCTGCAGATATGGGTCTTTAATGGATAACGCTTGAATCTCCCCTATTCTCTTGGCTGTGGTGATGGCTACCAAAAAAGCTGTTTTCATCGATAAGAGTGAAATAGGCAAATCCTTATTTGGTGTGTAAGGAGTTTTACAAAGTGCCGCCAGAACTAGATTTAAGTCCCAGGGGGGAGATAATTGTCTTATAGTGGGCCGCAATCTTTGGATTTCTTTGACAAATCTAACTACCCAAGGATGTGAGGCTAATGGATAGTCCATGTAAGTACTTAATGCCGAGAACTGCACTTTAAGTGTACTAGGTCTAAGACCCATATTAAAGCCTGCTTGGAGGAAATCCAACACTCGAGGAACATCCGGGACTCTGGCTACAACATCGGACCTGCCACCTTCCAGACAGAACCTCTTCCAGATTTTATAATATATTGCCGAAGTTACAGGTTTTCTGCTGGCCTGGATCGTTGTTATCACCTGATCTGATAGACCACGAGCTTTTAGAATGTCCCGTTCAGGATCCAGGCTGACAGGTGCAATCTTTCTGGGTCCTGGTGTAGAACTGGTCCCTGGTGAACTATGTCCTTCCACCGGGGAAGCTCGATTGGTTCTTCTGTGGTCATGGCACCTAAAAGTGGAAACCAGCTCCTCCTTGGCCAGAACGGAACTATTAGTACAACTCTTGCTCCGTCTTCTCGTATCTTCCTCAGAACAGCTGGTATCAGTGCTATTGGTGGGAATGCATAATTTAGAGGTTCGTTCCACCTCTGACTCAAGGCATCTACACCCTCTGGATTGTCCGCTGGGTTCAGCGAATAAAATCTTGGTAGTTTCGAATTTTTCCTTGTAGCAAATAGATCTATCTGAGGTGTTCCCCATCGTTGACATAATAAATGGAAGACCTCCTGGCTTAGCTCCCACTCGGTCGGGTAGATCTTCTGTCTGCTTAGATAGTCGGCTACTAAGTTCTGCGAACCTTCCAGGTGTACTGCGGTTATAGAAAGGATAGTTCGTTCTGCCCATACAAATATCTTCTCTGCTAGATCCTGCAGAGTTCTGTATCGAGAGCCTCCCTGATGTTTGATGAAAGCTACTGCTGTCATGTTGTCCGACAGGATTTTGACATGTTGGTTTTTTAAACGGTCTTGATTTCTTCTTAAAGACTCCCAAATCGCATACAGCTCTCGATAATTTGACGACATTCGTCTGATTTTTTCTGGCCATTTGCCCTGAAGAATCTTCCCTTCTAAGTGGGCTCCCCATCCCCATGCGCTTGCGTCTGTCGTTATTACTATATATGGGGATGGAATCCAGAGAACTCCTCCTGAGATTTCTGCTTTGCATCCACCAATTTAATGATCTCCTCACTTTTGCAGAGAGGTGGATCTTTTTGTCTAGGGATGATTGATGACGATCCCACAATGATAGAACCTCTTTTTGTAAGGGTCTTGAATGAGCCTGTGCCCACCTGACGCATGGTATACATGATGTCATTACTCCCAGCACCTGCATAGCTCTTCTTATGGTAACTCGGCTCTTCACCATCTCTGCAACTTTCTTTTTCAAGGATTGTTGCTTGACTTCTGGCAAGAAGGCTGTCCTGGATCTGGAATCCAGGAGTACCCCTAGAAATACTCTTTTTGAACTGGGTGTTAAATGAGATTTTTCTCGATTCACCACCCAACCGAGAAACTCCAGCACCGCCACCGTTCTTTCTGTGTGATGATTTAGAATTTCTGCTGTTCGAGCCACTAAAAGAAAGTCGTCCGAGTAAGGTATTACTATGATTCCTTGGTTTCTCAGATAAGCTACGACTTCTGATATTAGCTTCGTAAAAACTCTGGGAGCAGAAGCTAGCCCGAACGGAAGGCCTTGGAACTGGAAGTGGCAGGTACAGTCCGGTAGGCTTATGGCAAATCTTAGAAGTTCCTGCGAGGCTGGATGAATCGGGACCTGATAGTAGGCACTTTTTAAGTCTAGGGTACACATTACCGAGTTTTTGTCTATCAACGGGATTGCCGACCTTATTGACTCCATTCTGAATCTCTTGTAACGAACAAACTTGTTCAATGGTTTGAGATTCAGAATTGTTCGCGACTCGCCTGATGGTTTCATTATTGGAAAAAGAGAGGAATAATGCCCCATCTTTTCCTCTAACCCGGGAACTGGCACTATGACTTCGGAAGAGATTAGGTCTCGAAGATCCTGAAACATTCCTGAATTTGCCTGGACCACAGTGGGAGATATGTATCTCTGGGGCGGATAGGATACCAGTTCTATTCTGTAACCTTCTTTTATAGTTTGTAAGACCCACTCGTTTTTGGTGACCTGCTTCCAGTTCTCTGCAGAGAACAAGAGTCTGCCCCCTATGTGTCTGGCGTCATTGTTTCCTAGATTTTGATGAAGATCCAAATAATGAGCTCCTATTTCCTCTATTTTGAGTGTAGGAACCCTTATATGTTCCCCTGCTAGCCCTTCCTGTGTCCTTATAAAATGGTTGTCTACGGAAAGCTGGTCTCTTCCAAAAGGACTGAAACTTTTTGGGTTTTTCCTCTGGAAACCCATTTTTGCTATCTGATGCCTCTAGAATATCGTCTAAGGCTTGACCAAATACCTTTGATCCTGCAAAGGGTAAGGAACATAATTTATTTTTAGAGGCGTTATCCCCTGACCAGGATTTTAACCAAATAGCTCTACGGACTGCATTAGACAATGAACTATTTCTGGCAGAAAACCTGACCGACTCAGCCGAGGTATCTGCCAAAAAAGCCGTTGCTGATTTAATAAGAGGAAGCGACTCTAGTATTTCAGCTCTAGGGGTCTTGTTGGCTAATTGTTCCTCCAACTGACTCATCCAAAAAACCATAGACCTTGCTACCGAAGTAGCCGCAATATTGGTTCTTATTAAAGCCGCCGATGATTCCCAAGCTCGTTTAAGAAGGATGTCCGCCTTTCGGTCCATGGGATCTTTAAGACTTGAAGAGTCCTCAAATGGAATCGATGTCTTTTTCGCTACTTTTGCAATTGGCACATCAACTTTTGGAATCTCCTCCCACAGTTTTGAGTCCTCAGGATCAAATGGAAGACGACTCTTAAGGTCACGTGACATTACCAGCCTCCGCTCTGCGTCCTTCCATTCACTCAGAATCATAGTTTTGATATGATCACTTATCGGAAAAACTTTTTGTATCTGAGCTGTGAGACCTCCGAACATCAAATCCTGTCTGGATTGAGGTCGTGGGACATCTTCCATATGCATTGTATTTCTCACAGCCTGGACAAGATCTTCCGTATCTTCCACCGGGAATAGGTACCTCCTGGCCTTTTCCTGGTTTTCTGTCTGTACTTCGCCTTCTTCCTGCTCCGAATACTGTATATCTGAATTTTCTTCTGATTCCGGTTCCAGATCCTCTTCCAACTCCCACCTAGGTCTCTTACGACATGGACCCTGACTAGTGGGCTGCTGTTGTTGACTAGCAGATAACAATGCCTGCACTTCTTCCCTAATCAGGATTTTTAGGTCAGATAATAATGAAGATCTTTCTTGCTCCAAAACTGCTGCTGTACAAGAACAGCAGACCGGCTTTTTATAAGCGTCAGGAAGCTTCGTGTGACATGCGGAACAGCGATTAGATTTCACCGAGGCTTTGCCCGATTTTTTCACTGACTGCAGAGACGTCGATGAAGTATCCTTGTCCTAAATAATACAACAATATGTATACTAAGGACTGAGTCTGGATGATGAAGCTTACATAAAGAGGGTGCAGTTTATTGCGCTATGTGCACTTACCCCCGCATCCTCCTCTCTGGATTTCTCAGACTCCATGTCCTTCCGCAGAAAGGTTTCACCTTGCTGCCTTAGGACTGCTATGGTGGCTACAGCGCGTTCTCTGTGTTAAATCACAGAATGGCGCTCAGCAGTTCAAACGCCACCATACACGCGCTCCTAATATAGCGCTTCTGCGACATCTTTGGCGCCGCCCCTACTGCGTTCCACCCTGGAACGCACAAAGATTGGCGGCACCTGCGCTCCCAAATGCGACGCGCTTTCCATACCTTTTGCGTTCCACTCCGGAACGCATGAAGTTTAGCGGTGCACCTGCGATTCCAAATGCGACGCTCTTCGGCCTTCCTGCGTTCCGTTCCAGAACGCACGCTGATTCCTTGCGTTCTGCGTCACCGGAAGTGACGCTCAGCTCCCAGCCGAGGCCTGTTCGGCGTTCCTCCCTGGACCAGGAGGAAGACGCCTGAGCCGAAAGCCTCCTACCGGGAGGAGCGGCTCTTACCCGGGAGCTCGTCCGCCCCCGGTCTTTGGAGCAAAGGGACTCCCAAGGAGGGAGTTTCGGCCCTGGACCTCTTGACAGGGGGAAGGATATTGGCCGAACCGCACGATCCCCCTGGGTCCGGTAAGCTGCGCAGCATTCTCTCGTGTGTCCCTCCATGCAGGGACAGGAAAAACACTGAGGTATAGGGGGAGGAGTGGGACCTTTTAACCTCTCGTGTGCTTTCCTGTCCCTGTAAGGAGGAGGAGGACGTCCTCCATAGTGCTGTCAGAGGGACGTCCTGGAAAAGTGGGTTACATATGGTTCACGGTATCAACAAAATCATAATGTACCAGTCCTTCCTTTCACTGTATTCATAGAATTTGTCGCCCAACAAGCTAAGATCAGAAATGACCCTAGTTTTGACTTCACTCTGTCATGTTCCACTGCCCCCGGTGTCAAACCCAGTAGGACACCTGTGGCAGTCCACAAAACTAACATTGTTTCCACAGGCCCTCCTCACAATGCGAGTAAACCCCCTCCAGACGAGAACAAGCCTCAGGATGTCAGTAAACAGTGTCCTCTACACAAGAAACCACATCCTCTACTAAAATGCAGAGCCTTCATGGAGAAATCTTTGGAGGATCGCAAAGGTTTCCTCAAAGAGAACAACATCTGCTTCAAATGCTGTGCCACAACCTCTCACCTCCCCAGGAACGGTGAAGCTAGCGTGAAATGTGCAGAATGCAGCAGCACGGATCACAATACCGCCTTGCACCCTGGACCACTTCCATGAGTGTTGTCACAAGCAGAGGAGCACGATGGGAATTAGAAGAACACTGATGAAGATACCCCTGTGGTCACCAATGTACGGAGATCTGTAAGGGACTCACAGGAGGAAGGTCCTGCCTTGTCCGAGTCTATCCTGCAGGCCGCAAGGACAAAGCCCTCAAGATATATGCAATTCTGGATGACCAAAGTAACAGGTCTCTAGCCAGGTCCATCTTCTTTGACAACTTCAGCATTGTAGGCCCTTGTTCTCCCTACTCCCTGAGGACGTGTTCAGGTACCGTTGAGACGGCGGGGAGAAAAGCAACCAGATACAAGGTGGAGTCCATAGATGGTCAAACCTGCTTATCGCTACCAACCATCCTGGAGTGCAACCAGATTCCCGACAACAGGTCAGAGATACTTTCACCAGAGGTGGCGACACATCACCCCCATCTGAAGCGTATAGCCCACCTGATGCCTGAGTTGGATTCAGAAGCCCCAATAGCTCTATTACTGGGAAGAGATATACTACGAGTCCACAAGACTAGAGAATATATAAACGGCTCCAGAGGTGCTCCATACGCTCAGAGGCTCGACCTTGGATGGGTCATCATAGGAGACGTCTGTCAAGGAGGAGCACACAAGCCGGCCTCAGTCAACAGTATGCTCACCAGCACACTAGGAAATGGACGTCCGTCTCTCTTCCAGCCATGTCACAATAGTCTGCTGGTAAAGGAATTGCCAAACAGCACTCCCCTACCTTGCCCTTTCTCAGTACCTACCAACGAAGACCACGCCTGTGAAGGTGAACAAGACCACAAGGGAAGTACTGTCTTCCACAGGCCAAAGGAAGATGACAAGGTAGCGATGTCCATAGAAGATAGGATGTTCCTGGACATCATGGATAGACAAATAGTCAAAGACAAATCGAACAGTTGGGTCTCACCTTTACCAATTCGACCTCAGAGAAGGCGCCTACCCAACAACAGGGAACTGGTCTACAGCCGATTCATCTCCCTCAGGCACAAGCTTAAGAAGTCACCTGAGATGAAGGAACACTTCTTTACCTTCATGGGAAGGATATTCCAGAACAACCATGCAGAGATTGCACCTGCACTTCGGCCCTCAGAGGAGTGTTGGTACCTGCCCATTTTCGGAGTATACCATCCCAAGAAGCCAGGTAAAATAAGAGTGGTATTCGACTCATTGCCAAATGTGAAGATGTCTCATTAAATGATGTCCTACTGTCGGGCCCAGTCCTCAACAACAGACTTCTGGAAGTACTACTCTCTTTCCGCAGAGATACGGTGGCATTTATGGCTGACATACAACAGATTGTAATACTATTGTAGGAACTCGAAGATTCTGATAGCGTGGGGCAATGAACAATCAGAGACGGGTTTCTTTGAATGCAAATAATGTATTTGTGAAACAGCAAAACACCCAAAAACAATATTCAAACAACCCGTAGTGACATGCAATGAGTCCATATATATATACACAAGTCCAGTTATATGAATCCGGATATATAAGTCTTTGAACCTCTATAGCGAGGGTGGTAAAGTTCTTACGACGGAGTCCTCACACAAATGTGACCACAAGGTAAGTCTGATGCACAGATAACGTGGCTGGATTTACACACTGCTGGTGTGTGAAGAGTCAGATCCAGGTATGCAGAAAACACAGGGAGGTCCAGGAACAAGTTAATCTCAGTTGTGGCTTAATTCAGTGAAGTCCAACAACAAGTTCATATGTCAGTAAGGTTCCAGTAACAGTTCCAACAGCTCTCACCAGAGGTAATGCACAAAGGGTTAAACAGCAACAGTTCAGAAACACAGTTCTTATCAGATGGAGTGAACCAAGGGTTAAATTCCCAAGTCAACAGTTTAGTGATAACACAGTACTTTGTGCAACTTACATATGCAGAGAATGTCCAGAGCCATGGGTAGAAGCTGCTGTGGCTGAGAAACACCTGAAGATAAGGCTATGCACTTTCCTGGTAAACACACAAAAGATCTGTGAGGAACAAAGCAGCTGGGTTCCAGGGAAACGGAAGCAGAATATTCCAGCAGTGAAGCCAGCACCTGAGCCAGGCTTTAAACAAACGAACAGGAAGTAGGGCACACAAAACAGCAAACTCCATCTTAACAAAGGGCAAAATCATTGACAAAGTTACCTAGAAAACCCGGAATACTGACATTACTCCCCCCCTAAAGACGGCCTCCGGACGGTCTTGGACCAGGCCTGTCCGGGTATCTCCGATGAAACTGAGCAATCTTCAGAGGCGCATTGATGTTACTTACTGGTTCCCAAGAATCATTTTCAGGAGAGTAACCTTGCCATCTAACTAGATACTGAAGCCGGTTTCTATGAAGTCTCGAATTAACAATATCCTGTACCACGAATTGTTCTTCGCCATCAACCAACACTGGTGGAGGGGGAGGTACGATACGTCCCTGAAACGTGTTAGGAGAGACTGGTTTTAATAAGGAAACATGAAATACTGGGTGTACCTTTAAAGTCCGTGGTAGCTTCAACCGACAGGCAACAGAGCTCACAATCCCAGTGATCTTGAATGGACCGATGAATTTCTGTCCCAGTTTCTGCGAAGGAACACCCAATTTTAGATTCTTGGTGGACAACCAAACTGAGTCTCCTACCTTATACATAGGTGCTGGTTTCCGGAATCTATCGGCCGACTTCTTGTAACGCTCCTGTGCTGTGGTCAGGGAGTCCTTCAAAACTTCAAGATTACGTTGCAACGCCGTCACTCTGTCTTCAACCGCTGGTACCGAAATCGTAACCGGAGACCTAGGCAAAATACTTGGATGATAACCCAGGTTGGCAAAAAAAGGCGTTACCTTCGTGGAACTGCTTTGGGAGTTGTTGTACGAAAATTCCGCTAGAGGAAGTAGCTTCAGCCAATCGTCCTGCAAATTACTGACGTAACAGCGTAGATATTGCTCCAAGGTTTGATTTGTCCGTTCGGTCTGCCCGTTGGTCTGAGGATGGTATGCAGAAGACAAGCAAACATTAATGTGGAGCGCAGAACAAAATCCTTTCCAAAATCTAGAGGTAAATTGTATTCCCCGGTCAGAAATGATGTCATCTGGTACCCCATGCAGCCGGAAAATGTTCTGGATAACTAGATCTACTGTCTCTGTAGCTGAGGGAAGACCAGCACACGGAATGAAATGAGCAGCTTTCGTTAAACGATCTACTACCACCAAAATAGTATTTTTACCACCAGAGGTGGGTAACTCCACAATAAAGTCCATCGAAATAGACCCCCAAGGGCGAGACGGTACAGGTAGCGGTTTAAGAAGACCAGTAGGTGAAACGCGAGGAACCTTGTACCGGGCACAAACTTCACAAGAGCGGACATAGTCATTCACATCCTTCAAGCAGGTAGGCCACCAAAAAAAACGAGTTAACAATTCCTGCGTCTTCTGTACCCCCCTATGACCAGCCAATTTAGAGTCGTGGACCAATTTGAGAACTCGAAGTCTTACAGCCTCTGGGACATAAATACATCGATCTCTAAGCCACACACCATTCCGAAGGACAAGATTCACATTGTCAGGTGGAGCTGCAAGAAATACGTCACCGTCATAGGCCAGCTTGATCTCCTGCCACAAGTCCCGGTTCCGGAGCACTCCAACGAAATTGGCCTCCGACAAGATGGTCTTCGACGGGGTCCCAGGCACGGAATCCACGGTATGGATTCGGGATAATGCGTCAGCTTTCCCATTACGTGAACCTGGGCGGTACGAAATAATAAAATTAAACTGGTTCAAGAACAAACTCCACCTAGCTTGTCGAGGAGAAAGACACCTGGCAGACTTAAGGAATTCCAAATTGCGATGATCCGTGAGTACTACTACCTGCTGAGTTGCCCCCTGCAAATGGTGTCTCCATTCCTTAAAGGCAGAAATAATTGCCAAAAGTTCCTTATCTGCCACATCATAGTTAAGTTCTGCAGAAGATAACCTACGAGAGAAGAAGGCACACGGGTGCAGCAAACCTTTGTCTCCGGTACGTTGTGAGAGGATAGCTCCCAATGCACAGTCAGACGCGTCCACCTCCACGATAAAAGGCTGTGCAGGATCCGGATGCATCAATATTGGAGCCGTGGTAAAACAACCCTTCAGGCGATCAAAGGCTTCCTGAGCTTGCGAAGACCATTCAAACTTCTTCCCCTTCTTGGTGAGGAGAGTGATGGGACGGACAATTTCTGAAAAATTTCGGATAAACCGTCTATAAAAGTTAGCAAAGCCAATGAATCGTTGTACCTCCTTAATGTTTCCTGGTACCGGCCAGTCCAAGATTGCCTGGATCTTGCTGGACTCCATATTCAATCCCTGAGGCGAGATAACATAGCCTAAAAATTGAATTTCAGAACAATGGAACTCACACTTTTCGAGTTTGATGTACAAATGATTATCTCTCAAACGTCTAAGTACGGTCTTGACATGTTCCTGATGTTCCTGTAAGGAGTCAGAAAAGATTAAGATGTCATCAAGGTAAATTACCACATATTGGTCCAATAAATCCCTGAAAATGTCGTTGGCTAAATGTTGAAAAGCAGCAGGAGCGTTACAGAGTCCGAATGGCATCACCAAATATTCAAAATGTCCATACCGGCATCTAAAAGCTGTCTTCCATTCGTCTCCGGGCCGTATACGGAGTAAATTATATGCCCCACGAAGATCTAATTTGGTAAATACCTTGGCCTGGCGAACTCTTTCCAACAATTCTGGAATTAGGGGCAACGGGTACCTGTTACGAATGGTTACCTTATTTAACTCCCGGTAGTCAATGCAGGGTCTTAGAGTACCATCCTTCTTCTTTACAAAGAATATTGGAGCTCCCGCTGGTGAAGAAGATGGTCGGATAAACCCCTTGGCTAAATTCTCATCTATATACTCTCGTAAAGATTTTAATTCGGAGCCGCCAACGGGTAAACATGGCCGAAAGGAATCGCTGCTCCAGGAAGCAATTCTATGGGCAGTCATACGGTCTATGTGGGGAAGTTGATCTGCCTTCCTTTTATCACAAATGTCTGAGAATTCCTGATATATCAGAGGGAGAGTAGGTACCTGTATCACCTCTTCCAAGTTCTGGGTAACTGGAGCCGCTACAGTTGGACTGATGGTAGAACTGCACTTCGGGAGAAAGGTTATCTCCTTGGTTTCCCAATTGATGATTGGATTTTGTGACCGTAACCAGGGAATTCCTAAAATTACAGGAAAATGAGGAGAAGATATTAACATGAATGAAAGTGTTTCTTGATGGTCTGGTTCCATCTTACACTCCAGAGGCACTGTCTCCCGATCTACTGGTCCAGAAACTAATGGGGAACCATCCACCGTTTCCATAGTGATTGGTGAAGCTCTTAGTTGTGTCTTTATACCATGTTCCTTTGCAAAAGAAGAATCCATGAAATTCCCACCTGCTCCAGAGTCTATCATGGCAGAACTTGATATCCACTGTTCCTCCCACTGAATCTGTATAGGAAGAGAACAATGTGAATATTTCTCCCCTTGATCTTTAGGGGAAGTCGGCATCAGTATTGGGGGAAAAACCGCATCTAGATGTAGACTGGTTTCCGAAACTTCAGACTCAGCGTCTGTGTTATCATAATCCCCTACTACCGCCAACACCTTGTTGGGTCGCCTAGGACATTTAGGACAATTGATGAGGAAATGGTCCGATTGACCACAATAGAAACATAAGCGCTCACGGAGACGGTGTTCGCGGCGTTCATTATTCTCACGTCTCTGCAGTGAGTCCACCTGCATAGGCACCTCCTCAGCCTCTCGCGGGTTTTTGCCTGTGGTTTCCCTGGACGGAAGAGAGTAATTAGTAATGCGATTTACAGCGGCCCATTTTTCTTGTCTGCGTTCAGTTAAACGGATATCAATACGTACACAGTGCTGTATAAACAATTCAAACTCCTGTGGAGACTCTGAACGAGCTAGCTCATCCTTGATTGCATTTGACAAACCTTTTCTAAAGATTGGTAATAAAGCATTGTTTTCCCACTGGGTGTCCACCACTAACCTTTTAAATTCAGTAACATATTCTATGACTGACTGTTTCCCCTGGCGTAAGGAAAGCAAGGCAGATTCAGCGGTAGCACGGCGGTTGGGATCGTCGAACATTTGCGCCATGGCTGCAAGAAAATTGTCCAAATTATTTAGACGGGTATCATGACTTTCAACCATAGGATTTGCCCAAGCCAGTGCACGTGATGTCAACAACATAATAATACATAGAACCTTAGATCTATCAGACCGGTAGTAGGAGGCATGTACATCAAAAAATAATATACATTGATTAACAAACCCACGGAATTGACTTCGGTCACCATTAAAACGGAATGGAGGCAATTTGGGCATACTGGTGGATGAGGTAGGCTCAGTAGGTAAGGCCTCCAGGACTCCTAACCTAGAACGTAGATCTTGGAGAGCCTGACCAAACCCCTGTGCATTGTGGTTAACCCGAGACTCCAAGTCTCTAATCTGATTGAGTGCAGCCGCCACCTCCTGCTGCAAGGAGTTAACTATGGTGAACAATTTGTCTGCCCGTGTCTCCGTCATTGCCCCAGCAGAATCCTCTTTTTTAGGCTGGAATATCCTGTAATACTATTGTAGGAACTCGAGGATTCTGATAGCGTGGGGCAATGAACAATCAGAGACGGGTTTCTTTGAATGCAAATAATGTATTTGTGAAACAGCAAAACACCCAAAAACAATATTCAAACAACCCGTAGTGACATGCAATGAGTCCATATATATATACACAAGTCCAGTTATATGAATCCGGATATATAAGTCTTTGAACCTCTATAGCGAGGGTGGTAAAGTTCTTACGACGGAGTCCTCACACAAATGTGACCACAAGGTAAGTCTGATGCACAGATAACGTGGCTGGATTTACACACTGCTGGTGTGTGAAGAGTCAGATCCAGGTATGCAGAAAACACAGGGAGGTCCAGGAACAAGTTAATCTCAGTTGTGGCTTAATTCAGTGAAGTCCAACAACAAGTTCATATGTCAGTAAGGTTCCAGTAACAGTTCCAACAGCTCTCACCAGAGGTAATGCACAAAGGGTTAAACAGCAACAGTTCAGAAACACAGTTCTTATCAGATGGAGTGAACCAAGGGTTAAATTCCCAAGTCAACAGTTTAGTGATAACACAGTACTTTGTGCAACTTACATATGCAGAGAATGTCCAGAGCCATGGGTAGAAGCTGCTGTGGCTGAGAAACACCTGAAGATAAGGCTATGCACTTTCCTGGTAAACACACAAAAGATCTGTGAGGAACAAAGCAGCTGGGTTGCAGGGAAACGGAAGCAGAATATTCCAGCAGTGAAGCCAGCACCTGAGCCAGGCTTTAAACAAACGAACAGGAAGTAGGGCACACAAAACAGCAAACTCCATCTTAACAAAGGGCAAAATCATTGACAAAGTTACCTAGAAAACCCGGAATACTGACACAGATGTACCACTGTTTTCTCGTCAAAGAAGAACACAGAAACTACTTGAGGTTCTTCTGGTACCGTGACAACGACCCAGACAAAGACATCACAGAGTACCGGATGAGGGTACACATCTTTGTGAACAGCCCTTCCCCAGCAGTCGCTATCTACGGCCTCCGTAATTCTGCCAAAAAAGGCGAAGAAAGGTATGGGTCAGACGTCAGATCCTTCGTAGAAAAGGACTTCTACGTAGACGACTGTTTGAAGTCCACACCAACAAATGAGGCTGCAATCATTCTACTAAAAAGGGCTCAAGAAATGCTCGCTCAGTCTAACCTAAGGTTACACAAGATTTCCTCCAACAGTCGAGAGTTGATGGAAGCATTTCCCTCTCAAGACTATTCCAGCGATCTAAAGGACCTAGACCTAAGCATCGACACTCTTCAAATGCAGCAGAGTCTTGGATTGCTTTGGGATCTGAAGACGGATGCCTTCACCTTTCAGATCAGTAAAGACGAGAAACCCTTCACGCGCAGAGGAGTTCTTTCTTTCGTGAATAGTCTATACGACCCCTTGGGATTCGTAGCTCCAGTTACTGTCCAAGGGAAAATGATGCTAAGAGACTTCACCCAAGACACATCTGATTGGGATGATCCACTGCCAGCAGAAAAGGCAGACCTGTGGGCAGAGTGGAAGAGGTCTCTCGAGGCCTTGACCGACCTTCGTGTGAAACGACCGTATGCTCCTGTGCCATCCACAGAAGTCAAGACACAAAGACTTTGTATCTTCTGCGACGCATCAGTCAAAGCAATCGCAGCAGTAGCATACCTCAAAACCATAGATGTCAATGAACAGAGCCACATCGGGTTTGTGATGAGCCGGACTAAACTGGCACCACTCCGTGAACACACGGTACCCAGACTGGAACTCTGCGCTGCTGTCCTCGCAGTTGAGTTGGCCGAGCTTATCTCAGGTGTGATGAATCTGGAGACCAAAGAAGCAGAGTTCTACACTGAAAGCAAGGTGGTACTGGGATACATCTGCAATGAAACGTGACGCTTTTATGTCTAGGTCAGCAACCGGATACTGAGGATAAGAAGATCTACCTGCCCTAGTCAGTGGCACTATGTACCTACTCACCTCAATCCTGAGGACCATGTGACTAGATCCGTTGCTTCAAGTCATCTTAAGGACACTACCTGGTTCACAGGCCCTGCTTCCTTGTACCGTTCAATGCCCCACATCAACAGGCCTGAGACGTTCGAACTGGTGGATCCAGATGCCGACAGGGAGCTCCGTCCTCGAGTGTCTGCTCTGCATACAGGGATTTCAAGTCATTACCTGGAATCTCATCGGTTCAGCAGGTTCTCAACCTGGAAGTCACTTGTTCAAGCCGTTGCTTGTCTACTTCATGTGGCCCGTTCTACAAGTCAGCATTACCTGCAAGCCAGAGATCTTGTAAAGGTTGGCATCACTGCAAGCATGCTTTTACCACCCTCAACTTGGAAAGAGCCAAGGTTACAATACTTTGTGTTCTGAAAAGGGAAACCTACCCCAGAGAAATAGACAACCTCAACAAAGGTCAACCCATTTCTAGAGACAGTGCCTTGAAAAAGCTTGATCCGACCATTCTCACTCCCGCCATGCTACTCACTCAGAAAACCAACACTCCCAACGCTCCACTGGGAGAATTCAGCAACAAGGACCTCTACAGATGTCAATGGAGACAAGTTCAAAGTCTCTCCAATACTTTCTGGGGCAGATGGAGAAAACAATATCTCTCTACCTTACAGCCTAGGAAGAAGTGGCAGATCGACAAATTGAATATCAAACCAGGTGATATTGTGCTCATGAAGGACAGCCAGTCACACCGAAATGAGTGGCCACTAGGCCTCATCACCAAGGTATTCCCAAACAAAGATGGGAAGGTGCGCAAGATCGAGGTCAAAGTGTGGAAGGCTGGGGAGAGTAAACTATTCCTCAGACCAGTTGCGGAACTAATTTTACTGCTTTCGCCAAAAGAGCCAGTATGTGGCATCAGTTGATGCCAAGCGGGGAGTGTTCTGCCCATCTGAGTACTGGGCAGTATGTTTCTTATTGTGTGCTGGTTTTGTTTGTTATAGCAGATAGCAGCATCTAGTGGTGGCTGAATTTATAGCCTGTGCCTTTAACAAGCAAATAGAGTATTGCATTGTGGGATTGAAGCAAGGTATGCTGGGAAGAAGAAGCTCCATTTTCTTCCATGTACTTCAGGGAATACACGTTTTCATGTGCTCTCCTGTAACCTCTCCAACTTGAGTTTGCTATCCTGGTAAAGCATATCTGGTAAGATCAATATCTTCTCTAGCCATGCAGTGTTTAGGAGATTATTAACTGTATAGCAGTCAGTGCATAGATGTTATTAGACTCCTGTGTAAAGTTTGCATCATACTGTATACTTTCCTGTTAATTGTAAAGTGTCAGATGTGTGCCCAATACTTAGCTATGTCATTTGTATTTTTATAGTTTTACCGCGCATGTTCTATACTGTTCACCAATAAACAAGTTAGACTACAGAGGACAGTCTGCTTATTTGTAGTACGGAATCGTGGTTTAGGCTGTATGCTAGATTGCACACCGTGTCAACGTGTATGAAGGCAGAACACTTGATTCAGAGTGGCCTGACGGAAGCCTCTCCTCAGTGCCAGACATATGAAAGCCTGCATAGAGTTTGCTAAAAAACACATGAAGGACTCCCAGACTCTGAGAAATAAGATTCTCTGGTCTGATGAGAAGAAGATAGAACTTTTTGGTGATAATTCTAAGTGGTATGTGTGGAGAAAACCAGGCACTAGTCATCACCTGCCCAATACAATCCCAACAGTGAAACATGGTGTTGGCAGCATCATGCTATGGGGGTGTTTTTCAGCTGCAGGGACAGGATGACTGGTTGCAATTGAAGGAAACATGAATACGGTCAAGTACAGAGATATCCTGGATGAAAACCTCTTCCAGAGTGCTCTGGACCTCAGACTTGGCGGAAGGTTCACCTTCCAACAAGATAATGACCCTAAGCACACAGCTAAAATAACAAAGGAGTGGCTTCAGAACAACTCTGTGACAATTCTTGACTGGCCCAGACAAAGCCATGACCTAAACCCAATTGAGCATCTCTGGAGAGACCTGAAAATGGCTGTCCTTCAATGTTCACCATCCAACCTGACGGAACTGGAAAGGATCTGCAAGGAAGAATGGCAGAGGATCCTCAAATCCAGGTGTGAAAAACTTGTTGCATCATTCCTAAGAAGACTCATGGCTGTACTAGCTCCAAAGGGAGCTTCTACTCAATACTGAGTAAAGGGTCTAAATACTTATGACTGTGAGATTTCAGTTTTTCTTTTTAAGTAAATTTGCAAAAATTTCTAAATTTCTGGTTTTTTTTCAGTCAAGAGGGGGTGCAGAGTGTACATTAATAAGAAAAAAATGAACAGTGCTCACCAGTGACATTTTACACAGGAGCTCTGTATATAATATACAGTGTATGGAGTCCGTGTACAAGTAACACACTGACTCACCGGTGATGTCTCTAGTTGAAGTGTTAATAGGAGAAAATGAATGGTACAATTTGACCAACATGCGGGGACAGGTTCAAATTTGCACCAGGGTCCATTGGACTCTAGTTACACCACTAGACATTATTTATATTTTTGTAACATATCCATTGTTGAGGTCTGCAATATTTATGGAAAAAAAGACCAATTCATAAGCACCTTCCTAAATATTCTGATGTCACCCCTCACCACCACGTTAAGGTCTGAGACCCTGCAGACACTCTGATATATTGTTTGTCTTCTCTGCAACAATCCCTATTTATTGAAGCTTGCATAGTTAAAGATGAAAGCCATCCTACTGAATCTGTGCTTCTTTCCCATGGTTTTTGTAATAAGGGATGCATTTTTCAGACTGGGAATAATGACAATCACTAAATGAGGGAGGCAGGAGACATGAGGGGGCTACTGAGGCTATTATAAAGCGAGCCTGGGATCCCAGCTCAGAATAGCAGGTCAGACAGCACACTAGCTCATTAAGGATTTTTGCATCTCTCTTTTCAATGCTTCTGAAAACTGAATGGAGAGGGGAGGGAGAACAGAGAAAGAAAGGAGAGAGCATGTGGAACAGGAGGCAAAGTGCAAGAGGGGTGTGAAAAGCTGCATGTAGGAAACTGTCAACCTGCAGCAAACAAGCTAGAATTCCAGAAGAAATAAGGAAACTAGAGGCATGGTTCTGGGACAGATGAGAGTTAGGTGAATGGGCCAAAGACTGAGAATGGGTGGGTGATCATTAATTGCTCACAAAGGAACCCATATGCCTGAAAGATTAGTCCCAAGGGAGAAGAGGAGGAGGAGGGTACTGAGAGAAGTGTTTTGTAAGAAAGCTGAACAACCCCCTCTGCTCTCCTCTCATCCCCCTCCTCCCTCTTTCCTTGGAGATTCCGCCCCACACCCATTGCAAGGGACACACAGCTTTAGGGACTGTTAGGAATGGGCGCAGGACTGTGAGCTGGGTGCTTCAGAGAGGGAGGGTGAACAGAAGGTGAGAAAAGTGATGAGACAAGTGTTAAGTGTGTACGGGGCCGAAAGAGAAGAAAGTGATCTGGAAAAGTCTGATTATATGGTAGGATATGAAAATCACCTGTGAAGACTGGCGACAACTGATACCTGTCTAGAAGACGAAAGAGTGACATTTCTCACTATGGAGGACAATTGTCCTTCACTTGGGCTTTGAGTTTGAGTTTTCAGAATATGATTACAAATAAGGAAAAGTAAATTGCAAAACAAAACTATCTCCAGATCTCCAGAAAAGAAGAGGTGGAACAGGGATGATGCTGGACAGGGGAGCAGTGCTGGTGTGGGAATGGCAGGACAAAGATTCCCTGTGGAAGCCTTACAGCCCACAGGTGACTCGTCACATAGAGCAGGTGATCAGGGAAAACCCTAAGGCCTCCTCTGTGAACCTGGGGGAAGCTGATGGAAGCCTAACCCCTTACATCCTGGATCTAATGTCAATGAACCAGTTCCGTCTAGATACAGGTGAGTAATATGGTGTCTGCATGAGTTAGTGGGGCAGGTGCTTGTCTAACAGGTGCCTGGTGTAGTTCCCTCCCGCTTGCGGGAAGTAATCTGGTGTAAACCAGCAGCTCTACAATCCAGATCACTGAATCCAAATATTTGTTCAATACATGTGACCGATGCAGAATTCTAGAGGTATTGGAAGAGGTCGACAACAGAAAGCTGAACCGTAGTGCCCTACTTATACCACCAGATATAGTCCAGTTTGTCAGAATTAGTAGCACAAATGTGACCTCCGGTATTAATATGAAGTCGGTATCAATGAGTGGCTGATAATTGCTAATAACTACCCTCTGCTAGGTATTGTTGTCCTGTGAGATTTCTTTCAATCTACTGCATTTTACTTTGTTATAAAATATACAGTCATATGTATCTAATCGTGCACCAAAGCCCCAAGATCTCCAGGGCCTGGAACTGCCACCATTCACTTTCCATTCAATATTGGCACTTTAGGAACCTCTCAGGTCCCCAACGCTCTAATTAGAGATTTATTCCATTAGTTCCGTGATGTTTTTATTGTTTTGTGGATCTGCACATATTCCAGGAATATGAACTTATATAGAGCACCTTGCTGGATACTAATGATCCGTGTGTGAATGACTACAAGTGCTGAAATATGCACATTTGTATAGAACAATAAAAACATCACTGGACCAACGGAATAAGGCTCTAAACGGTCATAGGCGCCGTGTAAAATGGTTAAGGGCCTGACAGTTTCCTTTCAGATTCTGCTAAGTTGTGATAGTTTTCGAATTGTTTTACTTGGTTATCCTCTAAAATTGTAAGTAGCGCTTGTAAACCTATAGGATAGATTGGAACGTAAAAGAATACCACCGTCCTGTGCGTGGATTGCTTTGTCAGGACATCAGTGGGGATTTCAGTTTTCACACTTAATCAGCTAACCCTGAAGATTTTATCGGAACTAGACTCTCTTCTAATGTGTTTGGTGTCTCGACTTTCCCTGATGGCAGATGTTGGGTCACTTCTGTAACTGGCCCTCTCGGTCACTTCATTGTCTTGGCCCTGTAGGTAGGTACAGTGAATTGTTTCCTCCCTCACAGGCATCCAGGGCAAATGTTCCACTTGCCCTTCCAAGTTTTGTACCTGTGTTAGGGAGGTAGATGGCTCTGACATGTTGTATTTTGGCATGCCTGATCCTTTTGTTTCCACTGAAGATAAGCAGTGGCAATAGCTAAGCACATATTCACACACCATTGAAACACAGACTGTGCTCATGCTGCAACAACTGGCCCAATCACTGAGTCACCTGACGTGAGCTAATGGCCTCAAAAGGCATAGGGTACATAGACCCAGCAGTCGGGTCGGGGGGTTGCGATGCAGGTGTCTACTGATGTGCATATGGTTAGTATAGGTGCCTATGTGGTAGGGCAGGAGAAATTCAGCAATGTACACACTTCTGCTGCCTCTTCCTTCAATATCATTTACTTTTCACATGTCAAGCTACAGAAACCTTCGAAAATTAGCAGATCTGAACTGTAAACTTGTTACACCATTCATGTGTATGTCATTGGTAAAAGTCACACAACTTGTACATCCAGTGATGCTGTTTCTAGAATAGTCTGGGTAACAAAATAACTTGTAAAACAGAATGCAAGCCAGTCAAAATGGTGAAAAACAAATTGAGTACATGAAAAAATACTGCAGCGCCATATGCATGACTGTTGTTTGGTTGTTGGGTGCAGTTGACACATTACAAAGTAGACATCGATTACGGTTATAGTTGTAAATGATCAACAATCAGCAGACCAATCTCACCAGAAATGTGGGACATTTCACCCCTGAGCTTTGAATTTTGCCTTGTGAATGATGCAAGAACCATCAGCAGCAGATGGCCCAACTATTGAGAAATCCTGGAAAAAATGCTACGCTTCCTACATAATGTGCATTGTCTGCTGATGAATTTTCTACTGTTCTCAATTATATACGCTGACATGAATCACAAGCAATGAGATTGGGGAAATGTACTCGCTAACTCATATTTGAAGGGATGGAATTTTAAGTCTGTGATTTGCTAATGTCTTTTATTGTCTATATATTTGGCCTAGTAGTTCAGGCAACATGTCTTGGGGAACTACTTTGCATTATTTCGATTTTATAGCCTCAAAACTATAAACCCTTGCTTATTGTTCCATGAAGTCTCGAATATTCAAGACACTTCATGCCATGTTTATGACAGATCAATTTCTAGATTTCCCAATCCTATGGATTTGTAGCATTCTAATGATTTAATGACTAGAGAAATCATTTGTCCACCATTAAAAAATCTTATTACAAACTTCTAAACTAACATACAAAAAAAAATGAATCATCAGCATTTTGATTACTGTCAATTAAGAAAAGAATAAAGCAATTAGTATCGGGAGATCTGATTCCAATTGTTTGAGGTGTTACAATAAAGTTGTATGGTGTAATGAACCCTTATTCTTGCTTGTTACTTTATGAGCATGCTTACAGTATTTCTCATGTCCAACTATATCACCCTAATCATTCGGCCTTTTGTAGATTGTGTATCTAATGTACCATCTGACATTCGGAGGTGGTCATAGAGCAGCAGCTCACTCTTCCGTATGCCAATTTCAACCAAAGTGAGAATGAAGCAACTCATTAGCGGCCGCGGTTTGGCTGCCGGGCTCACGTGACATAAGACCACTGCCCCAGGTACAGACTGGGGCTGAAATTCAGCCCTGGCATTTGAAATCACATAGGTACATGTTGTCCTCGTCCCCAAGAACAAGATGGGATATATTACTAATATTACCCTGGATGGAGAAAAGGAAGATTTACAAGACCCATATTTCTAATGATACCCGTGGCCTTCAGTGGCAAATGACGGAGTCAGCGACTTGGTGTTCCAACACAACTCTTAACAGTATGGGTGTTTTGAGAACACCGATTCTGTTAGCAACGTAGCAGACAAGGCAGCCGATGACCAGACAGGCCCTTTGCCAGATGGCCAGTCCGGCCCTGCCTAGCGCCAATATCGCAGGAAGAGTCCCGGAGGTGAGAAGGGGTTGTTTGTCTAGTGTATAACACCTTTTAAAGCATTAGGGAGTTGAATTTCCTTTCCAGTAAAAAACCTCACATTTCACACCATATACTGTAGGAACACATTGACACATTATGGCGCCTAGTCTGGACCCAATGACTCACTGCTTTGGAGAGATGCTTTGCAGATTGTTGTCTTTTCAGTAAAATGTCCCGATACTTAAACACCATGTTCCAAATTATTATGCAAATTGGTTTTAAGTGTCATAGTGTTTTTTTTTTTGTAAATGAAACCCATTGATGGTATTGTGTCTCAGGGTTCTTTGGATCACTGAAATCAATCTCAGATACCTGTGATAATTAGTTTGCCATGTGAGCCCAATAAAAGGAAAACTGGATGTTCCACACTATTAAGCAGGCCAGAGTTTTCAAGTAATATGGGAAAGAAAAAGGATCTCTCTGCTGCTGAATAGCCTTGATCAAGGGATGAAAACATTAGATATTTCCCGAAAACTTAAGCGTTATCATCGTACTGTTAAGAGATTTGTGGCTGATTCTGAGCACAGACGTGTTCGTGCTGATAAAGGCAGAATGAGGAAGGTTTCTGCCAGGCAAGTTCATCGGATTAAGAGAGCAGCTGTTAAAAAGCCATTACAAACCAGCAAACAGATATTTGAAGCTGCTGGTGCCTCTGGAGTCCCTCGAACCTCAAGGTGTAGGATCCTTCAAAGGCTTGCTGTGGTGCATAAACCTACTATTCGGCCACCACTAAACAGTGCTCACAAGCAGAAACGGTTGCAGTGGGCCCAGACATACATGAAGACTAATTCTCAAACAGTCTTGTTTACTGATGAGTGTCGAGCAACCCTGGATGGTCCAGATGGATGGAGTAGTGGATGGTTGGTGGATGGCCACCATGTCCTAACAAGACTGTGACGTCAGCAAGGAGGTGGAGGAGTCATGTTTTGGGCCGGAATCATGGGGAAACAGCTGGTAGGGCCCTTTAAGGTTCCTGAAGGTGTGAAAATGACCTCTGTATAGAGTTTCAGACTGACAACTTATGGTATAAAAAGCAGAAACGTGCCTACAGGAGCAAAATCATTTTCATGCATGACAATGCAACATCTTATGCTGCAAAGAATACCTCTGAGTCATTGGCTGCTATGGGCATAAAAGGAGATAAACTCATGGTGTGGCCACCATCTTCCCCTGACCTCAACCCGATAGAGAACCTTTGGAGTATCATCAAGCAAAAGATCTATGAGGGTAGGAGGCAGTTCACATCAAAACCGCAGCTCTGGGAGGCTATTCTGACTTCATGCACAGAAATACAAGCAGAAACTCTTCAAAAACTCACAAGTTCAATGGATGCAAGAATTGTTAAGGTGATATCAAAGAAGGGTTCCTATGATAACATGTAACTTGGCCTGTTAGGATGTTTTGGAATTAAATAGCTTTTTTGTTCAGTGAATGTGACCTCCTAATGCTGCAAATTCCACAAATGAGCATTTTCAGTTCTTTAAAACATATCAAATGTTTAGAAATTCTACTGTGCCTAATAATTTGGAACAGTGCATTTTGAGTTTTTATTCATTTTGGAGATTATACTGTTATCATTGGGAGGTTTCTTCAATAAAATTCGATGTATACTCTAACGGGTGATGACTTTTATTAGACTGACTGTTATTTGCACCGACCACTTAGGAAAATCAGAGAAAAATATCATTTGCATAATAATTTGGAACATGGAGTAGGATGTATGTGCGTAGTGTTCATTGTTAATGGTGGGATAGTTCAGGGAAAATGAGAGGATGAGCAGTCAGAGATCTCACCAGGATATCCTTGTGTTTCTGACATTATCTGTCTCAATGTATAGGGTCAGGTTGGGGGTCTCGGACAGAACAGATGTGCCTTTGTTAAATCTAGTCCTCCGGCTCCAAGCTCCAAGAGCTATAAGCCAGCTGTGTATTATTGATGACTCTACAAAACAGACCTAAATATAACCCTAAACTACCTCCTTCTGTCTCCACATAATGCAATATAAGTTCATCTTTCTTAAAGTAACATGATACATTAGGCTACAAAACACGTTTTCTAATTCTTAAAAACTACAAACACAGTAAAGCATGTTACCAATTTTGCAGGATAAGTTTGCCTATTTGATGTTGGAAGCCAAAGGCATAAAAGAAAACTGGAAGATTAATAAAGTCCACCTACTAATTGCCCACGGAACTGTACTGGCCATACAGAGTTTACTTTTATTTCCTTATGTGGCAATAATGACTGTCATGGTGAAATATAGATGATATTTGTTGTCAGTTTACATCAATTTTAGCTGTTTCTACCAAACAATCTGTAGGGTTAACTTCCTTTTTCACTGTGTCTGACAAAGGAGCTTTTCACTTTGCGTTTTTGGCCCATTATTTTTTTGGGGGGGGAAACGCAGAATTTTACACCATCAGCAAAATGAATGAGATTTCTGGAATCTCAAGCGCATTCTGCTTATTTTTTCCTTGCAGATTTAAACTTTCAAAGCTTTTTTTTCAAATCTGCAGTATGTCAATGTTTTTGCATCACTTTTCACCCAATTGTCAGCCAAAAGTGTTGTGTACATTCTCTATCGGTCACTGGGTGCCCTTTGCCAATATCTCTCTCCGATTCTAGTCTACCATCTCTACCTTCAGTTGTACTGTGCTGAGTGACCAATTACTGACCAAGATCTGAGATCAGCCATTAAGAACTCCCAGTCTGGTGAAGCCTGGGGGTCAAATTAGTTCACTCTCCCATGTCACAAATATTTTTCAGATATTATTCTCCCTTAATTTGTTTCTGTCCTGAATTCACTCACAAAGGGTACCTCTATTCCAACGGATGTCCTAATAGCATATATGTCTGCAATTCCCAAGGGAAGCAAAGACCCTTCATTATTTGCTAGTTAAAGACCGATCTCCCTTATACCGTAAGCATCAACACAAAACTTTGCTAAAATCTTAACAACTAGACTATCTTCTCATTTGGGCTGAGGAATCCATTAGAACCAGCTTCATTCCAAACTGAGAGGCTTAGGCTACTTTCACACATCCGTTTTTTAGAATTAGGCATGATCCGTCCAAGTTTAAAAAAGACGGATCCAGTGCAGAATGTAAAAAACTGATGCGACTGATCCGGTTTTTAAGATGGATCTGTCATGAACTTTTGAACCCGAGAAATGCAGTTGGAACGAGGAGAGAGAGAGAGAGAGAAGAGCATTAGGAAGAACGGCTCGTTGGTACATGACTAAGTGTGCAAATCGCATGGGTGCTTTGGGGGGGGCGCCGAACCGAATTCTTGCCCCGGGTGCCAGAAAGCCTAGATACACCTCTGCCGACAGGGCTGCCCCATCTCCTCTCATAGTCATGCTGAACCTAGAACTGGTTTTCCTCTTTGTAAGAACCAGTTCAGATAGTGCTGGTTGAAGAGATATGAAGTGGAACACAAAGTCTCAGTCTATGTCGATTACTTATTTTTTTGTATTAGCTTCCTGCGTGCTGGCTTGCAATAAGTTAATCTGTAATAAAAACATTCTCAGATCAAAATCTTAGACCTAAAGTAAGACGTGATTGGTCATCTCACTGTTGGCCCAGTTGTGACTGTGCCATGTTTGTTAAAGTAAAAAATAAAAAAAGTGTTTTGCCAGGCCTTCTCAATTGGTATTTTTGTAAGTCAAAGCGTGAGGTGTTATGGAAGCCCAGGTTACTTTGATAGCAGCCTTCATCTCGTCTACATTGTTGGGTCTGGTATGTCTCATCTTCCTCTTGACAACACCCCATAGATTCTCTATGGGGTTAAGGTCAGGCAACTTTGCTGGCCTATCAAGTACAATGATACTGTTGTTTTTAAACCAGTTATTGGTACTTTTGGCAGTGTGGACAGGTGCCAAGTTATGCTGGAGATTGAAATTTCCATCTCCAAAAAGCTTGTCGGCAGAGGGGGAATCATGAAGTGCTCTAAAATTTCCTGGAAGATAGCTGTGCTGACTTTGGTCTTGATAAAACACAGTGGACCTACACCAGCAGATAACATGGCTCCCAAAACCATCACTGATTGTGGAAACTTCACACTAGACCTCAAGCAGTTTGGATCATGTGCCTCTCCACTCTTCATCCAGACTCTAGGAACTTGTTTTACAAACGAAATGCAAAATTTACTTTCATCTGAAAACAATACTTTGGACCCACTGATCAATCATCCAGTTCTTTTTCTCGTTGGCCTAGGTAAGACGCTTATGGCGTTGTCTATTGGTCATGAGTGGCTGGACACAAGGAATGCGACACTTGTAGCGCATGTCTTGGATATGTCTGTGTGTGATGGCTCTTGAAGCAATGACACCAGCAGAGGTCCACTCCTTGTGAATCTCCCTCAAATTTTTGAATGGCCTTTTCTTAACAATCCTTTCAAGGCTGCCATTATCCCAGTTGCTTGTGCACCTTTTTCTACCACACTTTTTCCTTCCACTCAACTTTCCATTATTATGCTTGGATACAACACTCTTTGAACAGCCAGCTTTTTAGCAATGACCTTTTGTGGCTTACCCTCCTTGTGGAGTGTGTCAATGACTGCCTTCTGGACATCTGTCAAGTCAGCAGTCTTCCCCATGATTGTGGAGCCAACTGAAACAGACTAAAGGGTATGCCACACTAAGCGGGATCGCTAGCAGGATCGCTAACGAGATTGCTACTGCGTCACCATTTATGATGCAGTAGCGATCTCGTTAGGGACTTAGCTGTGTGTGACATGTAGCAGCGATGTGGCCCCTGCTGAGATGTCACTGATCGCTCTTGAACGTTCTGAGCCGTTTTTTGGTCGTTGGTGTCCCGCTGGTGAGCCTGAATCGCTGAGTGTGACACCCTTTATGAACGACTTCACCAGCGTCGCAGGTGGGACTAGGTTTTCCCAACGACCGCAGAGGTCGTTATACAGATCGCTGATGAGTTGTGTTTGGAATCACAGATCGCTGATGAGTTGTGTTTGGAATCTAACTAGCGATCACATAGCGATCGCACTAGCGATCTCGCCAGGTCGTGTCGTTGACGTGATCGCTGGTGCGATCGCTAAGTGTGGCAGTGCCTTAAGGGACCTTTTTAAGCTCTTAGGAAACCTTTGCAGGTGTTTTTTGTTAATTATTCTAATTTACTGAGATAATGATTTTTGGGTTTTCATTGCCTGTAAGCCATAATCATCAACATTAACAAAAATAAACACTTGAAATAGATCACTCTGTAATGACTCTATCTAATATGCAAATTGCCTCTTCAAACAAAGAGGACTTGTACTCTATAGCGCCACCTATTGGAAGTAGCGATCCTACAAGTCACAATCAACCCTTTAATGAGTCTTGTAATATGACTTAGGATAAAAGCCAAATCAGATTCTCCATTTGCAGACACGGTGTTTCGGACTGTTGGTCCTCGTCAGTGCAAAGTAGGGTTGATTGTGACTTGTAGGATCGCTACTTCCAATAGGTGGCGCTATAGAGTACAAGTCCTCTTTGTTTGAAGAGGCAATTTGCATATTAAAATTTCCCAGAGGAGCATTGCACGGCGAATAAGCCTCCTTACCTCGACACTCCAGAGCTGGTATGTCACTCTCCACAAGGAGTAACCTTACCCCCCAGACCTCTATCTAATATATGAGTTTCATCTTTTGTATTGAAGAACTGAAATAAATTATCTTTTTGATTATATGATATATATATATGATAAAAAATAGATACTATCCGTCAGGAAATCTGCTCTCAACCACCAAGTGCTGTGACTCCCATCCCACCCTGCATTTCCCCTGGCTCACTTTCCACATTTGATCCCATCACAGAAGAAGAAGTCTCCAGACTCCTCTCTTCCTCTCGTCCGACTACATGCACTACCGACCCCATCCCCTCACATCTCCTCCAGTCTCTCTCTCCAGTTGTCACAACTCACCTAACTACAATCTTTAATCTCTCACTCTCCTCTGGCATTTTCCCATCCTCCTTCAAACACTCCATCATTACTCCATTACTAAAGAAACCCGCTCTTGACCCTTCCTGCACAAACAACTACAGACCGGTCTCCAATCTCCCCTTCATCTCTAAACTTTTGGAGTGCCTAGTCTACTCCTGCCTCACCCGTTACCTCTCCACTTACTCCCTCCTAGACCCTTCACAGTCCGGCTTCCGCCCCCTACATTCGACTGAAACTGCACTCATCAAAGTGACCAATGACCTTCTTACAGCAAAACGTAACGTGACCACTCTTTGCTCATTCTACTCGACCTTTCTGCAGCTTTCGACACTGTTGCCCACTGTCTCCTACTGTCTAGGCTCCAGTCACTAGGTATTAAGGACACTGTTCTCTCCTGGTTCTCCTCCTATCTTTCTGACCGCTCCTTCAGTGTTTCGTTCTCTGGCTCCACGTCATCTCCTCTTCCTCTCACTTTCGGTGTACCCCAGGGCTCAGTCCTTGGCCCCCTTCTCTTCTCTCTCTACACGGCCCCAATTGGACAGACCATCAGCAGATTTGGCTTTCAGTACCATCTTTATGCCGATGACACACAACTATACACGTCATCCCCCGACCTTACCCCCGCTGTTCTACAGAACACCACCGACTGTCTGTCCGCAGTCTCCAACATCATGTCCGCTCTCTATCTGAAACTTAACCTCTCCAAGACTGAACTCCTTCTGCTCCCGCCGTCTACTAACCTCCCTAAATCTGACATTTCCCTCTCTGTGGGCGGCACCATAATAACACCCCGGCAGCAGGCTCGCTGTCTGGGTGTTATGTTTGACACCAATCTCTCCTTCACCTCCCATATACAATCTCTTGCCCGCTCTTGCCGTCTACACCTAAAGAACATCTCTAGAATCCGCCCTTTTCTCACTATGGAAACAACAAAAACCCTCACTGTAGCATTGATCCACTCCCACTGCAACACTCTATTACTTGGCCTCCCCATTACTCGACTATCCCCTCTCCAGTCCATCCTTAATGCAGCAGCCAGGGTCATCCATCTGGCTAATCGGTACTCGGACACGTCCGCTCTTCGCCAGTCCTTACACTGGCTGCCCATTCATTATAGGATCCAATTCAAAGTACTGGTTCTCACCCACAAAGCTCTCCACAGTGCAGCACCCCCCTACATCTCCTCCCTCATTTCTATCTATCGGCCTAACCGACTGCTGCGCTCTGCAAACGACTTTCGACTAACCTCTGCACTAATCCGTACCTCCCACTCCCGACTCCAAGACTTCTCTCGCGCTGCGCCAATCCTCTGGAATGCTCTACCCCAAGAAATTAGGACTATCCACAATTTGCATGGTTTCAGGCGCTCCCTCAAAACACATTTGTTCAGAGTGGCCTATCACATTCACTAACCAAAGTCGTTCTATGTTTAAGTGTGTATGTGTAGCCCAGAAAAATATTTAGAGTTGAGAGTCCTCAGTGGTTGATACCTTTTAATGGCTAACTGAAAAGATGGTAACAAATTGCAAGCTTTCGAGACTACTCAGGTCTCTTCATCAGGCGTAGACTAATGCAAAATCTGAAGAATCACATATTTATACATAAAGCAGACTCAATTAAATTCTCCTTTTTGCATTTAGATAAGAAAAAAATATCGCTGTCCATTTGTGCGCGTTTCTTCAGAAGTGGTTTTAGTTCCATAAAGATGCGGTACAGTCTATGTGTAGCCCATTCACTATCTCCATCCATCCCTCACTCCCTCAAGATGGCTGGACCATCATTGTAAATGCACCATTGTATATACACACCTGTACTTTGTATCTCCCCCACCTCATTGTAGATTGTAAGCTCTCACGAGCAGGGTCGGCTTATTTTGCTTTAATTATTGTATTGTTAACGTTGTTACCTATGACTTGTGTTTTGAAACTGTTAAACTGTAAAGCGCTGCGGAATATGTTGGCGCTATATAAATAAAGATTATTATTATTATTATTATTTATGATATTCTAATTTAGTGAGAAAAATATTTAGAATTGAGAGTCCTCAGTGGTTGATACTTTTTAATGGCTAACTGAAAAGATGGTAACAAATTGCAAGCTTTCGAGACTACTCAGGTCTCTTCATCTATCAACCACTGAGGACTCTCAATTCTAAATATTTTTCTATCTACAGGCTAACACGGTACAAAGATACACATTTTTCCTGTATCATAATTTAGTGAGAAGAACTTGTATATATGATAGCTGGTAACTGTAGTGGGTATAATCTCTGTGATAGCGTATTGGATGGTTTATCCCTGCAAATAAGAGATTAATGCCTTTGATGTAATTGCTACATCACCTACTATCGGTATATAGGTCGGGAATGATATCCTGTTTGTTACACCTGATGAAGAGGACTGATCGTCCCTGAAACGCATAGTTCAATAAACTGTTTTTTCCTTGAGCCTTCCTCCCCTCCTTCACGGCAGCGCCCAAGTGATATTGCACTTTCTTCTTGGTCTAATTCACGGTTCTGTGGTGCCTCTGGGTCCAGTCATCATAGAGGTACTGCACCTCATCCAGAGGTGTGGTATCCCACTCTCAGGTAAGGAGGGGCACTACCCAGGACTCTAATACTCACATCCAACACTCACCAGTTCAGTCGGGGCATCTGGGTGTACCCTTTGGGAGGATGGCCTCATCCCAGGCTGAGTAGGAAAGGGTGTTGGGGAGTGGGTGGAGAAGGTAGAAAAAGGGGAGGGGCTTAAGAAGTGGGAAGAAGTTAGTTGGTCTAAGGAGACCGGAGGAGAAGGAGTGAAAGAGAAAGCAGGAGAGAGAATTGAGAGGGAGAGACAGAAGGAAGCTCCTGGGAGGACAGAAAGGGTCCTAGGAGCACAAATAGTGAGGAATCCATCCGTTGGGTCCGTATTCACCGGTGTGGTCGGTGGAGGGACCAGGTCACAGTAAGGGGACCGGCCCCAAAACTAGTGGTGAAACTAAGGACTCAGATAGGAAACCGGATGCAGGAGAGGCGGTAGCCAGCGTAGTGAGACAGCCAGGAAAGGAACATCTAAGAAAGCCCTGGCAACGTGCACCCCAAGCTACCTGAGAGCTGACTGGACCACAGACCCTGAGGACACAGCACCCCGGCTGGGGATTGTAACATCAGAACTGTGAGTAAAACCTGTGAAGACTGCACACTGCTATGTCCTCCTGTTTATTTGCTGCGTCACCTCAGCCCTGCACTACAACAATCATCATCATTTTACATTTTCACTGCCCTGGGCCTAGCTCTGCCTGTGGAGAGCTAAACCTACTCTGCTGCATCAACAACTGCCCCAATGGACTGAATCTGCAGCGTCGGCTAACACCTTATTTGCCAAATACCACTGGTAGTGTCACAAACTATCTTTTATAAACTTTACCATCCCCTTATCATCATTTTTCATTGGACGCCCAGGGCCATGGAGCGGGTCACTGATGCCATGACACATCCCCTTTAAGAACCGGCCTGGTACTGAGTACCCCCCCGGCACTGGCAGGCGCTCCAGTTCTGTGCCAAAGCTTTGGACCAGGTGATTGGTGCAGCAGCCTACGTAGAATCTTGTTGAGCTATTTCCAGTGTTGTGCCTGCCTCAGCACACTCAGGTGAGCATGGGCGAAATCCTGAATTGTATGCTCGGTAATTGAAATTGATTCAAAAAGAAGCAGTTTTTCCTTTCTTTGTTGCAACGTTAAGATTTGTGCCAGTTTTGATCTAGGCAGATGTTCCAAAATCAGGTGCATGCCTTTTAATACATTTGGCACATCTTTCAGCTGCCATGTGCCAACTTAAAAAAGTACTACAACTGGAGTACATTTCTATCATAATTTATGATATTTAATTTATGATATTTTTGTGGTGTGAAATGAGATGAACTTGTCAGGTCATGCTTTGCCACCTCCTTCCTTTTGCCATATTTCATTGTTAAACCACAATTCTGGGCCAAACTGATGAATCATCTCCCTTAAGTGTAGTAGATGGACAAAATCAAACTCATAAACTTTCCGCCACCTAATTCGACTTCCTATCACAAGTACTTATAACAATAGGCAACATCACAATGTTACCTGTATCACAAGTTCATTTTCTCGATGTAACCCTTGACTATGTCCCTGTAAGGTCAGACAAAGCCATTACACAGTATACAGCAGGGGCACATGTATAGGATTATCTCAGCACAGGGACATTTTATTTAAACACATCCAGTTGTGGAAGTTATTATTAGTCCAAGATTTATTGATTAAAATGAACTTTTGTTCTTGGGAAACCCCTTTAACTCCACTGACTAAATTCCCCTAATCCTCCGATTCTCCCCACTACCAATCCCTTCACTGGCTTCAATTTCCCTAGTCAGTTTATACTACTAACAATGATTTACAAGGTCGTCTGTAATCTGTCTCCTCCATACATCTCCAGACTAATCTCCCGATCCCTCTCTGCAAGTAATCTCTAGTCCTGACATGATCTCCTTCTCTCTTCCACTCTCTTATGTTTATCACACAATCATATCCAAGATTTTCCTGAGCATACCCAATCTTCTGGATTTTAGTTCCTCATCATATCTGATTGTTCCCCACATTCAAAATCTTCAGACACAACCTGAAAACTTACTTTTCAGAAAAGTGTACAGCCTGCAATTATTCTGCTGCCCCTCACTACCACCAGCTGTGCGCGCACATTCGCCGCCGGGTGTCAGCTGATTCTGACAGCTGACACCCGACACTCACTGTTAGGAGCGGTCTTGCACCACTCCCAACACTTTAATCCCCTAAATGCTGCTATCAAACTCGATCGCAACATTTCAGGAGCAGGCAGAGAGAAGACAGCCCCTCTGCTCTTGGATCGGAGACCCCGCAAACTCATAGCAGAGTCCCAATTGTTACCATGGTGACTCAATGTTGACATGATGACATCCGGGTCACCAGAGCTAGCAAAGCTGCTAAGATTATACTCAGAGCTTGGTCAGCAATTTTATCTGTCAGTGCAGCGCTGATGGTTTGCACATCATAGGGATACTGCTGCAACGCCATTTATACAAGCGATCAGCCTGCAAAAAACATGAAAGTCTCATAGTGGAACAAAGTAAAAAAGTTAAAGTTAAAAACAGTTTTAAAAAAATAGTAAAAATATATTTAAAAAATATAAAATATACTGTACCAATAAATAAATATTTTTATGAAAAAAATATAAACAATAAAAGCATACAGTCATGGCCAAAAGTTTTGAGAATGACACAAATATTATATTTTCACATGATCTGCTGCCCTCTGGTTTTTATGTGTGTTTGACAGATGTTTTTATCACAGACAGAAATATAATAATTGCAAACATATGAGTAACAAAAGCTTATATTGACAGTTAGAATGAGTTAATGCAGCAAGTCAATATTTGCAGTGTTGACCCTTCTTCTTCAGACCTCTGCATTCTCCCTGGCATGCTCTCAATCAACTTCTGGACC
The DNA here is from genome assembly GCA_033576555.1 of Oophaga sylvatica. Lineage (NCBI taxonomy): Eukaryota > Metazoa > Chordata > Amphibia > Anura > Dendrobatidae > Oophaga > Oophaga sylvatica. The sequence goes on along the minus strand of JARQOD010000003.1, from coordinate 277,552,013 downwards.
AAATCCTGACTGATAGCAGTCCATTCTTGCACAATCAATGCTTTCATTTTGTCAGAATTTTAGGTTTTGTTTGTCCACCTGTCTCTTGATGATTGACCACAAGTTCTCAATGGGATTATGATCTGGGGAGTTTCCAGGCCATGGACCCAAAATCTCTATGTTTTGTTCCCTGAGCCATTTAGTTATCACCTTTGCTTTATGGCAAGGTGCTCCATCATGCTGGAAAAGGCATTGTTGATCGCCAAACTGCTCTTGGAGGGTTGGGAGAAGTTGCTCTTGGAGGACATTCTGGTACCATTCTTTATTCATGGCTGTGTTTTTAGGCAAGACGGTGAGAGAGCCGATTCCCTTGGCTGAGAAGCAACCCCACACGTGAATGGTTTCAGGATGCTTAACAGTTGGCATGAGACAAGACTGGTGGTAGCGCTCACCTTGTCTTCTCCGAATGAGGCGTTTTCCTGATGTCCAAAACAATCGAAAAGGGGATTCATCAGAGAAAATAACTTTACCCCAGTCCTCAGCAGTCCACTGCCTGTACCTTTTTCAGAATATCAGTCTGTCCATGATGTTTTTTTCTAGAGAGAAGTGGCTTCTTTGCTGCCCTCCTTGAGACCAGGCCTTGCTCCAAGAGTCTCCGCCTCACAGTGCGTGCAGATGCACTCACACCTGCCTGCTGTCATTCCTGAGCAAGCTCTGCACTGCTGGTAGCCCGATCCCGCAGCTGAAAAACTTTTAAGAGACGGTCCTGGCGCTTGCTGGTCTTTCTTGGGCGCCCTGAAGCCTTTTTGCCAACAATGGAACCTCTCTCCTTGAAGTTCTTGATGATGCGATAGATTGTTGACTGAGGTGCAATCTTTCTAGCTGCGATACTCTTCCCTGTTAGGCCATTTTTGTGCATTCCAATGATGACTGCACGTGTTTCTTTAGAGATAACCATGGTTAACAGAAGAGAAACAATGATGCCAAGCACCAGCCTCCTTTTAAAGTGTCCAGTGGTCTCATTCTTACTTAATCATGACAGATTGATCTCCAGCCATGTCCTCATCAACACCCACACCTGTGTTAATGGAGCAATCACTGAAAAGAGGTTAGCTGGTCCTTTTAAGGCAGGGCTGCAATGATGTTGAAATGTGTTTTGGGGGATAAAGTTCATTTTCTAGCCAAATATTGACTTTGCAAGTAATTGCTGTTAAGCTGATCACTCTTTATAACATTCTGGAGTATATGCAAATTGCCATTAGAAAAAGTGAAGGCAGTAGACTTTGTAAAAATTAATATTTGTGTCATTCTCAAAACTTTTGGCCATGACTGTACATATTTGGTATCGCCGCCTCTGGAACTACCCGACCTATGAAACTGTCCCACTAGTTAACCCCTTTAGTGAACAGTATAAAAAAGGCAAAAAAAACCAATGCTTTACTGCCGAACAAAAAGTGGAATAAAAGATCAAAAAGAATATAAATACACATGGTCCCACAAAAACAAGCCATCATACAGCTCCATAAGCAGAAAAATAAAAAAAGTTATAGCTCTCAGAATGAAAAATAATTATTTTATCTTTAAAATAGTTTTTATTGTGTAAAAGCGCCAAAACATAAAAAAAATATAAATGAGGTATCGCTGTAATTGTACTGACCCGAAGAATAAAACTGTCTTATCAATTTTACACACGCGGAACGACATAAAACCCCTCAACCCCATCCAAACAATTCCTGAATTGCTGCTTTTTGTTCATTCTGCCTCCCAAAAATCGGAATAGAAAGCGATCAAAAAATGTCGTGTGTCTGAAAATGGTACCAATAAAAACATGAACTTGTCCCGCAAAATTAAGCCCTCACATGACTCTGTGGGCTGAAATGTGGAAAAATTATAGCTATCAAAATATGGTGATCATAGAATCATAGAATGGTAGAGTTGGAAGGGACCTCCTGGGCCATCTGGTCCAACCCCCTGCTCAAAGAAGGATTCTCTAAAATCTAAATCATCCCAGACAGATGTCTGTCCAGCCTCTGTTTGAAGACTTCCATTGAAGGAGAACTCACCACCTCTCGTGGCAGCCTGTTCCACGCATTGATCAGCCTAACTGTCAAAAAGTTTTTTCTAATATCTAATCTGTCTCCTCCCATTCAGTTTCATCCCATTGCTTCTAGTCTTTCCTTGTGCAAATGAGAATAAAGATGATCCTTCTACAATGTGACAGCCCTTGAGATATTTGTAGACAGCTATTAAGTCTCCTCTCAGTCTTCTTTTTTGCAAGCTAAACATTCCCAAATCCTGCAACCGTTCCTCATAGGACATGGTTTGCAGACCGGTCACCATTCTGGTGGCTCTTCTCTGAACTTGCTCCAGTTTGTTGATGTCTTTTTTAAAATGTGGTGCCCAAAACTGGACACAGTATTCCAGATAAGGTCTGACCAAAGAGGAGTAGAGGGCAATAATGACCTCACGTGATCTAGACTGTATGCTTCTGTTGATACATCCTAGAATTGTATTTGCCTTTTTTGCTGCTGCATCACACTGTTGACTCATGTTCAGTCTGTGATCAATTAGTATACCCAAGTCTTTTTCACATATGCTGTTACTTAGCCCTATTCCTCCCATTTTGTATATGCTTTTTTCATTTTTATTGCCCAGATGTAGTACTTTGCATTTTTCCCTGTTAAAAACCATTCTGTTAGTTGCTGCCCACTGCTCCAGTTTATTTATATCTTTTTGAATCCTCTGTCTCTCTTCTCTAGTATTAGCTACCCCTCCTAGCTTGTGTCATCAGCAAATTTGATCAGTTTACCCTCAATTCCTTCTTCTAAATCATTGATAAAGATGTTGAACAATACAGGGCCCAAAACAGAGCCTTGTGGTACCCCACTTGAGACATTCTTCCAACTGGATGTGCAGCCATTTATGACCACTCTTTGGGTCCGATCACTAAGCCAGTTCTGAATCCACCTAACAGTTGCCTTGTCCATTCCATACTTGCACAATAAAAAGCATCTTTTAGTGTGTGACAGCAGCCAAACATTAAAAAAACTATATAAATCTGGTATTTTCACCATATTTACCGTACATTTTTTCACATTGGTCTAATTTCCAAAATGTGGTCACTTGTGAGGGTTTCAATTATTTAGGAACATCGGGGGCTCTCCAATCGGGACATGGCATCCACTTATGATTCCAGCAAATTTCACACTCAAAAAGTCAAATGACTCTCCTTCCCTTCCAAGCCTTGCTGTGCGCCCTAACAGTAGTTTTCTCCCACATATGAGGTATCGGTGTACTCAGAAGAAATTGCACAACAAATTGTATGGTGCAATTTCTACTGTTACCTTTTTGAAAATGCAAAATTTGGGGCTAAAATAACATTTTTGTGTGGAAAAGGTGATTTTTTTTTTTTATTTTCTCGGCTCAAAGTTATAAACTTCTGTGAAGCACCTGGATGTTAAAGGTGCTCACCACAAATCTAAATACATTCTGTGAGGGTCTAGTTTCCAAAATGGGGTCACTTGTGGGGGGTTTTCAAAGTTTAGGCACATCAGAGGCTCTCCAAATGGGACATAGCGTCCACTAATGATTCCAGGAAATTTTACATTCAAAAAGTCAAGTGACGCTCCTTCCCTTCTCAGCTCTGCCATGCACCCAAACAGTGGTTTTCCTCATCATATGGGGTATCGGCATGCTCAAGAGAAATTGTACAACAAATTTAGGGTCCATTTTTTCCTGTTATCCTTGTGAAAATACAAAATTGGGGTCTAAAGTAAATTTTTTATGAAAAAAGTTAAATGTTAATTTTTTACACATTCCAAAAATTCCTGTGAACCACCTGAAGGGTTAATAAACTTCTTGAATGTGGTTTTGAGCACCTTGAGAGGTGCAGTTTTTAGGATGATGTCACTTTTTGGTATTTTCTATATATAGACCCCTCAAAGTCACTTCAAATGTGAAGTGGTCCCTAAAAAAATGATTTTGTACATTTTTTTGGAAAAGGGAGAAATTGCTGGTCAACTTTTAACCCTTATAACTTCCTAACCAAAAAAAAATATTGTTTCAAAAATTATGCTGATGTAAAGCAGACATGTGGGAAATGTTATGTATTAAATATTTTGTGTGACACATCTCTGATTTAAGGGCATAAGAATTCAAAGTTTGAAAATTGCAAAATTTTAACCAAATTTCCTTTTATTTCACAAATAAACGCAAGTCATATCGAATAAATTTTTTACCACTATCATGAAGTACAATATGTCACGAAAAACAGTCTCAGAATCAGTGAGATCTGTTGAAGCGTTCCAGAGTTGTTACCACATAAAGTGACACTGGTCAGAATTGTAAAAATTGGCCTGGTCATTAACGTTCAAACCACCTTGGTGGCTAAAGGGGTTAAAATAATTAATAATATATTTCAGACAGAAAACTCTGAGTGACCAGATATCTATAACGTTAGGTGCAGTTGGGACAGATGCTTCTGCTGTTCTTAAGAGTAATAAAACCATTTACAGATTTTAGCTTCACATATATCTGTCACCTTAATGTTCAGTGCTATGTGTCAGCCTATATCCAGATCTTCTGCTCACTAGACATAAATTAGGAGGTAGGGAAGGTTGACCCTCATGTTCTGGTCACTGGGGGATAAAATGGAATCTTGGTCGGGAGGGGTGGACCAGCTGGGCTATGAATAGGAGAAAGACAGATGCTTTGAGAGTGAAAAGATAGTCGAAGAAGGGGTTGGTGGGGTTGTGAGTGCATAGGAGAGCAAAAGATTTATACACAGACAATACGAAAGAGAATTAATAATGTCCTGGGAAAATGGGCTTTTCTCACAGTCCTTAAGTACCCCTAACTGTTGCCCTCTGTCACAATGACACCCCTCTGGTATGAACCAGACAGGAGTTTCCTTTCAAATGACCATCATATTACCTCTTTGAGAACCACCACCTTCACAGTTGTTGTGTTATACAAGGCATTGTGGTTGAACACCTGTTGTATAAAGGCTGTAATATTCAGCATTACAGTGGCGCCGTGTGGGGTCACCAAGTTCTACAGGGGCACAAAACTTCACCCCCACTGTTAATGTGACACAGAATGCCAGCCCCAAGGAAATTTTCACTTTGTGCCCAGCAAGTACTAGCTTTATTCACAGTAAGTCTGCTCTGCTGTAGTACCAAGTGTAGAGGTGACTTTGTCATCGCTGCTGCGCTCTGTATAGGCAGTGACCGAGATGACAGCACTCAGTATAATCATTACGCTATGCAGTATCTCATACCATCATACAGTATCCCTGTTGCTGTCTATGCAGCAGCACAGCAGTTGAGATGACTTTGTCCAGCTGCTGCATAGGCAGAAACAGAGATATTGTATGATGGTATGAGATACTGCATAGTGTAATGATACTGTATGATAGACAGCTCATATTGAATAAAGACTACAGTAAGTTTATATTCACACTGAGTTTTTTGAATGGTTAAAAACTGAGAATTTTCAAGCAGAAAACACTTCAGTAAACTTCACACTGGTATTGTCGATTTTCCTGTGAAATTTCTTCATTATAAACCCCTATTATTCCCCACTCCAAACCCCCACCTTTAAAATCACTTTACAAATCAAATATAACACAGCAGTTTGGATAATTTGGCCACATCAGCTTTTATTTAAACAAACAGATAATAAATTCAAACGTTTAATACATAATAATGGGGTCCTGTAAGCGCCAAAATCTGGTGATTACCAAAAACAGAAACCATAAACCATAATTACTCCCACATAACCCAAACCATACCTGTTATGTTTAGGTAGCTGAGGAGAAAAAGCAAAAACAGTAATACACCAGAGAGGCTGGAACCTATTGGATTGCAGTAACCTGAACTAACCACACAACTAGAGGTAGCCGTGGAGCGTTCCTACGCTGATCCTAGACGCCTCGTCACAGCCTGAGAGATAACTACACCTAAAGGCAGAAAGATGAAAGCTATCTGCCCCGGAGCAGATCCCCAAAGAAAATAGGAAGCCCCCAAACATGTAATGGCGGTTAGACAAGAAGAAGCACAGACTCAGTCAGAAAATAGAATGAGCAAACGCTGGGGCCCAATCTGTCTAGACAGAAAAGTACAGGAAAGGATTCTTACTGCAATCCAAAAAAAAAAAACTAAAAAATACCAACTCATCTGATTGCAAAAACACCTGAGATCACACGATCTCTACCACCTAAATCAGATCTCTGGTGTAACAAAACTAAGCCGCAGCCACTGAAAAAACAGGAAAAAGCAAATGAACAAATAACAGTGGCTTCAGATAAATTGAGAGGAGCACAGGCCCCCAGGAGGGGACCCGGCCGACCTCCACAGAAGTGCAGGGAACTATGCAAAAAGCAAGCACAAAAATAAAAGCAGAAAATATCTTATCTGAAAGCAGAAGATGCAGGCAAGACTCAGCAAACTTCCAAATGAACCAGGAACCACAATTGAGACAAGAACAATTGATCACCGGCGACCATCATGGTAGGGAACCTCCCTTATATCAGTCCAGTCCGTGATCCCAGATTGCCATTCCTTGCTGTGAGGTTCAGTACTGTCTGCAACCACCAGAGGGAGCCTCTGCTCAGAAACCATCTACAGCACATTCATAACACATACCCCAAAGGGTTCCATTCCACATTTAAGCTTGCAAGGACCAAGAACATTTCATTGTCGCAATTCCCCTCCCCCCCAAAATCACCAGACCATATTTTCCAATTGAGGAATCCATATCCTAATAAATCCCCAGACCAATTTAGAACAAACTTCAAGAACCCCCCAACTGCCACAACAAGGGCACTTTGAACACCTCAAATGATTGAGACCCCATACACTGCAATGTTATGTCCTTTCCAATCACCTCCTGTAGACCTAAGGCCCACAGATCAGTGTCTACAGCATTCTAGTGCACACCATCAGCCAACCAAATATCACCTCCTCCCCTTTTTCTAAATAAAAATGGCGAACTGCAATGCCCCCATTTCAAGTAACAAAATTGGACACTGCCCTATTAACTTTTATCCGGGCCTTATTGACCTTCTCATCTAATCGAGAATTCTGCCAACATTTTTGTGGGACAATTTCAGATCAAACTGTAACCATCGACAAGTCATGTTTAACATCCCTAATCAAATCTCTAAAAGGGTGGATTCCAAGGTTGTTACCCTCATATGTAACACTAAAATATCTGGAGCCCGAGGGGCATGTCCAGATGCTGACATGAGCGGTCATGTAGCTGCGGAGCTCCCGCTGGGCACATCAGTGTTAAGACAGAAGCACCCTGCACCAGCGCTCCAATTCCTTAGCAGATGGGCCCCAGGAGATCCAGGAACCCGATGCTGTCTGGAGTGGCATCTGTGTGCCCCGTGACAGCCCTGGATGCATTCTTCCTCCGGGATCAGGGGGCCAAATGGAGTCAGGGCGCCATCTTGCCTCATGGAGGAGGCGACTCAGGAGCGGGCGGAGGACGCTGGGGTTGTTACCCGGGGGACTGGTGAGAGGCCTTCGGGCTATGCTGACACTGGGCCACCTGGGGACATAGCTCCACACCTAAATGATACCCCAAAGTTAAGCTCTCCTTAACTATTAACTTATATGATTATTGCAAGAGCCCACTTCTCCTGGCCGGCACGCTGCGGTCTTGTGTGCTTTGCAGCAGGAAGTGGAGAGAAGTCATTTTCCCTCCACCTTATCAGCCTCAACTTAAGGATTCCTTACAGCAGGTTACCCTCACAGGGTCTCATAAGGAGTGGACTGGCAGTCAGGGAAATAAATTGTTCTCTGCCTACATACATACAGAACCTCCTAAGTTAACCCCTAGTGATACCTGTACTAATGATGGGAGTGATTATTTAGAGGAGTCCTCTGATGAAGAGGGTGGCCTCCCGGGCGATCATCTCCCCCCACAGTAGCTGAAGTTTATTTCTCGTTTCCGTTTAAGGGAGGACTTTAAAGCATTAATAATGGAGGTCAAAGACTCATGCAGATCAGAAATTGCATGTGTGCGATAGGACCTGCAGCTTTTGGCGTGCAGAATTGATTCTTTGGAAGGAGAGCATGATGAAACCAGATTCCATGTGGCTGATTTGCACAATACATTTATTATACAGCAGAAGGTGGTCATCGACCTGCAGATTCAAGTAGAGGACTTGGATAACAGGGGCAGGAGGTGTAACATTAGAGTAAGTGGAGTTCCTGAATCGGATAGCCAGGAAAATGTTAAAATAATTCTGCAGAAAACTTTCACTTCCTTCTTAGGTGATCCAGTCTCCACTCCTTTTAAATTTGACCGGGCATATTGGGCCTTACAGTCCAAAGGAGCTTTCCTTTCCCAAGAAACATTATTTGCTGTCTTCACGACTTTGAAATTAAGGAGAGGATTATGAGGAAGGCCAGGACTCTGAAGGAGATTTTGTATCAGGACAATGCCATTCAATTATTCCCAGACCTATCTCGCATAATTTTACAAAAGGGGAGACTCCTCCGGCCTTTACTGTCCACTCTGAAGGATATAAAAATCCCCTATAGGTGTGGGTTCCCCTTTGCTTTAACTGCCCGGAGAGAGGGTGTGTCAGCGACTCTGCACTCCCTGGAAGATCTGCCATCCTTTTGTGAGAAATTGAAACTCCAGGTCCCCAAGATTTCAGATTGGGACATCCCTGCCTCGGCAGGTCCGCCTCCATCTACAGTTTGGACCCAGAAAAGAAAGGACCATCTGAGTAACAGAGAAGAAAAGAGGGGATTTCATGGACTGAACTTTTTTCTTTCTTCACTACTTTTCGCATTTTTTCCTCATAAAGAATGCAAAACTTGGTTTTGACAATTGTTTAAGACTCTTTAAATGTATTTACCGGTGCAGGCTCATTTGTATAGCATTAATGATGTTATGTGTCTGGGGGAGCCCTGTTTGGCCCTTTGTTAGGGGATCTGTTATGATTTGGTAGCTGAGGAGAGCAGGCAAAAAGGCAATACACCAGAGAGGTTGGAATCTATTGGATTGCAGTACCCTGACTAACCACCACAACTAAAGGCAGCCGTGGAGCGTACCTACGTTGGTCCTAGACGCCTCGTCACAGCCTGAGAAGCTAACTACACCTAAAGACAGAAAGAGGAAAACTATCTGCCCCGGAGCAGATCCCCAAAGAACATAGGAAGCCCCCAAACATGTAATGGCGGTTAGACAAGAGGAAATACAGACAAAGACAGAAAATAGTATGAGCAAACGTTGGGGCCCAAACTTCCTAGATAGAAAAGGATAGGAAGGATTGCAAACACATAAACCCCGACAGGGACAGTCCTCTTGACCGCCCATTTGCGAAAAGTCTATATTCGGTGGGGGAGACATGCGCTAGGGGTGTCTCAACTCACAGGCAGAACAAAAGAGTTGCAGCGCTTGGGCCAGGAGCAGGTTTTTTTAGGGCAAGTGGTATCTAAGGGGGGACTGTCATGGAAATATATATGTCTTCCATATATATTCAAAGTATATTCACATATATGTATTCACAGTTCACAGTTAGATAGATCTCACTTGCTAAAAAACCCTGTGCTCACATATTTCTAGGCCAGCTATTATCAGTCGTTTTAAAGAAATCTGGCCTTCATAAGACCTTCGTAAAGGAACAAATGCATGAAGTACAAAATGTCCTATTAGATATCTTTTGTTTACATTATAGTTATGCAAGGCAACTAGGTCACAAGAATATAAACAATAATTCTGCAACTTCAGCTCTTTTAATCATGATTATCATAATTATCATATTTACACTAGAACAGCCAATAATCTAGCAGCTTTTAATTGTATGTTAATTGACTAACCAGCCCCTTTTTGTAAACGTATAAAACCTTGAATGAATAATAAATGTATGTCTTTGACGAACTGTTATACTGACACTTTCGTGTGGACAGTCCTCATTTCGTTCTGAGCGCTCAAAAAGACATTATATAGAGATTTGGACATGGCAAGCAGCAAACACAGGATATTTTTATCCTAATTAAATTTCCATATTAAGTTTCTGTATTGCCATTGTGACTTTACCATTTGGGCCAGTGTTGTCTGGGATGTAGGTGCAACAGGTGTCTTTGATCATTTTGTAAACACCTCCTTTCTCAGCTAGAATCATATCCAAAGCCATTCTATTCTGGAATGCCATAATGGAAGTGGGGCCTAACTATGCTGCCAAACCTTTTACAGCATCTATGGTGAAGTTAACAAATCTCTGCTGGTTATAATAGATGTAATTTATCCAATCAACATTTTTGTTTATAGTTACTAGTGGCAATAGTGACTCAAATCCTGCTTTAACTTGGTCTCTGGCCTTGAACTCATCAGGTAGGTCATCTGGTCATCTGTCTGGTCAGTCAGAGCATCCACGACATTCTTCATGGCTTAGGTGTCTCTCCTGGTACGGGAGCTTCCTTGCAATGCGATACGTGGATTCAAACAGGCTTTCCCTCTAGTTACACAGAGATTGATGTCATCTGGGGCTCTTGGACAGGATCATCAAATCTGGCAGTGAGGAGAAAAACTCGAGAATGGACATTAGTTTTTGACCAATTCAATTACATAAGTGTTATGATTTGGTAGCTGAGGAGAGCAGGCAAAAAAAAAAAAAGCAGCCACTGAAAAAACTGGAAAAGGCAAATGAACAAATAACAGTGGCTGAACTAAACTGAGAGGAGCACAAGCCCCCGGAGGGGACCCGGCAGACCCCCACAGAAGTGCAGGACAAAATGCAAAAAGCAAGCACAAAAAACTAAAAGAAGAAAATGTCTTATCTGTTAGCAGAAGATGCAGGCACGACACAGCAAGCTTCAAAGTGAACCAGGAATCAAAGATGAGACCAGAACAATTGATCACCGGCAACCCTGATGGGAGGGAACCTCCCTTATATAAGACCAGTCAGTAACACCTGATCGCCAATCTTCACAAACTTCATTGAATGGTTCAGTACTGTTTGTAACCACCAGAGGGAGCTTCTGCTCAGAATTCATTTCTAGCACATTCACAACAGGGATCGCTCCTTTATTGTTGTTTCCCTCTTTTGTGGTTTAGGCGTTGGGCTATGTCTCCCTGAGAATTTTTTCTGTGGCTGCTGTGTATTATTAACCTTGTGGGCTATGTTCTTTGTTGTCCTTGTCTCCCCACTACCTACTATTTTCCCCTTTTCAAATCACCTGTTTGCAAGTTCCGGATCTCCACTTGCAAAATATCCTGGAGGAGAGGGTCCGGTATTGCTTCTCGAGGGAGGTGCGAATGGTATTGGCTCTTGGTGACCATATGCATGTGAGTACTCCTTACAATCCCAAATGATACGTATACTATCTTAAAACGTCAAGGGACTTAACTCCCCTAGAAAGGGGAGGCTTGCCCTACAGGAGTTGAAGTCCCAAAAGGCTGATATCGCCTTCCTTCAAGAGACACATTTTGATATTACAGGCTCCTTCAGGTTTGCCTCCAGTTCCTTTCCCGTGTCATATTCTGCCTTCTCAAATAATAAGAGAGGGGGAGTGGCCATCTTGATTTCCTTGGGTTGTTCTCTACACGTGAACAATGCACACATTGACCCTGTGGGCAGATATGTTGTACTGGAGACTTCTTTGAGAGGCTTATCATTCTATGTAACTTATATGCTCCGAATTCAGGTCAGATCAAATTTGAGAAAGTTTTTTTCCCTGATTCAAAAACTGCTGCCAGCAGCCTTGCTGGTAGGTGGAGACGTCAATATCCCTTTCTTGGAACAATTTGATAGATTCTCTATTAGTGGTAAACCCCCACCACAAAACCTGATCAATCTGGAGAGGGACTTTAGAAAAATAATTAGGACTAACTCCTTGTTTGACTTGTAGAGAATAGACCACCATAGGGACAGTACCTTTTCCTTCTACTCTCCCCCTCATTGCACCCATTCTAGAATAGATTATTTTTTAGCAAATATTCCGACCCCTAGGATGATGGTGAAGGCACAATTGGGTCACATCACCTGGTTTGACCATGCCCCATGGTTTGCAGACCTTAAATCCACTCAACCGATTTCCAGGGTGGGTCACTGGCGGTTGAATGAGTTTCTAATAAAGGATCTGACAATTCGGAAGACTTTGTTGAACAATCTCTCTGACTCTTCCATTTGAATGAGGGCTGGGTTTTTTCCCCTTCGGTTCTATGGAAGGCTCATAAGGCCGTTATGAGGGGGTACTGTATTGAGGTTTCTAGATTAAAAAGAAACGCCAAAGCTGAATGTGATAAATTAACTTCTCAATTATCAAGAGAGGAGCGTAAGTTGGTGACCTCGCCTTTAGTGAGGACCTTAAATAAGGTTGTAACGCTTAGAAACAAATTAAATGACTTAGCATTACTTAGTGTTGAAAAACTCCTTTATGCTAAACAAAAGTGCTACGAAAAAGGAAACAAAGCTCACACACTTTTGGCCAGATTGTTGAAGGATAGAGCCTTGAATTTTCACCCCCCAGGCTCTGAGAGGTGCTGATGGCACAATCCATTATGATCCAACTGCAATTTCGGATTTAATCTATAATTGCTATAGTAAACTATATAACTTACAAGGCACTACCTTCATAAATAACGCACCTCCCGAAGAAGCAGTAGCGAAACTCGCTTCGGGGCAGAGGTACGCCCGGGGGATTCCAAGTACCATTGAAAGGTAACATCATCTGAACTTTTCTTTCAATTAACATATGTGCCTAGTCCTCCCACTAAATGCAATGCCATGTTTGTGGGGGTAGTTCTATTTGCCGTGACTTTCTGCTCTTAATATTTATTCAAGCTGTTATAGCAGTTTGATATGTGAGCAGTTAGGCTTATATATCCTTTGCACATATTATTGTGCTCACATCTTTTTAAATGCCATCATTGTGATCAGGATTTATGCTATTTCTGTCAGGAATCGAACCCAGTACCTCTTGTCCACCAGCCAGCAGCTCTACCATCTGAGCTATTCTGCTGGCTGCAAGGTTCCTTGCTGAACCCAGATACCATTGACTGTTCTTCCTGATCGGCTCCACCCAGTGTTCTCTTGATTGGCCTCTGATTGCCAATTACACACCCTATATAAACCTGGCCCTGTGGGTGTGTCATTGCGAGATTATTGTGCTTCTAGCCTCTAGTCAAGCGTTTCCTGCTGTTCCTGCTGCTCCCAATACCAATACCACTCTCCTGTGAACTGACCTCGGCCTGCCCTTCTGACTACGCTCTCCGCCTGATCCATTGCTACCAATACCGCTCTCCTGTGAACTGACCTCGGCCTGCCATTCTGACTACGCTCTCTGCCTAATCCAGTGCTTCTAATAACGCCTTTCCAGTGTACCGACCCGGTTATCCTCTGACTACGTTACCTGCCTCTGCTTCCCCTAGTGTTTGCAGTAACATCGGCTCCAACCCAGACGGGATCCTGACAGAATAATCTCGCGCCAAAATGGAGTCCGCTGTAAACACCCTGAGGCAGCAAGTTACGGAACTTCAAAATTTTTGTACTAACTATCAAGGTAAATATTCCAAGTTACAAACTGAGTTCACGGGTCTACAACAGGAAGTAATTGAGCTACAAAAACAACTTCTGGACGTGCGCAATTCAGGGTCCGAATCAAACGCGCGGCTTCCGCTGCCTGCAAAGTTCAGTGGGGATCGCCAGCAGTACCGATAATTCCTCAATCAATGCCGCATATACTTCCAGATGCAACCTGCTCCCTTTACCAGTGAGAGGAAGAAAGTTTTTTTCATGATAAATCTCCTGACTGATGAAGCTCTTGCTTGGGCTTCACCTTATGTAGAAAAGGACTATGACCTCCTTAATGACCTGGAAGCTTTCACCGCAGCTATGAATCAAGTTTTTGATGACCCAAACCGCTGTGCCACAGCAGAAACCAAATTACATAATTTGCGCCAAGGACGTCGCTCTGTTGCGGAATATACATCGGAGTTCCGTCGCTGGGTGGCCGACACCACCTGGAATTCAGCGGCCCAGAGAAGTCAATTTCGACGAGGGTTATCAGAACCAGTGAAAGACGAGCTTGCCAGGGTTGAGACCCCTGACCAGTTGGAGGACTTTATTCAACTGTGTATCCGGATAGACCAGAGACTTACTGAAAGGAGAAAGGAGAGACTGCGAGCACTTGGGAATAGCCCTGGCTTCTCATTTTCAGCATCAGACCACCAAGAAAAGACGCAAGGCGTGTCTGAACCGATGCAGATCGACGTCATCCGAAGACCACTCTCTGCACAGGAGAAGGAGAGGCGACGTGCAGAACATCTCTGCCTCTATTGTGGGGACCCTGGACACTATGCCATCAAATGTCCTAACAAAAGGACTATAGCCTTTACCAACAACAGGTCTGCCAGCAATATGGACCTTTCTCAGCAGTCGGATTCCATCATGCAGACTATCTCATCAGTAACACCAGAAACAGACAAAATACATACTACATCATCTCATTTTGTAATCCCCATTCAGGTTGTAATGGGCACCCAAAAAATACAATGCTCTGCCCTGTTGGATTCGGGAGCAGGAGGAAATTTTATGGACTTAAAATTTACACGTGATAACAATATTTCAAGTAGGACCAAATCCACACCAATTGAAATGGAAACTGTGGATGGATCACCCTTGTCTTCTGGACCTGTCACACATGAGACAATCAAACTTGAGATTTGTATCGAACCGGATCATCATGAAACTGTCAGTTTTCACCTTATTTCATCTCCGAAATTTCCGGTTATCCTAGGGATCCCCTGGTTTTCAGTCCATAACCCTTCCATCAACTGGGCATCAAGGACCATCACCTTTCCATCTGACTACTGCAAGAATAATTGTCATAAGGAACCCCCTGTTCTCCAACAAGTCCAAATCTCTGAGATTTCGCATGAGAAGGAAGAGAAACTACCACCTCAATATCAGCAGTTCTCTGATGTCTGCAGTAAGAAGAAAGCAGATCAATTACCTCCTCACCGTCCTTACGAGTGTCCCATTGAATTGCTGCCAGGAGCAACCATTCCATTTGGGGGATTTACAATCTTTCCGAACCTGAATTGAAGGTATTAAGAGAGTTCCTGGATGAAAATTTAGAGAAAGGCTTTATTCGACCTTCCACATCTCCAGCTGGGGCACCCCTGTTCTTTGTTGAAAAGAAAGACTCCACTCTGCGGCCATGTATTGACTACAGAGAGATTAATAATATCACCGTCAAGAATCGCTACCCGCTACCCTTGATTCCTGAACTATTCGAGAGACTCCGTTCTGCGAAAATCTTTACGAAACTGGATCTTAGAGGGGCTTACAACCTCATATGGATTCGCCCAGGAGATGAGTGGAAGACCGCCTTCAGAACGAGATATGGACATTTTGAATCTCTGGTTATGCCCTTTGGCCTTAGCAATGCCCCAGCCACCTTTCAACATTTTATTAATGATGTATTTCGAGATTTCTTGGATCAATTCGTTGTGGCTTATCTCGATGACATTCTTATATTTTCAGACACCTTGGAAGAGCATCGCAGGCACGTCCAGTTAGTCTTGGAACGACTACAGGAGAACCATCTTTACATTAAACTTGAAAAATGTGAGTTTGAACAAACCAGTATCCAATTTCTGGGATATATCATCTCCCCAGAAGGTCTGAGCATGGATCCCAGCAAAATCAATGCTGTAGTGGACTGGCCTGTTCCAAGAAATTTAAAAGACGTCCAGCGTTTCATAGGATTTGCAAATTTTTACCGAAAATTTATAAAGAACTTTTCACGGATCATACTACCAATTACTACACTAACAAAAAAGACCAAAGCATTTTTCTGGTCTCCGGAGGCACAGGAGGCTTTTGACAAATTGAAAACTCTTTTTACGTCTGCTCCATTGTTAGTACACCCAAATCCTGAATTGCCATTTACTGTCGAAGTGGACGCCTCAGACTCTGCAGTGGGAGCCATTCTGTCTCAGCGAGTTGGGGACAAGATGCAACTTCACCCATGTGCATTTCTTTCCCACACCATGTCATCTGCAGAAAAAAACTACGACATCGGTAATAAAGAACTGTTAGCCATTAAAGTTGCCTTCTCCGAGTGGAGACATCTTCTGGAAGGTGCCAATCACCCTGTGACTGTCCTCACGGACCACAAGAATCTTGAATTCCTCCGTACAGCAAAAAGATTGTCTGCAAGACAAGCACGATGGGCCTTATTTTTCTCAAGATTCAATTTTATAATTTCTTACCGGCCTGGTTCAAGAAATGGCAAGGCTGATGCCCTGTCCAGGATGTGTTCGGAACCTCAGGAGAGGTCTAGTAATGACGATACAATTCTAGGCCCTAAAAATTTTTTGGGAATATTGCACTCTAAAAGACTATGTAATAGAATTAAAGATGGATACCAAGAAGACTCTTTCCTTAACCATCCTTCGGAAGACGTCGATCTTTCATTCAAAGAGGGGTTTTGGATGCAGAAACACAAAATATATGTACCTGAATCTTCTCGCCTTGAAGTCCTCAAAAGTGTCCATGATTCTAAACTGGCAGGACATCCGGGAGTTGCAAAAACACAAGACTTACTACTTCGTTTCTTTTGGTGGCCTAATTGTAGGAAGGACGTGAGGAAATATGTTTCAACCTGTTTAACATGCGCATGAAACAAGACCCCACGATCGTCTCCTCTAGGACTCCTGCAACCACTCCCAGTTCCATCCAGGCCTTGGGGATCTATTTCTATGGATTTTATTGTGGAACTACCCCCTTCCAAACAGATGACCGTCATCCTTGTCATAGTGGACCGACTCACAAAAATGGCCCACTTTATCCCAACTGAAGGAATTCCTACTGCTGAAAAAACTGCAGAACTGATGATCAAAGAGGTATTCAGGTTACATGGAATTCCTGACAGCGTGGTGTCTGACAGAGGCGTTCAGTTTACGTCAAAATTTTGGAAGAGTTTCTGTACAGCCTTGGGAGTCACGGTGAATCTTTCTACCGCTTTCCATCCTCAGTCCAATGGCCAGACGGAGAGAACGACCCAGACTTTGGAGCAATACCTCCGTTGCTTCATTTCCTATCTTCAGGATGACTGGGTGGACTATTTACCAACAGCAGAGTTTGCCTACAACAACTCTATACATAGCGCTACATCTCAAACCCCATTTTTTGTTAACTATGGATTACATCCAGTATTTATCCCTAATCTGCCAGTGAACACTCCCATTCCTGCTGTTAATGACAGGCTTGCAAAATTACAGGAATCCCAGAAGGAACTATCAGAGATGTTACTCAAGACCCAGGAAGAATATAAGGAAGCAGCAGATAAACATCGGAGAGTGCCCCCTGCTCTTCAGGTTGGAGACAAAGTTTGGCTGTCCACTAAAAATCTAAAGACACATGTACCATCCTCCAAATTGGGTCAAAAATTCATTGGACCTTTTCAAATTTCTGCAAAAATTAACCAGGTTGCTTTTCGTCTAAAACTTCCCAACAATCTAAAGATTCATCCAGTATTTCACATATCCTTGCTCAAACCCTTTTGTGAAAACCCGTTTCCAGGAAGAATTCAGCCACCTCCTCCACCAGAAAGGATCCGTGGTGAAAAAGAATACATTGTGGATAAGATTCTGGACTCCCGAAAATTCAGAGGTAAACTGCAGTATCTGGTGCAGTGGAAGGGTTATGGACCAGAGGAAAATTCATGGGAAACAAAGGACAACGTCCATGCTCCTAGACTTACAAGAGCCTTTCAACAGAGGTACCCAGATAAGCCAGCTCCTGAGATGTCCAGAGGCCATCCTGGAAGGAGGGGAGTACTGTCAGGAATCAAACCCAGTACCTCTTGTCCACCGGCCAGCAGCTCTACCATCTGAGCTATTCTGCTGGCTGCAAGGTTCCTTGCTGAACCCAGATACCATTGACTGTTCTTCCTGATCGGCTCCACCCAGTGTTCTCTTGATTGGCCTCTGATTGCCAATTACACACCCTATATAAACCTGGCCCTGTGGGTGTGTCATTGCGAGATTATTGTGCTTCTAGCCTCTAGTCAAGCGTTTCCTGCTGTTCCTGCTGCTCCCAATACCAATACCGCTCTCCTGTGAACTGACCTCGGCCTGCCCTTCTGACTACGCTCTCCGCCTGATCCATTGCTACCAATACCGCTCTCCTGTGAACTGACCTCGGCCTGCCATTCTGACTACGCTCTCTGCCTGATCCAGTGCTTCTAATAACGCCTTTCCAGTGTACCGACCCGGTTATCCTCTGACTACGTTACCTGCCTCTGCTTCCCCTAGTGTTTGCAGTAACATCGGCTCGAACCCAGACGGGATCCTGACAATTTCACACGTTATTGTAATGTGCCTATGTATTATTTTTGCACAGTGAGATAAATTTATAATATGTGGTTGTTATTATACCTTATTCAGGCTATTGTGTTGGATACCCTATGGCTGTAATTAGTCCCTCTTTTGTTGGATACACACCTCTCTGTAGAGTTATGTATTTTAATATTTTTGATTAATAAAATATATTTTAATCTAGTACCATGGTTTTTGGAGCCTAATTGTTGATACTATGGTTTCCAATTTGTGATTAATACCTTTATAAATAAGTCTGATAGAATTGGGGCATTGCGTCAATTTTTATCAAATTTAAAACTTCCAATTCTCCCCATTGAGGCCTTGTCGTCTCTCAGTCAGAGTGTGACACGGTGCGAGATTCTGGACATCTTGATGGACCTCCTCTTGGGTAAATCTCCAGGCCCAGACAGGCTCACATATTTATACTATAAAACCTTTGCAGAGGAGCTCTCTCCTCATGTAAGGGGGTGAAGCAGAGGAAGGGGTTACCTCCTTTGATCCGTGTCCAGAACCTTGGTGCTGGGAGGACGTTTGGTGATGCAGACAGGAAGCGAGAGAGACTCAGGGCGGGAGAGTTTGGCGCACAGTCCAGAGAGGAGTGTGTGCATCAGACAGAGGTAAAGAGAGCTGCACGTGAGGGAGGGTTCCTCTCAGTGAGAAAGCTAAGACAGAGAAACGGAACAGACTGGCTGCTGACTGTGAGTACATGAATGCAGAGTCTCCTGAGATTGAAACCAGACTTCCTCCTGACCTCACGGGACGACTCGCTCGCTTAGTCGCCACGGCCACAGTGACGGGTCAGAGCCTCTGACCCCAGCAGAGAAGCTTAATCAACGACTGAGCCTTGTTCCAGTAGATACACTGTTAGTTGGAAAGCTGAGACTAAGAGCAGGGAACACGCAGTTGTCTCAGTCTTCCCCTGCCTCTCACATTAACCCGCAGTTCACAGAGACTACAGCGCACACAGAGAGACTACAAGTGCCGCTGCTGTCGGGCGCCTATGTTGGAGAGGATGACCCGGCGACGGCAAGAATTCTTCGTGCTGATAAGTTTCCTGAAACTCTCGTTAATTATCGTTATTCTGCTCGACTGTTTGATTACTTGTATATAGACTTCATATGCTGAAAATATACTGTTATAATAATAGTTTGATCCCCACTATTTTCTCCCTGCGAGGAGAATCTTATCCTTGTAAATAAATCCTTCACTGTTGATCTGGCTCTGTTCCGTGGTGACATACCCTGCACCTGCACGTTATTACACTCATATGGTCAAACTCTTACTCTTTTCTTGAGGGTTCTCCCATGCCGAATACACTAGCACATTCCTATTTGGTTCTTATCCCCAAATCGGGGAAGAATCCTTTGGACTGTTCAAACTATCGTCCAATAGCGTTGTTAAATTCTGATTTTAAAATATTCACCCGCTTATTGGTTAATAGATTGAACTGCTGGCTTCCCCAACGTATCAACAAGGATCAGGTGGGTTTCGTATCTAACCGACAGGGGGGAGACAACACTAGAATGGCGATAGACATAATTGATGTTGCTAATAAAAGTAAATTACAGACTCTTATATTAAGTTTAGATGCAGAAAAGGCATTTGATCGCCTTAATTGGTTCTTTTTATTTGAGACACTGAAGGCTTTGGGCTTTTCGGGCTCTTTTTTTCAGCTATTGGAGTATTGTATAACGCCCCTTCTGCCTCTATTAGGCTTCCTTTTTACACTTTTCCTTCATGTACAATATCAAATGGGACCCGCCAAGGCTTCCCTCTATCGCCCCTATTATACGTTTTATGAATAGAGCTGCTAGCGGCGATGATTTGGCAAAATCCAAACATATCAGGGATAGAGGTACGCAATAAGATGTTTAAGATTTCCTTATTTGCAGATGATGTCCTTTTGACCCTGACCAATCTACATATTATGCTGCCTTACCTGATGGAAGATCTTAAAAAATACAGGGAATTATAGGGGTATAAGCTGAACACTTCAAAAACAGAGGCCCTCCCATTAAATACCCCCCCTGATGTACTGGATCACTTAAAATTAAATATTAAATTCAGATGGAAAGCTGAAAGCTGGAAAGCTATAAAATATTTGGATTTGGAGGTTAATCTATCTTCCTCTTATGGTAATTTACATAACTCCAATTTTCCGCCAATTCTGAACGAATTAAAGAGGTTGTTGGACAAATGGAAACTGCTCTCGCTTTCATTAACCCCTTCACCCCCAAGGGTGGTTTGCACGTTAATGACCGGGCCAATTTTTAAAATTTTGACCACTGTCTCTTTATGAGGTTATAACTCTGGAACGCTTCAACGGATCTTCGCGATTCTGAGATTGTTTTCTCGTGACATATTGTACTTCACGTTAGTGGTAAAATTTCTTCGATATAACTTGCGTTTATTTTTGAAAAAAAACGCAAATATGGCGAAAATTTTGAAAATTTTGTAATTTTCAAACATTGAATTTTTATTCCCTTAAAACAGAGAAATATGTCACACAAAATAGTTAATAAATAACACTTCCCACATGTCTACTTTACATCAGCACAATTGTTAGGAAATTATAAGGGTTAAAAGTTGACCAGCGATTTCTCATTTTTACAACAAAATTTACAAAGCCATTTTTTTTAGGGACCACCTCACATTTGAAGTCATTTTGAAGTGTCTATATGGCAGAAAATACCCAAAAGTGACACCATTCTAAAAACTGCACCCCTCAAGGTACTCAAAACCACATTCAATAAGTTTATTAACCTTTCAGGTGCTTCACAGGAGCTGAAGCAACGTGGAAGGAAAAAATTAACATTTAACTTTTTAGTCACAAAAATGATCTTTTACAAACTTTTTTTTATTTTCACAAGGGTAAAAGGAGAAAATTGACAGATAAAGTTGTGCAATTCCTCCTGAGTACGCCAATACCCCATATGTGGGGGAAAACCACTGTTTGGGCACACGGCAGAGCTCGTAAGTAGGGTTGAGCATTCCGATACCGAAACCCGGTTCCGATACCTGAAATCCAATGTAAGTCTATGGGAACAAAATATCGGAATTAAAAATATTCCGATATTTTGTTCCCATAGACTTACATTGGATTTCAGGTATCGGAACCGGGTTTCGGTATCGGAATGCTCAACCCTACTCGTAAGGGAAGTAGCGCCGTTTGACTTTTTCAAACCAAAATTGGCTGGAATTGAGATTGGTCGCCATGTTGCGTTTGGAGAACCCCTGATGCGCCTAAACAGTGGAAACCCCACACAAGTGACACCATTTTGGAAACTAGACCCCCTATGGAACTTATCAAGATCTGTTGTGAACACTTTGAACCCCCAAGTGTTTCACAAAAGGTTATAATGCCTGGGTGTGAAAAGAAAAACAATTTTCCACAAAAATGATTTTTTAGTCCCAAATTTTTGATTTTTCCCAAGGAAATTGAACCCCAAAAGTTGTTGTCCAATTTTTCCTGAGTACGCTGATACCCCATATGTGGGGGGGAACTGTTTGGGCGCACGGCAGGCCTTGGAAAGGAAGTAATAACGCTTTGGAATGCCGACGTTGATGGGGGTCATGTTCCGTTTGCAGTGCCCCAGATGTGATTAAACAGTGGAAACCCCCCACAAGTGACTCCATTTTGGAAACTAGACCCCCTAAGGAGCTTATCTAGATCTGTGGTGAGCACTTTGAACCCCCAAGTGCTTCACACAAGTTTATAATGCCCGGGCATGAAAATAAAAAATCCTATTTTTTTCCGACAAAAATTATATTTTAGTCACCAATTTTTTATTTTCCCAAGGGTAACAGGAGAAATTGGCATACAAAAGTTGTTGTCCAATTTGTCCTGAGTACGTTGATACCCCATATGTGGGGGGGAACTACTGTTTGGGCGCACGGCAGAGCTCGGAATGGAAGGAGCACCATTTGACTTTTTCCAACCAAAATTGGCTGGAATTGAGATTGAACACAATGTTGCATTTGGAGAGCCTCTGATGTGCCTAAACAGTGGAAAACCCCCACAAGTGACCCCATTTTGGAAACTAGACCCCCTAAGGAACTTATCTAGATCTGTGGTGAGCAATTTGAACCCCAAGTGCTTCACACAAGTTAATAACGTAGAGCCATAAAATTAAAAAATCATATTTTTTCCACAAAAATGATCTTTTCACCCCAATTTTTATTTTCCCAAGGGTAACAAGACCCAAAAAGTTGTTGTGCAATTTGTCCTGAGTACGCTGATACCCCTTATGTGGGGGTAAACCACTGTTTGGGTGCATGGCAGAGCTCGGAAGGGAAGGAGCGCCGTTTGACTTTTTCAACGCAGAATTGGCTGGACGCCATGTCGTGTTTGGAGAGCTCCTGATGTGCCTAAACAGTGGAAACCCCACAAATGACACCATTTTGGAAACTAGACCCCTCAAGGAACTTATCTAGATGTGTGGTGAGAATTTTGAACCCCAGGTGTTTCACTAAAGTTTATAACGCCCGAGCACGAAAATAAAAAAATCATATTTTTTTGACAAACATGATCTTTTAGTCCCCAACTTTTTATTTTCCCAAGGGTAACAGGAGAAATTGGACCCCAAAAGTTGTTGTCCAATTTGTCCTGAGTTCGCTGGTACCCCATATGTGGGAGAAAAATACTGTATGGGCACACGTCAGGGCTCGGAAGGGAAGTAGTGACGTTTTGGATTGCAGACTTTGATGGAATGGTCTGCGTGTCATGGGTGCATCGCCACAAAGATCGTCGCGATTGCACATTCTGACTTCTCACAGCTGAGTTGCTGTTTCTTTGTGTTTGGTAATGAGAGAGTTAATTTTACCTAGCTCTTTGCTAGGACTAGGTCCAGCCTCGCCCGGCTGCTTTTGATTATGTTCTAATTAGTTTCCTTTATATTCCTGCCAGTCTGGGTGTTAGATGCCGGTGAAAGCATTCATGTAGTCTAGCAGACTGGATCGGTTCTGAGAATACTTAAGCTAAGAGCTCCTTAGTTGTTTTTACTCTTACAGCTTATAGTTTATCTCTGAGACCTTAGGTGTTCCTACTGTGTGTGAGTGTTGTATGTAAGACTTTATTTACTTTATTTCTTGTCTTTCTTGTATGTCTTTCTGTTCA
The DNA here is from genome assembly GCA_033576555.1 of Oophaga sylvatica. NCBI lineage: Eukaryota > Metazoa > Chordata > Amphibia > Anura > Dendrobatidae > Oophaga > Oophaga sylvatica. The sequence goes on along the minus strand of JARQOD010000003.1, from coordinate 277,528,567 downwards.
TTAACCGTTACCTGTTTATTCCCTTTGGTGGTAATCAGGGTCCTTCTTAGGACTAGATTACAGTTGGCAGGGATTGATAGGAGACAGGGTTTACGCTGGTGGCCTGGACCTCTGTACCTTTAACAGTACCTCCAGGTAGAGGGATTAGTTAGGACCCCAGTTTAGGGTCAGCATAGACCCCGGTCACCCTCTAGCCGGAGACAGCGTATAACGGATTCCGTATTGACCCACTGGACATTCTGTCAGGTAATTCTATGTTATCATATATCTATGCGCATGTTATATAGTATGTTGCCCTTTTGATATAGATTACTGACGTCACATATATATATCTGCTATACAGCGTGACATTTTCACCGGCCCATACTAAAGATTCTCCCAGCTGTCATGGATCCAGTAGCCCAGCTGGCCCGGCAGTTGCAGGGGTTGTCCATGGAGTTTGCAGACATTAAGTCCAAGGTTTTGTCCCCCCGGAGCAAACCAGATCTGAACCTAAGGTTGCTCTCCCGGACAGGTTCACTGGTGGGCGGGACAAATTTTTTACCTTCCGGGAGGCATGTAAATTGTACTTTCGGCTGCGGCCTCGGTCATCTGGGAGTGAAGAGCAGAGGGTGGGAATTGTTATCTCGCTCTTACAAGAGGACCCTCAATCTTGGGCGTTCTCTATTCCTCCAGGCTCCCCAGATCTCCAGTCAGTGGATCGATTTTTTACTGCCCTGGGTCTGGTATATGATGATCCGGATCGAGTCTCCCTTGTGGAAACAAAGTTACGTAAAATACGGCAAGGAAATCGTCCAGCGGAGGAATATTCTTCTGAGTTCCGTAGATGGGCAACAGATACTCAGTGGAATGACCCAGCTCTTAGGAGCCAGTTTTGTCAAGGGTTGTCTGACAAATTAAAAGATGTGTTGGCTCAGTATGATTCTCCTCCATCACTGGAGGCTGCTATGGCCCTCGCTATTCGCATTGATAGACGACTTCGGGGAAGACGCGAGGTAGCTCCGCCTCCCGTGATGACTCCACCTACTACTAAAGTCCCTTATACTGAGGTTCCCCTGGTCTGTTCTGAGGAACCCATGCAGTTGGGAGGGACATCATTTTGTAGGAGGGAATCGGCGGTGCGCCGCAAGACTAGAAGGTGTTTCTTTTGCGGGAGAGGGACATTTTGTTGGGGGGGTGTCCATCCCGGGCCTCTTTGAGCAAAGGAGTTAACCTGGGAGTGTGTATTTCGTCCCCAAATCCCTCTCAGTTTCTCGTGCCTGCGGAGGTGGTGATTGGTACTAGAACTGAGAAGATTTCTGTTTTTCTTGATAGTGGGTCCGGGGCTAATCTGGTGGACGCTCGGTTTGCCCAGGTGCATGGTATGCAACTGAGTGTATTGGCCAAACCGGTCCCTATAGTCTCTATTGATTCTAGACCTCTCGGTCAAGGTAGCTTGGTAGAAGCTGTTCATAACATAGATCTTCGAGTAGGGGCAATACATAAAGAGCAATTGTCTTATGTGTTGGAGGGTCTACCTACTCCTATTGTGTTGGGACTTCCTTGGTTGGCTAAACATAACCCAGTGATTGATTGGCAATCCAGAAAGATAAGCCAGTGGGGTGAATTTTGCAGGAATAACTGCATGAGCACGGTCATCAGTGCGGTTGTGCCTAGGACTTTGCCTCCTTTTCTGGAGGACTTTGGGGAGATGTTCTCAGAGGAGGGGTGTAAAGAGTTACCTCCTCATCGCGCATATGACTGCTCAATAAAGTTGCTTCCTGATGCCTTATCTCGTACTTTCCCAGGGGCCGGGAAGACGGATGATCCGGTTCCTATTCCTCAGGAGGGAGTTGTAGTGTCAGCTGTATGCTCTGAGCTTGAGGGGGAGGTATTGGGGGCTCAGGGGGACGCCCCTGTGGGACTTCCAGGGAGACTGATAGTTCCAGATCGGTTAAGACTGAAGGTTACGGGGAACCGTTACAAACGGATGGCTGATAGGGGGAGAGTTTCTGGTCTAGATCTGAAGGTGAACGATCTGGTTTGGTTGTCTACCAGGAATATAAAACTTAAAGTTTCCTCCTGGAGGTTGGGTCCCAGATTCATCGGGCCGTACAGGATCAGTTCCATAATTAATCCTGTGGCATTTCGTCTGGACCTCCCTCCTACGTTTAAAATTCATAATGTGTTTCACAAGTCATTACTTAAAAAGTATGTGGCACCAGTCATACCGTCACCTCTACCTCCTCCTTCAGTGGTGGTCAATGATAACGTGGAATTTCATGGGTCGAAAATCATTGACTCACGTCTCAGTCACCGATCCCTTCAGTACTTAGTTCATTGGAAGGGATATGGTCCTGAGGAGAGGACGTGGGTTCCTGCGTCTGAGATTAACGCAGATCGTTTGGTTCGGACCTTCCACTCGACTTACCCGGACAGACCTGGTCCTGAGGGTCCGGAGGCCCCTCGTAGAAGGGGGGGTACTGTCATGGGTGCATCGCCACAAAGATCGTCGCGATTGCACATTCTGACTTCTCACAGCTGAGTTGCTGTTTCTTTGTGTTTGGTAATGAGAGAGTTAATTTTACCTAGCTCTTTGCTAAGACTAGGTCCAGCCTCGCCCGGCTGCTTTTGATTATGTTCTAATTAGTTTCCTTTATATTCCTGCCAGTCTGGGTGTTAGATGCCGGTGAAAGCATTCATGTAGTCTAGCAGACTGGATCGGTTCTGAGAATACTTAAGCTAAGAGCTCCTTAGTTGTTTTTACTCTTACAACTTATAGTTTATCTCTGAGACCTTAGGTGTTCCTACTGTGTGTGAGTGTTGTATGTAAGACTTTATTTACTTTATTTCTTGTCTTTCTTGTATGTCTTTCTGTTCATTAACCGTTACCTGTTCATTCCCTTTGGTGGTAATCAGGGTCCTTCTTAGGACTAGATTACAGTTGGCAGGGATTGATAGGAGACAGGGTTTACGCTGGTGGCCTGGACCTCTGTACCTTTAACAGTACCTCCAGGTAGAGGGATTAGTTAGGACCCCAGTTTAGGGTCAGCATAGACCCCGGTCACCCTCTAGCCGGAGACAGCGTATAACGGATTCCGTATTGACCCACTGGACATTCTGTCAGGTAATTCTATGTTATCATATATCTATGCGCATGTTATATAGTATGTTGCCCTTTTGATATAGATTACTGACGTCACATATATATATCTGCTATACAGCGTGACACTGCGGTCATCATGTCGCGTTTGGAGAGCCCCTGATGTGCCTAAACAGTGGAAACCCCCACAATTGACCCCATTTTGGAAAATAGACCCCCAAGGAACTTATCTAGATGTGTGGTGAGCACTTTGAACCCCAAAGTGCTTCACAGAAGTTTATAACGTACAGCCATAAAAATAAAAAATCCTTTTTTTTTCTACAAAAATGATTTTTTCACCCCCAATATTTTATTTTCACAAGGGTAACAGGAGAAATTGGACCCCAAAAGTTGTTGTCCAATTTTCCCTGAGTACGCTGATACTCCATATGTGGGAGAAAACTACTGTATGGGCACACGTCGGGGCTTGGAAAGGAAGGAAGTAGTGACATTTTGGATTGCAGACTTTGATGGAATTGTCTGCAGGCATCATGTCGCATTTGGAGAGCCCCCACAAGTGACCCCATTTTGGAAAATAGACCCCACAAGGAACTTATCTAGATATGTGGTGAGCGCTATGAAGCCCCAAGTGCTTCACAGAAGTTTATAACGTACAGCCGTAAAAACAAGAAATCATTTATTTTTTTTAAAAAAATGATATTTTTGCCCCCAATTTTTTATTTTCCCAAGGGTAACAGAAGAAATTGGTCCCCAAGAGTAATTGTGCAATTTGTCTTGAGTACGCTGATACCCCATATGTGGGAGAAAACTACTGCGTAGGCACACGTCGGGGCTCGGAAGGGGTGTCATGTCACGTTTGGAGAGCCCCTGATGTGCCTAAACAGTGGAAACCCCCACAAGTGACCCCATTTTTGAAAATAGACCCCATAAGGACTTATCTAGATATGTGGTGAGCGCTATGAAGCCCCAAGTGCTTCACAGAAGTTTATAACGTACAGCCATAAAAACAAAAAAATCATTTTTTTTTTACAAAAATTATATTTTTGCCCCCAATTTTTTATTTTCCCAAGGGTAACAGAAGAAATGGGACCCCAAACGTTATTGTGCAATTTGTCTTGAGTACGCTGATACCCCATATGTGGGGGTAAACTACTGTTTGGGCGCATGGCAGAGCTCATAAGTGAAGGAGCACCGTTTGACTTTTTCAACGCAGAATTGGCTGGAATTGAGATCAGATGCCATGTCACATTTGGAGAGCCCCTGATGTGCCTATACAGTGGACACCCTCCAATTCTAACTCCAACCCTAACCCCAACACACCCCTAACCCTAATCCCAACCCTAGCCCTAATCCTAACTTTAGCCCCAACCCTAACCCTAACTTTAGCCACAACCCTAACCCTAACCCTAAGGCCCCGTTCACACATTGTGGATTTAGTTGCGGATTTTTCCACGCGGATTTTGCTAAAACCGCAGGTAAAACGACCTGCGTTTTACCTGCGGATTTACTGCGGTTTTGCACGGATTTGCCCGCGGTTTTACACCTGTAATGAAATAGGTGTAAAACCGCTGCGGAATCCGCACAAAGAATTGACATGCTGCGGTTTTAAAACCGCACCAAATCCGCGCGGAAAAATCCGCATCATGTGCACAGCTTTTTTCCCTTCTGTTCTGCTGCAGATCCGCAGCACCAAAACCGCTGCGGATCCGCAGCACAATCCGCAACGTGTGCACAGGGCCTAACCCTAATGGGAAAATGGAAATAAATACATTTTTTACATTTTATTATTTTTCCCTAACTAAGGGGATGATAAAGGGGGGTTTGATTTACTATTTATAGCGGGTTTTTATGATTGGCAGCTGTCACGCTAAAATACACTTTTTATTGCAAAAAATAGTTTTTGCATCACCACATTTTGAGAGCTATAATTTTTGCATATTTTGGCCCACAGAGTCATGTGAGGTCTTGTGTTTTGCGGGACGAGTTGACGTTTTTATTGGTACCATTTTTGAGCACGTGACATATTTTGATCTCTTTTTATTTCGATTTTTGGGAGGTTAGAATGAACAAAAATCAACAATTCATGAATTTCTTTTGGAGGGGCGTTTATACCGTTCCGCATGTGGTAAAATTGATAAAGCAGTTTTATTCTTCGGGTCAGTATGATTACGGCGATACCTCATTTATATCATTTTTTTATGTTTTGGCGTTTTTATACAATAAAAACAATTTTATATAAAAAAAATAATTATTTTTGCATCGCTTTATTCTGCGAGCTATAACGTTTTTATTGTTTCGCTGATTATGCTGTATTGTGGCTTGTTTTTTGCGGGACAAGATGACGTTTTCAGCGGTACCATGTTTATTTATATCCGTCTTTTTGATCGCGTGTTATTCCACTTTTTGTTCGGCGGTATGATAATAAAGCATTGATTTTTTGGTTTGTTTTTTTTTTTTAAGGGGTTCACTAAAGGCGTTAACTAGTGGGACAGTTCTATAGGGTGGGTCGTTACGGACACGGTGATACCAAATATGTGTACTTTTATTGTTTTGGTTTTTTTTATTTACATGAAGAAATGAATTTATTGGGGAATATTTTTTTTCTCCTTTTATTTTGGATTTTTTTTTACATATGTTTATTTTTATTTTTTTAACTTTTTTACTTTGTCCCAGGGTGGGTCATTACAGTATAGGGTCAGATCGCTGGTCTCACAGTGTGCACAGCACACTGTGAGACCAGCGATCTCACAGGCAGTGCTGCAGGCTTCCTCAGTGCCTTCCTGTCAGCAGGCACTGAGGAAGCCGCCTCCCTGCAGGACCCAGCAGCCATCTTGGATCCGGGGTCCTGCAGTGAGGAAGGCCTCAGAACAGCGCAATCACATCAGAGTTATCCACCACATCATCCATCAGTAACAATCGCTATATCGCTCCAAAAAACTCCCTCAAACTGCCAGATCCGCTTTGTGTTTAGCAGACAGCCGAATGTAATGATGGGGAGCTCACATCGCAGCAGTAGAACTTGCCAACCTTCGAGAAAAGACTCTACACATAGGGAAAATGCAGCATGCAAAATTGAGCTTCCCAAGCACTTCTCTCAATGTCATTTTTTAACCTGCTGCACCCTGACTACTTCGGCCTTCAACACCACCACTTTGGCTTCCAGCAGCCGAAATTCCCATTTTAGTGAGTCAATAACAATTCCCAAAAATCATTTACACGTAGTTGAACCCCGAAACGCCATGCCACCCACTCAATAGCCCTAAGAATGGTCTTGCAACAAGCAGAAAAACCAGGGCCGATAAATAAAAAATAATTTAAGTAGTGGATGAGAGAATCCAAAACCAGAAATTTGCAAACAACCCACTCCAAAAAGGAACTAAACATTTCAAATAGCACGCTTGACAAGGAACAGCCCATGGGCAAACATCTGTCCACAAAAAAATCTCCAACCCAATAACAACCTAACAACCAGAGACTGCTCGGATGAACGGGCAAAAAGCTAAAAGCAGATTCAACGTGTATCTTGGCCATCAACACTCGCCTACCACACCTTCTAACCCAGCGCACTGCCTTGTCAAATGATTTCTAAACAACAGAACAAAACTCTGGATTTATCCCATCGTTCACTGACATCCCTAAGGGTATGATAGATGTTCAATGAGTCTAAACCTATTGGGCTCCTTTCTTTGGTACAATTGCCAAGGTAGAAACCACGAAATTAGAAAAAGGAGGTTCCTTAAATGGCCCGGACATACGCCCCATAGCAAATTCTTCATTCAACTTCTCGGAAACCACTGCCACACACTGATTTGAAGATGCCTACCCAGGAGAGCAATGCTGGGGCTGGTCAGTAAGACGAAGCAAGGAGGTGGACGGCATCGAAAAAGAGAGGAGGCACCAGACCAAGGACAGTAACGCCCATACCAAAAGGGTATTTTTTATTGTCTTGCAGGCCGGATTGGGGGCATATAAACAGCATATTAGAATGCTGTGTATGAGAGCTTACAGGTACTGGCCTTACCCCTTATGGGAAAAAACTTGGTGACAGGTTCCTTTTAAGCATAACGTCACAGAAGGCTGGGGATGCACTCACTCCCTGCAGCGTCCATCACCCCTCCAGGAACAAGACGTCACCAAGGGGCAGAGCTGCACTTATTAGTTTCTGAAGACTAAATCCTGGGTGATGGATGCTGTGGTAGATGTGAATTCACCACCAGCACTCTGCTTCTGTCCTCACCACCACAGTAGCTATTGTGAAAGAAGATGTCAGGTGCGGAGAGAGAAGCAGTGAATGACACCAGCTCCGCCCTCAAACGATTCATCAGCAGAAGGGCGGTGATAGTAGCAGTGAGTGACACTAGCACTGCCCCATGCTGACAATTCATTTGAAGGCGATGCTGATGTCACTTACTGCTTCTATTTTACCCCAGACGATATCTTACTTCAGTTAGAAGTTACAGTAGAGGCAGAGATAGAAGCAGAGTGCCGGCACTGCACTCACATCTGCCACAGCGTCCTTTTGAGTGTCTGTCTCATGTATGATAGAAGAGAATGTAACATATCACACCTGCTGATTTTGCTTGGGCTGACATTGTATATTACTTGCTAGGTTATGTGCCCACGATCAGGAACTGTTGAGGGCTTAACGTCGCGTATTTATCTTGTCTATTTTGACGCTGGAGCGGCTGAGGGCTGATGTTGGTAGCATGGGGGGGGGCAGTATCTCTAACCCATTCCCAGGCTATTAATATCAACCCACAGCTGTCTGTTTATCCTTTGCTGGTTTGAATTTATTGGAGGACTCTGTGTCATTTTTTTTCTGGGGTCTACCGTAAATTCACCAGGAAAGGCTAAGCAAACAGCTGTGAGCTGTTATTTATAGTTTGGGAACCTTAAAGGGTATTGTCCCTTGTCCCAGATTATTAACATCAGCCCCCCTTAAGTGGACTTTCCCTCTGCTGGTTATAAAAATTTGTGTAGGAGCCCACGCCTTTTTTTTAATTTAATTCTTTAACACAGGAGTTACACAGCTGCTACTGAATAGAACTCCCATCATTGTCTATTAGTCGCGCTGATCTCATCGTGATGGGGAGAAATTTATGACAGCTGCCATCAGCCGCCGGCGCCTGGGAACAGTGCTTGTTCCCAGGCACCGGTACGTGTCACGCTGATAACACACGGATGGAAAACAACTGACATGTCTGCGGGTTTTTGACAAAGACACACAGTCCGTGTTAAAAACCTGACATGTGCGCACCACCATTGAATACAATGGGTGTGCGTATGTCCATATTTGCGCTCTTTAAAAAATTGACCGCATACTGACATAATAAAACGGACTTGTGAAGAAGGCCTAACTCTCCGTATCGCTATAATTCTATATGAAAACACTACACAGTACCACTTCTCCAGTCCTGTATGCTGGGTGTAATTCTCAGTATCTGTATTATTCTGTATATACACTGCACAGTACCACTTCTCCTGTCATCTATACATACAATGGACAGTACGACTTCTCCTGTCCTGTATACATACACTGCACAGTATCACTTCTCCTGTCCTGTATAGTGGGTGTAAGGCCAGGGTCACACTTGTGAGTGCAATGCGAGAAACTCGCCTCAATACCTGGCACTGCCACCGGCACTCGGGACCGGAGTGTGCATGTATTTCTATGCAGCTGAACGCTCCGGTCCAAGTGCTGGCGGCAGTGCCGGGTATTGAGGCGAGAGACTCATGCGAGTGAGTCGCTCGGCCAGGGCTTATGGGGTACTCGGCACCGAGCCCGTTCACTTCAATGGGGGATGTCACGGGTAGCGCAGCTCGGTCCGTTGCCCTGGGCACTCACTATAAAGGGGGATATTTACAGGGGATTGTAGGTTTGTAGAAATGTTCGTGACGCCACCTGTGGTTCCTGGTCAGGGTGACCAGCGCTGCAGGGTAGATCCTATGAGGGATTGTTACTGGGCAGCAAGGTGTTAAGTCTCCCACAGGCAAGACTGATCCCTCAGGGTATATGGCGGTGTAGGGGTGCAGGATCAATAAGGCAGACACACACAAGAAAGTCTCTTTCTGTACCTTTACTGATGGTATAGCTGCAGGCACGTCCCGGGAAGCTGTCAGGGTGGAGGATGCACTTCCAGTAATCCCACTGAGTAGGTGTAGGACCTCCGTACTCCTTTATGTGTGTGAGTTTCTGACTTGCATAGAACAAAGTCTAACTCTGTCTTCTCAGCTACGCCCGGCTGACTTTGTGGTTAGGCCTTCTCTGGGATAGAACAGTGTCTCTGTATGCAGCGTCCTGCTGGACTCCGTCTTCCTGACCCCAGTTACGTATCAGCTCTGATGGGCCCCTGCGACTTGAAGTCCCACAGGGTCTCCGGTATCTCCTACTAGTCGTGAAGTAGCTAGCAAGCTCGGACCCGGTGTCCGGTAGTGCAGAGCAGAGGTAAGCGATCAATGCTGTTTCAACCTCTGACGCTCTCTCAAATCTTCCACTTGCCTTCGTCCTACTCTGACTTTCAGCATGAGCACACTTCTGAGGAGATCTGAACTGAACTGCACTCTTCTCTAGCCTCAGGTGACTGAACTAGTCTCACAAGTTCTGACGTGATCTCTAACTCAGCTCTCTCACTCTAAACTGATCTGACTGACTCACGTGTCTGCACTGCCTTATATGCTGCAGAAGAGCTCCCTCTGGTGGATCTGGGAACTAGTGCAGGTGTCTTGTGTGCAAATCGGTCTTAGTGGGTTTACCTGGTTGCATCCTCCTGGGAACATGTGGCTCCAGTCACAGCTGGGCTACACATCCCCCCCTAGTTATAGTCAGCACTCCCGGGCTGAAAGAGAAGTACATTTTTTATACATTAACAATAACAATAACAACAATAATAATAACTATAACAACTCATCCCTTGCGGGAGGTAAGGTCACTTTGAACGTTTCAATAAATACAAGGAACATATATACAGTATTTACACAGATCTTATATACATTTATACACTTGGTTACTGGTTCAATTTGCTAGGCCTACTGTTGGTACCTAACAGGTAACTTTCCTTTTGTCGTGCGTACTGACCTACGTGGTGTTGCGTCAGGTATAGTAGCATCTGGCCTATCTGTCCTACGTGCCGGTAAACTGTAATACTGCCTAAACCTCTCTAGGGATCTGGCAAGCATACTTGTGGCTGGGCGAGGCGATTCTGTTTCGCTAGAGGATTCTTCTGGTAGTTCCACGTTTTGAGGTTCCACTTCTTGAGACTCTACTTCTGGAGATGCTACAGGAGCAGGTTCCTCTCGAACTCTTTCTTCTGCTGCGGCAACTGGCTCAACTGGACGTTGAAGCGCTTCTTGTGGTTGGTAAAATTGAAGTACTGGAATAAGCACAGCGTCTCCGATACAAGGCCAATCTGCAGGAAAATCTCCTAGGTCCGTGTGTATGACTTCACCCGGTTTCTCTTTTTCCATAACAGGTTCTTCTTCGTGAAGCTTTAACATGTCTGGACACAGTTTTAGGTGGTCTCTTGATACGATGGTGGTCGTCTTTCCTCCATCTTTGCTAATGGTACAGGTTTTCCTGTTGTCAAACTTTGAATCTTGCACGACATATGGCTCTTTTTCCCATTGTTCGTCTAGCTTATGCATTCTTCTTTTTCTCTTCAGCACAATTTCTCCAGGTACAAAAGGTTCAGCTGGTGCACTTTTGTTGTAGTTTTCCTCTTGTTTTTCCCTTACTTTATTGAGACTATCTTCCACGCAGGCTTGTACTCTCCTGTACTGTTCCTGTCGGTTTGTGTCCCAATCTTCAGTAGTAACATCAGCTTCTGGTTCTACAACACCAAGTTCCAAATCCATGGGCAGCTTTCCTGGTCTTGCTCGCATGAGGTAGGCTGGAGTGCAGTTGGTGGAACTCACAGGTATGTGATTGTACAGATCTACCAGGTCAGGTAGTAGGTCTGGACACCGATTCCTCTCCTCAAGTGGTACCGTCTTCAGCAGATCAATGACTATGTGATTCATCTTTTCACAGAGACCATTTATTTGGGGGTGGTATGGTGTGGTTCTTATCTTCTTGCATCCGTACAAATGACAGAACTCTTTAAACAACTCGGCTTCAAAGGCAGGACCCTGATCAGTTAACACTTGCTCTGGATATCCATGGGGTCTGCAGAAATACGCTTGAAACGTCTTTGTTGCTGTCTCTGCTGTCAGATCTTTGACAGGGGCGACCACCAGGAACCTGGAGTAGTGATCCACCATGGTCAGGGCATATGAGTATCCTGACCGACTGGGTGACAACTTTACATGGTCCAAGGCCACGATCTCCAAGGGACGAGTCGTCTTGATGGGTTGCAGGGGTGCTTTCTGGCTGCTGTAGTCTTTTCTTCGGAGGCTACAGGACACACAGTTTTTACACCATTTTTCGATGGAACTGCGCATTCCCACCCAGTAGAAACGACACTTCAGCAGGGTTTCCAGCTTCTTCCAGCCAAAGTGCCCCGCTCGATCGTGGTAGGCTTCCAACACCATCTGGATGTCCGTTCTGGGGACTACTATCTGCCATACCATCTCATGGGTTCTTGGGTTGACGTACCTTCGGCACAGCTTCTCACGGTAGATAAACAGCCGGCTTCTCTCATTCCACAGCTGCTTTGCTTGCTGAGACGCATCCTTCTCTAAGGAGGAACCTTCCTGAGTTATCAGCTCCTTGATACGGCTGACAACCGGGTCACTGTCCTGGGTCTCCTTCCAGCTGTGGTGAGGTAAAGGGTTTAACGTCTTACCACGCTGCCTCCTGCAGGCTCGTTGCTCGTGGATCATCCCATTTCTGTGGAATGCAGGTAGCTCAATCTCCTCTAGGTCATCCAATTCCTCTTCCGTGTCAGACTCATGCGGCATTCTGGACAAGGCATCAGCGTTGGCATTCTTACAGCCCGCCCTGTACTTGATTGTAAATTGATAGTTCGACAGCCGAGCCATCCAACGTTGCTCCATGGCTCCCAGCTTGGCTGTTTCAAGATGTGTCAAGGGGTTATTGTCCGTGTAAGCAGTGAACTTGCTGGAGGCTAGATAATGCTTGAATCTTTCTGTAATGGCCCAGACCAGCGCCAGGAACTCCAACTTGAAGCTGCTATAGTTCTCTGGGTTTCTCTCGGTCGGCCGGAGCTTCCTGCTTGCATATGCGATGACTTTCTCTTGGCCATTTTGCCAAGACAGCTCCCAATCCTTCGTTGCTGGCATCAGTGTACAGCAGGAACGGCTGGCTGTAGTCAGGGTAGGCTAAGATCTCATCGCCTGTCAGGATCTCCTTCATCTCCTTGAATGCCTCAGCTTGTTCTTTACCCCAGTGGAATGGAGGATTTCTGCTCCTGAGGGATTGTCCTACCAGGAGGTCCTGCAGAGACGCTGCTTTCTTGGTGTAGTCTGTAGCGCCCGCGTCCCTGCCTGCTGCCAGACAGGGACGTCGCTCTCCTCACCTGCGCTCAGCGTCCTCAGTGCTCCCAACCCCCTCTGCGCCTATGGCGTCCTCCTTCCGCCCTGCTGGTCCCGCGCGCTCCTTCCCTGCTACTGGCCTTAGGGCGCGTGCCCGCACCCTCCCCTGCTCTTAAAGGAGCCGCGCGCATTTTCCAAATCAGTCTCCAGCCAATGCTGGAGGACTCCACCCTATATTAAGGGCTTCCTCCTTAATGTAGGTGCCCGAGCAATGTTGTTCCTGTGCAGTCTAACTCTGTTTCAGCCATCAGCTCCTGATTCCAGTTACCTGCCTGTTACCTGTCGGCTTGCCTGTCTGCCATCCGTCTGCAGTTCCATCCAGAGGTTCGGACGTCATCTGCAGAGATCCCCAGCTCTTGCCTGCTCACCTAGGAGCGATCATCTGCCATCCGACTGCAGCTCCATCCGGAAGTTCGTACATCATCTGCAGAGATCCCCGGCTCTTGCCTGCTCACCTGGGAGCGATCATCTGCCATCCGACTGCAGCTCCATCCGGAAGTTCGTACATCATCTGCAGAGATCCCCGGCTCTTGCCTGCTCACCTGGGAGCGATCATCTGCCATCCGACTGCAGCCTACCTGGAGGCTCCACCATATCAGGTCGTATATACCTGCCTGTCTAGAGACTGTCTAGTCACTTGCCATGACAACCTGCCTGCCCAGAGACTGCCTGATCACTTGCCGTGACAACCTGCCTGTCCCAGAGACTGCCTGGTCACTTGCCGTGACAACCTGCCTGCCCAGAGACTGCCTGGTCACTTGCCGTGACAACCTGCCTGTCCCAGAGACTGCCTGGTCACTTGCCGTGACAACCTGCCTGCCCAGAAACTGCCTGGTCACTTGCCGTGACAACCTGCCTGTCCCAGAGACTGCCTGGTCACTTGCCGTGACAACCTGCCTGTCCCAGAGACTGCCTGGTCACTTGCCGTGACAACCTGCCTGCCCAGAGACTTCCTTGGTCACTTGCTGTGACAAACCTGCCTGTCCAGAAACTACCTATATCTCCTACCGTGAATCCCTGCCCTTTTCCTAGGTGCCACCCGCTCTCTTACAAGTAAAATCTCTTGTATAATAAAGCTTTGTGGTTCCACCAACCTGACCTGTCTCGTCAGTAGTTCCACCCACCAGACCCGTTACAGTTTGCTCGGGCCATGGAACCCGGTGGCACCCAAACCCCTTCACTCCCGGAACTGTGTCATGAGCTGTCTCGCCAGAGGTCTCAACAGGAGACCATCCTGGGTCACCTGCGGAACGTCAAATCCCGTCTGGACACTCTGAAATCATCACTTGCAACCATCACTGGAGCCATGACTCATAATCCGTCAGTCCCGCTGATTCCCAATTCCGTGGTTTCCATTCCCGGACCCCGACTGTCAGCTCCTCCTAGGTTTGGAGGCGATCCTGCTCTGGCTCGGGGTTTCATTAATCTGTGCACCCTGCATTTTGAACTCCTGGCACACCAGTTTAACTCTGACCGGGCCAAAATTGCCTTCATCATGTCCCATCTCACCGGAGAAGCCCTGGCCTGGCTTAATCCTCTCTGGGAGAGAGAGGATCCTCTGGTATCTGACCTGCCTGCTTTTCTCTCGGCCTTCCGGAAGGTATTCGACGAACCTGGACGGAAGACTTCCTCTGCATCATCTCTGCTGCGTCTCCGTCAGGAGAGTCTCACCGTTGGTCAATATGCCATACGGTTCCGGACTTTAGCCTCAGAACTAGCTTGGGACAATGAAGCTCTAATTTCGGTCTTCTGGGAGGGTCTGTCCGGCCGTATTAAAGACGAACTTGCCGGTCGAGACGTTCCAACCTCTTTAGATGATTTAATTAATCTTGCCAATCGAATTGATCTACGGTTCCAGGAACGAGCCAAAGAGATCACCCGTAAAAAAGAATTTTCCCATCTTGCACCCTCGTGTCAGAGATCTATAACCTCTTCCGTTTCTCCTCAGGTGCACACTGCTGAGCCTATGCAGGTCGACCAGACCAAGATGGTCAAAGCCCGTCAGGACTCACGCCGTGCCGAGAAAAGTTGCTTCTACTGCGGCAGTAAGGAGCACTGGATCCAAACCTGTCCGGAGAAGTCGGGAAAACGCCTGTGTCTAGGTTCGCTCGGAGAGGTCAATCTAGACAAAAATAAATCCTCTTCATCCCTGCTGCTGTCGGTTTCAATTCTGATCGGTAAGAACCGCCACTTCGAAATGGCCCAACTTGATTCTGGAGCAGCTGGGAATCTCGTGTCACAGGCTCTAGTAGAGAAGTATCACATTCCCACCAAACCTCTTGTTGAACCTGTATCTGTTGCTGCTGTGGATGGGGGCCTCCTACCTCGTCCCATCCGACTTATCACCGAAGTCATAACCCTGCAGGTGGGAATGTTGCATTCTGAGAGCATCTCATTTCATGTTCTGCCTGGACTCTCTCATGCTTTCTTACTAGGTCTGCCTTGGCTCCAAAAACATGCACCTGTGCTCGACTGGCAGAATGGAGAGGTTCTTCGCTGGGGACAGGACTGTCATAAAACGTGTCTGGTGCCTGTCCATCCCGTCCGTTCTTCTCCTACACCTGCTAATCTACCAGGACTCCCGATTCCATATTGGTCATTTGCTGATGTCTTCAATAAAAAGGAAGCAGAGACATTACCCCCGCATAGACCATATGATTGCCCGATTGACCTGTTACCCGGTACTACGCCTCCCCGTGGGCGTATTTACCCGTTGTCTGCTGCTGAGACCAGGTCGATGTCCGAATATATCGAGGAGAACTTAGCAAAGGGATTCATCCGGAAATCTACCTCCCCAGCGGGAGCAGGTTTCTTTTTCGTTAAAAAGAAAGACGGATCTCTCCGTCCCTGTATTGACTACAGAGGCCTAAATTCGATCACGGTGAAGAATAAGTACCCTCTTCCGCTCATTCCAGAACTGTTTGATCGTCTTAGAGGGGCTAGAGTCTTCACCAAACTAGATCTTCGTGGAGCATACAACCTGGTTCGTATCCGTCGAGGAGATGAATGGAAGACGGCATTCAACACCCGGGACGGCCACTACGAGTACTTGGTGATGCCCTTTGGTCTCTGTAATGCTCCAGCAGTCTTTCAGGAGTTGGTCAACGACATCTTCCGGGACCTCCTCTATTCCTGCGTTGTGGTGTACCTTGACGACATCTTGGTCTTCTCTCCGGATCTTCAGTCTCACCGGAGGGATGTTCGTCAGGTTCTGCTCAGGCTCAGGCAGAATCACCTCTTCGCCAAATATGAGAAGTGCCTCTTTGAGCAGACATCGCTTCCGTTTCTGGGCTACATCATTTCTCAGACAGGCCTATGAATGGATCCGGAAAAATTGTCTGCCATCGAGAAGTGGCCCCGACCAGAGGGGTTGAAGGCCATTCAGCGGTTCCTGGGATTCGCTAACTATTACCGTCTCTTCATACCGCACTTCTCTTCCAGGACTGCTCCAATCTCAGCGCTCACTCGCAAGGATGCTAACCCCAAACAGTGGACGACCGAAGCAGAGGAGGCCTTCCTTTCTCTGAAACAGGCCTTCTCTTCCGCTCCAGTGCTGCATCGCCCGGATGGCAACAAGCAGTTCTTCCTGGAGGTGGACGCTTCCTCAGCTGGAGCCGGAGCGGTTCTTACCCAAAAATCGCCATCCGGGAGAATGGTATCCTGCGGTTTCTTCTCCAAACTCTTCTCCTCCTCCGAGCGCAACTACTCCATAGGAGATCGAGAGTTATTGGCCATTAAGTTGGCATTGGAGGAGTGGCGTTACCTACTCGAAGGGGCTCTTCATCCGGTAATCATTTACACAGACCACAAGAATCTGGCATATCTCCAGCATGCCCAGAGACTTAACCCTCGCCAAGCCCGGTGGTCCTTGTTTTTTGCCCGCTTCGATTTTCTTTTGCATTTTCGCCCAGCTGACAAAAACGTCAAGGCGGATGCCTTGTCTCGGTCCTTCCTGGTGTCGGATCTCGAAGATGAGCCTAAACATATCATCGATCCCGCCAGAGTGATGCAGGTGGCTCCCGTGAGTCTAAATCGTCTCCCTCCTGGTAAGACGTTCGTATCAGAAACCGATCGGAAGAGAATCCTACATTGGGGTCACTCGTCTAAACTCGCTGGCCACGCTGGTCAAAAAAAGACCCTCCAACTCATTACCCGGCATTATTGGTGGCCTACCCTGTACAAAGACGTAATAGACTTTGTTTCTGCCTGTGTTTCCTGTGCCCGCAACAAAGTTCCGAGACACCTGCCTACCGGCCGTCTTCTTCCGCTCCCTGTACCCGCTGCCCCCTGGCAGCATATAGCCATGGACTTCATAACAGATCTGCCCGTCTCTGCCGGTTGTACGGTCATTTGGGTGGTCGCTGACCGCTTTTCCAAGATGGCTCACTTCATTCCTCTGCCAGGTCTTCCGTCTGCACCCGAGTTGGCTAAAGACTTTATCCGCCACATCTTCCGTCTTCATGGTCTGCCTCGTCACATTGTGTCGGATCGTGGGGTTCAGTTCACCTCACGTTTCTGGAGAGCCACTTGTAAGTTGCTAGACGTCACCCTGGATTTTTCCTCCGCTTACCACCCACAGTCCAATGGACAAGTTGAACGAATAAATCAGAATTTGACCAGTTATCTTCGACACTTCGTTAATGCCCACCATTCTGACTGGGTGGAGCTCCTGCCTTGGGCCGAATTCTCCTACAATAATCATGAGAGCGAATCTTCCACCAAGTCTCCGTTTTTTGTAGTCTTCGGTCAGCACCCTCGGATCCCTGTCCCTGTTTCCATCTCTGTGGACAATCCAGCTGCGGAATCTCTGGTTAGAGAATTCTCCTCCATCTGGGAGAGTACCCGGTCCGCACTCATTCAGTCATCCGAGCGCATGAAAAGACATGCTGACAAAAAACGTCTGGATCCTCCTCAATTCCGTCCTGGGGACAAAGTCTGGCTTTCGTCCAAATATGTTCGACTCAAAATTCCGTCCTACAAGTTAGGTCCTCGGTTCATCGGTCCTTTTGAGATCATCAGTCAGATCAACCCGGTGTCCTATAAATTGAAACTCCCGGCCAATTTGAGAATTCCTAATTCTTTTCATGTATCTCTCCTCAAACCTGTGGTTCTTAACTCTTTTTTTAAGTCTACAGGTACACCTCCTGCTCCAGTGTCTGCTGATGATGAATTTGAGGTAGAGAACATTCGGCCACAAAAAGGGTAGGAAGAAAGACTTATTTTTTGGTGGATTGGAAGGGGTTTGGTCCTGAGGAGAGAACCTGGGAACCTCGGGAGAACATCCATGCCCCTCTTATCCTAGCTAAATTTCTTTCTGGCCTAAAGAAGGGGGGGCCTAGAGGGGGGGGTACTGTAGCGCCCGCGTCCCTGCCTGCTGCCAGACAGGGACGTCGCTCTCCTCACCTGCGCTCAGCGTCCTCAGTGCTCCCAACCCCCTCTGCGCCTATGGCGTCCTCCTTCCGCCCTGCTGGTCCCGCGCGCTCCTTCCCTGTTACTGGCCTTAGGGCGCGCGCCCGCACCCTCCCCTGCTCTTAAAGGAGCCGCGCGCATTTTCCAAATCAGTCTCCAGCCAATGCTGGAGGACTCCACCCTATATTAAGGGCTTCCTCCTTAATGTAGGTGCCCGAGCAATGTTGTTCCTGTGCAGTCTAACTCTGTTTCAGCCATCAGCTCCTGATTCCAGTTACCTGCCTGTTACCTGTCGGCTTGCCTGTCTGCCATCCGTCTGCAGTTCCATCCAGAGGTTCGGACGTCATCTGCAGAGATCCCCAGCTCTTGCCTGCTCACCTAGGAGCGATCATCTGCCATCCGACTGCAGCTCCATCCGGAAGTTCGTACATCATCTGCAGAGATCCCCGGCTCTTGCCTGCTCACCTGGGAGCGATCATCTGCCATCCGACTGCAGCTCCATCCGGAAGTTCGTACATCATCTGCAGAGATCCCCGGCTCTTGCCTGCTCACCTGGGAGCGATCATCTGCCATCCGACTGCAGCCTACCTGGAGGCTCCACCATATCAGGTCGTATATACCTGCCTGTCTAGAGACTGTCTAGTCACTTGCCATGACAACCTGCCTGCCCAGAGACTGCCTGATCACTTGCCGTGACAACCTGCCTGTCCCAGAGACTGCCTGGTCACTTGCCGTGACAACCTGCCTGCCCAGAGACTGCCTGGTCACTTGCCGTGACAACCTGCCTGTCCCAGAGACTGCCTGGTCACTTGCCGTGACAACCTGCCTGCCCAGAAACTGCCTGGTCACTTGCCGTGACAACCTGCCTGCCCAGAGACTGCCTGGTCACTTGCCGTGACAACCTGCCTGTCCCAGAGACTGCCTGGTCACTTGCCGTGACAACCTGCCTGCCCAGAGACTTCCTTGGTCACTTGCTGTGACAAACCTGCCTGTCCAGAAACTACCTATATCTCCTACCGTGAATCCCTGCCCTTTTCCTAGGTGCCACCCGCTCTCTTACAAGTAAAATCTCTTGTATAATAAAGCTTTGTGGTTCCACCAACCTGACCTGTCTCGTCAGTAGTTCCACCCACCAGACCCGTTACATAGTCCTTTACAAACCTCCGGTAGTAACCTGTCAGTCCCAGGAACTGGCGCACCTCCTTGAGATTCTTCGGCTCCGGCCATTTCTGGATGGCAGTGACCTTCTCGGGGTCTGGTGCTACTCCTTCTGAGCTGACAATATGTCCCAAGTACTGTACCTTTTGTTTGAGCAGATGGCACTTTGAAGGCTTCAGTTTCATCCCGTACTTGGACAGTCACTCGAATACCTCTGCCAGGTGCTTCAGATGACCCTCATACGTCTTGGAGTACACAATTACGTCGTCCAGGTACAGCAACACGGTTTCAAAGTTGAGATGTCCCAGGCAACTCTCCATCACTCTCTGGAACGTTCCCGGGGCACTGCTGAGTCCAAACGGCATCCTGTCAAACTCACAGAGTCCCATCGGGGTGGTGAAAGCTGTCTTCTCCCGATCCTCCTCAGCCACAGCTACTTGCCAGTACCCACTAGTGAGGTCAAGGGTGGAAAAGTAGTTAGCAGTTTTTAAGGCAGTTAAGGATTCCTCAATGCGTGGTAAAGGGTATGCATCCATATGTGTAATGCGATTCACTTGTCTGTAATCTACACACATTCATTCTCATGCTTCCGTCCTTTTTCCTGACTAGGACTAGAGGTGCTGCCCAGGGACTACAACTATCCCTTATCACCCCTGCTTCCTTCATATCACACAACATTTCCTTAGCTTTCTGGTAGTGTGCTGAAGGTATAGGCCTGTACCGCTCTTTAATGGGAGGATGGTTGCCTGTAGGGATATGGTGTTGCACTCCCTTAATTGTCCCAAAGTCAAGTGGGTGTTTGCTAAATACCTGTGTGTACTCCTGTACCACTCGAAGTACTCCCTGTTTCTGGTGGGCTGGAGTGGTGTCTGTCCCGACATGGAGCTGCTGACACCAATCCTCCACCTGGGTTGCTGGGTCATTATCCTCCGCTGGTTGGCGGGAGGCTAAGGACTCCGTCGTGAGAATGGAGTTGTTATCTACTGTATGTAATTTAGCAACAGTGGCATAACGTGGTAAATTCACTTCATCTTCTCCCCAGTTGAGAAGACGTACTGGTACTCTCCCATTTCGTACTTCCACTACCCCTCTAGCAATCAAGAGTGTAAGTCTGTGCTCTGAACAATGGGGCTCTACTACTGCTTGGTAGTTTTGTCCTCTCAGACCTATTGCTGCTCTACACCATATAAGCATTTCACTCATTGGGGTATCACAATGGGGTTCGGGTCTGTTACCCGTCCATTACCAATTTCACCATCTGTCAGCTTCGCTTGCTGCTGGCACATCAGGGCCCGGATCTCCCTCTGGATCACTCCCTTTTGCTTTGGCTTGGCAACTTCAACGAGCTGTTGGAGCAAAAACACAACTTCTCCCAGACAGTTACTGATAATGTTTGTACCTAAAACCACATTTAAGCCATTTTCCTCATTTACAGTTTTTACTACTAAGAGTCCCTGGTAGAGTTGAGCGATACTTTCCGATATCCTAAAGTATCGGAATCGGAATGGTATCGCCGATATCACTAAAATATCGGCGATACCCGATACCGATACCGGAAGTCCCATGTAAGTCTATGGGAACAAAATATCGCAACTAAAAAAACCCCATTCTTTCCTTGTAAACACTAAATATACACACATAGAATACATATATATATATATACATGTCATTGTGACATATATATATACATATATGTATAGTTTATACACTTCTACATAGTAAAATATCCTCTCATTCAATTGCCGGGTAAAGCCGGCTTCAGTGAAAAGACAGAAGCACCCGACATGAAATGACACTTGGTGTACATAGGGTTAACCATGTCTTTTCATGTCCTTTGCTATCTAATTTGCACAAACAATTAAATCAGACTATGTGTGCAAAATTTCACACCTGTAGGGGTTAATTAAAGGTGTAAATTCGTTGTAAAAAAAACGGACTTTTTTGCTACGAATTTACACCTTTAATTAACCCCTACAGGTGTGAAATTTTGCATACATAGTCTGATTTAATTGTTTGTGCAAATTAGATAGCAAAGGACATGAAAAGACATGGTTAACCCTATGTACACCAAGTGTCATTTCATGTCGGGTTCTGCATTTTCACAAAAGCCGGCAATTGAATTAGCGGCTATTATACTATGTAGAAGTGTATGAACTACAAATATAAATATATATATATATGTGTCACAAATTCAATGACATGTATATATATATATGAGGTGTAAAATTGCTGAAAAAAATGCGTGGGCTCCCGCCCTATTTTCACAACCAGACAGACAAAGCCAGTGAGTGGGGGCAGATAATAATAGCCCAGAGAGGGACCATTATTTTTGCCCCCCCCCCGGCTACTAACATCTGCCCACAGACACCCCAGGAAAGACAAATCTATAATTAGATTCGCCCTTTCTGGCACTTTGCCCGTCTAT
This sequence comes from Oophaga sylvatica, assembly GCA_033576555.1. NCBI lineage: Eukaryota > Metazoa > Chordata > Amphibia > Anura > Dendrobatidae > Oophaga > Oophaga sylvatica. The sequence continues at coordinate 277,507,004 of JARQOD010000003.1, read as the reverse complement.
TCCCATTGCCCTGTAGCGGTGGCGAATGGGTTAATATGGGGTTAAAGCCACCTTGCTATTGAAAGGTGACCTTAAGCCAGGTTAATAATTGAGAGCTGTCAATTAGACAACTATCAATTATTAATCCTATTGCATGAAATAAAAATAAAACACACACACTTTAATTAAAAATCATTTTAATGAAATAATCACACAGTTTTTGACCATCTTTTATTTTACTGCAAAAACCATTTCCTGTAATAAAAATAAAATAAAAAAGCAAAATTATTCTTACCTATCCCATGCACAGTCAGGTCCCACGGTGTAATCCTTCAGAAAGGGTTAATGTTTACTGCAGGGACCGCAGCTAATGCTGCAGCCTCACAGTAAACCCCAAATGAATGAGTTCCTCTCCTGCCTGACAGGAGAGTAAAGGCTGGGTGTCAGATAACGATACACCAGCGATCCCGACAACGATATGCACTTGTCAGGATCGCTGGTGTATCGCTACATGATCGCTGCTGAGCTGCCAAACAGGCAGCTCAGGCAGCGATCTGGGACAGCGACACTGCGGGTAACATCGCTTAAGGGCCCGTCTCACATAGCGATATCGCTACCGAGATCGCTGCTGAGTCACTAGTTTTGTGACGCAGCAGCGAGCTCACCAGCGATATCGCTGTGTGTGACATTCAGCGACGATCAGCCCCCCTGCCGGGTATCGCTGATCGTCGCAGAAATGTCAGGACCTTTTTTTGATCGCTGGTTTCCCTCTGACAGGCACGCATCGCTGCGTGTGACAGGCGGGAGACCAGCGATTCGCTGGTAACCAAGGTACACAGCGGGTTTCCAGGCACCGCGCAGCGCTTGGAAACCCGCTGTGTACCTTGGATACCAGCTCCCTGCATCAGGGCGCTGGTATCCAAGGTACACAGCGGGTTTCTAGGCACAGCCCCGCGCCTGGAAACCCGCTGTGTACCTTGGTTACCAGCGGATCGCTGGTCTCCCGCCTGTCACACGCAGCGATGTGTGCCTGTCAGCGGGAAACCAGCGATCAAAAAAAGGTCCTGACATTTCTGCGACGATCAGCGATACCCGGCAGGGGGGCTGATCGTCGCTGAATGTCACACACAGCGATATCGCTGGTGAGCTCGCTGCTGCGTCACAAAACTAGTGACTCAGCAGCGATCTCGGTAGCGATATCGCTATGTGAGACGGGCCCTTAAGTGGAAAGCTTAATTGATTGCTTTCCACTTTCACTTCAGGTCAGCCAGGGACACAATCAGTGACGTCAGAGGGAACTGATTAACAAAAATAGGGGTTCCCTTCGAAAAAAAAATGGCGTGGGGTCCCCCCTATTTTTTTTAACCAGCCAGATGAAGCAGACCGCTGAGGCCTGGATTTTCAGGCTGTTAAGGAGCCAAGATCCATGGACCTTGCCAGCCTGATAATACTAGGCCACAGCAGTCTGCATATCTTGGCTGATTAACAAAAATAGGGGATCCCCTCGAAAAAAATTGGCGTGGGGTCCCCCCTATTTTTGTTAACCAGCCAGATGAAGCAGACCACTGAGGCCTGGATTTTCAGGCTGTTAAGGAGCCAAGATCCATGGACCTTGCCAGCCTGATAATACCAGGCCACAGCAGTCTGCATATCTTGGCTGATTAACAAAAATAGGGGATCCCCTCGAAAAAAATTGGCGTGGGGTCCCCCCTATTTTTGTTAACCAGCCAGATGAAGCAGACCGCTGAGGCCTGGTTTTTCAGGCTGGTAAGGATCCAATATCCATGGACCTTGCCAGCCTGATAATACCAGGCCACAGCAGTCTGCTTAGCTTGGCTGGTTAACAAAAATAGGGGATCCCCTCGAAAAAAAAACAGCGTGGGGATCCCCCCTATTTTTGTTAACCAGCCAAGTAAAATGCAGACTGCTGCGGCCTGGTATTAAAAGACTGTCAAGGCCCATGGATTTTGGCCCTCAACAGCCTGATAATACCAGGCTACAGCAGCCCCACATTTGGCGCATCAAAAGATGTGCCAATTGTGGCACTTTACCCGGCTCTTCCCACTTGCCCTGTAGCGGTGGCAAGCGGGGTAATAAGGGGTTAATGTCACCGTTGATTGCACGGTGACAATAAGCCCGGTTAATAATGGAGAGGCGTCAATAAGACACCGATCCATTATTAATCCCAAAGTTATTAAATGTATAAAAAAAAGACAAAGCAAGAAAAAAGTATTTTAATGAAATAAAAGAGACAACACAGTTTTCATTTTTTTTTATTACTCTCTCATTCCTGCGACGCCATCGATCTCCTGTAAAAAAAGAAAAAAAACAAACCAACAGTATACCACCTGTCCGACGCAGTCCATAATGACAGTCCCACGACGATCCAACTCTGCTACATCGCAATGACAGGCAGAGCCTGTCATCGCGACGCAGCACAGCTGATTACCTGCTTCCCCGGCGGTGACGTCATCGGACTGACTGCTTTACGGCCGGGATTACCCAGCAGTCACTGCAGTTATCGCGAGAAACTGCATGTGACCGCCGGGGAAAGAAGATTGCGGCCATGAAGCAGTCCAGGACGTGACCGCCGGAGATCTTCTGCCAGGTAAGTGCCGCTGACTCCTGACAGACCCGACCGACGGACACTGACAGTGACAGTGACAATCCCGATTCCGGTATCCGATATGACGAAAATATCGGAACTCGGAATCGGAATTCCGATACAGCCAATATCGGCCGATACCCGATATTTGCAGTATCGGAATGCTCAACCCTAGTCCCTGGTCCTTCAGCTCCACTCTGCCCACCTTTACGTCCACGTTTTTGGCTCCGAGTATTTCAACAGGGAGACCATTAGAGGCGTACACAGCAAAGTCAGGGCTCGGGGGCTGGAGACTGTCCATAGACCAAAACTTATTATACAGGACATCAGGTATGATGGTCACCTGAGATCCAGTGTCCAGCAGGGCAGGGATTGCGATCCCATCCAGGATGATGGACAGGTATGGTCTTCCTCCCACAAACCTGCGGTTCCAGTCTGAGGGGCCTGAAGAGTCTATTCCTGGGTGTTGGCCCTCGGACCCAGGATCTGCTCGTTTAAAGAACACTGTCGGGCTAGATGACCTTCTCTGTTGCAACGGTAGCAGATGATCTCTCGGCGAGGATGGTGCTGATCGGGGGTCGCTCCTGGGGGTGGCGTTGTCCTCCTCCGGTGGGGCGACGTCCTCCTTCTCTTCCGGTTCATCCAAGGGACATCCTCTGGGCAGTCAGCTAGCAGGATCTTTCCTCCTTCCGCAGTTGCAGGGCACTCATTACAGTGGCCAGGGTTTTGGTCAGCTGGCGCACTTCTGAGCGCAGACAGTCCAACTCAGTAGGGGGCGCCACCTGCGTTTTGGCTTCCGCCACAAGCGGGGAAAAGGTGGATGCTGCTGGCTTTAGAGTAGCTTCACCCGGGTGACACTGGGTTGCCACCTCGGGCTTCTCCAGGGGTCGCAGTCCTTTTATAGCCATATCCTTTAGGGCATCAAAGGTAGCGTCAGGATGATCCAAGGACCACCAGTGCACAGTTCTACTTTCAGCTTGGGACCTCAGTCCCCGTACAAATTGTTCCTTCAACATTTTGTTTTCAATAATGGCACTTATAGGGTTGACCTGTTTGAGAGCTCGCAGGGCCCCATGTAGTCGGCAGGCGTAGTCCCTAATACTGTCATCTGGTCTCTGGGAGCATTGGTAAAACCTCATCCGGAGATCTGTTTCAGTGCGGTCCTCAAAAATAGTCTGTAGCTTTAAGAATATTGAAAGCACTGATTCCTGGTCTGCAGCTGTCCAAGTCTCTACTTTCCTTTCTGCAGCACCAGTCAATTGTCCCACTACCACTGCAGCTCTCTGTTTCTCTGTCATAGGGTACATGTCCATTATGCTGCATATCTTGCGCTTAAACCCTGACAGGGTGTCTGGCTTACCACTATACTGAGGGAGCCACTTTGCTCCAGGCAGGTATGGCAGCGTCAGCGGTACTATCGGGGCCACAGGACCTGGTGAGGAGCCAGCGTTTCCGTCCTGCGCCGCAGCGCCGGCGGGTAAGTCATTGGAGCGGTCGCCCTCGGCCGCGCTGTCAGCTTGCGGCTGCGACATGTCTGCGCCCCCCTAGTTAAGCGTGGCCTACCTTCTCTGAAGGCTGCAGCTCTGCAGGGCACAGCGATGTGGAAGGACCTGCGTCTCCGGCGCTCTGACGTCAGAGCGTTCACCGAAGCTCTCCACAGGACCTGCCGCCGCGTCAGTGTTGGGGGCGTGTCCGGGACTCCGCGCGCTTTCTGCAGGTACGCCCCTTCTCTTTGCACTATAGAGCTGCAATTTGGCGGGCAATGGCGGACAATTGGCGCCAAAAATCACTACAACAGCAACACAGTCTCTTTGCACAAAAACAGTCCACTTCAGGCACACAGAACTCGCATATAGCGAGCTTCGGATCCTGTTTGTGACGCCAAAAATGAGTCGCTCAGCCAGGGTTTATGGGGTACTCGGCACCGAGCCCGTTCACTTCAATGGGGGATGTCACGGGGTAGCGCAGCTCGGTCCGTTGCCCTGGGCACTCACTAAAAAGGGGGATATTTACAGGGGATTGTAGGTTTGTAGAAATGTTCGTGACGCCACCTGTGGTTCCTGGTCAGGGTGACCAGCGCTGCAGGGTAGATCCTCTGAGGGGTTGTTACTGGGCAGCAAGGTGTTAAGTCTCCCACAGGCAAGACTAATCCCTCAGGGTATATGGCGGTGTAGGGGTGCAGGATCAATAAGGCAGACACACACAAGAAAGTCTCTTTCTGTACCTTTCCTGATGGTATAGCTGCAGGCACGTCCCGGGAAGCTGTCAGGGTGGAGGATGCACTTCCAGTAATCCCACTGAGTAGGTGTAGGGCCTCCGTACTCCTTTATGTGTGTGAGTTTCTGACTTGCATAGAACAAAGTCTAACTCTGTCTTCTCAGCTACGCCCGGCTGACTTTGTGGTTAGGCCTTCTCTGGGATAGAACAGTGTCTCTGTATGCAGCGTCCTGCTAGACTCCGTCTTCCTGACCCCAGTTACGTATCAGCTCTGATGGGCCCCTGTGACTTGAAGTCCCACAGGGTCTCCGGTATCTCCTACTAGTCGTGAAGTAGCTAGCAAGCTCGGACCCGGTGTCCGGTAGTGCAGAGCAGAGGTAAGCGATCAATGCTGTTTCAACCTCTGACGCTCTCTCAAATCTTCCACTTGCCTTCGTCCTACTCTGACTTTCAGCATGAGCACACTTCTGAGGAGATCTGAACTGAACTGCACTCTTCTCTAGCCTCAGGTGACTGAACTAGTCTCACAAGTTCTGACGTGATCTCTAACTCAGCTCTCTCACTCTAAACTGATCTGACTGACTCACGTGTCTGCACTGCCTTATATGCTGCAGAAGAGCTCCCTCTGGTGGATCTGGGAACTAGTGCAGGTGTCTTGTGTGCAAATCGGTCTTAGTGGGTTTACCTGGTTGCATCCTCCTGGGAACATATGGCTCCAGTCACAGCTGGGCTACACACGAGTTTCTCGCATTGCACTCGCAAGTGTGACCCCGGCCTAATTCTTAGTATCTTGGTGTAACTCTCAGTAACTGCTCTTATTGTGTAAATATGGAATCTCAACAGTACCACTTCTCCTGTTCTGTATACTGGGTGTGATTCTCAATATCTATATTATTCTGTAATACACAGCACAATGCAACTTCTCCTGTCTTGTATAATGAGTGTAATTCTCAGTGTCTGTATTATTCTGTATACAGTACAGACCAAAAGTTTGGACACACCTTCTTATTCAAATATTTTTCTGTATTTTCATGACTATGAAAATTGTAGAATCACACTGAAGGCATCAAAACTATGAATTAACACATGTGGAATTATACATTACACTTTACAAAAAAGTGTGAAACAACTGAAAATATGTCTTATATTCTAGGTTCTTCAAAGTAGCCACCTTTTGCTTTGATTACTGCTTTGCACACAGAAAAGGTGAATGGATGGACTCTACATGCCTGGTTCCCACCTTGAAGCATGGAGGAGGTGGTGTGATGTGTGGGGGTGCTTTGCTGGTGACACCTCCTTCCAAAAAGAAATTGGCTTCTTCAAATGTGCTTTTGCGTACCTCAGCCGACTCTGTTTGTGGCGTGCTTGCAGAAACGGCTTCTTTCGCATCACTCTCCCATAAAGCTTCTCCTTGTGCAAAGTGCGTTGTATAGTTGCCCGATGCACAGTGACACCATCTGCAGCAAGTTGATGCTGCAGCTCTCTGGAGGTGGTCTGAGGATTGTCCTTGACTGATCTCACCAATCTTCTTCTCTGCCTTTCTGATGTTTTTCTTGGCCTGCCACTTCTGGCCTTAACAAGAACTGTCCCTGTGTTCTTCCATTTCCTTACTATGTTCCTCACAGTGGAAACTGACAGGTTAAATCTCTGAGACAGCTTTTTGTATCCTTCCCCTGAACAACTATGTTGAATAATCTTTGTTTTCAGATCATTTGACAATTGTTTTGAGGAGCCCATGATGCCACTCTTCAGAGGAGATTCAAACAGGAGAACAACTTGCAAGTGGCCACTTTAAGTAGCTTTTCTCATGATTGCATACACCTGGCTATGAAGTTCAAAGCTCAATGAGGTTACAAAACCAAAAAAAGTGCTTTAGTAAGTCAGTAAAAAGTAGGTAGGAGTATTTAAAACAAGAAAATGATAAGGGTGCCCACACTTATGCACCTGTCAAATTTTGTTTGGATGCAGATTGCACATTTTCTGTTAGTACAATAAACCTCATTTCAAGGCAGAAACATTACTGTGTCCAATAGTTATTAGATATATCAAACTGAAATAGCTGTTGCAAAAGCACCAATTTTATAAAACATTAAGCTTAAGATTAATAGGGGTGCCCAAACTTTTTCATATAACTGTATAATCATCTAATTCTGTCTGTAACGGAAATCACGCATTGCTGATTGGTCGCGCTCGGCCGAACATGACCAATCAGTGACAGGCGCAGTCCGGCCGCGAATTGGCGCAGGATTTGAACCACGCACGTCACCGCTATCGGTAGCCGCGGGTTATCTCCTGCCGCATGGTCATCTCCTGCCGCAGGTCATCTCCTGCCACATGGAGGTCAGCGGCGACGCAGCCGGGAGATGACCGGCACCAGCCAGTCATCTCCCGGCTGCTCGCAGTGGAATTACCCCGACTGGCGGCCTCCACGTACACCCCACCAGCAGCCTCCACGTACACCCCACCAGCAGCAGCCTCTACTCTAGAATACCCGATGCGTTAGAATGGAGCCTATATGGAGGCATTATACTGTATCGAGCATTATATGGGCCCATTATACTGTTTGGAGCAATATATGGGGCCATTATATACTGTATGGAGCAATACAGTGCCTTGTGAAAGTATTCGGCCCCCTGGAACTTTTCAACCTTTTCCCACATATCATACTTCAAACATAAAGATACCAAATGTAAATTTTTGGTGAAGAATCAACAACAAGTGGGACACAATTGTGAAGTTGAACGAAATTTTCGGGTTATTTTAAATTTTTGTGGAAATACAAAAACTGAAAAGTGGGGCGTGCAATATTATTCGGCCCCTTTACTTTCAGTGCAGCAAACTCACTCCAGAAGTTCATTGTGGATCTCTGAATGATCCAATGTTGTCCTAAATGACTAATGATGATAAATATAATCCACCTGGGTGTAATCAAGTCTCCATATAAATGCACCTCCTCTGTGATATTCTCAGGGTTCGGTTTGAAGCACAGAGAGCATCATGAAGACCAAGGAACGCTACAGGCAGGTCCATGATACTGCTGTGGAGAAGTTTAAAGCCGGCCATCCCTCTAAACTTTCATCTCAAACAAGGAGAAGACTGATCAGAGATGCAGCCAAGAGGCCCATGATCACTCTGGATGAACTGCAGAGATCTACAGCTGAGGTGGGACAGTCTGTCCATAGGACAACAATCAGTCGTAAGACAAAAAAACCTGAGTGGCACATCCAGACTAATGTGAATTAGGTGCAAACCAAGGGGTGCTACCCCCATGTGAAACATGCGAGAAAAGGTTGCACTCTAAAATACTAAAGCATGACAATATGGAATACATGAAATTTTCAATAGCAATATGGCTTTGGAGTATAAGGAAAAATTTGAGACGCTTAGTAAAACATTTGGCCAAATATTAAAAGCCCACCAACCATCGTCAAGGTGGTCTCAAGTCTGGGGAGTCCCTGACCTATGTGAACATACCTCTATTAGGCTGATATCTGAATTTCTGGGTGAATGTGGACACCTCTGTCAGTAATGCCTGCATATTTGGGTAAGTAGAGAACTGCTGTAATTAAAATCACCACCTGGTGGGGGCGGAGTGCTCGGTCAGTAAGCTAATATTCAAAAGACAAAAAATCCTGACTGGCACATCCAGACTAATGTGAATTAGGTGCAAACCAAGGGGTGCTACCCCCATGTAAAACATACAAGAAAAGGTTGCACTCTAAAATACTAAAGCATGACAATATGGAATACATGAAATTTTAGGCTATTAGGTTGGTGGGCTTTTAATATTTGGCCAAATGTTTTACTAAGCGTCTCAAATTTTTCCTTATACTCCAAAGCCATATTGCTATTCAAAATTTCATGTATTCCATATTGTCATGCTTTAGTATTTTAGAGTGCAACCTTTTCTCGTATGTTTTACATGGGGGTAGCACCCCTTGGTTTGCACCTAATTCACATTAGTCTGGATGTGCCAGTCAGGTTTTTTTGTCTTTTGAATGTTCGCTTACTGACCGAGCACTCCGCCCCCACCAGGTGGTGATTTTAATTACAGCAGGTCTCTACTTACCCAAATATGCAGGCATTACTGACAGAGGTGTCCACATTCACCCAGAAATTCAGATATCAGCCTAATAGAGGTATGTTCACATAGGTCAGGGACTCACCAGACTTGAGACCACCTTGACGATGGTTGGTGGGCTTTTAATATTTGGCCAAATGTTTTACTAAGCGTCTCAAATTTTTCCTTATACTCCAAAGCCATATTGCTATTTAAAATTTCATGGATTCCATATTGTCATGCTTTAGTATTTAGAGTGCAACAATCAGTCGTACACTGCACAAATCTGGCCTTTATGGAAGAGTGGCAAGAAGAAAGCCATTTCTCAAAGATATCCATAAAAAATGTCATTTAAAGTTTGCAACAAGACTCCTGGGAGGCACACCAAGCATGTGGAAGAAGGTGCTCTGGTCAGACGAAACCAAAATCGAACTTTTTGGCAACAATGCCAAACGATATGTTTGGCATAAAGGCAACACAGCTCATCACCCTGAACACACCATTCCCACTGTCAAACATGATGGTGGCAGCATCATGGTTTGGGCCTGCCTTTCTTTAGCAGGGACAGGGAAGATGGTTAAAATTGATGGGAAAATGGATGGAGTCAAATACAGGACCATTCTTGAAGAAAACCTGTTGGAGTCTTCAAAAGACCTGAGACTGGGACGGAGATTTGTTTTCCAACAAGACAATGATCCCAAAGATAAAGCAAAATCTACAATGGAATGGTTCACAAATAAACATATCCAGGTGTTAGAATGGCCAAGGCAAAGTCCAGACCTGAATCCAATCGAGAATCTGTGGAAAGAGCTGAAAACTGCTGTTCACAAATGATCTCCATCCACCCTCACTGAGCTCGAGCTGTTTGCCAAGGAAGAATGGGCAAGAATTTCAGTGTCTCGATGTACAAAACTGATTGAGACATACTCCAAGCGACTTGCAGCTGTAATCGCAGTAAAAGGTGGCACAACAAAGTATTAAGTTAAAGGGGCCGAATAATATTGCACGCCCCACTTTTCAATTTTTGTATTTCCACAAAAATTTAAAATACCGTATATACTCGAGTATAAGCCGACCCGAGTATAAGCCGACCCCCCTAATTTTGCCACAAAAAACTGGGAAAACTTATCAACTCGAGTATAAGCCTAGGGTGGAAAATGAGGCAGCTACTGGTAAATTTCAAAATTAAAAATAGATACCAATAAAAGTAAAATTAAAGTAGGTTAAATGTTTTTGAATAGCCATATTGAATCAGGAGCCCCATATATTATGCCCCATATGCTGCCCCATATATTATGCCCCACATGCTACCCCATATATTATGCCCCATATGCTACCCCATATATTATGCCCCATATGCTGCCCCATGTATTCTGCCCCATATTCTGCCCCATATGCTGCCCATGTACTATGCCCCATATCCTGCCCCATGTATTATGCCCCATGTATTGTGCCCCATATGCTGCCCCATGTATTATGCCCCATATATTGCGCCCCATATGGTGCCCCATATGCTGCCCATATATTGTGCCCCATATGCTGCCCCATGTATTATGCCCCCATATGATGCTCCATAGATTGTGCCCCATATGCTGCCCATGTATTATGCCCCATATGCTCCACAGATTATGCTCCATATGCTCCACAAAATATGCCCCATATGTTCCACAGATTATGCCCCATATGTTCCACAGATTATGCCCCATATGTTCCACAGATTATGCCCCATATGCTCCACAGATTATGCCCCATATGCTCCACAGATTATGCCCCATATGTTCCACAGATTATGCCCCATATGCTCCATAGATTATGCCCCATATGTTCCACAGATTATGCCCCATATGCTCCATAGATTATGCCCCATAATATAGGTCCCTTATGCTGCCGCTGCTGCTGAAACTAAAAAAAAAAAAAAAAATGACATACTCACCTCTCGTTGCTGGGGGCCAGGTGCCAGTGTCCTGAGCAGGCGGGGACACCGGCACACTATGGGGGACAGGTGCCGGTGTCACCGCTCGCTCAGGGCCTGGCACTTGCATTATTCACCTGTCCCGTTCCACCGCTGAGCGCCGCTATCTTCCGGGTCCTCCAGCAGTGAATGCTCAGGTAGGGCGCGGGGCATACTAACTACCTAACTACGTCATCGCGCCCTCTGACCTGAACATTCACAGCTAGAGGACGCGAGGACACAGTGGCGAGCAGCGTTGGAACGGGGACAGGTGAATATGGAATATACTCACACTCTCCTGGAGCATCTCTGCAGCCCCTGCTCTTCTCCCACGTTCCCCGGCACTATGTCTAACTTCAGCGGTCACGTGGTACCGCTCATTAAAGTCATGAATATGTGCATATTCATGACTTTAATGAGCGTTACCACTGATGGCTGAACACAGGCGCCGGAGACCGTGGAGAAGAGCAGGGGCTGCAGAGACCGCGCCAGGAAGGGGTGAGTATATAGGACACCCCCGCTCCCCCTCCCCCGCCGACCCCCGGTATATGACTCGAGTATAAGCCGAGAGGGGCACTTTCAGCCCTAAAAAATGGGCTGAAAATCTCGGCTTATACTCGAGTATATATGGTAACCAATAAATTTCGTTCAACTTCACAATTGTGTCCCACTTGTTGTTGATTCTTCACCAAAAATTTACATTTGGTATCTTTATGTTTGAAGCATGATATGTGGGAAAAGGTTGAAAAGTTCCAGAGGACCAAATACTTTCAAAAGGCACTGTAGGTGGGGCCCCTTATACTGTATGGAGCATTGTACAGTTGTGTGAAAAAGTGTTTGCCCCATTCCTGACTTCCTATTCTTTTGCATGTTTTTCACACTTAATTGTTTTAGATCGTCAAACAAATTTAAATGTTAGAAAAAGATAACAAAATGAAACACAAACTGCAGTTTTTAAATAAAGGTCTTTATTATTAAGGGAAAAAGAAATCCAAACCTACAGGGCCGCAACTTCCAGCTCGGGCCAGACCAGTGAAGTGAAGCCTTAGTCTTGAGTAAGAGGGATCTGAGAGAGAGCAGATCAGAGAAATCGAGATAATTTGAGAAAGAGAGTCAGCCTGAGGAAGAGAGCCAATCAGAGGAATTGAGAGAAAGGGAGCCGACCAGAGGGATCTGAGAGAGCGAGACAATCTGAGAATTCGAGACAACCAGAGAAAGGGAGCAGAGAAGGGAGGAGTTGACGGCTGAACCTGTATCAAGACAGACTTGTGAAAGTAGCTGATCTGGCTTACAGCAGCAACTAAAAGCTTAGGCCAAACCAGTGAAGTGAAGCCTCAGTCTTGAGTGAGAAGAGGGATCTGAGAAAGAGAGATAGAGTCGACCAGAAAAGTCGAGATTAGAGATGAGCGACTGCGTCCGGCAGGGTCCAGTCGGGTTTCGGACCACCCGACTTTTCCAGAAGTCGAGTCGAACGAAATCGGCCGACTATCAGAAAAAGTCGAAGGTCCGACTGAAACTCAGCCCGACCCCAATGCAAGTCAATGGGGAAGAAAAGTGGGCAGGGAGTGGAGGACAGTAAACACACCTACAGTGCCCTGTTGTGAATGGGTTTGAGATGAGTTCTGAGCAGAGGCTCCCTGTTATGTTTCGGTAGCTGAGGAGTGCAGGTAAAAAAAGGAAATACACCAGAGCAGTTGGAATCTATGGGATTGCAGTACCCTGACTAACCACCACAACTAGAGGCAGCCGTGGAGCGTTCCTACGATGGTCCTAGACGCCTCGTCACAGCCTGAGAAACTAACTACACCTAAAGATAGAAATAGGAAAGCTATCTGCCCCGGAGCAGAACCCCAAAGATAATAGAAAGCCCCCAAACATGTAATGGCGGTTAGACAAGAGGAAATACTGACACAGAAAGAAAATAGTATGAGCAAACGCTGGGGCCCAAACTATCTAAATAGAAAAGGACAGGAAGAGTACTTACTGCAATCCCAGAAAACCCTGAAAAACACCAACTCTACTAATTTCGAAATCACCTGAGATCACACGACCTCTACCACCTAAATTAGTTCTCTGGTGTAACAAAAACAGCAACCACTGAAAAAACTGGAAAAAGCAAAAGTACAAAACACAGTGGCTGGACTAAACTGAGAGGGCAGAAGCCCCCGGAGGGGACCCAGAAGGCCCCCACAGAAGTGCAGGACCAAATGCAAAAATATAGCAAAAACACAAAATAAGAAATTGTCTTATCTGATAGCAGGAGATGCAGACACGACACAGCAGGCTACAAGGGAAACTGGAAAGAAGGATTCAGACCAGAACAATTGATCACCGGCAACCCTGATGGGAAAATGATTCCCTTAAATAAGACCAATCAGTAACACCTGATTCCCAATCCTCACTAGTACCGCTTGTAACCACCAGAGGGAGCCTCTGCTCAGAACTCATCTCAAACCCATTCACAACAGTACCCCCCCCTTGAGGAGGGGTCACCGAACCCTCATTTGAGCAACCAGGTCGGTCAGGATGAGTTCTATGATACGCACGGATAAGTCTCCTAGCATGGATGTCGAAGCAAACACCCAAGAATTATCTTCCTGACCATAACCTCTCCATTTAACCAAATACTGGAGTCTTCGTCTAGAAAAACGAGAATCCAATATTTTCTCAACCACATACTCCAGATTGCCCTCAACCAAAACAGGGTCAGGAGGCACAGCAGCAGGAACCACTGGCTCAACAAACCTCTTCAACAAGGACTTGTGGAACACGTTATGGATCTTAAATGTCCCTGGAAGAAGCAAACGAAAAGAAACAGGATTAATAATCTCCATGATCTTATAAGGTCCAATGAACCTAGGCTTAAATTTAGGAGATGCTACTCTCATAGGAATATTCTTTGAGGACAACCAGACCAAGTCCCCCACTTTAAACCGAGGACCACCAGTCCTATGCCGGTTAGCAAACCGCTGGGCCTTCTCCTGAGAGAGGGACAACCTCTCCACTACCTGGTCCCAAATCTGCTGCATACGCTCAACAACAGAGTCAACACCTGGACAGACAGAAGCCTCCGTCTGTCCTGAAGAAAATCGAGGGTGAAACCCAGAATTACAGAAAAACGGAGACATCAAAGTGGCAGAGCTAGCCCTATTATTAAGAGCAAACTCAGCCAAAGGCAAAAAAGAGACCCAGTCATCCTGATCAGCAGACACAAAGCATCTTAGATAAGTCTCCAATGTCTGGTTTGTTCTCTCAGTTTGACCATTGGTCTGAGGATGAAATGCCGAGGAGAAAGACAATTGAACACCCAGTTTAGAACAAAAAGTCCTCCAAAATCTGGAAACAAACTGGACTCCTCTGTCAGACACAATGTTCTCAGGAATGCCGTGTAAACGAACCACGTGCTGAAGGAACAACGGCACCAATTCAGAGGAGGAAGGCAACTTAGGTAATGGCACAAGATGTATCATTTTGGAAAACCTATACAAATTACCCAGATGGTGGTCATTCTCTGAGAAACAGGAAGATCGGAAATGAAATCCATAGAGATATGGGTCCATGGTCTCTTGGGCACAGGCAATGGCATCAACAAACCACTAGAGCGAGAGCAAGGCTTGGAGCGAGAGCAAGTCCCGCAGGACTGCACAAATTCCCTGACATCGCGAGACAAGGTAGGCCACCAAAAGGACCGACTAACCAAGTCTCTGGTACCAAAAATTCCGGGATGCCCAGCCAATGCGGAACAATGAATCTCAGACATCACACTCTTTTTCCATTGGTCCGGGACAAACAATTTTCCAACAGGGCAGCGCTCGGGCCTATCCTCCTGACACCCCTCCAGAGCAAGTCTCAAATTGGGCGAGATGGCGGAAAGAACTACACCCTCCTTCAAAATAACAGAGGGATCAGATAGCTCAGGAGAGTCCGCAAGGAAACTCCTCGAGAGGGCATCCGCCTTAACATTCTTAGTGCCAGGAAGAAAGGAAACCACAAAATTAAAACGTGTGAAAAACAAGGCCCACCTGGCCTGTCTAGGATTGAGTCGCTTGGCAGATTCCAGATAGACCAGATTCTTATGGTCCGTAAGGACCACCACCTGATGTTTGGCTCCCTCCAGCCAATGTCTCCACTCTTCAAAAGCCCACTTCATGGCCAATAACTCCCGATTACCCACGTCATAATTACGTTCAGTAGGAGAAAATTTTCGAGAGAAAAAGGCACAAGGGTTACTTTTAGAGGTCTCTGGATCTTTTTGGGACAAAACGGCACCTGCCCCAATTTCAGAGGCATCAACCTCCACCTGAAATGGCAGAGAAACATCAGGCTGCCGTAGAACAGGAGCAGAAGTGAATCTCTGCTTAAGTTCCTGAAACGCAGAGACTGCCTCAGGAGGCCAATTCACCACATCAGAACCCTTTCTGGTCAAATCAGTTAATGGTTTAACAATAACAGAGAAATTACCAATAAATTTACGATAAAAATTGGCAAAACCCAAAAATCTCTGAAGAGCCTTTAATGAAGTAGGTTGGACCCAATCACAGATGGCCTGAACCTTGACCGGGTCCATTTCAATAACATATGGGGACAAAATGAATCCCAGAAATGAGATCTTCTGTACGCCAAAAAGACACTTTGATCCCTTCACATACAGAGCATTCTCTCTCAAAATCTGGAATACAGTTCGAACATGTTTCACATGAGAGTCCCAGTCATTAGAAAAAATCAAGATATCATCCAAATAAACAATCAGAAACTTGTCCACAAAATCCCTGAAAATGTCATTCATGAAGGACTGGAAGACGGAAGGAGCATTAGTGAGCCCAAAGGGCATCACAAGGTACTCAAAATGCCCTTCAGGGGTGTTAAATGCCGTCTTCCATTCATCCCCGTGCTTAATGCGAATAAGGTTATACGCCCCCCTGAGGTCAAGCTTGGTAAACCAAGTAGCGTTTTTCACCCTGGAAAACAGGTCAGAAATCAAGGGTAACGGGTATTGATATTTCACAGTAATATTGTTCAAGAGACGATAATCAATACACGGCCTTAATGAACCATCTTTTTTGGCCACAAAGAAAAAACCGGCACCTAAGGGTGAAGAGGATGGTCTGATATGACCCTTCTCCAATGATTCCTTGATATAAGACCGCATAGCGTCATGTTCAGGTACAGACAAGTTAAAAAGGCGACCCTTAGGGAATTTACTACCTGGCACTAATTCAATAGCGCAGTCATAGCTCCTATGGGGAGGTAAGGATGCAGATTTACTTTCGCTAAACACATCAGAAAAATCAAACAAAAAGTCAGGAACATCCTCAGCCTGGGGGGAGGCAGAAAAAACAGGAGTGTTGGTATTAACACATTGGCAGCCCCAACTGGTTACAGACACAGATTTCCAATCCAAAACAGGATTATGAGACTGTAACCAAGGGAAACCCAGCACGATAATGTCATGCAGATTATATAGAACCAAAAATTTGCAGCACTCCTGGTGATCAGGTTCAACCCTCATTATCACCTGAGTAGAAAACTGGGGTTTATTCTCAGCCAAAGGGGTAGAATCGATCCCCAGTAGGGGAATAGACTTCTGTAGGGGTATCAAGGGAAATCCACAACGTTTAGCAAAATCATAATCCATCAGGTTAATAGCTGCTCCAGAATCAACGAAAGCCTGAGCAGAAAATGAGGACAGAGAGCATATCAGAGTGACAGTTAATAAAAACTTAGTCTGAACACTACCCAAGACAACTGAGCGTGCAAAACGTCTTCCCCGCTTAGGGCAGACTGAAATAGCATGAGAGGCATCACCACAGTAGAAACATAACCCATTGCGCTTTCGAAACTCATGACGCTGTGCCCCAGACACCACTCCATCACACTGCATGGGCTCAGCAGCTGGCTCACAAGGCAACACCACTCCACGCATACTTCTCCGCTCACGCAAACGTCTGTCAATTTGAATCGCTAATGACATAGAATCATTGAGACCAGAGGGGACAGGGAATCCCACCATAACATCCTTTACATTATCCGACAGACCCTTCCGGAAAAGGGCCGCCAAAGCGTCGTCATTCCATTTGGTCAGGACTGCCCACCTACGGAATCTCTGACAGTATAACTCAGCGTCATCAAGCCCCTGATTTAATGCCAACAAGGCTTTTTCAGCTTGATCAGTGACATTAGGCTCATCGTACAATAACCCCAAAGCCTGAAAAAATGCATCAACATCACTCAAAACAGGATCCCCAGGTGTCAGGGAAAAAGCCCAATCCTGAGGATCGCCGCGCAGGAGAGAGATGACAATTTGAACCTGCTGCGCTGCGTTTCCTGAGGACTTAGATTTTAAGGCAAGAAACAATTTACAATTATTTTTGAAATTCTGAAACTTAGCTCGATCCCCTAAAAACAAATCTGGCATGGGGATCCTAGGTTCCACAACAGGCAACCCAGCAAGATATGCAGCAATACTCTGAACCTCAGTGGCAAGCTGATCCACACGGCCAGACAACTGTGCAAACTCCATTGGGAGAAAAGATCCTCCCCAGCACCCAGAGATACAGAGGAAAAAAAAAAAAATGCAACAAACAGAAAAATATCTCTGACAACTTTTCTTCCTTCAAAATATTTTTTCCCTTCTGTGAGTACCATACAATTTTTATGGCCGGTGATACTGTTATGTTTCGGTAGCTGAGGAGTGCAGGTAAAAAAAGGAAATACACCAGAGCAGTTGGAATCTATGGGATTGCAGTACCCTGACTAACCACCACAACTAGAGGCAGCCGTGGAGCGTTCCTACGATGGTCCTAGACGCTTCGTCACAGCCTGAGAAACTAACTACACCTAAAGATAGAAATAGGAAAGCTATCTGCCCCGGAGCAGAACCCCAAAGATAATAGAAAGCCCCCAAACATGTAATGGCGGTTAGACAAGAGGAAATACTGACACAGAAAGAAAATAGTATGAGCAAACGCTGGGGCCCAAACTATCGAAATAGAAAAGGACAGGAAGGGTACTTACTGCAATCCCAGAAAACCCTGAAAAACACCAACTCTACTAATTTCGAAATCACCTGAGATCACACGACCTCTACCACCTAAATTAGTTCTCTGGTGTAACAAAAACAGCAACCACTGAAAAAACTGGAAAAAGCAAAAGTACAAAACACAGTGGCTGGACTAAACTGAGAGGGCAGAAGCCCCCGGAGGGGACCCAGAAGGCCCCCACAGAAGTGCAGGACCAAATGCAAAAATATAGCAAAAACACAAAATAAGAAATTGTCTTATCTGATAGCAGGAGATGCAGACACGACACAGCAGGCTACAAGGGAAACTGGAAAGAAGGATTCAGACCAGAACAATTGATCACCGGCAACCCTGATGGGAAAATGATTCCCTTAAATAAGACCAATCAGTAACACCTGATTCCCAATCCTCACTAGTACTGCTTGTAACCACCAGAGGGAGCCTCTGCTCAGAACTCATCTCAAACCCATTCACAACAGCTCCCTCTGGTGGTTACAAGCGGTGCTAGTGAAGATTGTGAGGACTGGGAATCAGGTGTTTCTGACTGGTCTTATATAAGGGAGTCATTTTCCCATCAGGGTTGCCGGTGATCAATTGTTCTGGTCTGAATCCTTTATTCCAGTTTCCCTTGTAGCCTGCTGTGTTGTGTCTGCATCTCCTGCTAACAGATAAGACATTTTCTTCTTTTGTGTTTATGCTATATTTTTGCATTTTGTCCTGCACTTCTGTGGGGGCCTTCAGGGTCCCCTCCGGGGGCTTCTGCCCTCTCAGTTTTGTTCAGCCACTGATGTTTGTACTTTTGCTTTTTTCCAGTTTTTTCAGTGGCTGCTGTTTTGATTTGTTACACCAGAGAACTAATTTAGGTGGTAGAGGTCATGTGATCTCAGGTGATTTTGAAATTAGTAGAGTTGGTGCTTTTCAGGGTTTTCTGGGATTGCAGTAAGTATCCTTCCTGTCCTTTTCTATTTAGTTAGTTTGGGCCCCAACGTTTGCTCATACTATTTTCTTTCTGTGTCAGTATTTCATCTTGTCTAACCGCCATTACATGTTTGGGGGCTTTCTGTTATCTTTGGGGTTCTGCTCCGGGGCAGATCGCTTTCCTATATCTATCTTTAGGTGTAGTTAGTTTCTCAGGCTGTGACGAGGCGTCTAGGACCAACGTAGGAACGCTCCACGGCTGCCTCTAGTTGTGGTGGTTAGTCAGGGTACTGCAATCTCATAGATTCCAACTGCTCTGGTGTATTGCCTTTTTTTACCTGCACTCCTCAGCTACCGAAACATAACAGTATCACCGGCCCAAAAAATTGAAAATTGTATGGTACTCACAGAAGGGAAAAAATATTGTCAGAGTTGTCAGAGATATTTTTCTGTTTGTTGCATTTTTTTTTTTTTTCCCTCTGTATCTCTGGGTGCTGGGGAGGATCTTTTCTCTCAATGGAGTTTGCACAGTTGTCTGGCCGTGTGGATCAGCTTGCCACTGAGGTTCGGAGTATTGCTATCTATCTTGCTGGGTTGCCTGTTGTGGAACCTAGGATCCCCATGCCAGATTTGTTTTTGGGGATCGAGCTAAGTTTCAGAATTTCAAAAATAATTGTAAATTGTTTTTTGCCTTAAAATCTAAGTCCTCAGGGAACGCAGCGCAGCAGGTTCAAATTGTCATCTCTCTCCTGCGCGGCGATCCTCAGGATTGGGCTTTTTCCCTGACACCTGGGGATCCTGTTTTGAGTGATGTTGATGCATTTTTTCAGGCCTTGGGGTTATTGTACGATGAGCCTAATGTCACGGATCAAGCTGAGAAAGCCTTGTTGGCATTAAATCAGGGGCTTGATGACGCTGAGTTATACTGTCAGAGATTCCGTAGGTGGGCAGTCCTGACCAAATGGAATGACGACGCTTTGGCAGCCCTTTTCCGGAAGGGTCTGTCAGATAATGTAAAGGATGTTATGGTGGGATTCCCTGTCCCCTCTGGTCTCGATGGTTCTATGTCATTGGCGATTCAAATTGACAGACGTTTGCGTGAGCGGAGAAGTGTGCGTGGAATGGTGTTGCCTTGTGAGCCAGCTTCTGAACCCATGCAGTGTGATAGAGTGGTGTCTGGGGCACAGCGTCATGAGTTTCGAAAGCGCAATGGGTTATGTTTCTACTGTGGTGATGCCTCTCATGCTATTTCAGTCTGCCCTAGGCGGGGAGGACGTTTTGCGCGCTCAGTTGTCTTGGGTAGTGTTCAGACTAAGTTTTTATTAACTGTCACTCTGATATGC
The DNA here is from genome assembly GCA_033576555.1 of Oophaga sylvatica. Taxonomy (NCBI): domain Eukaryota; kingdom Metazoa; phylum Chordata; class Amphibia; order Anura; family Dendrobatidae; genus Oophaga; species Oophaga sylvatica. Next base: position 277,486,912 of record JARQOD010000003.1, on the reverse strand, counting down.
TCTCTGTCCTCATTTTCTGCTCAGGCTTTCGTTGATTCTGGAGCAGCTATTAACCTGATGGATTATGATTTTGCTAAACGTTGTGGATTTTCCTTGATACCCCTACAGAAGACTATTCCCCTACTGGGGATCGATTCTACCCCTTTGGCTGAGAATAAACCCAGTTTTCTACTCAGGTGATAATGAGGGTTGAACCTGATCACCAGGAGTGCTGCAAATTTTGGTTCTGTAAATCTGCATGACATTATCGTGCTGGGTTTTCCTTGGTTACAGTCTCATAATCCTGTTTTGGATTGGAAATCTGTGTCTGTAACCAGTTGGGGCTGCCAATGTGTTAATACCAACACTCCTGTTTTTTCTGCCTCCCCCCAGGCTCAGGATGTTCCTGACTTTTTGATTGATTTTTCTGATGTGTTTAGCGAAAGTAAATCTGCATCCTTGCCTCCCCATAGGAGCTATGACTGCGCTATTGAATTAGTGCCGGGTAGTAAATTCCCTAAAGGTCGCCTTTTTAACTTGTCTGTACCTGAACATGACGCTATGCGGTCTTATATCAAGGAATCATTGGAGAAGGGTCATATCAGACCATCCTCTTCACCCTTAGGTGCCGGTTTTTTCTTTGTGGCCAAAAAGGATGGTTCATTAAGGCCGTGTATTGATTATCGTCTCTTGAACAATATTACTGTGAAATATCAATACCCGTTACCCTTGATTTCTGACCTGTTTTCCAGGGTGAAAAACGCTACTTGGTTTACCAAGCTTGACCTTAGGGGGGCGTATAACCTTATTCGCATTAAGCACGGGGATGAATGGAAGACGGCATTCAATACCCCTGAAGGGCATTTTGAGTACCTGGTGATGCCCTTTGGGCTCACTAATGCTCCTTCCGTCTTCCAGTCCTTCATGAATGACATTTTCAGGGATTTTGTGGACAAATTTCTGATTGTTTATTTGGATGATATCTTGATTTTTTCTAATGACTGGGACTCTCATGTGAAACATGTTCGAACTGTATTTCAGATTTTGAGAGAGAATGCTCTGTATGTGAAGGGATCAAAGTGTCTTTTTGGCGTACAGAGGATCTCATTTCTGGGATTCATTTTGTCCCCATCTGTTATTGAAATGGACCCGGTCAAGGTTCAGGCCATCTGTGATTGGGTCCAACCTACTTCATTAAAGGCTCTTCAGAGATTTTTGGGTTTTGCCAATTTTTATCGTAAATGTATTGGTAATTTCTCGGTTATTGTTAAACCATTAACTGATTTGACCAGAAAGGGTTCTGATGGGGTGAATTGGCCTCCTGAGGCAGTCTCTGCATTTCAGGAACTTAAGCAGAGATTCACTTCTGCTCCTTTTCTACGGCAGCCTGATGTTTCTCTGCCATTTCAGGTGGAGGTTGATGCCTCTGAAATTGGGGCAGGTGCCGTTTTGTCCCAAAAAGATCCAGAGACCTCTAAAAGTAACCCTTGTGCCTTTTTCTCTCGAAAATTTTCTCCTACTGAACGTAATTATGACGTGGGTAATCGGGAGTTATTGGCCATGAAGTGGGCTTTTGAAGAGTGGAGACATTGGCTGGAGGGAGCCAAACATCAGGTGGTGGTCCTTACGGACCATAAGAATCTGGTCTATCTGGAATCTGCCAAGCGACTCAATCCTAGACAGGCCAGGTGGGCCTTGTTTTTCACACGTTTTAATTTTGTGGTTTCCTTTCTTCCTGGCACTAAGAATGTTAAGGCGGATGCCCTCTCGAGGAGTTTCCTTGCGGACTCTCCTGAGTTATCTGATCCTTCTGTTATTTTGAAGGAGGGTGTAGTTCTTTCCGCCATCTCGCCCAATTTGAGACTTGCTCTGGAGGGGTGTCAGGAGGATAGGCCCGAGTGCTGCCCTGTTGGAAAATTGTTTGTCCCGGACCAGTGGAAAAAGAGTGTGATGTCTGAGATTCATTGTTCCGCGTTGGCTGGGCATCCCGGAATTTTTGGTACCAGAGACTTGGTTAGTCGGTCCTTTTGGTGGCCTACCTTGTCTCGTGATATCAGGGAATTTGTGCAGTCCTGCGGGACTTGCTCTCGCTCCAAGCCTTGCTCTCGCTCTAGTGGTTTGTTGATGCCATTGCCTGTGCCCAAGAGACCATGGACCCATATCTCTATCGATTTCATTTCCGACCTTCCTGTTTCTCAGAGAATGACCACCATCTGGGTAATTTGTGATAGGTTTTCCAAGATGATACATCTTGTGCCATTACCTAAGTTGCCTTCCTCCTCTGAATTGGTGCCGTTGTTCCTTCAGCACGTGGTTCGTTTACACGGCATTCCTGAGAACATTGTGTCTGACAGAGGAGTCCAGTTTGTTTCCAGATTTTGGAGGACTTTTTGTTCTAAACTGGGTGTTCAATTGTCTTTCTCCTCGGCATTTCATCCTCAGACCAATGGTCAAACTGAGAGAACAAACCAGACATTGGAGACTTATCTAAGATGCTTTGTGTCTGCTGATCAGGATGACTGGGTCTCTTTTTTGCCTTTGGCTGAGTTTGCTCTTAATAATAGGGCTAGCTCTGCTACTTTGATGTTTCCGTTTTTCTGTAATTCTGGGTTTCACCCTCGATTTTCTTCAGGACAGACGGAGGCTTCTGTCTGTCCAGGTGTTGACTCTGTTGTGGAGCGTATGCAACTGATTTGGGACCAGGTAGTGGAGAGGTTGTCCCTCTCTCAGGAGAGGGCCCAGCGGTTTGCTAACCGGCATAGGACTGATGGTCCTCGGTTTAAAGTAGGGGACTTGGTCTGGTTGTCCTCAAAGAATATTCCTATGAGAGTAGCATCTCCTAAATTTAAGCCTAGGTTCATTGGACCTTATAAGATCATGGAGATTATTAATCCTGTTTCTTTTCGTTTGCTTCTTCCAGGGACATTTAAGATCCATAACGTGTTCCACAAGTCCTTGTTGAAGAGGTTTGTTGAGCCAGTGGTTCCTGCTGCTGTGCCTCCTGACCCTGTTTTGGTTGAGGGCAATCTGGAGTATGTGGTTGAGAAAATATTGGATTCTCGTTTTTCTAGACGGAAACTCCAGTATTTGGTTAAATGGAGAGGTTATGGTCAGGAAGACAATTCTTGGGTGTTTGCTTCGGACATCCATGCTAGGAGACTTATCCGTGCGTATCATAGAACTCATCCTGACCGACCTGGTTGCTCAAATGAGGGTTCGGTGACCCTCCTCAAGGGGGGGGTACTGTTGTGAATGGGTTTGAGATGAGTTCTGAGCAGAGGCTCCCTCTGGTGGTTACAAGCGGTGCTAGTGAAGATTGTGAGGACTGGGAATCAGGTGTTTCTGACTGGTCTTATATAAGGGAGTCATTTTCCCATCAGGGTTGCCGGTGATCAATTGTTCTGGTCTGAATCCTTTATTCCAGTTTCCCTTGTAGCCTGCTGTGTCGTGTCTGCATCTCCTGCTAACAGATAAGACATTTTCTTCTTTTGTGTTTATGCTATATTTTTGCATTTTGTCCTGCACTTCTGTGGGGGCCTTCAGGGTCCCCTCCGGGGGCTTCTGCCCTCTCAGTTTTGTTCAGCCACTGATGTTTGTACTTTTGCTTTTTTCCAGTTTTTTCAGTGGCTGCTGTTTTGATTTTGTTACACCAGAGAACTAATTTAGGTGGTAGAGGTCGTGTGATCTCAGGTGATTTTGAAATTAGTAGAGTTGGTGCTTTTCAGGGTTTTCTGGGATTGCAGTAAGTATCCTTCCTGTCCTTTTCTATTTAGTTAGTTTGGGCCCCAACGTTTGCTCATACTATTTTCTTTCTGTGTCAGTATTTCATCTTGTCTAACCGCCATTACATGTTTGGGGGCTTTCTGTTATCTTTGGGGTTCTGCTCCGGGGCAGATAGCTTTCCTATATCTATCTTTAGGTGTAGTTAGTTTCTCAGGCTGTGACGAGGCGTCTAGGACCAACGTAGGAACGCTCCACGGCTGCCTCTAGTTGTGGTGGTTAGTCAGGGTACTGCAATCTCATAGATTCCAACTGCTCTGGTGTATTGCCTTTTTTTACCTGCACTCCTCAGCTACCGAAACATAACAGTGCCCATTTCAATGCCAACAACATCAATTCTTATTACTTAAGCTTGTCAACCCTAATTTACTTTATAATAATAGTAACACATTGAAAACTGGGGGTTATTTGGCTAAAGTTGTGGGGGGGGCAGGGCTGACACCAGGTTTTCGTGGGCCCCGGGCGACAGAGTCTCACTGGGGCCCTTTAACACATACCACAATTAATGATGTTCCGATACGGCAGAGAAATATAGGTATAGTACAATGCTAAATACTTCACTCCTTACATTACATGAGTGATATCTATTGTAAATTCTACAATAGCTCAAAATCCGGACAGTATAGTCCTCCATACAGTTTTATGGGCACCACATAGTGCGCCATACAGAATAATGAGGCCCATATATTGCTCCATACATAATTGGTCCCATATAATGTTCCATACAGTATATGATGAGCTCCACATAATGCTCCAGTATATGATGGTCCCCATATAATGTGCCATACAGTATAGGACGGTCTCAATAGAGTATAATGAGCCCCACATATTGCTCCAAACAGTATAATGAGTTGCATATAAAGTCCCATACAGTATATGATGGGCCCCATATATTGCTCCATACAGAATGGGCTCCATATAATGCTCCATACAGAATAGGCCCCATATGTGCTCCATATGATGCTCCATATATAAAAGGCTTTATATGATGTCCCATAAATAATGAACCCCATATGATGCTCCAGTGTATGATGAGCCCCATATAATGCTCCAAATATAATGGTCCCCATATATAATGCTCCATATACAATGGGCCCCATATGATGCTCCAGTATATAATGGGCCTCATATATGATATTCCAGGGTATAATGGGCCCTGTATATGATGCTCCAGTGTATGATGGGCCCCATTTATAATGCTCCAGTGTATGATGGGCCCCATATATAATGCCCCAGTGTATAATGGGCCCTATCTATGATGCTCAAAAAAATGATGGGCCCCATATATAATTCTCCAGTGTATAATGCTCCCCATATATTGCTCCAAACATTAAAACAAATGAAATACCTCTCCTCGCTGGGCACTGCTCTACTCTGCACTCCTCAGCGTCGCCATCTTCCAGCTCTCTCCACTGTGACTGTTCAGCCAGAGGGCGCATAGACGTGACGTCATCGCGCTCTCTGACCTGAATGTCACTATCAGGTAACGCGGAAGACGTCACAGTGGTGGAGCAGGGAGAGGTAAGTATGGCAAGTGCTGGGGCCCTGAGCAAGCAGGGGGGGCACACTCGTGAGCATAAGCACTGGCACAGGGCCCCTCATAGTACGCCAGTGTCTCTGATGGTGAGTGGGCCCCCCACCTGCTCAGGGCCCCGGCACTTGCCCGGGTGCGCCAGGTGCTGGCGCCGGCCATGGGGGGGTACAGCCCAGTTAGGGAGGTGGAAAAACTGGCATATGTTGAGGTGTAGGCTGGATGTTCAGCAGCTGCAAATGGAGGAATTGGAGAAGTTGGAGGAAGAGGAGGTCAAAGCGAGCCATTTTGCTGGCAACCTATGTGTCATCAAGGGAAGGTGGTACAAATTCCTTTGAAACCCAGGCATGGTTCATTTTAATGAAGGTGAGATCACCTACATTTTGGGTCGACAGCCCGGTCCTTCTTTCTGTTAGGATTGATCCAGCAGCACTGAAGACTCTTCCTGATAGCACACTACCAGCAGGGCAAGCGAGCTCCTCTAAGGCATATTGTGCCAATTCAGGCCAGTGCCCAGTAGTCAAAGGGGAATGAACTGTGAGGGAGAACATCGATAGGGGCGGAGAGGTAATTTTGAAACATAGTTGACAACTGCTGTCTCCTGTCTGTTGCAATCGATTCAGTATTACCCGTCGTGTGAGCGATACTCGAGAAATCAGTCCACAACATGGTTATGAAACCCCTGTCTCCAACGCCACTTCGGCTGTGTGCACCACGAACACCTCTTCCATGTTGCCCAGTACGGCTCGTGGTAGAACCTGCACCGCTGCTGTGTGCTGGGAATGCCTCTAACGAACGGTTTACCAGAGTTGCTTGTTTGTTCGCCAATATTAGCTCTAGGTTTTCTTGTGGCATGATGTTCTGTAATTTGCCTTTATAGCATGGATCGAGGATGCTGGCCAACCAGTAGTCGTCATCCTTCATAATTTTGGCAATGCGGGGGTCCCTTTTTAGGATCCGCAAGACATAATCACACATGTGGGCCAATGTTCCAGGTGTCAATGATGCACTGCCAGTGGTGGGTGGAGGAGCACTTTCTGCCAAATCCACATCCCTCCAGTCACGCACAAACCCTGTACCTGACCTTGGCAAGTCAACTTTTTCTCTTGCCAGCTGAGAAGCATCCTCCTCCCCAAAATAATCATCCCCCTCCTCTTCCTCTTCTTCCTCCACTTCGTCCAGGACAGTTCCCTGAGCAGACAATGGCTGACTGTCATCAAGGCTTCCCTCCTCCTCCTCCGCTGCAGACGCCTGATCCTTAATGTGCGTCAAAGTTTGCATTCCTCAAAACACTGAAGGACTTTACAGAGGTCTTTCAGCTTTAACCACTGCACACCCGACAACTCGATGTCTACCCTCAAACTGCCTGCCCGTGTATCCTCCCACAAATGGATTACAGCCTGCCTCTGTTCGCACAGCCTCTCAACCATGTGCATGGTGGAGTTCCACCTTGTTGCAACGTCTATGATTAGGCGGTGCTTGGGGAGGTGGAGCGATCGCTGCAGCCTCTGCATACGACTGGAGTCTACGGGCGAGCGACAGATGTACGAGCACAGTCTTCGCACCTTATGGAGCAAGGCTGGTAACTTCGGATAATTATGAAGCACTGCACCACCAGGTTCAAGGTGTGAGCCAGGCAAGATATGTGTCTGAGTTTTGCCAGGGCTATGTCCGCCACAAAATTACGACCGTTATCACTGACTACCTTGCCTGGCTCAAGATGTAGACTGCCCAACCATGACTCAGTTTCTCGCTGCAAGTAGTCGGCCAGTACCTCTGCGGTGTGTCTGTTGTCACCCAAAGACATCATCTTTAAAACAGCCTGCTGACGCTTACCACTAGCTGTTCAATAGTGTGACACCTCGTGTGCAACACTGGCAGCTGCGAATGGAGTGCTCGTGCGACTGCGCTCTGTCGACGAGCTTTAGCTTCTGGAGGAGGAGGGTCGAACGCCTACAGCCAACTGTTGCCTATACCGTGGGCTAAGCAGCACTGTCCCACCGCCACTGTCCCCTGTGCATCCACCACATTAACCCAGTGTGCAGTGATGGACACATAACAGCCCTGGCCATGCCTACTGGCCCATGCATCTGTTGTGAGGTGCACCTTTCCACTCACTGATTGTTTGAGTGCATGGACAATGCGGTTTTTCACATGCAGGTGGAGGGCAGGGATGGCTTTTCTAGCAAAGAAGTGCTGACTGGGTAGGTCATAGCATGGGACAGCTTAGGCCATGAGCTCTCAGAATGCTGCGCTTTCAACCAAATGGAAGGGCATCATCTCTAATGAGATCAGTTTGGCAATGTAAGCGTTCAAAGCCAGTGTACGCAGAGTTTTTGCTATGGTGAGCTGTACTTGAGAGCTGCATATGGTGAAACTAGCGGTGGACATGGCGGAATGAGAGGGGGTTGGTGATGGTTGTGGTGGTGGTGATGGCCAAGATACAGTCTTTCATTGTAAAACCATTGGGATTCCCTGACTGCTTTGGCCTTGCAACGACACCTCAATATTTCTTGCTGGTGGTGTGCTAACCGGTGAGCTTACAGTGGGGGAAGCGATGTAGCGTTGCTGGCTACCTTCAGTCGGAGCAGGTGCACGTTTGCTACCTGAGAATTTGTAGTCTGTTCACGCTTGCAAGTTCATGGTGTTTACATGTCTAAGCATGCAACTGGTATTCAAATTTCGGAGATTTTTCCCTCGGCTAAAGGTCTTTCCGCACTTCTTACAGATAACCTTTGCCTCATCAATAGGATTTTGGTCAAAAAAGTGCCACACTGCACTCTTCCTACTATGGTAAAACTTTTCAGGGCTTACACGCTGTGCTAATTTGACCGTCTGGCCAAGCTGTCCTGCAACTCTTTTTGTTTTTTTAACATGGTTTTGGACTGCTACGAGCCTGCCAGATAACCGTAGCTGCGATGTCGATGCCTGCTGCGGATCCTCCTCCTCTTCTGAGCTATTGCCAGCGGCACCCTCTTCCCTCAATGGATGCCAATCCGGGTCAACAACTGGGTCATCCATCACCTCCTCTTCAATTTCATCTGCACCTTCCTCTGTGTCACCGTGTAAGGTAGTATAGTATGCGGGAAGGCGAACCTGAGTTTCATCAGGGTCACATTCTGGCTCAGTAGACTGCGAGGGCAATGTAGTGCTCTCGGTGAATGTACCAGCAGAATCATATAGCAGTGGATGTGCATCAGTGCACTCCATGTCATATTCATCTTGGACTGGGGAATTCAGGATTTGACTTGATAACCCAGGCATGGTATGTGAAAAGAGCTCCAGGGAGTAATCTGAAGTGTGGCCTGCCGTATCCTTATCCTTTTGGTGGGGATAAAGGACACAAGAAAAGGTGTTGTTCCTGACCAGGAGCCTGCACTGGCGACTCAGTGCTTGCAGTTTTTGAAACTTCAAAAGAGGAGGCGATCGAGCTGGAGGCTGTTTTGGCAATGTAAGCCAAAACCTGTTCCTGATGCTCTGGCTTTAAAAGCGGTTTACTTACTCCCAGAAAAGGGAGGCTTCCAGGCATTCTGGAGCCAGACGATGACGCAGGCTCAACACCTCCTGCCTTAGGTGCTATTGTGCTTTTGGAACTACAAGCAGCAGCATCACCACCATCAGTTCCAGCTGGCCCCCCCCCACTAACGTCGACGGCCTCTTCCACCATACTTCCTCATGTTTGGGAAAATGTACCAAAAATACCAGCAGATATGGTACTGTATGAGGAGCGTACAGCTGTATACCGTGTAGGGGAAAATTTAAATCTCTGTATATATTTCCGGAGTCACACACAGACGCTCACTCAGTATGGATTTGACCGTAATACAAAAAGCAGAAAAACGGTACTGTATCGGAAGCGTACAGCTGTATACAGTGTAGGGGATAATTTAAATCTCCGTATATATTTCCGGAGTCACACACAGATAGTCATCATGTATTTGTCCGTGATACCAGCCGGTACACGGTAGTGTGTGCGGAGCGTACAGCTCTATACGGTGTGGGAAAAAATGAACGCTCGGTAAGTGTGCAGAAAAAAGGAATAAAAGTATTAGTGCTGTGTAAAAAGCAGTCTGCACAGCAGTGTACACACAGCAATACAGCTATCAGGCAGCCTAATAACCAGCGCTGCTGCACACAGGAAAATTCTCCCCTGTCACTGCACACTAACTGTACAGCACAATTGCTATTAGCACAAGCACATAAAAACTTCTCTTTCCAGCCCTAACTCTCTCCTTACTGATAAACAGCATCAGCAACCTCTCCCTACTGTTAAGATCGGCAGAAGTAAAATGGAGGTCGGCGGTCAGGGCTTTTATAGACACTATGATGCCCCCCAAAGCAAGCCAATCACTGCAATGCCCTTTTCTAAGATGGTGGTGGACGCTCCCAATGTCATCTCGTTGCCCACAGTGTACATCTGTCAGGATTTGAACCTGTGAACCATGGCTTGCTGGTCTGTTCCTTTGCTGTGGAGCTATTTGGAACTTGTATAACTTCAGCCTGAAAACCATATGAACTTTGTCTGGGATAGAGATCATCACCTGCTCTGCTGATTGTCCCCGCCTTGATAGAAACTGATTGGATAGAGATCATCACCTGCCCTGCTGATTGTTCTCGCCCTGATTAAGTCTGATTGGACCTGCTATATATACCTGGCCAGTGCAGCTTCCTGTTGCTGAGTATATTGTGGTGCTCAGTCTAACTGAGTGAAGCATTATCTGAGCTCCTGATCTGGAAGGTGTTTTGCTGGCATCTTCCTGGTCCTCCAGGCCCCGGCATCTGCTGACACAGTGAACTTCCACCGCCATATACTGCACCTCCAGAAGTCTTTCCACGGTCCGGTCACCTGTGCATCGCTGCTCCGGCCACTGGCCTCTAGTCCAGTATCGCCAGTAACGTGACAGAATACTCAGCCTCTCAAAAATGGAGGCCGCTGGAGCAGAAACTATGGATACACGTGTCAGAAAACTGCAGGGTGCAATGTCCAGTTTGCACACCGAACAGGTGAATGGAAAAGCACGGATGGACGCATTTATTGCACAAAGCGATCATAATGTCCAGAATCACCAACAAGCTATCTATGATCTGCAGAGTACAGTACAAGTGTTGACTGCTCGAATTACACAGCTAGAAGGACAAGCTTCCGTCTCAGCGTCTGCCATGCCCCCCAAGCTACCACCTTTTCGTTTTGGCGGTGATCGAGATAAATTTCGTGGATTTTTGAATCAATGTTACCTGTTCTTCGATACACATGCTAATCAGTTCCCGACTGATAGGTCAAAGGTGCTATGCATCATTATGCTGTTAACCCACAAAGCGATCGCTTGGGCTAATCCTCTGATTGAGACTCGGGACGCACGTTTAGATAATCTGAACGAGTTTATTCGAGCGATGCAGCAGATGTTTGACGACCCAAACCGTGCCGCTACCGCTGAATCAACGTTGCTGGCATTACGACAAGGCAAACGCCCCCGTCGCAGAGTATGCTGTGGAGTATAGGAGGTGGGCCGTCGACACTGAATGGAATAATGCAGCAAAAGTAACTTTTTTAAAAGAGGACTTTCTAGTGCAGTAAAGGACGAACTTGCCCGTGGAGAGACCCCTTCGGATCTGGATGATTTCATCAAGCATTGCATCCGGGTTGACACCCGTCTGTCTGAACGACGACAAGAGAAGTGGACCTCCATGAATCGTTCAACTAACTCTTATAACTCCTCCCTGCCATCGGTCACTAAAGAAGTGCCTAGCCGGAATGTCCGAGATACAGAAACTAGAGCCAATGCAGGTGGATGCGATACCAGAGACGAGCGAGTGCAGAACGAAGAGAACAGAGATTTAAAGAGAATCTATGTCTGTACTGCGGGGAAGCAGGACATTTTCTTATTAACTGTCCAAGTCGTCCCACAAACCGTTCAAGAAAAATGGAGGCTGCCATAATGGATCCTGATTCTTCCGACGAGGAGTCTTTCATCTCAGAGACTGATTACGCTAAAGATGAGATCCAGTCCATATCATCCATAGTTCCACCTACCAGGAAGGAGAACCGAGAATCACATTATTTTGTAACTATCAAACTGAAGGTTAACTCCCAGTGGATCACCGCATCAGCCATGATTGACTCTGGGGCCAGCGGGATGTTCATGGATTCTGCATTTGCTCAAAATCATGGCATAGATGTGCAGAAAAGACGTTCACCTATTGTGATGGAGACGGTAGATGGATCTCCACTGAATTCGGGGCCAGTGGATCATGAGACAGGACTTTTGTAGATCTTTATTGAGCCCCAGCATCGTGATGTTAACCTTACTAATTATTTCTTCTCCCAATTTCCCATCATTTTAGGTTTGCCCTGGCTGCAGAAGCAAAATCCTATCATCGATTGGAGATGAAAAAGATCAGTTTTCCCCGAAAAGGAAGTTCAAGCAGTGGTTCCAAGTGAATCACATTAGAAGCAGTTCAGAATCCAGAATTGCCTCAGCTCCCAGCGGTGTACGAAGATTTCTTGGATGTCTGTGACAAGAAGGGAGCTGATACACTTCCTCCGCATCGACCATACGACTGCCCAATAGAACTACTCCCGGGAGCGGCTAACCGTTTGGAACGATCTACCCTTTAGTGGGTCCTGAACTGAAGGCTCTCAAAGAATTTATTGATGAAAATCTAAGCAAAAAAATTCATTCGTCCATCATTTTCTCCCGCTGGAGCCCTATATTCTTTGTTAAAAAGAAGGATGGAACATTACGGCCAGTAGTGGACTACAGGGAGCTTAATAAAGTCACGGTAAAAAAATCGTTATCCTCTACCGTTGATCCCGGAACTCCTAGAAAGAGTACAAAGTGCGAAGATCTTCACTAAGTTAGATTTACGTGGGGCATACAATTTAGTACGTATGAAGCCTGGAGATGAATGGAAAACGGCTTTTCGTACCCGATACGGACACTTTGAAAGTCTAGTGATGCTCTTCGGACTCGCCAATGCTCCAGCTACCTTCCAGCACCTGGCAAATGATATTTTCCGAGACCTGTTGGATCAGTTCGTGGTCGTTTATCTAGATGACATCCTGATCTTTTCAAACTCTATGGAGGAACATCAGACGCACGTAAGACAAGTGCTACAACGATTAAGGGAGAATTCGTTATATATTAAATTAGAAAAATGTGAATTCCATCAAGAAGAGATTCAGTTCTTGGGATACGTCATTTCACCTCATGGATTACGGATGATGCTAAGAAAAAGCAAGCTATCACCGAGTGGCCTATCCCTAAAATAGTGAAAGAAGTTCAGAGTTTTGTGGGGTTCGCCAACTTTTACAGACGTTTATTAAGAATTTTTCAGAAATCGTGCTCCCTCACGCAAACAACAAAAAAGGGGCAAAATTCTTGGACAACCCCAAGCGCAAAAGCGTTCCTCGCTTAAAAAGGAAATTCACAACGGCTCCCATATAAACCGCCACCTGACCCGAATTGGCTTTTATCATTGAGGTGGATCTTCAGACGGCGGTCGGCGCTATCCTCTCCCAGAGGGACAGGGAAAAAAATTGCTGCATCCGTGCATTTTTTCACAACGTTGTCGTACCGAAAAGAACTATGAGGGTGGGAAATAAAGAATTGCTCGCCATCTATCACATTAAAGAGTGGAACATCACTCCAAGGGGCTGCACACAAATTTTGGTGTTGACCGATCATCGCAATCGGATTTATCAGGTCTGCAAAGCCCTCTCCTCGCAGACCCTTGGGTCTGTTTTGAATAATTCAATTTTGTAATTTTCAATCGACCAGGCTCCGCAACAAGAAAAGACGCATTATCCAAATGTTTTAAGCGGGCTAACCTTGTAACAACACCCAAACCCATTGTGGAATACAAGATCTTGGGAGTAATCATATGGAATTTGCTGGAAATTTGAAAGCACGTACAAACGCCTTTTCTATCACATCCATCAGGGGCGGCACGCTTTTTTAAAAATAAGTTGGACTGATGGTCCGCCATTATGACCAGAACGCTCGGTTAAAAGTTCTACAAAATTGCACATTCTAAAATTGCAGAACCCAAAGGGCACAGAAAACCAGGAGTTTTTGTCACTTCTTTTGGTGGCCAAACTTTCAAGAAGACTGAAGAAGTGTTAATCCTTTGACATCTGGCCAGATATAAGACTCCACGGCATCCCCTATGGGACAAATTGCAGCCTCTCGCCACCCAACAGACGGGGGATCGATTTCAATGGATTTATAGTGATCCCAATCAAGGGAAAAAAATCCTTTCTGGTTAGTATGGATCGACTTACAAAGCAGCGATTTCATTCCGTGTTCAGGTCTGCCCTTCACAAAAGATACGCCCGATCTGAAATTTCATGTTTTTCGCCTCCACGGAGTGCCGGATGAATCGTCTAGATCGAGGTGTGCAATTTACATCCAAATTTTGGGCAGTTTATGCTCACGCAACTCAAAGTACGTTGTCAACCGTTACCATCCGCAATCTAAACGGCCAACAAACGACAAATCGACCTGGACATATCTTCGTTGTTATATTTGCCCTACAAGACATGGGTGGATCGCGCCATTTGCGGAATTTTCAATAACAATTCACAAAGCCTCTACGAAACAGCGCCATTTTTTTGCAAATCTTGGATATCACCCAAAACCTTCCAAAAATCCTGTGCACCTAAACCAGCATCGCAGAAAGAATCTCTCATACGCAAAATCTTAATGTTTGAAAGACACTTAAAGGAATCTCAGGAGAATGTTAATTTACGTACTGAGGAGTGCAGGTAAAAAAGGAAATAAACCCCCGGCATTGGAATCTAGAGATTGCAGTACCCTGACAACCACCGCAACAGAGCACCGGGACGTTCCTACGTTGGTCCAGACGCCTGTCACAGCTAGAAACAACTACACCTAAAGAAAAATAGGAAAGCTTCCCCCGGAGCAAACCCCAAAGAATAATGAAACCCCCAAACAAGTAATGGCGGTTAACAAGAGGAAATACAGCCAGAAAGAAATAGAGAGCAAACGCTGGGGCCCAAACTACAAATAAAAAGGATAGGAAGGTTACTTACGCAATCTCAGAAAACCCTGAAAAAACACCAACCCTACTAATTTCAAAATCACCTGAGATCACCGACCTCCCACCACAAATTAGTTCTCTGGTGTAACAAAAAAAAACAGCAGCCACTGAAAAAAAAAACGGAAAAAGCAAAAGTACAAAAACAGTGGTGGACTAAACGAGAGGCAAAAGCCCCCGGGGGGACCCTGAAGCCCCCCCAAAGTTGCAGGACAAAATGCAAAAATATAGCAAAAAAAACAAAAAGAAATTGTCTTATCTATAGCAGGAGATCGACACGACACAGCAGGCTACAAGGGAAACTGGAAAGAAGGATTTCAGACCAGAACAATTGGATCACCGCAACCCTGTGGGAAAATGAATCCCTTAAAAGACCAATCATAACACCGATTCCCTCCTCACAATCCTCCTAGTACCGCTTGAACACCAAGGGAGGGCCCTGCTCGAACTCATCTCAAACCCTTCAAACATACCCCCCCTTGAGGAGGGGCACCGA
>JARQOD010000003.1:277404072-277471969 GCA_033576555.1 Oophaga sylvatica | reverse complement strand
CCCCGAACCTCAGTGGCAAGCTGATCCACGCAGACAACTGTGCAAACCCCATTGAGAGAAAAGATCCTCCCCAGCACCCAGAGATACAGAGGGAAAAAAAAAAAAAAAAATGCAAAAAACAGAAAATATCTCTGACAACTTTTCTTCCTTCAAAATATTTTTTCCCTTCTGTGAGTACCATACAATTTTTAGGGCCCGGTGTTTACTGTTATGTTACGGTAGCTGAGGAGTGCAGGTAAAAAGGAATACCCCAGAGCAGTTGGAATCTATGAGATTGCAGTCCCCTGACTAACCACCACAACTAGAGGCAGCCTTTGGAGCGTTCCTACGATGGTCCTAGGACGCCTCGTCACACCCTGAGAAACTAACTACACCTAAAGATAGAATTAGGAAAGCTTTTCTGCCCCGGAGCAGCCCCCCAAAAGATAATAGAAAGCCCCCAAAACATTTTAATGGCGGTTAGACCAGAGGAATACTGACACAAAAAGGAAAATAGTATGAGCAAAGTGGGGCCCAAACTATCTAAATAGAAAAGGACGGGAAGGGTACTTACTGCAATCCCAGAAACCTGAAAAACACCAACTCTACAAATTTTTAAAAAATCACTGAGATCACACGACCTCTACCACCTAAATTAGTTCTTGGTGTAACAAAAACAGCACCCACTAAAAAAAAATGGAAAAGCAAAAGTAAACAAAAACACAGTGGCTGGACTAAACTGAGAGGGCAAAACCCCCCGGAGGGGACCCTGAAGGCCCCCACAGAAGTGCAGGACAAAATGCAAATTATAGCAAAAACACAAAATAAGAAATGTCTTATTGATAGCAGGGATGCAGACACGACACAGCAGGCTACAAGGGAAACTGGAAAGAAGGATTCAGACCCCGACAATTGATCACGGCAACCCTGATGGGAAAATGATTCCTTAATAAGACCAATCAGTAACACCTGATTCCCAATCCCCACTAGTACCGCTTGTAACACCAGAGGGAGGCCTCTGCTCAGAACTCATCTCAAAAACCCCTTCACAACATTACCCCCTCCCCAGCGGGCGGCGACGGGCTTCCGCACCTCGGGTTTCCCGGGTTGGCTCATTAGCTGTCGGCGATCCGTGGGTGTTAGGACCGCGGTCCTCTGGTTCTCGGTCCAGGATGAACTGTCGGACCTCAGCTGGGCACAGATGAAGGAACTGGTCTTTGATCATCAGGTCTCTCAGCTCCTCAAAGGTGTCAACTGACAGTCCATGGATCCACTGGTCAAAGTGGTTCCTGAGTCCTTGCACCACATCGCTATAACTGTTGTGTGGGCCACGTTGGAGGTTCCGGAACTTCTTTCGGTATACCTCAGGGGTTAGCTGGTACTTGGCGATCAGGGCCTGCTTGATGGCCTCATAGTCATCATCTTGATCTGACGTGAGGGAAGCAAACGCCTCCAGAGCTTTGCCCTTTAGCCCGGGGGTCAAGTACCTGGCCCATTGGTTGTCAGGCAGCCGGTACTGTCTGCAGACTTTCTCAAAGGCCCGCAGAAAAGTGTCCAAGTCTCCGTCCTTTTCCAGCACGGGAAAGTGCTCCGGCCGGGGCTTCGGACTCTGAGAGCTGCTGGGTGTACCGCTCTGGGCTGTGGAGGGTATTGCCCCTTGTCTGAGTAACTCCAGTTCATGGGCTCTCTGAGCTTCCCGCTCGGCTCTCTCAGCCTCCCGCTCGGCCTCTCGCTGGGCTTGGCGCTCGGCTCTCTCAGCCTCTCGCTGGTCGGCTCTCTCTTGAGCTTGCTGGATCAGCCTCAGGTGTTCTTCCCGGTTGTCGGTGGGGAGTCCCTCCAGGGCCGCCTGCAGGTAAGGGTCCAACCCGCCCTGGGTGTAAGCATGCAGGGTTTGGGCCTCTGCTGCAGCACCACCTTGGCTTGGGCCGGCTCCTGTGCCCGCCACACTCTGATGCTCTTCCAGTTCCTTCAGGGCCTGGACCAGTCGGGCTTTGGTTTGGTTCTTGTGGTCAAGGCCGTGGTACACGCAGATTCCCACAAGAGTGTCCTGTTCTGCTTTTCGAACCAACTTGCTCCTCTTGTAGCCCTGTTTGCCAAATAAAAGATAGGATAGAAAAACAGAGAGAAGGGAGGGGTAACCGCAAGTACACACAATTGTCTCAGGACTAATAAACACTGAGTCTGTTCTCCAAAACTTTAGTTGCAGGGTCCCTGAAGAACCGTGCAAGTTTTTTAGTGAATGGAATGATTGCTCAAACCAGATCACTAATGCTCTATAATCCCACCGTTGCCACCACATGTGATGAAAACGAGCACACGGTCCGCCACACGGTAGCCCAGGGTATCACGGCTTGTGATCCCTCCGTGCCGCAAATGTGACGAAAACGCGCACACACACGACGGCTGCTGCCGTCCGACCCAGTAAACTGCAGGGATTTATAATTATCCCACTTCCCTTTAGGAACTTGCAGCTCTCTGGCGCCCCCCTTACCCTCAGGTCAGTCAGTGTACTGCACCTAGGATAATTAGTCGTCAGACGGGTCACTTGGATGTGTGCTGGCTATTGGGCACGCTGCAGTGAGGGAATTATAATTACTCCGGGCCACGGCCAGGCAATACACTTATAAAACCCGCTCCGTCACTGCCAGCGCCACCCAATAGATTAACACTTTACACCCCTTCTTTTAAGCTGCCACCAGCTACGGTTTACTTTAGGAACAATTTATCAAGAGGGTCCGTAGCAACCCCAAAACAGTAGCGTAGTACTTCAGGCACGTGCAAATTCGTTTATAGAGCAGGAGAATCAAACTAATAATTTTATAGGTTTATTCCTTAAAAACAGGCAGTGCTTATACAATATAAAAGAATGTAACAAGCTGAGGCAATATAGTTATGTACAATATGGTTACAGAAAATAAACGGGATTAAAAGTGGAAAAAAACTCACATGGTAGTTAGATCATATACAGGCAAGCCAGGCTGGGGAAGGAGCCACACGTCATAGTTCATTTGTAGATCTCTTAGTCAGGACATCACAGCATGGACTGAACAAGGGGGGCTCACCACAAGTCTTATACCTGTGGGCTGCTGACCTCACAAAAGGGGATGGTTTTTCTGGCCACCTCCCCAGACTAAAAGTCATGGTTTAAGCTCTGGAAGATTATCAGGAGCATATTTCATCCTGAGAACCTCGCAGAAGAGTGGCAGACCTATCAATGAGCTTACTTTAAAATGACGGTTCCAATGAGCCCAAACTTGGAGGAAATAGTTCATGGGGATCCGAGAATTCCATTTCTCGGGTTCTGTGGGAGTTACGGGTTCACCAGTACCACGGGAACGATGCCGGTCGGCATATGTTTCAAAACAATGACTTTCGTGTTTCTGACGCAACTGAATCCTCATAATGGCTGCTATGAAAGGAAAGCACATGTGAAGACAATGGGGACCCCTGCGGTGAGGCGGGAAACTCCAACGCTGGCAGCTCAGATACACTAAGCCTGTGTGCAGGGTTGGGGGTTGATGAGAAGCGTGAGAGAGGGAGGGGGGGGAAGACTTTGCTCTGTGGGCTGTCAGCAGTAAAAAAAAGATGAGGACTGTAGTTCTGCACAGCACAAGACATGGAGCTTCCAATATCCTCACACTGACATATAGATCAATACATTTGTAAGGAAAAGCCATACAGTAATACAAAGGCATGGTGGAGAATTGTATGGGCGTTTCACGTTATTGGTAAACTCTGCACATAAATGTCTTCACAAGTCAGGTAATTGTAACCAAGGTCCTTGAATAGCAAATTAGAGTTTAACTTGGAAGAATGTGTGTTCTTTCTCTCTGATGTCCCTCATGAAAGAAAGTCCCACAGTTCCCAGAGCAAATGATGGGAGTCTTTCTTGTAGGGCTGCAAGCTTCTCAAAGCTTCTCAAGAGGTGATAGATTTTTCAAAAGGAGAAAAGTCTATTCTGAAGCTCTTTCAGAAAATCCGATAGTATTTGGAAGCAAACAATAGTGAATAAGGCTAGGGTAGTTCACATTGAATAATTTATCACAATATCCTAACAAAATCAATGGGAATGGTTATCAATGACTATGCAAAATAAAGAAAAAGACTGAGTAAACAGGTAGGAAACTGCACGTGGAGAGTAAGGCTTGGTTACCATGAAGGACATGGTGTGGTGTGATGGCAGACCTTGACACTGCTTTCTGGAAACAGAAGGATTTTATAAGTTGTCACATCCATCAGAAATCGTAAAAACATGTTTAATTCCTCATAATATTAAGTCTAAAGAACGTCAGTCTTCTGCTGAGAGGCAACCACACATTTGCCCTTCTTCTGTTAAACAATGAGTTGGGGTCATTGTAGTTTTTTATTCAATAAGCTAATATTTTTCATTCTTATTTGCTAAATTATTGTAACAGTATTTTGGTGCAGAGATATTTTTTTCATAATCAAACTTCTCACATCGCCCAATCTGCACCTCTGAAACACAATGGGTTTTCATAGCAGGTAGGGGTCTAATGACAGGTCATAGGGCAATTTGTGAATTTTGTCTCCTAGTTATGTAACTCAATCTACGGACAGATTTACACCTCAGTGTGATAAAAAACTATAATGGTCAATATGTCTTGAACATATATCAAAGTTTGCATAATGTTAAGGTTTTTCACCATAAATAGAAATCTAAAGAGAAACACTAAGAAACTTGAGAAGATAAAATCGGGTGTCAGAAAAATTACCCGATGCATTGGTGTCTATGGAATCCATTTTGCTGCAGTCAGTACATTAAGAGACATGAGACCAGCAATATAATTTAAATAAAGCATAATCTAGAACAGTGGTGCTCAATATTAGGGTCCACAAAAGAATCTTTAGGCTCAGAGTGCCACATATTTCATTCTGAAAGTGCCGACACAAGAGAAAGACCTTTTCATAGATGCATACATGTGTATGTGTATGCATACAGGACTCTTTTTCGTCACTATATTTACAATCTGAGTTCACATCTTGTATTTTTTTATGTAGTAATGAAAGCAGCCGAGTAGTAAAACAACCTTTTCTTTTTCTAATATCAAGTTCTGTACTTTGATTTTAGCAAATGTTTTAAATTGCCCACATTATAGAGACAGATGTAATGTTTCAGTGGTTTCTACCAGTGAATTTTATAGCAGAAAGTCAACTGCAAATGAGTTAAATCATTTTTCTGCTGCAGATCTATTAGATCTCTGAATGCTGAGCTCTGTATAATCCCACCCAGACCACTGATTGGCAGCTTTCTGTGTACACTGTGTATAGGCAGAAAGCTGTCATTCAGTGGTGGGGAAGGGTTTATACAGAGCTCATAAATCTGGAGGACTAACTGGCATCAGTTTTAGTATTAGTGATAATCTCCTGCTGATAAAACAGTGATTTCATCAGAACTACAGTAGGTAGACCAGTAAGTGACACATGACTGGAATCAGGGTCTGTGTCTCTATACTAGATGGCAAAACCTAGTTGTACTAAACAATACGGGAACATACTTCGTCAGAATAGTTGTTTACCTGGACAAAAAGTTTTAATGAGGCCCTTTTTCCTTTTGTTTTTACAAACTTTTTGAATATCTACATTATTAATATTGTGGACATTTAATATACTGACCACTTAATTTTTTTTCATACAGGTGCCCTCTATCCAGCAAGAAGAGTGACTTTTCCCCTTTACAGTGCACCTGGACAAGGCATAGTATGGGAAAGTGAGGAGCTCCCAGGGCTTTGGGTCCCATTTGAAACCCGATTGTCAGTTTTGATCCAGGATGCTTTTGAGAAACAGCAACAAGGTGTTCGTCTTGGAGAGCCCTGCAGTGGGTCGCATATATGCTTTCAAACCATGACGCAAGTCAAATTTCCTTCACAAAAGAGAATAAGAGTCCGTGCTCGTGCTCACACTCCCTACCCTACAGCAGGAATCAAGAGTCCTACAGCTAAATTTCAGCCTGTGATTTCTCAACTTCTTCCAAATGGAAAATCAAAATATGGATTATATCCTATTTACAAAATTCCTGTGAATCCTAGTCAGGAGCCATTGCATTTAAATAAATTGTTAGTGAACACCAACGAAGGACTTGTGAACTCTGGCAGAGCTAGCTCCAACAAAGAACTAATAGATCTTGACACAACCAAGACATTAATCAATTCGAACAATTTAGTACTTAGCCGAAACCAGGTGAATATGAACTCACACCAACAGACAGTTCCCTCCAGACATGACCCTGAGAACTACAATTATAGGATGACAGATATTGAGCACGTGTTGGGTAATTCGAATAGTGAAATCCTGAACTCTAACCAGATATTAATGAACTTTAATCATGGGATGGTAAATTATAGCAATGGACCATTACAATCCAGTTATGAACTTGTGAATTCTAATGATCTTTCAGTAGACTGTAATCGAGGTTTGGAAAATACCAGCAATGAATTAATTAATTTTGAAGCAAGCGTAATAAACCAAAACGATAGGCCGTCCTATTGTAGTAAAACCACTCCACCTAATTCCAGTCCATGGTCAGAGAAAACAAATTCATTGCTTCTTGAGTGTAACACAATGATCCAGCCACAGTGGGCACAAATGAGTCCTGATTGTAGACGAGGTAACCATAGTCCTGTTTTATCACCTTCTAAACCTAGACATACAGTGTCAGAGTCCATATCTTCAAATTATATAGCTCATAGACCTGGAGATTATAGAAATGAATTGAACAGATCAATTTCTAGGCCAGAAGAAACTAGGCCTGAATTTCTCCGGTCAAATTCTAGACCATTTGATAATTCAAAATTTACTGGGTCTAATTCTCAAGTCTCTGACTGTAGACCTGTGTTAATCAGATCGATCTCTAAATCAGGAAGTGACAGATCTGACTCAAGACAAGCAAATTTTAGACCTGTGCTGGCTAAATCAGAATCACAACAAGATAGTGCACTCATCACAATAGGAAATTCGGACTGTGGAAATGTGGGCTCTAAACCTGGGTTTGTAAGATCTAATTCCAGACCTTCAGATGTCAAGCCTGAGTTTGTTAGGTCCCAGTCGAGATCTACTGACTTAAAGACTGGTCTAGATGGTCCTCGTCCTAACTTCAACCGCTCAAAATCTACCTTGGCTGGCAAAGGTTTATCTCGATCAACTTCGCTGAGAAGAAAAATGAGCCCCCCACCCTGTACTTGCCCACAGTGTCTTCTGGTACAAAGTGTAAAATCAGCCAGTTGGCCTGGACGCCAGATGGAAAGCAGTGGATCATGGCTTGATGGTCATGGAATTCAAAAGAACAAGAGCATAACTAGGTAAATGTGGATTAGTGCTTAAATATTCTGCATGTTATTATTGGTTTGTTTGCAGCAGTCAACACATATATAATATCAGGCATAACACCAAAATCACCTGACTATTGTTGTGCAGGTTTCATTTCACTAAAATAGCTTGGCCATTTCTGGCGTATATTTCACAAGACCTCTGCAGGCGTCTTTTAGTATCAAACATCACACTGTTTTTATGTAAAGGAGGCTCCATGGATTTGACTTGTTTTTCCAGCACATTACATATGCTTGATCACACTGAATTTTGTGAAATTTGGATATCACATCTTCCACTTTTTATTATGTTTCTCAAACCATTCCTGAACAATATTTACAGTAAGGCAGGGTGCATTATCCTTCTGAAAGAGGCCAATACATTCACATTAATGCCACAATCCATGGTTTCTCAACAGAACTTTTTTCAAAGCATCACGTTGCTTTTAGCGCCTTAATTCCCAGTGCCCTACCACCAATAGCAGCAGACCACATGTCTAAGTAGCCCATTAGTTGGAACACAAGATTCAGCACCACTCCCCCACATGGCACCTCTATTTAAAGAGTGAGGATGCAGTGGTGAAACAAGGAGCCAACAGCTCTCCACTCCACCATTCAGCTTGTCCATCTGAAGCCCCCTTCACACGTCCGCTTAAAGGGAACCTGTCACCTCATTTTGCCGCTATAAGATGCAGCCACTGCCTTTCGGGACTTATCTACAGCATTTTATAATGCTGTAGATAAGCCCCGGGTCTGACCTGAAAGATAAGAAAAACAAGTTTTACTATACTCACCGGGGGGGCGGTCCAGTCCGATGGGTGTCGCAGGTCTGGGTTTGGCACCTCCCTTCTTCATCATCCTGCTTGCTTCATGTCGTGCTCCTGCGCAGGCGTACTGATCTGCCCTGTTGAGGGCAAAGCAAAGTACTGCAGTGCGCAGGCGCCGTGAAAGGTCAGAGAGGCCCAGCGCCCAGGGCCGGCGTCAGCACCCGGCACACCCGGGCAAGTTCCGGGGCCCTGAGCAGGCAGGGGGGCCCACTCGCCGTCGGGCACCCCGGCGCCCATTAGCGGTGTCAGCGCCGCCACTACTGGGCCCCCGCTTGCTCAGGACCCCGGCAGCAGCCGGCGCAATACTCACCTCTCCCCGTGCCTCCACTGCCGCAGCTCCGAGCTCCAGGGGGCGCCTGCGCCGGCGCTTCCTCTCTCACAGCAGCGCCGCTAAATGACATTATCATTCAGCGGCCGACTGTGGCAGAGAGCGCGCGGACGCCGGACAGGTGAGGCATGTGTGTGTGTATGTGAGAAAGTGCTGCCTGCGGTGCTGTATGTGTGATGGTGGTGGGGGGAGGCAGTGATGGTGGTGAGGAGGCAATGATGAT
The DNA here is from genome assembly GCA_033576555.1 of Oophaga sylvatica. Taxonomy (NCBI): domain Eukaryota; kingdom Metazoa; phylum Chordata; class Amphibia; order Anura; family Dendrobatidae; genus Oophaga; species Oophaga sylvatica. Next base: position 277,463,290 of record JARQOD010000003.1, on the reverse strand, counting down.
GATGATGATGGGGAGGCAATGATAATGGGAAGGCAATGATGATGATGATATTAATGGGGAGGCAATGATAATGATGATGATGGGGAGACAATGATAATGGGAAGGCAATGATGATGATGATATTAATGGGGAGGCAATGATGATGATGATATTAATGGGGAGGCAATGATAATGGGAAGGCAATGATGATGATGATATTAATGGGGAGGTAATGATAATGATGATGGGAAGGCAATGATAATGGGAAGGCAATGATGATAATATTAATGGGGAGGCAATGATGATGATGATATTAATGGGGAGGCAATGATAATGGGAAGGCAATGAAGATGATAATATTAATGGGGAGGCAATGATAATGATGATGATGGGGAGGCAATGATAATGGGAAGGCAATGATGATGATATTAATGGGGAGGCAATGATAATGATGATGATGGGGAGGCAATGATAATGGGAAGGCAATGATGATAATGATATTAATGGGAGGCAATGATAATGATGATGATGGGGAGGCAATGATAATGGGAAGGCAATGATGATGATGATATTAATGGGGAGGCAATGATAATGATGATGATGGGGAGGCAATGATAATGGGAAGGCAATGATGATGATGATATTAATGGGGAGGCAATGATAATGATGATGATGGGGAGGCATGATAATGGAAGGCAATGATGATGATATTAAGGGAGGCAATGATAATGATGATGATGGGGAGGCAATAATAATGGGAAGACAATGATGATATTAATGGGGAGGCAATGATGATGATAGGGAGAATATGATGATGATGGGCATGCAATGATGATGAGGGGAGGCAATGATGATGATAATGGGCAGGCAATAATGATGAGGGGAGACCATGATGATGATAATGGGCAGGCAATGATGATGATAATGGGGAGTCTTTCCACAGCGCCCTTTCCTGAGCCGTAACAGTGCAGAACGCAGCACAGTGTAGAGGAGAGCTCCATATTTTGTATGGAGCATTATATGTGGTCCAGTATTCTGTATGGAGCATTATATTGGGTCCAGTATTCTGTATGGAGCATTATATGGGGGATGGCGGGGTGACATCCTGCATGGGGTATTATATGGGTGATGAGGGGGAGATTATGTGGTGCCCATAATATTGTATGGAGGACTGTACTGTCCAGTCTGTACTGTGCGCTGTGAGGATTTGGCGGTTTTTGAGCTATTGTACAATTTACAATAGGTATCAGTCATGTAATGGAAGAAGAGAAGTGTTTGGCGTTGTTCTATACCCATATTTCTCTGTAGTATCTGTGCATCATGAATCATGGTCTGTGTTAAGGGGGCCCACTGAGACTCTTTCGCCCGGGGCCCATAAAAACCTGGAGCCGGCCCTGCCAGCGCCTGCGCACTGCAGTACTTTGCTCTGCCCTCAACAGGGCAGATCAGTACGCCTGTGCAGGAGTGCAACATGATGTAAGCAGCATGACAACATCGCATGAAGTTGAAAGGCACCGGACCTGGGACACCCATCGGACCGGACCACCCCCGGGTGAGTATAATAAAACTTGTTTTTCTTATCTTTCAGGTCGGACCCGGGGCTTATCTACAGCATTATAGAATGCTGTAGATAAGCCCCGAAAGCCAGTGGCCGCATCTTATAGCGGCAAAACGAGGTGACAGGTTCCCTTTGAAAAAACTTACTCGTGAGATGGTTCATTAATACTATCTGTGTGGTTTTCTGTTGGCCGTCCGTGTGACATCCGTGTGCCATCCCTGTGCTATATACATATAATATATAATGCAGAATAAAAATAACAGATTTTTAGGTATTAAAGATGTGCAAAGATATTGTCACGACTCCTTCCCTGTCCCTAACACTAGGGAGCTCCCTAGCTCTCCATATTCCCCGGGATACTTTTGAAGGTTAAGGTGCCGGGACCTACACCCATGCCTTATCTCCTGAATCAGCCCTCCGTCTGTTCTCTTCCCCCACCCAGTGAAGAGGGGCGCTGTCATGCACCGCAGTACACCAACCCAACAAACAAGTCAACACGAACAACAGTAGCTGAAAATACCAGGCATACAAATATTCACTCACATATAACAGAGGAATGCACCATAGAGTGAAGGACGGGGAAAAAAAAGTAAGAAGAGGGAAGGGAATTATCACACTTAGGCCAGGGTCAAATTTGCGAGTGCAATGTGAGAGACTCGCATCAATGCCCGGCACTGCCACCGGCACTCGGACCGGAGCGTTCAGCTGCATAGAAAAACATGCAGCTGCACACTCCGGTCCCCCGTGCTGCCGGGTATTGATGCAAAAGACTCGTGCGAGTTTCCCGCATTGCACTCGCAATGCGACCCCGACCTTACAAACCCACTCAAGTCACAGAAAACTCCTCCAAACTCCTTCTCATACAAACACGTCTCCTCCAAGCCATGCAGCATAAGCTAGCTCTGACATAGGTTTCAAACAGGACCCATATTATAAAAGGGATGGGAGTGGCTAACCACGAGCTCAGCTAAGAGCTCAGACTCTCAGAGCTCCCAACATGGCCGATTGACCCCTGTTCTGCCAAAAGAATGTATACACCATTTAAAAAGAAGGTGAAGTGCTTCGTTTCAGAGCAGGAGTAGGAGCTATCAGACTCTGTGGTCTTTTGGCTCCTCTCTGTTGTGGTAACCCGCAACGGATATAGATAGATAAGAGATAAATAGATGGTAAATGGATATAGATAAAAGTTAAATAGATATCTATGAGATTTATTATTTTTCCCTTGCGTGTGTAGCTTACTGTATATTAATTAACCTAATAAATGAATGAAAAAATGATATGGGGTCCCAGCCATTTTTGGGAACTAGCAAAGGTAAAGCAAACAGCTGTGAGCTGATATTATCAGGCTGGGAAGGACCATGGTTATTGGTCCCTTACCAGCCTAAAAATACCAGCATGCGGCTTCCCCAGAAGTAGAGCATCACATGAAATGCTTCAATTCTTGTGCTTTGCCTTCACAGTTCCCAATTGCCCTGGTGCTTTGGCAATCCGGGTAATGGGGCTTGGGGTTGATGCCAGTTGTGATTTGTCCAAAAACACACGTGGCATCAAGCCCTGGAGTTAGTAAAGGAGAGGTGTCTATCAGATACCTTCATTACTAACCCAGTAATCAAAAACAAAAAAAACACAAACACAAATTTATTTAAATAACACCACATTTTCCCTGTTTCACCACTTTATTAAAAAAAAATTCCAAACAGGTTTGACGTTGTCCACCAAATCCAACATAGTCCAGGCGAATCCAGTGAAATCCAGAGAATCCTCAATACAAAGCCTATGGAGCCTTGTTCTGATGCTCCATAGTCTTTGCAAACAGCCACTGCCGAGTCACGCTGTGCTGTGTGAGAGTTGGCGAATCTGAAGAGCGGTAATGTAATTAAGGTTACCGCTCAATAGAGTCACCAGGTCACGCACAGGGCAGTGTGACCCCGTGACTCTGACGAGCGGTAACGTTACTGATGTCACTGATGTTACTGATGTCACATCACAGTGGCTGTTTGCAAAGAAGCTTAGGACCGAGGCTCCATAGGCTTTCTAAGCTGGATTTGATGGATTTCGTTGGATTTGCTTGGACTATGTCGGATTTGATATTTTTTTTATAAATTGGTGAACCAGGGAAAGTGTTGGGGAGTGTTTATTTTAAAAAAATTGTGTGTGATTGTGGGGTTTTTTTTGGATGTACGTGTCTCCGGTTACGTGTGAAAATGGAGGCCACATGTACTGGAAACACGGATGTGTGAATGGAGCCTCAGTCTCCATGCTGCAGATGCAATTAAATCATTGGCTCATGTGGCTGAATCCCAGTCCACATTCTGCACAGAGCAGCGCATAGTGGGAATGGGGTAGGTGAGTAAGTTTGTTTTTTGGCATTCAATGTACTGGTATATGTGCATTGTACTTTTGGGCTGGGCACTGTAGGGGCATCGTGCTGTGTTGGGCTTTAAAAAAAACTATAATTTCGTGCTGAAAATTAACAATTCAATGTAAATAGAATGTGTAAAAATGTACACATTAAATATATAAGAAATTGCTAATGGCGTAGGTACAACAAGGAAAAAAGCCCTCAAATGTTCTCAGTAAAAAGTCATTATAAATATAATGTCCCATTGCTCAAAATAAAAAATAATCCAGTTCAGTTATTTGGATACAGTCACGACCAGAATAAGATGCTCGCATAGTCCGTTCAGATATCTCTTGAGACTGATGTGTCTCTTTTTTTTAAAGTGGCTATCCATTCAAAATAAACTCTGAAATATTTGAGATCTCCTGAGGTATACACAAAAGTCAAACATTCCCTGCTGCAAGATGTGGCAGATGCGGTGACCGAAGGAGCAGTCTCCATCATACAAACTAACTACTCACATGGCACACTTGCTATAGATCGTGGCATCTAAGCAGCTGAATGCCACAGAAGTGCACAAAGCTGCAGTCCTGGCTCTTGGAGCAAGTGCCCAGCTGTATGTAACAGTGGATGCAGATGGCACGGGCACAACTCATGAGCCATTCCAACCCTGCAATGCATGATTACATCAGAGTGCAGTAAATAACACTTCACAATGTAGGTATACTTTGTGGTGCAGGAAGGGGTTAAACTTTTAATTAATTGATCATTTGTTGCCTCATACTGTAAATCCCACTAATTGATAGGTGCCATTGTCATTATTCACTGTGTTATTCCCCACCTTTCAGTGGTTTTAATGTAATGGTTGTCAAGCATGTGTATATAGAACAAGCTAAAATAAATGGTAATTAATCTAAAGTGTTTGAATATTTATAAAGAATTTCTGTGTTTTGCATTTTGCAGGGTGCCACCACTGCCCCTATATAATATGGAAGGCTCTGGAACAGTCCCTCCCGCACTTGCAGGTAACTATGGGGTTGAAATCAAGGTGAAGAGGTTTTACAACATACAATTAGTACGTAGCTCAAAGCTTTCCTAATAACTCTTTATTGATGAAATTAGGCATAAGTGGTCTCCTGATGAGTGCTGCAGGACTTCCAGTTTGTCTCTCAGTCCCTGCTTCTCCAATTTTTCGCGCCCGCCCCAGTAAAGAAAAGATATCTGCGTCCAGTTGCTGGAATTCAAGGGACCAGTCGAAAAATCACTAATAAAAAAGGTGAGGCACATCTTTGAGATGTTTTCTTGCTTTAGGAATAATATTTCCTGAATTATTATCTTTAGGCTGGAGTCACACTAATGTATAAAAAAAATCGGTCCGATATTGATCCAGAAAAGTAGGACAAGTGTCATTCGAGTACAATGCAATTTTTCTTAAATAGCATCCATATGACATGCGTATGCAATCCATATGCAATGTGTTTTTCACATAATATTTTACATACTGTAATTCTGTATGTAATTTAAAGCTAGTTTTAAAACTAATAAAGCTTATATATAGATAGATGATAGATAGAATAGCTATGTCAAATAGATATAATTGATAGATGCCCTGTAGTTATTTAATGTCACAAGCCCCCGACCCTACATATAATAAACTAGCAACCTTTAGTGCTTTTCATGTGGCACTAAAAGGTGTTTAGCCTTATTAAACGTATTAAATAAATAATTTAAAAAAGTGATGTGGGGTCCCCCCTATTTTTAATATCAAGCCAAGGTAAAGCAGACAGCTGTGGGCTTATATTATAAGGTTGGAAATGGCCAGATAGCTGTGAACCTTCCTAGACTATTAATATCAACTCACAACAGTCTGCTTTGCCTTTGCTGGGTATCAAAAATAGGGGGGACCCTACTTAATTTTTTTAAATTATTTATTCATTATTTATTTATTTAATAGGGCTAAATTCCCTTCAGTGCCACATGAAAGGCACTAAAGGGTGGTAGTTTATTATGTGTAGGGGACTTGTGACATTACATTTCTACATGAAATTAGTCTATCTTTTCTATTCTGACAGCTCGAGCTGCACTTTACTGTACTTGGCTGATGAAATATCGGGTTTCCTTTGTGCCGTGCATTTTTTTTTTCTCGCATTCATTGACTTGCATTGACGAATGTGATCTGATTCTCACATCCACTCTTTTCCTCAGTTTGATTAGAGCTGAGGAGAAACTCGCAGATGAGCACTGACTCATTAAATAACATTGGTCAGAGTGCAAAATGAATGCGCTGCACTCTTCTTTAAAGGGAATCTGTCACCCTAAATTGGCGGGATATTTAAATGATGGCAGTCAGGTCGGATGGGCGGTGTTTTGGGTACTTGCCTTAACATGTTGTTCGCCGCTGTCTCCATTATTTCTGGGAATTGTAGTCGTTGCCCTCCCTATAACGCGCCTGCGCATTGCAATCTTGAATTGCACACGCGCAGTATGCTTTGCCCGCAGATTGCAATGCGCAGGCGCGTTATATGGAGGGCAACGACTACAATTCCCAGAAATAATGGAGACAGCAGCGAACAACATGTTAAGGCAAGTACCCAAAACACCGCCCATCTGACCTGACTGCCATCATTTAAATATCCCGCCAATTTAGGGTGACAAATTCCCTTTAATATACGCCAATGTGAGTGAGCCCTTATAATGAAAAGCGTACAGGGAAAATGTCTTCACTGCAAAAATAAAAAGGCTGACATGATCAAACGCTGCTCCAAAACCTCTGGAATTTGTTATTGAACATACAGGGAAATAAGGTTACAAATAATTTTATACTTAACTATTGCAATTCTGTATCATTAGGCTATGTTCCCACGATGAGCTTTTGCTGCGTTTGTGATGTTGTAGAGTTCCTGCACTGTTTCTGCACCTATTATTTAAAATAGGTTACTTTGCATGCTTTATTGCATTTTTGTGTGAGGTTTTTTTTTCATTGGGCGGAAAAGTATTCACATCGATTTTTCTGGCTAACACGGTACCACAATATAATTTGTTATTGTACATCATGTGTGAGGTTTAACATGCATTTTTATTGCATTTTTTTGATGCTGCAATTTTTCTTCTGATAGGTATTTGGCTTTGACAAAACTTTCTGGACATACTTGGGTGTGGATTACATGTGTTTTTGATGTGTTTCGCTGCTGAAACACGCTTAAAACGCATGTTCAGTTTTTACCTGCAGAATTTCAGCACCTAATGCAAATCTATGGGAAATTTTTGCACAGAAAATTCAACGTACCCGCAAGAGAAATTGACGTTCTGCGAATTTAAATCAGTTTACACTGCCTTAAAAAGAAGCACAAGATGCATAAGATTTTTTATAAATCCTATCCACTTTGCTGGAACTGTAAGATGCTTCGTTTTTGATGCAACAAAAATGCAATAAAGGTGCATCGTGGGAATGTAGCCTTAGGCCGGGGTCACACTTGCAACTGCAATGCGAGAAACCCGCGCGAGTCTCCCGCCTCAATTTCCGGCATTGCCGCCTGCCCTCGGGACCGGCGTGTTCGACTACATGTATTTCTATGCAGCTGAACGCTCCGGTCCGAACCACCGGCGGCAGTGCCGGGTATTGAGAGACTTGCATTGCAGTAGCAAGTGTGATCACGCCCTTAGAGAAAAAATTCTGCACCAGTATTTTGCAGTAATATTTTTTTTATGTCTGCTAAATTCTTGCTTCAGTTGGGATAAATTCAGACTATGTAAATTCCTACATTTACACGGAATCAGAAAACAACTTATTTAACTAGGTTTTTATTTTTTTTGTGTTGCTGTTTTTTTACTGGCTTTCCATACAAAGTACCGTAAATATTCTTGATCTTACACTGTCCACTATTATACACAATGGGCAGACATTCCCTGTTTTCCATGAGAGCAGATTAATGGAGGATGTGTTTTTTTCTTATTTATCTTTTCATTATTATTTATTAGCAAAAAGGCCAGAAGAAATGATAAAACAGTTCTTGCAAAGAGTGAGGAACTCTTCATCAGAGGTATGTATTTTTTTCCACCTGTTCCAGTTTGATGCAATTTATTCTGTGTTTCACATTGCGTGCCCATTTAGCATTTAGTGATTGCGTCTAGCATTTGGGACGCAAGAAAGATGTTCTGCAGTGTGTGTGACAAAAGGAATCTTTGCATTTAAGTATTATATCAAGACTAGAAGTTCAATGCCAAATCTGTAATAGAGCCACTGACAACAAGGCTCTGTTTAGAATATTGATATCTTGTTATGTGGCAGGAAGGCTCTTTGGGTTTGGGTACTACTGCTACCTCTGCATCCAAAAGCAAATAACACAGTCCGACGCAGCAGCAAGGCGCGGGAGCGCCACTACAAATCCTCACATCCCAAGGTTTGCATCACCACTAAGTGATTGTCCAGAATCATTGCAAGGACTGTGTTATAATACTAGTCTCTATTTGGCACACCAGGGACCTCTATCCCTTTACTCTGCACCCTATCTTTTGTCTGACATTGGATTAAGCGATATTTTGATTAAGGCTCCGGAGGAGCCAAAGCGTCAAGTATTGTTATCGCTTCTACCCCATATTCTTGTTTCGCTCCCACAATTTGTTATAAAATATAAGCTATTTTGAAAGATATCCACAAGAGTGTGCGGTGAATTTCAATTAATTTAAGTTTAATGTGCTATGGCATTATAATTATTTTTCTGTATAACTTGAGGTACACTTTATACATACTGTATACACAGTTACTAAGGCAAAGTAATTTTAATTCTCCATTCCTATATATTTAGTGCCATATCTAAACAATTTTCTAATATGTTTGGATAAAAAATTCCCTATCCTTCCCTAACTACACTATCTGATTTCTTTGCTGTTTTTTCCCTATATCCTCTCTGATGACGCTTTATTTGTGAATCTCAGTGCATGCTAGGAAACTCAAACTGAGCATCATCAGTGGGCAAAGGCTGCGGTCACCGCGGCAGCATCGACTCCCTCCCTGAAACAGAGCGTCATCAGGGGGCAAACCGCTACAGCCCCTGCCCCCTCCCTGAAACGGAGCTTCATCAGTGACACTCATTTCAGGTGCTGAACTAGTTCCCGCGTGCTGTGCAGTGTGTGATGTGCACACAGCCTCTGCTCCCTGATGACGCTTCATTTGAGTATGCAAGCATGCACTGGGATTCACAAATGAAGCGTCATCAGAAATGTAAGGAAAGCAATTAGAATAGTTGTTAGATAGTGTAGTTAGGGAAGGATAGGAGTTTTTATGCAAGTGTATTAGAGCATAATTTAGGTTATGGAATCAAATAGAAAGGGATTTAGAATGAAAACTTTGCCTTTGGACCACTTTAATCTATGCAAAGTTCCTATGGTTTCTTTATACAGTCATGGCCAAAAGTTTTGAGAATGACACAAATATTATATTTTCACATGATCTGCTGCCCTTTGGTTTTTATGTGTGTTTGACAGATGTTTTTATCACAGACAGAAATATAATAATTGCAAACATATGAGTAACAAAAGCTTATATTGACAGTTAGAATGAGTTAATGCAGCAAGTCAATATTTGCAGTGTTGACCCTTCTTCTTCAGGACCTCTGCAATTCTCCCTGGCATGCTCTCAATCAACTTCTGGACCAAATCCTGACTGATAGCAGTCCATTCTTGCACAATCAATGCTTTCATTTTGTCAGAATTTTTAGGTTTTTGTTTGTCCATCCGTCTCTTGATGATTGACCACAAGTTCTCAATGGGATTAAGATCTGGGGAGTTTCCAGGCCATGGACCCAAAATCTCTATGTTTTGTTCCCTGAGCCATTTAGTTATCACCTTTGCTTTATGGCAAGGTGCTCCATCATGCTGGATAAGGCATTGTTGATCACCAAACTGCTCTTGGAGGGTTGGGAGAAGTTGCTCTTGGAGGACATTCTGGTACCATTCTTTATTCATGGCTGTGTTTTTAGGCAAGACTGTGGAGAGAGCCGATTCCCTTGGCTGAGAAGCAACCCCACGTATGAACGGTTTCAGGTTGCTTAACAGTTGGCATGAGACAAGACTGGTGGTAGCGCTCACTTTGTCTTCTCCGAATGAGGCGTTTTCCTGATGTCCCAAACAATCGAAAAGGGGATTCATCAGAGAAAATAACTTTACCCCAGTCCTCAACAGTCCACTGCCTGTACCTTTTGCAGAATATCAGTCTGTCCATGATGTTTTTTCTGGAGAGAAGTGGCTTCTTTGCTGCCCTCCTTGAAACCAGGCCTTGCTCCAAGAGTCTCCGCCTCACAGTGCGTGCAGATGGACTCACACCTGCCTGCTGCCATTCCTGAGCAAGCTCTGCACTGCTGGTAGCCCGATCCCGCAGCTGAAACACTTTTTAGAGACGGTCCTGGCGCTTGCTGGTCTTTCTTGGGCGCCCTGAAGCCTTTTTGGCAACAATGGAACCTCTCTCCTTGAAGTTCTTGATGATGCGATAGATTGTTGACTGAGGTGCAATCTTTCTAGCTGCGATACTCTTCCCTGTTAGGCCATTTTTGTGCATTGCAATGATGACTGCACGTGTTTCTTTAGAGATAACCATGGTTAACAGAAGAGAAACAATGATGCCAAGCACCAGCCTCCTTTTAAAGTGTCCAGTGGTGTCATTCTTACTTAATCATGACAGATTGATCTCCAGCCATGTCCTCATCAACACCCACACCTGTGTTAATGGAGCAATCACTGAAAAGAGGTTAGCTGGTCCTTTTAAGGCAGGGCTGCAATGATGTTGAAATGTGTTTTGGGGGATAAAGTTCATTTTCTAGCCAAATATTGACTTTGCAAGTAATTGCTGTTAAGCTGATCACTCTTTATAACATTCTGGAGTATATGCAAATTGCCATTAGAAAAAGTGAAGCAGTAGACTTTGTAAAAATTAATATTTGTGTCATTCTCAAAACTTTTGTCCATGACTGTATATTTGATAACTGTAGCTGGGTGCAATTTCATATTCTATGATCACTGACCATACAAAAAGTGAACCTGATAGCTGATAAAAGCTGCCTGATCCATGACCAGCATGTATTAGACACTGGCTGCATGATTTCAGCCATCTGAAATATTGCGTAGTTTCAGAGAAAAATATACTTTAGGAGCCGGCCGCCCGCTGCCCTTCAGTGAGGAGTTTCTCCCTGCATGTGTGTATAGAGAGAGACCTGTGAGACACTGATAATGGGCGAGACCAGCCTTTTCCACTAGTTACCATGCGATGTGGTCCCTGACCGGCTTTGAAAGCATGTTTTTCTCTGAAATGCCGCAGTGTTTTAGGCTACGTTCCCATAATGAGCTTTGGGTGAGTTTTTGATGTTGCAGACATTCTGTCATGTTTTAAATAAAGCTTCTTTGTTTGTGATACTTCCTGGTATTTGAGTTTGACAAAACTTCATTGATATAGTGGTGTATGGATTACATGTTTTTTTCTGCATTTCGGATGCGGAAATGCACTAAAACGCGTGTTCTTTATCTGCAGATTTTCAGCAGATTTTGAGTATTTGGTGAGTTTTTTGCCTCAGTATCTGTAAGCCAAAATCAGAGAAAAAGTATAATAGAAACACGTCACCACTACTGTGGTACTCACCAAATACTGAAAATCTACACAGAAAACTCAGCGTATCTGCAAGAGAAATTGCCATTCTGCGGATTAGAAACACGCACTGCAAGTCAGGTTACACTGAGCTATAAAAAAAATCACAATTGTGGGAACTGTAGAGACTCTATGTTTTTCACGCAGCGAAAATTCGCAGTGTCAAAAATTCCTACAGCCTCAGTCAAGCATGCATGGCTGACATCGTATAGCCAGTGTCTGGTACATGAAGCATGCATCAGCTGCCTGGTTTACTTTAATATGTGTAGACACTAGCAAACTACTACTCCCAGGAAAAAAATATATTGATTTTTATTTCCTTTTTTTTTTTTAAATATTGGCACTAGAGCTGTCTCGCTTCATTTATAGACGCTCTCATTTGTATAGACAATGAGCACATTCTCGATAGAAAAAATTGTACAATTCTAAATATATTACAATTCTTGCAATATTATTAGTAATTAATATGAAAAGCTGTGAATAACACAATAGTGTCTTTACTGCCCATATACACAGTGTAAGGTTTATTATCATTTGGCTGAGATTTAATGGTCCTGATTTCTCAACTTTCAAGATGATTATTGTCTACAGACTAAAATCTTCGGCCATATATTGCAGTGATGAGATCCCACAAGTACAAATATATAGTAAGGCCGGGATCACACATGCGAGAAACTCGCACGATTCTTGTGCGAGTCTCTTGCATGAACACCTGGCACTGCAGCCGACACTCGGACCGGAGCGTGCGGCTGCATATAATTCTATGCAGTCGCACGCTCCGGTCCGAGTGCCGGCGGCAGTGCCAGGTGTTCATTTGAGAGACTTGCACGAGAATTGTGTGAGTGTCTCGCATGTGTGACCCCGGCCTAATGGTAAGGCCGGGGTCACACTTGCGACTGTGATGCGAGAAACTCGTGCATCAATACCCGGCACTGCCGCCTGCACTTGGGACCGGAGTGTGTGGCTGCATGTATTTCTATGCAGCCATACACTCCGGTCCAAGTGCCGGCGGCAGGGCTGGGTATTGATACGGGAGATTCGTGCGAGTTTCTCGCATCACACTAAGGTGTATTATGTGCAGATGAATACTACACATTATTAGCTACTGCTCATCTGTGGTTTCTTTTCCCTTCTAGGACTGTGCTTACTGTAGAATGACTTTGATGGAAGGAGAGGTTGGAAGATTATATCGATGTTCTCATTCTTACCATGTCCACTGCTTGGGACCCCTGTACAAGGTAGGGGATAGGTGCTACTGTTCAATAAAAAATCAAGATGCATATAGATTAGATATTAGAAAAAACTTTTTTACAGTGAGGGTGATCAATGAGTGGAACGGGCTGCCATGACAAATGGCGAGTTCTCCTTCAATGGAAATTTTCACAAAGAGGCTGGACAGATGTGTGTCTGCGATGGTTTAGTGAATCCTGCATTGAGCATGTGGTTGAACACGATAACCCTGGAGGTCCCTTCCAACTCTAACATTCTATGATTCCATGTCATTGTAAAACATTAGCTGGGGAGTGGACTCCTCGGCGCTGTCTGTGCTCACTGCGCTAGCAACTACTTTATCCCAGGTGTAGTTCTCACCCGATTCAGAATATAAAGAATTGGAGTCAGAGTCCAGAACAACGTCAAACAGTTCAGCTTTAATTTCCTCCGGACACAGTACATTCAAGACACCATTAGCACGCTTGACACGGTACCAACAATACATCTTCTACAGCTCCGATTCACTTCCTCTGCTACACTAGAATGGACCACAAAGTAACTGCGGGACGAGGAGCCTGGTGAAAACGACACTTCAATCTCTTCCCCTGGAACCAGCTTCTGCCCGTATACTCTCTCGTGGCCCACTCGACTACTTCTTCAGCACGCACACTTCTGCTGAACGTTCCCACAGTGGCTTGTCTACTGGCTCGACTACTTCATCAGTCCACAGACTTCTGGCTGACGTTCCCACGGTGTCTCATACACCGGCTTCACTACGGTTGCAAGTACCATGCGCACTCTACCCTTTGTGTCGGCTCTACGGCACGGGACCAGGGATGTCCGGGCAGCAACAGGGTGTAATGTATGGTGTACAGTTCATATAGCGTCTTGTGCTTGGGTGCGAGGAAAACACATGAGACACAGGTTTGATATAGAAGGACTTGTATTACTTCATACAAGTGGCAAAAATGGTCACACAGTTTGCAGGTACAGAAGCAGGAGACACAGCAGGCCAGAGTAACTTAAGCTCAGCAATAACTCTCCACAACAGGTTTAGGATCTCTTCTCTGTTACCGTAATTCCATGCAAACGTGGATTTATCAAATAGCAGGTTTCCAGAGTCCACAAGTGTTCCAAAGTTCCTCAGTAGGAAATAGCTGGAGTACAAAGTCCAAGGTTTTCCAGGAGTCAGATCACAGGCTCACTGCAGGCTTGATTCTGAAGCACTGATTGCTCAGCTGAGGCTGCTTAAGAAGCAAGAGGGAGAGAATCAGGGCGGGAACATGAAAGCTGGAAACTCCATATTGACTGAGGGCAAGATAGCTGCAGCAAGACAGAAAGCAAAATGGCTGACGGAAAAACTGAGTTTCAAGAAACATGTACAAAGAACCTTACATTACTCCCCCCTTAGGGACAACCTCCGGATGACCTCAGACCAGGCTTGTCTGGGTACCTCTGATGAAACTGGCGGAGCAAGCGAGGAGCATTAACGTTATTGACTGGTTCCCATGAGTTGTCCTCCACTGGGTAGCCCTGCCATTTAATCAAATATTGTAACTGATTTCTGTACAACCTGGAATCTAGAATCCTTTCCACCACAAATTCTTCCTGACCATCGACTAGCACTGGGTCAGGGCAAGGAGAAGAACGTCCAGGAAACGTATTGGGTGTTGCAGCCTTTAGTAGGGATACATGAAAGACAGGGTGGATTCTCATAGTTCTGGGCAGTTGAAGACGACAAGCAACGGCACTTATAATTTTACTGATTTTATAGGGTCCAATGTACTTATGTCCCAACTTAGACGATGGAATCCTTAACTTAAGATTTCTGGTTGACAGCCAGACCAAGTCTCCTACCTTGAAAGCTGGTGCAGGTTTACGAAATTTATCTGCTGCTTTCTTGTACCTTTCCTGAGCCAATTCCAGATATTCCTTTAGAAGATCCATATTCTTTTGTAAAGACGTGATTCTTTCAGCCACTGCTGGCAAGGGCGTTTCTATGGGAAATCGAGGAAGAATGTTAGGATGATAACCTAAATTGGAGTAAAAAGGAGACTGCTTAGTGGAGGCGCTCTGAGAGTTGTTATAAGAGAACTCAGCCAGTGGAAGTAGATCCACCCAATCATCCTGTAGGTGGCAGATAAAGCAGCGGAGATACTGCTCCAGGGTCTGATTGGTTCGTTCTGTCTGTCCATTAGTCTGGGGATGAAAAGCAGAAGAAAGGTTTACTTTAATGTCCAATGCGGCACAGAAATTTTGCCAAAACCTTGAAGTGAATTGCACCCCTCGATCCGAAATAACCTCATCCGGTACTCCATGTAAGCGAAACACATTCTTAATCATCAAATCTGATGTCTGTTTTGCAGTGGGTAAGCCGACACAAGGGATAAAATGAGCTGCCTTTGTTAAACGATCAACCACCACTAGAATGGTGTTCTTCCCTTGAGAGGTTGGTAACTCCACAATGAAGTCCATAGAAATGGATCCCCACGGGCGGGACGGGGTGGAAGGGGTTGCAACAGACCAGTTGGTGAGGAGCGAGGTGTTTTGCATCTTGCACAGACTTCACATGAAGTGACATAGTGACATAGTTTTAAAACATCTTTCCTGTAAGTGGGCCACCAAAAGAAACGAGAAAGAAATTCCTGTGTCTTTAGAATTCCTCTATGCCCAGCTATCTTGGAATCGTGGATGAGTTGCAATACTCTCAATCTGACTGTTTCAGGTATATACAGACGTTGTCCCTGAATCCACACACCATTCTTAAAGACAAGACTTACGTCCCTTGGGGTTGTGCCAACAAGGAATCCGCATGGTATGCTTCCTTGATGTCCTTAAGTAGGTCTTGATTATGAATCACTCCCAGGAATCTAGAGTCAGGAAGAATAGTCTTAGTAAGTGGACGGGTCTCTGCTGAATGAATCCTAGAGAGTGCATCAGCCTTTCCATTGCGCGATCCTGGTCTATAAGAAATGACAAAATTAAATTGGTTTAAGAAAAGATTCCAGCGAGCCTGGCGAGGAGTCAGGCACTTAGCCGACCTGATAAATTCAAGGTTACGATGGTCTGTCAGGACGACTATTTGCTGTGCAGCTCCCTGAAGAAGGTGTCTCCATTCTTTGAAGGCGGCAATAATGGCCAACAACTCTCTATTGCCCACATCGTAGTTCCTCTCAGCCGAAGACAACTGCTGGGAAAAGAAGGCACAGGGATGCAAGACATTCTTCTCACCTGTTCTCTGAGAGAGTATAGCTCCAACGGCACAGTCTGAAGCATCCACCTCTATTATGAAGGCAAGTTCGGGGTTGGGATGTACTAAGATAGGTGCGGTGGTAAATTTATCCTTTAGACGGGAAAATGCTTCCTGGGCTTGGGGGGTCCAGGAGAACCTAGACTCTTTCTGGGTAAGTTGGGTGATAGGTGACACTACCTCAGAGAAATTCCTAATGAAACGTCTATAGAAGTTGGCAAACCCGATGAAGCGCTGCACCTCCTTCACATTTCTAGGAATTGGCCAATCCTTGATGGCTTGGGTCTTGCTTCCATCCATACTAATTCCTTGTGTAGACAGTACATACCCCAGAAATTGAATTTCGGTCCTATGGAATTCACACTTTTCAAGTTTGATGTAAAGATGGTTTTGTCTTAGACGTTCTAAGACCATTCTCACATGTCCATGATGTTCCTCTGTGGAGTTAGAAAAAATTAGAATATCATCCAAATAAATCACCACGAATGTATCTAGGAGATCCCTGAAGATGTCATTCACCAAGTGTTGGAAAGTGGCTGGGGCGGTACTCAGACCAAAAGGCATAACTAGATATTCAAAGTGTCCATAGCGTGACCAGAATGCAGTCTTCCATTCATCCCCAGGTCTAATACGGACCAAGTTATAGGCCCCACGGAGATCCAGTTTAGAGAAAATTTTGGCATGCCGCACTCTCTCCAATAACTCAGGGATTAAAGGCAATGGATAACGGTTTCTAATAGTAACCTTATTGAGTTCCCTATAGCCTACGCAGGGTCTCAGAGATCCATCTTTCTTCTTCACAAAGAAGATGGGTGCACCTGCAGGAGATGAAGAGGGGCGTATGAAGCCCTTGGCTAGATTTTCGTCTATGTAATCCTTTAAAGCCTTTAGCTCGGGCCCCGCCAGGGGGTAGATCTTACCAAAAGGTATCTCTGCTCCAGGCAATAATTCAATTGGACAATCATATGGACGGTGAGGGGGAAGCTGGTCAGCGTTCTTCTTGTCACATAAATCCACATAGTCCTGGTATACAGCTGGTAGTTCAGGGACTGACATGGTTCCTTTAGGAACAGAGCAAGCTGAAACTTCTGGACTCATCTGTTTCTCTGGAAAGTGTAATTCCTTGGTCTCCCAGTTAATGGTAGGGTTCTGAGCCTGCAGCCATGGTAGCCCTAGAATAATGGGAAAGTGGGGAGAAGAGATAAGCATAAAGGACAGTTTCTCTTGATGATCTTTACCCATAAGGACCCTCAAAGGCTCCGTTTCCTGATCCACTGGTCCAGAGGTCAGCAGGGAGCCATCCACAGTCTCCATCTGTACTGGAGTAGCCTTCTTCACTGAACGTATCCCCTGTTTCAGAGCAAAGGAGATATCCATAAAATTTCCACTTGCCCCTGAGTCGATCATAGCAGAGCTAGACACCCAGACTGAGTCAACCCAGAGTTTGATGGAAAGGAAGCAATGAGAATTGTTTTTCTTACAACTCAGCTGGGACACCGCTGAGGAAACTTGAAAAATTGCAGCGTTTACACAGTCATCGTCCTCAGAAGTGACTGAGTTTAAGTCCGAGAAATCAATATCTGTTGCTGCAGATCTCTCTGGAGCCTGAGGCTCGGACCTGACAGATCTCCTCTCGCAACACTCACAGTGAATGGCTGCTGCAGTAGTCTTACGAGAACGGCTGGGGCAGTTTATAATGAAGTGCCCTGACTTACCACAGTAGAAACATAGATTTTCCTTTAAACGATGTTCTTTGCGTGCATCACTAACCCGTCTTTGTAAAGAGTCCACCTGCATGGGTTCAGGTTCAGGTTCCCGTGTGATCCTACTCAAAGGTTCCTTAGCTGGGGAGGAAGGTAGGAAAAGGTTAGTGCGATTACTTTCGAACCATCTCTCTTGCCTGCGTTCAGTCAGACGAGCATCAATATGGATGCAGTAGTTAATAAAGTCACCTAACGCAGTGGGAGGGTCGGCACGAGCAAGTTCATCCTTAATCAGTGGAGACAACCCTTTTCGAAAAATAGATTTTTTGGCGGAACTGTCCCAAGTGGTATCGAGGGCCCATCTCCTGAAATCCAAGGCATATTCGGCTACTGAGCGCTTACCTTGGCGCAAAGTTAACATGGCTGCTTCAGCTGTTGCACCTCGATTGGGGTCATCAAACACCTGCCCCATGGCTGAAATGAAAGCATCAAGATGATCCAAACATTCATCCTCAGTCTCAATCAGAGGGTTTGCCCACATCAAAGCCTTGTTGGTAAGCAACATGATTATAGTAAGCACTTTAGATCGTTCAGTGGGAAATTGTGAAGCATGTGCAGAAAAAAAAAGATTGCATTGGTTAATAAATCCCCTGAATTTCTCACGTTCACCGCCAAAATGAAAAGGGGGTAACTTGGGAATCCCAGAACTCGGGGTTATGGCAGGAGCCTGGACTCGTTCCTCTAGAACCTCAATCCTGGCTCGTAAATCCTGGGTAGTTTGTCCAAACACTTGCAAATTGTGATTAGTGAGGTCCTGTAGGTTTGCAAAACGGGTCTTTATAGTCTGTATATCTGCAAGGATTGTATCAGTCACTCCGCAAAGCTCCTTTATGCGAGCCTCCATCTTCCAGATCTTTTAAGACAGGAGTACTGGAAGGAGAAGAGAAAAAAAAAAACAATAGTGTTTACCTGTGGTAACACTGCAGAGTAAAATTAAGGGAATTGCTCACCTGGAATGGTTGTGAGAAGTCACAACCACTGTCATCACAGAAAGTATAACCGGACATCTGATATCCACAGTCACAGCAGACACAGCCTTCCCAGACCCAGCAGACACTAACGTTTGGCTTCAGAATCTTGTAATGTATGGTGTACAGTTCATATAGCGTCTTGTGCTTGGGTGCGAGGAAAACACATGAGACACAGGTTTGATATAGAAGGACTTGTATTACTTCATACAAGTGGCAAAAATGGTCACACAGTTTGCAGGTACAAAAGCAGGAGACACAGCAGGCCAGAGTAACTTAAGCTCAGCAATAACTCTCCACAACAGGTTCAGGATCTCTTCTCTGTTACCGTAATTCCATGCAAACGTGGATTTATCAAATAGCAGGTTTCCAGAGTCCACAAGTGTTCCAAAGTTCCTCAGTAGGAAATAGCTGGAGTACAAAGTCCAAGGTTTTCCAGGAGTCAGGTCACAGGCTCACTGCAGGCTTGATTCTGAAGCACTGATTGCTCAGCTGAGGCTGCTTAAGAAGCAAGAGGGAGAGAATCAGGGCGGGAACATGAAAGCTGGAAACTCCATATTGACTGAGGGCAAGATAGCTGCAGCAAGACAGAAAGCAAAATGGCTGACGGAAAAACTGAGTTTCAAGAAACATGTACAAAGAACCTTACACAGGGTCCACACCCAACTGACTCTATCTAGCAAGTTTCTCACACTAGTTCCCGGCCCACACTTCTCTAATTAACCCCTTAGTGTCCTACAAATATGCCTATACTAAACCATCTGTTAACGTCTATCAGGGTCTACTAATATACCCCATCTAGTGGCCCTTTGAAATACTACACTTACCCGACTATGATTACCATACTACAAGTGCCCTCCTCTAATGTTCACAAAGGATGCACTAACTTACCTTAATCTATGTGGAATACAATATAGAAGACACTCAAATACGTCACTATGAGATACATAACAATTATATACATATACATAGCAGCATAAACATTTAAAGGGCTAGGCCCTGACCCTCCTTACATTCCCCCTTCCTAAAACCATTGTCGTCCCAACAATGTAAGGGCACTACTACACATTTTATTACCAAGAGACAAATATACTATGCATTTTTTAGAATGCAACATTTTTAATAATGAGGTAGAAACTAAATAGTAAACGTCCACACACGTAAAAAGTTTCTTAATTAAAAAAACAAAAATGGCCTTCTTCCCCCCCTTCCTATAAGGGGAGCACTTCACATCAAAACACTGTAGAACAAGGTCCCATAAATTACCAAAGGTTCTTCGTCAGAGTGTTGCAGGGTTCCCTTTTCCTGGGGGACGCGGAACAGTCCCTGTGAGGTGCAACCGTGCACTTAAAGGGAAAAACAGAGGCCATGAGTGTTCAACTGTGCGCATCCTGAGCCATATCCTCGTTGACGGCCTGGGCCTTGGCGCGTCACAAAAGAGACGCAGCCGCAGAGTTTCCTTGCTGGTAAGAGGAGACCGGAACAGAGACACCCTTTGCCCTGGGCTTGTATCTCCTCCGGAAGACTCACCTTCCCCTGGGCACAAAATGATGGCCATCACAAAGTAGCCGCAGGGGCAGTATTCCTTAAAGAAGGAGACCCAGTGTCAGGATCCCGTCTGGGTTGGAGCCGATGTTACTGCAAACACTAGGGGAAGCAGAGGCAGGTAACGTAGTCAGAGGATAACCGGGTCGGTACACTGGAAAGGCGTTATTAGAAGCACTGGATCAGGCAGAGAGCGTAGTCAGAAGGGCAGGCCGAGGTCAGTTCACAGGAAAGCGGTATTGGTAGCAATGGATCAGGCGGAGAGCGTAGTCAGAAGGGCAGGCCGAGGTCAGTTCACAGGAGAGCGGTATTGGTAGCAATGGATCAGGCGGAGAGCGTAGTCAGAAGGGCAGGCCGAGGTCAGTTCACAGGAGAGCGGTATTGGTATTGGGAGCAGCAGGAACAGCAGGAAACGCTTGACTAGAGGCTAGAAGCACAATAATCTCGCAATGACACACCACAGGGCCAGGTTTATATAGGGTGTGTAATAGGCAATCAGAGGCCAATCAAGAGAACACTGGGTGGAGCCGATCAGGAAGAACAGTCAATGGTATCTGGGTTCAGCAAGGAACCTTGCAGCCAGCAGAATAGCTCAGATGGTAGAGCTGCTGGCCGGTGGACAAGAGGTACTGGGTTCGATTCCTGACAGTACTCCCCTCCTTCCAGGATGGCCTCTGGACATCTCAGGAGCTGGCTTATCTGGGTACCTCTGATGAAAGGCTCTTGTAAGTCTAGGAGCATGGATGTTGTCCTTTGGTTCCCATGAATTTTCCTCTGGTCCATAACCCTTCCACTGCACCAGATGCTGCAGTTTACCTCTGAATTTTCGGGAGTCCAGAATCTTATCCACAATGTATTCTTCTTCACCACGGATCCTTTCTGGTGGAGGAGGTGGCTGAATTCTTCCTGGAAACGGGTTTTCACAAAAGGGTTTGAGCAATGATAAGTGAAATACTGGATGAATCTTTAGATTGTTGGGAAGTTTTAAACGAAAAGCAACCTGGTTAATTTTTGCAGAAATTTGAAAAGGTCCAATGAATTTTTGACCCAATTTGGAGGATGGTACATGTGTCTTTAGATTTTTAGTGGACAGCCAAACTTTGTCTCCAACCTGAAGAGCAGGGGGCACTCTCCGATGTTTATCTGCTGCTTCCTTATATTCTTCCTGGGTCTTGAGTAACATCTCTGATAGTTCCTTCTGGGATTCCTGTAATTTTGCAAGCCTGTCATTAACAGCAGGAATGGGAGTGTTCACTGGCAGATTAGGGATAAATACTGGATGTAATCCATAGTTAACAAAAAATGGGGTTTGAGATGTAGCGCTATGTATGGAGTTGTTGTAGGCAAACTCTGCTGTTGGTAAATAGTCCACCCAGTCATCCTGAAGATAGGAAATGAAGCAACGGAGGTATTGCTCCAAAGTCTGGTTCGTTCTCTCCGTCTGGCCATTGGACTGAGGATGGAAAGCGGTAGAAAGATTCACCGTGACTCCCAAGGCTGTACAGAAACTCTTCCAAAATTTTGACGTAAACTGAACGCCTCTGTCAGACACCACGCTGTCAGGAATTCCATGTAACCTGAATACCTCTTTGATCATCAGTTCTGCAGTTTTTTCAGCAGTAGGAATTCCTTCAGTTGGGATAAAGTGGGCCATTTTTGTGACTCGGTCCACTATGACAAGGATGACGGTCATCTGTTTGGAAGGGGGTAGTTCCACAATAAAATCAATGGAAATAGATCCCAAGGCCTGGATGGAACTGGGAGTGGTTGCAGGAGTCCTAGAGGAGATGATCGTGGGGTCTTGTTTCGTGCGCATGTTAAACAGGTTGAAACATATTTCTCCTTCGTCTCATTGGGGGACACAGGACTGTGGGTGTATGCTACTGCCGCTAGGAGGCTGACACTAAGTAAACATAAAAAAAGGTTAGCTCCTCCTCCGCCGTATACACCTCAGCACTGGCCGCAGGCAAACCCAGTTATTGCTTAGTGTCTGATGGAGGCACACGTCTGGTTTTTTTTCCAGACCATTTTTTTTTTTTTTTTTTTTTCTTTCCCACGAAGATGAGATAGGGGCGACGGATCCTATTGAAAGGGTCCGATCTCCCCAAACCATCAACGGGCGAGCACGTGGAGTAAAGCCTCCAACGTATCCTCTCCCGCAACGTGGGACATAAATGCCGGATTCAGCCCTGACCACCCTAAGGTATTGAAGCCCTAGGCTGTACAGAGGCAGGAGTTAGTCCGTGCGGCCCCCACTGCACCACCAATGCTAGACTGCGGTGCTGCAAGGTGGCGGACGGTCCCTCTCCTCATCCCCTGAAGGGGTGATGGAGTTAGGGTGCCTGCACCGTCCCTCCTTTTTTTGCTGCAAGCCCCCCTCTAAAAGACGGGAGACGCTGGACTAATGTCTGGGAGAGCCGCAAGTCCACTGCAGCAAGGAAGACCCACCATTAGAGGTCATGGAGCTGGAGCCTGCACCGTTCCCCATTTTTTTGGTAGAAGACTGCAAGCAGGAGAACCCACCTTCAAAGCTCCGGAGAACAGTGTCGGACGTCAGGTAGCGTCTGGGGCGGTCGAGATTCGGTGGGAGCGGTCCGCGAGGCTGTCTGTGAAACCCCCGGAGAGCGCCATCCCCTCTCTGCGTGTGACGGTCCGCCTGGCTGCTAGGCGGCCGCCGCCAAAAATCTAGCTCCCGGCTTCGGCCGGTGCTAGGCCGCGGGCTGAAATTTAGTCCCCGGCTTCGGCCGGGAACCAGGCCGCATGTCTAATTTTGCTCCCGGCGTCGGCCGGAAGATAGGCCGTGCTCCGCCCCCGGCAGCGTCACTTCCGGCGGGCCCGCCCCCTGTTTTTCGGGCGGCCACCGCCAAAAATTTAGGCCGAGGCTTCGGCCGGCGCTAGGCCGCGGCCGGAAATTTAGTCCCCGGCTTCGGCCGGAGACTAGGCCGCGGCCGGAAGTGGCGTCTCCGGCATCTGACGGCGCTAGGCCGCGCCTCTCGACCCCGGCCCCTGTGATCAGCTATTTGAGCCACGCCTCCCAGACAGGGAGCGCTCTTTTTGAAAGTCTGGAGCCTTTGCTCTTTTCCTTTTGCGCTGTCAACGCTGCTTAAGGGCGTCCGGGGATACAGGACTGGGGTAAGTGCTGCTACCTCCAGCCCGGCTCCACTTCGCTGCGCCCCGCTACCATACCTCCGCATCGTCACAGGGCTCTGAACACATACAGTATGTCCAGAAGAACTAAGGCTCACACGGTGCTGTATACCGCATGCATTGCCTGTAAATCCCCTTTTCCGCATGCCCAGACTAATCGGGTCTGCGAAGCCTGTGACTCTGAACGGGCTCAGGAGCCCTCACCTATAGCCCAGCCCAGTGCGTCAGGTCCCCCGGAATGGGCCCTGTCTCTGTCTCAATCTGTGGCATCATTAACAAGAGCAATCGAGTCCCTTCAAGCTCCTGATAGGAGCAGGGACAGTGGTTCACCCGTCTTGGCGACGTCTCAGGAACCTCCGGCCTGCAGGGGCCGTGCTCTCACCAGGCAGACGCAGGGGAAGCGAACCCACACTGCGTCGCCTATGCCGTCCAGGGCTTCGGCATCCTTCAGCTCAGCTTCTCGCTCTCCCTCACCTTTAGAGGCAAGTGATCAATATTCGGATTCCGATACTGAAGGGTCCCTCAATTTGGAAGCTCCAGGTTGTCAGGAGACAATTGACAGTCTGATCGAAGCTGTCAATCAATCTCTGGGGGTAGACGATGAATCCACCTTGGCCTCTGGTCATAAGGTGTCTTTCAAACGAGCCAGACAGACCCATAAGGTTTTTGGTGCTCATCCTGAGTTTGAGGAGCTTGTGCAGCGCCACCGAGAAAAACCGGATAAGCGCTTTACAGGACAGAAGGCCCTCAATATCAGGTATCCTTTTGCTCCTGAACTTCTTAAGAAGTGGGCGGAATCCCCAGTGGTCGATCCTCCGGTGTCACGCTTGGCATCTAAGACGCTTCTCTCCCTTCCTGATGGTTCCTCGATTAAGGATCCAACGGATCGTCTGATTGAAAGCCTGGCTCGCTCGGTGTTTGAAGCATCTGGGTCATCTCTATTTCCTGGTCGGAGTCTCTGAACAGAGCTCTTCACGGTGTAGAAGTGCCACCTGAGGTTTTGGAGATATCTAATCAGATGGCTCTCGCAGGTGATTTTTTGATCAACGCTTCTATGGATGCGGCAAATTGCGCAGCATTAGCTGCTGCTAATGCGATTGCCATTAGGAGATCCTTGTGGTTGAGGACTTGGCGAGCAGACTCGACTTCAAAGAAGTCACTTACGTCCTTGCCTTATCAAAGCGGTCGTTTATTTGGTGAAAAACTGGATCAGCTTATATCTGATGCGACAGGAGGGAAGAGTTCTTTTTTGCCTCAGCAGAAGGTCAAACAGCCCTTTCGCCGACAGCCTCAGCCTCGCTTTAGAGCCTTTCGCAACCCAGGTTGGGCTGCAACAGCCAGTTCCAGCGGCTCAGGTCGACCTAATCAGGCCAGAGATCGTCAGGCCTCTTACAAGACCAACCCGTTGGGAAGAATGCGGTCTCAACAACCGAAATCTAGAGGGTCTAGGCCCCAAAGATTTTCGGATAAATGACTGGAGGCAGAATCCGGTCGATTCTTCCAGAGTAGGCGGCCGTCTACTCTGGTTTCGTCCCACTTGGCTATCAATTACTCAAGACGAATGGGTCAGAGGATTAGTCACCTCGGGGTACAAGATAGAATTTACCAGCCTTCTCTCAAATCGTTTCTTTCCCTCGCGCCTTCCCAAGGAGGAGTCTCGGGTTCTCGCCTTATTCAAGGCGGTCGAGTCTCTTCGACACAGCGGGGTTGTCGTACCTGTACCAGAGGTCGAAAGAGGTCGGGGGTTTTATTCCAATCTGTTCATTGTACCCAAAAAGGACGGTACCGTAAGGCCCATTCTGGATCTAAAAAGACTGAATCGGTTCGTCAAAATTCGACATTTTCGAATGGAGTCTCTCCGCTCGGTCATTGCTGCCATGGAAAAAGGGGAATTTCTAGCATCAATAGACATCCAGGATGCCTATCTTCACATCCCCATATTTCCCCCTCATCAAAGGTTTCTTCGGTTTGCCATCGGCAAACTTCACTTTCAGTTCGCTGCCTTGCCATTCGGGCTAGCCACAGCTCCCAGAGTGTTCAGGTGGACGCCCTGGTTCTACCGTGGAATCAATTCCATCTTCCATACTTATTTCCACCAATAGCTCTTCTCCCAAGGGTGATCAGAAAGATCAGGATAGAGGGGGTTCCAGCGATATTAATCTCTCCGGATTGGCCGCGTCGCTCTTGGTACGCGGAGCTGGTACAGTTGCTCGCCGACGCACCCTAGCGACTGCCAGAGCGTGCGGACCTTCTCTCCCAGGGCCCAGTTTACCACCAGAACTCAGCGGTCCTGTGTTTGACGGCCTGGCCGTTGAATCTTGGATCCTGACCAGGGCTGGATTCTCTAAAAAGGTCGCCGCGACGATGGCTAGCGCCCGAAAGTCCGTCTCGGCTCACATCTACCACGGTACTTGGAAGGTCTTTTTTGCTTGGTGCAGGGAACATGGTTGTTCCCCGCTTAGGTTTTCAATTCCAAACATTCTGTCATTTCTCCAGGCAGGCCTAGATTCAGGTCTAGCGCCAAGTACGCTTAGACGGCAGATATCAGCCTTGTCTGTGCTTTTTCAGCGAAGGATCGCGTCTAATTTTCAGGTTAGGACCTTTATTCAGGGGGTTGTCCATATAGTTCCTCCCTACAAGACTCCTTTAAGAGGTTTGGGACCTCAATCTAGTCCTGGGAGTTCTGCAAGAGTCTCCTTTTGAACCTTTGCAGGAGGTTTCTCTGTCGTTTCTTTCCTGGAAAGTGGTGTTTTTGGTAGCCATAACATCCATAAGGCGGGTTTCGGAGCTGGCTGCACTGTCTTGTCGAGCTCCGTACTTGCTTTTCCATCAGGATAAGGTGGTGCTCAGACCTACTCCACCTTTTTTGCCTAAAGTCGTGTCCTCATTTCATATTAATGAGGACATTGTTTTGCCCTCATTTTGCCCAGCTCCGACGCACCGAGTGGAGAAGGCTCTCCATACGCTGGATCTGGTGAGAGCACTCAGGAGATATGTATCTCGGACGGCGTCCTTTCGACAGACGGACACGCTGTTTGTCCTCCCTGAAGGTCGCAGGAAGGGACTCGCTGCCTCTAAATCAACCTTGGCTAGGTGGATTCGGTTAGCCATTCAGGAGGCTTACCGCATCAGAGGCGCGGTGGTTCCTGCAGGGATCAAGGCTCACTCCACCAGAGCGGTGGGTGCCTCCTGGGCCCTTCGGCATCAGGCTTCAGTGGAACAGGTTTGTAAAGCAGCAACCTGGTCCAGTCTGCATACCTTTTCCAAGCATTATAATGTCCATACCCAGGCTTCTGCGGATGCCAGTCTGGGTAGAAGGATTCTTCAGGGCCGGTTGCGCACATATAAGCAATGCTTGATTATAAATTACACTGTGGAGTCGGTTTCCCACCCAAGGGACTGCTTTGGGACGTCCCACAGTCCTGTGTCCCCCAATGAGACGAAGGAGAAATACGGATTTTTGTGTTACTCACCGTAAAATCCTTTTCTCCGAGACGCTCATTGGGGGACACAGCTCCCTCCCTATTAGCCGGATGGCTTCGATTTCTAAGTTAATTTTATTTGCTTGGGTCTATATCAGTAGATTTACTTCTGGATATATTGTACCTGTATTAACATTAATTTATTCTTTAGCCTCCTACTGCTTTTTGCACTAAACTGGGTTTGCCTGCGGCCAGTGCTGAGGTGTATACGGCGGAGGAGGAGCTAACCTTTTTTTATGTTTACTTAGTGTCAGCCTCCTAGCGGCAGTAGCATACACCCACAGTCCTGTGTCCCCCAATGAGCGTCTCGGAGAAAAGGATTTTACGGTGAGTAACACAAAAATCCGTATTTCCTCACGTCCTTCCTACAATTAGGCCACCAAAAGACACAAAGTAGTAAGTCTTGTGTTTTTGCAACTCCCGGATGTCCTGCCAGTTTAGAATCATGGACACTTTTGAGGACTTCAAGGCGAGAAGATTCAGGTACATATATTCAGTGTTTCTGCATCCAAAACCCCTCTTTGAATGAAAGATCGACGTCTTCCGAAGGATGGTTAAGGAAAGAGTCTTCTTGGTATCCATCTTTAATTCTATTACATAGTCTTTTAGAGTGCAATATTCCCCAAAAATTTTTAGGGCCTAGAATTGTATCGTCATTACTAGACCTCTCCTGAGGTTCCGAACACATCCTGGTCAGGGCATCAGCCTTGCCATTTCTTGAACCAGGCCGGTAAGAAATTATAAAATTGAATCTTGAGAAAAATAAGGCCCATCGTGCTTGTCCTGCAGACAATCTTTTTGCTGTACGGAGGAATTCAAGATTCTTGTGGTCCGTGAGGACAGTCACAGGGTGATTGGCACCTTCCAGAAGATGTCTCCACTCGGAGAAGGCAACTTTAATGGCTAACAGTTCTTTATTACCGATGTCGTAGTTTTTTTCTGCAGATGACATGGTGTGGGAAAGAAACGCACATGGGTGAAGTTGCATCTTGTCCCCAACTCGCTGAGACAGAATGGCTCCCACTGCAGAGTCTGAGGCGTCCACTTCGACAGTAAATGGCAATTCAGGATTTGGGTGTACTAACAATGGAGCAGACGTAAAAAGAGTTTTCAACTTGTCAAAAGCCTCCTGTGCCTCCGGAGACCAGAAAAATGCTTTGGTCTTTTTTGTTAGTGTAGTAATTGGTAGTATGATCCGTGAAAAGTTCTTTATAAATTTTCGGTAAAAATTTGCAAATCCTATGAAACGCTGGACGTCTTTTAAATTTCTAGGAACAGGCCAGTCCACTACAGCATTGATTTTGCTGGGATCCATGCTCAGACCTTCTGGGGAGATGATATATCCCAGAAATTGGATACTGGTTTGTTCAAACTCACATTTTTCAAGTTTAATGTAAAGATGGTTCTCCTGTAGTCGTTCCAAGACTAACTGGACGTGCCTGCGATGCTCTTCCAAGGTGTCTGAAAATACAAGAATGTCATCGAGATAAGCCACAACGAATTGATCCAAGAAATCTCGAAATACATCATTAATAAAATGTTGAAAGGTGGCTGGGGCATTGCTAAGGCCAAAGGGCATAACCAGAGATTCAAAATGTCCATATCTCGTTCTGAAGGCGGTCTTCCACTCATCTCCTGGGCGAATCCGTATGAGGTTGTAAGCCCCTCTAAGATCCAGCTTCGTAAAGATTTTCGCAGAACGGAGTCTCTCCAATAGTTCAGGAATCAAGGGTAGCGGGTAGCGATTCTTGACGGTGATATTATTAATCTCTCTGTAGTCAATACATGGCCGCAGAGTGGAGTCTTTCTTTTCAACAAAGAACAGGGGTGCCCCAGCTGGAGATGTGGAAGGTCGAATAAAGCCTTTCTCTAAATTTTCATCCAGGAACTCTCTTAATACCTTCAATTCAGGTTCGGAAAGATTGTAAATCAGCCCAAATGGAATGGTTGTTCCTGGCAGCAATTCAATGGGACAGTCGTAAGGACGGTGAGGAGGTAATTGATCTGCTTTCTTCTTACTGCAGACATCAGAGAACTGCTGATATTGAGGTGGTAGTTTCTCTTCCTTCTCATGCGAAATCTCAGAGATTTGGACTTGTTGGAGAACAGGGGGTTCCTTATGACAATTATTCTTGCAGTAGTCAGATGGAAAGGTGATGGTCCTTGATGCCCAGTTGATGGAAGGGTTATGGACTGAAAACCAGGGGATCCCTAGGATAACCGGAAATTTCAGAGATGAAATAAGGTGAAAACTGACAGCTTCATTATGATCCGGTTCGATACAAATCTCAAGTTTGATTGTCTCATGCGTGACAGGTCCAGAAGACAAGGGTGATCCATCCACAGTTTCCATTTCAATTGGTGTGGATTTGGTCCTACTGGAAATATTGTTATCACGTGTAAATTTTAAGTCCATAAAATTTCCTCCTGCTCCCGAATCCAACAGGGCAGAGCATTGTATTTTTTGGGTGCCCATTACAACCTGAATGGGGATTACAAAATGAGATGATGTAGTATGTATTTTGTCTGTTTCTGGTGTTACTGATGAGATAGTCTGCATGATGGAATCCGACTGCTGAGAAAGGTCCATATTGCTGGCAGACCTGTTGTTGGTAAAGGCTATAGTCCTTTTGTTAGGACAGTTGATGGCATAGTGTCCAGGGTCCCCACAATAGAGGCAGAGATGTTCTGCACGTCGCCTCTCCTTCTCCTGTGCAGAGAGTGGTCTTCGGATGACGTCGATCTGCATCGGTTCAGACACGCCTTGCGTCTTTTCTTGGTGGTCTGATGCTGAAAAATGAGAAGCCAGGGCTATTCCCAAGTGCTCGCAGTCTCTCCTTTCTCCTTTCAGTAAGTCTCTGGTCTATCCGGATACACAGTTGAATAAAGTCCTCCAACCGGTCAGGGGTCTCAACCCTGGCAAGCTCGTCTTTCACTGGTTCTGATAACCCTCGTCGAAATTGACTTCTCTGGGCCGCTGAATTCCAGGTGGTGTCGGCCACCCAGCGACGGAACTCCAATGTATATTCCGCAACAGAGCGACGTCCTTGGCGCAAATTATGTAATTTGGTTTCTGCTGTGGCACAGCGGTTTGGGTCATCAAAAACTTGATTCATAGCTGCGGTGAAAGCTTCCAGGTCATTAAGGAGGTCATAGTCCTTTTCTACATAAGGTGAAGCCCAAGCAAGAGCTTCATCTGTCAGGAGATTTATCATGAAAAAAACTTTCTTCCTCTCACTGGTAAAGGGAGCAGGTTGCATCTGGAAGTATATGCGGCATTGATTGAGGAATCCTCGGTACTGCTGGCGATCCCCACTGAACTTTGCAGGCAGCGGAAGCCGCGCGTTTGTTTCGGACCCTGAATTGCGCACGTCCAGAAGTTGTTTTTGTAGCTCAATTACTTCCTGTTGTAGACCCGTGAACTCAGTTTGTAACTTGGAATATTTTCCTTGATAGTTAGTACAAAAATTTTGAAGTTCCGTAACTTGCTGCCTCAGGGTGTTTACAGCGGACTCCATTTTGGCGCGAGATTATTCTGTCAGGATCCCGTCTGGGTTGGAGCCGATGTTACTGCAAACACTAGGGGAAGCAGAGGCAGGTAACGTAGTCAGAGGATAACCGGGTCGGTACACTGGAAAGGCGTTATTAGAAGCACTGGATCAGGCAGAGAGCGTAGTCAGAAGGGCAGGCCGAGGTCAGTTCACAGGAGAGCGGTATTGGTAGCAATGGATCAGGCGGAGAGCGTAGTCAGAAGGGCAGGCCGAGGTCAGTTCACAGGAGAGCGGTATTGGTATTGGGAGCAGCAGGAACAGCAGGAAACGCTTGACTAGAGGCTAGAAGCACAATAATCTCGCAATGACACACCCACAGGGCCAGGTTTATATAGGGTGTGTAATTGGCAATCAGAGGCCAATCAAGAGAACACTGGGTGGAGCCGATCAGGAAGAACAGTCAATGGTATCTGGGTTCAGCAAGGAACCTTGCAGCCAGCAGAATAGCTCAGATGGTAGAGCTGCTGGCCGGTGGACAATAGGTACTGGGTTCGATTCCTGACACCCAGTCTCCCACTTGCAGAGCTCGTCTATGTTTGATGGAGGAGGCGTTCACATAAATTTTATTTCGAGTGCCTTCCTCCTCGAAGAAGCCGTAGCCCCGCTCCATATTCGTATAGACCAGCTGGCCATAGGTGCAGCGGGCTGGCATCGCTGCCTCCCCCTTCTGGTGGAGGGGTGACCAGATCTCCCGCTCCTTGGCCTTCTTTTGGGCAACTATGTCCGCTATCCAGACTGACGGATGGCTGGAGGACGGGGGCCCGAAGGGTTCAGGAGATGCCTGGCGGGAGCCCGGGTGCTCGATGGCGCGGACCTTGAGCCTCGTGTTGGCGCAAGGGGACAGCGTGGGGGCTACGTGATCCGCCATCGGCTGAGAGGCACTCACCTCCATTGGCTTCGTCTCTCCACTCAGGCTGGCTCTCAACTCCTCCACATACTGTTGCCAGCGGGAGACTGAAGTCTCCACTGGTACCATGGTCTCCTCCAGGGTGGACTCCTCCGCCTCATCATCGCTTCCGGAACTGGGTTTCAGAGTGTGCTGGGGTTCCTCTTCCCGCTGTCCGGCAGGCACAATGTCCGGGGCCGTTGGTTCCTCGGGGTGAGTGAGTGGCGGTTCGTCCCGCGGTGCTTCCATCACAGTCTATGCTGCAGGCAGGCGCTTCTCCGGGCTGTCGACAGGTTCTGATTTGGCAGGCTCGGACGTCAAAGGCTCCATCTTCCACCGCAAACCTTCACTTCGGGTGAGTGCCTGATGTTCCTGCATCTCCTCCCAGCTGCGGGTAAGATGCTCGGCCTCTCCTTCCCGTTGCCACCGCCACTCCGTACGCCCGATTCCTTTGCAGCTGCATCGGTGCATCGTGTCTGACGTTTCGGGTGTGACTGACACCAGACTGCTGCACTCAGCACATTCCACAGGGCCGCTCCCATTCCAGGGTGGGCTTCTCGCCGGCCTCTCCACCCATTTTCCAGCATAAGATGGGAAAGGGTGATCGTCCATTTGTACATACCCCTCCTTCCAGGGGCGGTTCCGACATTGTTGACAGTTCTTGTTTGGCGCCATCCAGACGCTGTCACGCCCACAAAGTGCACCTTGTTGACAAGAACAGTCCATTTTGGCGCCACAATCCTCTATCTTGACGGTCGCCATCTTGGGGTCAGCAGAATCCTTTCCCAGTTCTTCCTCAGGCAAATCTGGTATTTTAGTCACATCCAATTTGTAGAACTTCTCATAACACTCTTCAATTTGTACATAACGGGTTACAGATTCCAATTTTGCTCTTCCCATGTACTTCATCAACGCTACGGTTTCACTGCCAGATGGGGCAGCGAGATCCTGCTGACTACGCCACATGTAAAACACTAGCCGGGGGGTGGACTCTTCAGCGCTATCTGTACGCACTGTGCTGGCAACTGCTTCATCCCTGGTGTATTTCTCACACGATTCGGAATATAATCTTACATCGTGTTTTAGCTATTATTCACAGGGCAAAAGCATTGCTCCTTCATTTAAGTGTCAGCCACTAAGCCCTAGCCTAGAGGTTGACTTATGTGTTAGTATTGTATCACATATTGTGTCTTTCCATGGTAGCTTATGTTACAACATAATATAGTAACTTACGTTACA
This sequence comes from Oophaga sylvatica, assembly GCA_033576555.1. NCBI lineage: Eukaryota > Metazoa > Chordata > Amphibia > Anura > Dendrobatidae > Oophaga > Oophaga sylvatica. The sequence goes on along the minus strand of JARQOD010000003.1, from coordinate 277,430,736 downwards.
GTGATGGTAACTTGCGTTACAGTGTTTTTCCTATGATGGTAACTCATTGTAACACAAGTTACCATTAGCTTTGCAACGTAAGTTACTATATTATGTTGTACCGTAAGTTATCTACATTTCTCATTATAAAAACTGTTGCATTTAACTTGAGAGGTTAAAATAAATTTGTTAAAGTTGCTTGGTCTATGGTGTTTTCATACAATAAAAATAGTGCTTCTCCCCTGTTTACCAGAACAGATAATTTGGCAGTCTCATGATGGCCAATTGCCTTTCCTTTTTTCGTAACGTAAGTTTTCAAGTAATAACACTGTATTTTGTATTTACGGTAATTTTATTATTGAAAAATCAAACTGTGTTGAAATTTATTGAGAATAGTTTAATGTACAATATACATTCACTCATTTTTGTGGCTGCCTTCAAAGAACAGTCTGTAGCCAGTTTTTGGCTTGTGACTGTAACGTAAGTTACCATGGAATGACCCTATTATTTTTATTAATGATTTTTAATTTTATAAACAAATACTTTTATGAAATTACCTATAGTATAGTATATTATTATTTTTTATTGATCATTCACTGGGGTCTGCCATGTTTTTTGCTGGTGTGAGGGAAAATATGTCAGACACTGGCCAAAAGAGACTGCTGTTGGTCTCAGACCCTATCTTCGATGCTGTGGCCTCAATAGCTGTTAATTGTGCGAGAAACACCTATCACGCACAGTTCACAGCTGTAGGGGAAGGCAGAAGCCATTTTATTGTTGCCTAGAGCTATGCACTGAGAGGCAATGTCCCTCTTGTATCACTCTTTAATCCCTTCAAGACCCAGCCTATTTTGACCTTAAAGTATTCAGCGGTAAACAGCAGGAAAGTAGCGACAGTAAAAACAGGTTGGCAGGCTTTTAAAATAATTCATCATATTTTATACTATTAAAAAAATTGTAAGATACTGTTTTTTACTTTTGTTTTTGATGATACATTCTCTTTAAAGCCGGCATCACACTAAACGTATGGAAAATCGGTCTGAGTCTCCCTGCCAAGAGTCGCACAAGTGTGCTCCATGTGGTCATCCGTGTGTAATGCGTTTGCAAGGCGATGATGCGATTTTCTCGCACCTATGTATCCGTATGACATGCTTATGGCTTAACATTTCTCACTGATTTTCCCCATTGAATTTAATGGATCAATGAGCTGAAATGAGGAAAATGTCTGCGTATTTGTCGCAAGCTAGATGGATGGTCCATGTGGCGTCTCAGTTTTTCTCGCACCCATAGGCTTGCATTGGCGAGTCTTGCACAATATACGCGTACAATCGCAACATGCTGCGATTTTACACGCACGTCAAATACGCCTGAGAAAAAAATACGGTGATGTGAACTGCCCCATAGATTAACACTGGGCTGAGTACTATGCAATGTTTTCAATATGACCTTCAATATGACCTTTCAATATGATTCTCCTCATCAGTACCATTTCGGTGAAACCAAATTTGTCCAGTTTTTTTTTATTGTTTTAGTAGTGAAAAAATAATCCAAACTTTAAAAAAAAAAATCATTGTATCCCCATTTTCCAAGATAGAATGTTTTCATTTTTCAGCCAAGTGTGAGGGATTATTTGTTGTGGGGCAAAATTAGGTTTTTATTGATACCATTTTGAGATAGATGAGATGTTTGCATCGTAGTAACATAGTAACATAGTTATTAAGGTTGAAGGAAGACTTTAAGTCCATCTAGTTCAACCCATATCCTATCCTAACCTGCCCTAACATGTTGATCCAGAGGAAGGCAAAAAAAAAACCATGTGGCAGCGCTTGTTGCAGCATTTTTTTTGTGGTATTGCAGCAACCAAAAAAATTTTTTCTGTGTTTGTTACTTACCAATCAGGTATTTTTTTTTATATTTTGATACATCAGACTTTTCTGGATGTGGTGATCCTTCATGTATATTTTTGTATCTCTCTATATTTTTAATCCCTTCACGACCTTGGGATTTTTTGTTTTGCATTTTCGTTTTTTGCTCCCCTTTTCCCCATAATTTTTTGTTTTGTTCTGCAAGTATGGCCATGTGAGGGCTTCTTCTTTGCGGGACGAGTTGTACTTTTGAACTACACCATTGTTTTTTCCATGTAGTGTACTGGAAAATGGGAAAAAAAATCCCAAGTGCAGTGAAACTGCAAAAACAAAAGTGCAATTCCACAATTTTTGGGAGTTTGTTTTTTTACCATGTTCCTTAGTTATGTAGGAAAGCAGAGATTTTTTAAATAATTTTGTACAATTCCCTTCCACATCTTTACTTTGGCCTTTTTTTGCCTTTAGTACATGCATAGCAGGGCCTCCAGCTACATTGTGCGCCCTATGGTATTCACATCCTGTACATTTATGGCATGTCCACAAGATTTGCCAGAAATGTATAGTAAATTCTTATCCCACCAATGGGGACATGATATGCACCGTTTGTGTATAAGAATTTATACCACCTCTCCATGGTAAGCAGCAGTGTCTCATCATCGGGATTCATGTCGGTCTCATTGGTGAGATCTGTATATACTATCCACTATGTAATATCCTGTGGATATGGCATAAATGTAGGAGATCAGAATATCCATATAACGGATGTTCAGATGTGATGGAATTGGTGTGGATTTGAAGTGCAAATTCCACACCACATACAGTACAGACCAAAAGTTTGGACACACCTTCTCATTCAAAGATTTTTCTTTATTTTCATGACTATGAAAATTGTAGAATCACACTGAAGGCATCAAAACTATGAATTAACACATGTGGAATTATACATTACACTTTACAAAAAAGTGTGAAACAACTGAAAATATGTCTTATATTCTAGGTTCTTCAAAGTAGCAACCTTTTGCTTTGTTTACTGCTTTGCATGCAGAAAAGGTGAACGGATGGATTCTACATGCCTGGTTACCAACGTGAAGCATGGAGGAGGTGGTGTGATGATGTGGGGCTGCTTTGCTGGTGACACTGTTAGGAATTTATTCAAAATTGAAGCGGTGAGTGGTCCAGCTCACCCCAAACCATCTCGATTGGGTTCAGGTCTGGTGACTGTGGAGGCCAGGTCATCTGGCGTAGCACCCCAACACTCTCCTTCTTGGTCAAATAGCCCTTACACAGCTTGGAGGTGTGTTTGGGGTCATTGTCTTGTTGAAAAATAAATGATGGTCCAACTAAACGCAAACCGGATGGAATAGCATGCCGCTGCAAGATGCTGTGGTAGCCATGCTGGTTCAGTATGCCTTCAATTTTGAATAAATCCCCAACAGTGTCACCAGGAAAGCACCCCCACATCATCACACCTCCTCCTCCATGCTTCACGGTGGGAACCAGGCATGTAGAATCCATCCGTTCACCTTTTCTGCGTGCAAAGCAGTAATCAAAGCAAAAGGTGGCTACTTTGAAGAACCTAGAATATAAAACATATTTTCAGTTGTTTCACACTTTTTTGTTAAGTGTAATGTATAATTCCACATGTGTTAATTCATAGTTTTGATGCCTTCAGTGTGATTCTACAATTTTCATAGCCATGAAAATACAGAAAAATCTTTGAATGAGAAGGTGTATCCAACATTTTGGTCTGTACTGTATTCAGAGGATTTTATAGCACACATTTAATGTGTGTGCAAGTAATATGTGTGGGGAGATCATTTCATGTCAGGAAAAAAAGCCAAAATTTTTTTTTTTAAGATAAAAAAAATTTATCCTGTCCTCATTTGTGTTCTAGTAGACTGGGAAAAAAATTAATAGGGTGGGGGTACTGAAGTGCAGTTTTGCACAGGGCACCATTCAGGCTAAGGCTGTCCCTGAACCCATTGGCACCCAATCATCAAGCCATAGGAGCGCTGATGGGCACTTAGAATGACTTGACCTCAATTTCTCAAAGCGGCATTTAACAGGTTAACAACCACTAGTGGCTGCTGGAGGCAGATCCTGGTTGTAACACGCAGCCATTACCTGCTGATATGGGGTGAGCTCACCCTGTGAGCCGGCTCCATACACCCACTATCAACTTGCTCAGTACATGTATGGCGGATGTCGGTTAGACGTCTATGGATGTCTTTCGTGTCTATAGAAAAATTCTTCAATGTATATATACTTTACTGATAAATTACAGGGATCCTCTATTTCATGGGCATTACATGTACAACTTGCACTTATATTGCTTTACTTATTTTTCACATTTTGGTTTCTTCCTCAACAGAATGGTACTTTACGATGTCCAACTTGTCAAACATTATATGGTGTGAAAATTGGCTCTCAGCCTCCAGGAAAGATGACTTTCCACGTCATTCCTCATTCCTTGCCTGGATATCCTGACTGCGAGGCCATACGAATAATTTATTACATTGCTCCTGGAGTGCAGGTACTATTAAGTAAAAGTATAAGAAAGTTTGTGGATACAGCTCACCCCATCCAGTATAAGTGTGATGTTCAATCTCCTTCCTGGGCAAGACAAGGCTTGTGAGGCATCCAGTAGCTCTGTTCAAAGTGATGATAAAGGTTTTTCAATCCAGTACAGTAAATTAAAAGTATAAAGTCTTTACTGTGACTCCATTAAAATAATACAGAAAAATACTGACTCATTTCAAGTCTGATTGACTCTTAATCATAGATAAAGAAAATTACACACCAATGACAAAGCTACTATAGATAATGTTGTAGTTGATTGTTATATTACAGTGATTCCTTTAAAAATGTATTTTCTTTTGTCACCATAGGGTCCAGGCCAGCCTCACCCAGGAATGAAGTTCACAGCCCCCGACTTCCCACTTCACTGTTACCTCCCTAACACTAAAAAGGGGAGAGAGGTGAGTGTCACATTGCCATTCAGTATGTAGGAAAAAGTTGATTAACTCCATCGGCAGAAACTGAGTCACTTTTGTAAATCCATGATCTGTTAAGTTAAAGACAATTGAATAAGATATTCCCTAAACTAGAATATAATATACTGTACATGCAGTTGTGTTGAAACTTAAAAGGGTTGTCTGATCTAAAATTACAAGTGTGCAGTCACTCTATGTGACTGCAGACTTGTGAATCCTCACATTGCGCACAAAGCTCACCGTCAGGAGTCGCCGGCACCTCGGGCAATCGGTCATGTAGTAGTAATAATAATAATCTTTATTTATATAGTGCCAACATAATTCTCACTGCTTTACAATTCACAATTGCATACGAGATGTATACTCTTGGCCACCTTCTGACTTGATTGGTGTGGTCTCGCTCAATGCAATCGTTTTGAGTGAAGCTGGAAACAGTCTGGTCGAAATATAGCCAGGAGTATGCATATAACATACTTGCAGTCACACAACCACATAGGAGGATCCACAAGTCTGCAGTCACATAAAATGGCTTCTGACTTGTAGTTTTAGAGCAGACAACCCCTTTAAATTTGCAGCTTAAAGGTGTTGTCCATGGTAAAAAAGTCTGCAGTTACTCTAGGTGACTGCAGACTGCTAAATCATGACATTATTCCTCTTGCTAGTTGGCGATCATGCGATTTGCATATGTGCAGTCACTTGCCTACTGGAATAAAAAAAGTAATAAAAGTGAATTTAGAGGAGTCTTGTCAGCACATGACCTCAAGTATGCAAATTGCATATATGCAGTAACATGACAGCAGCCTAACACGGGGGGGACTAGAAGGAATCGTGACTGCTTGCACACCTCACACTGCCACAGTTTGGTACATAGAGTGACTGCAGATATTTGTCCCAAAACCCCTTTAAGCGTTTTATAAAGATAGATAACCATCCTTAATCCATGGCAATAAGCCTATAATCACTAGGCATAATTGGCAGAATAATGTGCAAGAATAGAAGAAACAAGCCAAAAACTAAAGAAAATATTATTTACTTGTTCACTAAACTTTTGTCGCCATTATAGGAAGTGAAGATCATAGATGACTTGTGTTTAGGAATTCTGGTCTGCCTTGTTCTGTATTGATGTAGAGTCTGCACTATGCTTAGCATTAATGTGGTGTTTTTGGGGGAGTCAGAGGAACAAGCGCAACAGAGATGGTGGGGAATTTGCATACTCTGACATTGCCCTTTCCCGGTGTCCGTATTCTTCCCAGTATTATTATTATTTATTTATATAGCGCCATTGATTCCATGGTGCTGTACATGAGAAGGGGTTACATACAAATTACAGATATCACTTACAGTAAACAAATTAACAGTGATAGACTGGTACAGAGGGGAGATGACTAAAGGGTATGCCACACTGAACAATATCGCTAACGGGATCGCTAAAAAAGTCACTATTTAGCGATCCCGTTAGCGATGTTGTTCAGTGCGGCATCTGCCAGCGACGAGCTTCCTGCTGTGATCTCGCTCGTCGCTGGAATCGTTCCGGACCCTATTTTCTCGTCGGCGCTCCCGCTGGGTAAGTATATATCGCTAGTGTGGCACCTTTTCTTAGCGATTTAGCGGTACTTTTGTACCGCTAAAGTCGTTAAGAAGATCGCTAACGGCGATAGCGTCGTTAACTATATCGCTAAATGTGGCCGCACTTAGCGATATAGAAACAATCCCGCTAGCGATCGCATTAGTATGCGTCGTTATCGTGATCGCTAGCGGGATTGTTTAGTGTGGCAGTACCTTTACACTCTACAAGTAGCTAATCTGAACTGATAATAGCACAATTCCTTAATATTCTAATCAAAGTGAAGCTTACACTAATTTTACTGTAAATCCATGTGGAGCCCTGATTCTGGTCTTCATTTCCCTATAGGTTCTTCTTCTCCTGATAAAAGCTTGGGAAAGTCGTCTCCTTTTTCCTCTCCTTCCCTCACGTGTCCCTGGTGTTCCAGACTCTGTGTCCATTTCTCGAATACCCCTCAAGACAGAGTTTGGATCAAATGTAACTGGAAAAGGATTTCCAGACTCCCGGTATCTGGACAGAGTTTTGCATCAGCTTCAGGACTGGGGGGTGTCCATGGACTGATCTGGTAGATCAAATGCCAACGTCATACCAGCATAGTTTGCTTTACGTTATTGCTGTGGTTACATTAACCAGTCATATCTCAAGTATTCAGTTGTCTGCTTTTAGTGCAGAACAGAGTATTTACATTTGTATATACAGTATATTTCTACCTTTTGTATTTTTCTTCCTCTTAGTGTGGGTTCCTTGCAGGTTCTTCTACAATATTGTGTTTATATACTATTGATCAGGATTGTTTTTAGCCGATTTATAATCACTCCTGCATGGTACATATATAATATGTGATATATATTTGTACATATAATGGCATTATCATATAATGGTACACCATTTGGAAGAGAAAAGTTGCTTAACATCTTAAGCATTCCATATGATGATGTCAGCAATAATGATACTACACTTTTATTATCTCAATGTGCCACGTTAAAAAAAATAAAGTTTCAAAGTTTCTCCGATTTTCACAATATAAGGGTCAAGGATGATGAATTCCTCACCGGGGAATTTTCTTCTGGGTTCACCTTGGTCAACTGTATGTGCTTGGGGAAGTAAAATCGAGTGGTATCTGATCTACGAGTGGCCTCATAGATATTAGAAAGTCTATGATCAGCTCTAGTAAAATCTGCAAAGAATCTGTTTGTCTGTCTTCTGCTAGATCTCGTCCCATCTCTAGGAGATGCAGCTGTAATGTATGTAGTACAGTTCATATAGCGTCTTGTGCTTGGGTGCGATGAACATACATGAGACACAGGTTTGATATAGAAAAGTCCTGTATTACTTCATACAAGTTGGCAGAAATAGTCACACAGTTTGCAGACACAGAAACAGGAGACACAGCAGGCCAGAGTAATCCAAGCTCAGCAATCACTCTCCAATACAGATTCAGGATCTTCTTCTCTGTTACCGTAAGTCCATGCAAACGTGGGTCTTTCAAAGAGCAGGGTTCAGAGTCCACAAGTGCTTCAGAGTTCCTCAGTAGGAATAGCTGGAGTACAAGGTCCAAGGCTTACAGGAGTCAAGTCACAGGTTCACTGCAGGCTAGATTCTGAAGCACTGATTGCTCAGCTGTGGCTGCTTAAGAAGCAAAGGAGAGAATCAGGGCGGGAACATGCAAGCTGGAAACTCTATTTTGACTGAGGGCAAGATAGCTGCAGCAAGACAGAAAGTAAAATGGCTGACGAACAAACTGAGTTTCAGGAATATATACATAGAACCTTACATTACTCCCCCCTTAAGGACAACCTCCAGATGACCTCAGACCAGGCTTGTGTGGGTACCTCTGATGAAACTGACGGAGCAAGCGAGGAGCATTAACGTTATTGACCGATTCCCATGAGTTGTCCTCCACTGGGTAGCCCTGCCATTTAATCAGATATTGTAACTGATTTCTATACAACCTGGAATCTAAAATCCTTTCCACCACAAATTCTTCCTGACCATCGACTAGCACTGGGTCAGGGCAAGGAGAAGAACGTCCAGGAAACGTATTGGGTGTCGCAGCCTTTAGTAGGGATACATGAAAGACAGGGTGGATTCTCATAGTTCTGGGCAGTTGAAGACGACAAGCAACGGCACTTATAATTTTACTGATTTTATAGGGTCCAATGTACTTATGTCCCAACTTAGACGATGGAATCCTTAACTTAAGATTTCTGGTTGACAGCCAGACCAGGTCTCCTACCTTGAAAGCTGGTGCAGGTTTACGAAATTTATCTGCTGCTTTCTTGTACCTTTCCTGAGCCGATTCCAGATTCTCCTTTAGAAGATCCATATTCTTCTGTAAAGACGTGATTCTTTCAGCCACTGCTGGTAAAGGCGTTTCTATGGGAAATCGTGGTAGAATGTTAGGATGATAACCTAGATTAGAGTAAAAAGGAGACTGTTTAGTGGAGGCACTCTGAGAGTTGTTATAAGAGAACTCAGCTAATGGAAGTAGATCCACCCAATCATCCTGTAGGTGGCAGATAAAGCAGCGGAGATACTGCTCCAGGGTTTGATTGGTTCGTTCGGTCTGTCCATTAGTCTGGGGATGAAAAGCAGAAGAAAGGTTTACTTTAATGTCCAATGCTGCACAGAAATTTTGCCAAAACCTAGAAGTGAATTGCACCCCTCGATCCGAAATAACCTCATCCGGTACTCCATGTAAGCGAAACACATCTTTAATCATCAAATCTGATGTCTGTTTTGCAGTGGGTAAGCCGACACAAGGGATAAAATGAGCTGCCTTTGTTAGACGGTCAACCACCACTAGAATGGTGTTCTTCCCCTGAGAGGTTGGTAACTCCACAATGAAGTCCATAGAAATGGATCCCCACGGGCGGGACGGGGTGGGAAGAGGCTGTAACAGACCAGTTGGTGAGGAGCGAGGTGTTTTGCATCTTGCACAGACCTCACATGAAGTGACATAATTCAAAACATCCTTCCTGCAAGTGGGCCACCAAAAGAAACGAGAAAGAAATTCCTGTGTCTTTAGAATTCCTCTATGCCCAGCTATCTTGGAATCGTGAATGAGTTGCAATACTCTCAATCTGACTGTTTCAGGAATATACAGGCGTTGTCCCTGAATCCACACACCATTCTTAAAGACAAGACTTACGTCCCTTGGGGGTTGTGCCAAAAAGGAATCCGCATGGTATGCTTCCTTGATGTCCTTAAGTAGGTCTTGATTATGAATTACTCCTAGGAATCTAGAGTCAGGAAGAATAGTCTTAGGAGTAGTAATTGGACGTGTCTCTGCTGAGTAAATCCTAGAGAGTGCATCAGCCTTTCCATTGCGCGATCCTGGTCTATAAGAGATGATAAAATTAAATTGGTTTAAGAAAAGATTCCAGCGAGCCTGGCGAGGAGTCAGGCACTTAGCCGACCTGATAAACTCAAGGTTACGATGGTCTGTCAGGACGACTATTTGCTGTGCAGCTCCCTGAAGAAGGTGTCTCCATTCTTTGAAGGCGGCAATAATGGCCAACAACTCTCTATTGCCCACATCGTAGTTCCTCTCAGCCGAAGACAACTGCTGGGAAAAGAAGGCACAGGGATGCAAGACATTCTTCTCACCTGTTCTCTGAGAGAGTATAGCTCCAACGGCACAGTCTGAAGCATCCACCTCTTATTATGAAGGCAAGCTCGGGGTTGGGATGTACTAGGATAGGTGCAGTGGTAAATTTATCTTTTAGACGGGAAAATGCTTCCTGGGCTTGGGGAGTCCAGGAAAACCTAGACTCTTTCCGGGTAAGTTGAGTGATAGGTGACACTACCTCAGAGAAATTTCTAATGAAACGTCTATAGAAGTTGGCAAACCCGATGAAGCGCTGTACCTCCTTCACATTTCTAGGACTTGGCCAATCCTTGATGGCTTGGGTTTTGCTTCCATCCATACTGATTCCTTGTGTAGACAGTACATACCCCAGAAATTGAATTTCGGTCCTATGGAATTCACACTTTTCAAGTTTGATGTAAAGATGATTTTGTCTTAGACGTTCCAAGACCATTCTCACATGTCCATGATGTTCCTCTGTGGAGTTAGAAAAAATTAGAATATCATCCAAATAAATTACCACGAATGTATCTAGGAGATCCCTGAAGATGTCATTCACCAAGTGTTGGAAAGTGGCTGGGGCGGTACTCAGACCAAAAGGCATAACTAGATATTCAAAGTGTCCATAGCGTGACCTGAATGCAGTCTTCCATTCATCCCCAGGTCTAATACGGACTAAGTTATAGGCCCCACGAAGATCTAGTTTAGAAAAAATTTTGGCATGTCGCACTCTCTCCAATAACTCAGGGATTAAAGGCAATGGATAACGGTTTCGAATAGTAACCTTATTGAGTTCCCTATAGTCTACGCATGGTCTCAGAGATCCATCTTTCTTCTTTACAAAGAAGATGGGTGCACCTGCAGGAGATGAAGAGGGGCGTATGAAGCCCTTGGCTAGATTTTCATCTATGTAATCCTTTAAAGCCTTTAGCTCGGGCCCCGCCAGGGGGTAGATCTTACCAAAAGGTATCTCTGCTCCAGGCAATAATTCAATTGGACAATCATATGGACGGTGAGGAGGAAGCTGGTCAGCGTTCTTCTTGTCACATAAATCCACATAGTCCTGGTATACAGCTGGTAGTTCAGGCACTGACATGATTCCTTTAGGAACAGAGCAAGCTGAAACTTTTGGACTCATCTGTTTCTCTGGAAAGTGTAATTCCTTGGTCTCCCAGTTAATGGTAGGATTCTGAGCCTGCAGCCATGGTAGCCCTAGAATAATGGGAAAGTGGGGAGAAGAGATAAGCATAAAGGACAGTTTCTCTTGATGATCTTTACCCATAAGAACCCTCAAAGGCTCTGTTTCCTGATCCACTGGTCCAGAGGTCAGCAGGGAGCCATCCACAGTTTCCATCTGTACTGGAGTAGCCTTCTTCACTGAACGTATCCCCTGTTTCAGAGCAAAGGAGACATCCATAAAATTTCCACTTGCCCTGAGTCGATCATAGCAGAGCTAGACACCCAAGCTGAGTCAACCCAGAGTTTGATGGAAAGAAAGCAATGAGAATTGTTTTTCTTACAACTCAGCTGGGACACCGCTGAGGAAACTTGAAAAATGGCAGCGTTTACACAGTCAACGTCCTCAGAGGTAACGGAGTTTAAGTCAGAGAAATCAAGATCTGTTGCTGCAGATCTCTCTGGAGCCTGAGGCTCGGACCTGACAGATCCCCTCTCGCAACACTCACAATGAATGAGTGCTGCAGTAGTCTTACGAGAACGGCTGGGGCAGTTTATAATGAAGTGCCCTGACTTACCACAATAGAAACATAGATTCTCCTTAAAACGATGTTCCTTGCGTGCATCACTAACCCGTCGTTGTAAAGAGTCTACCTGCATGGGTTCAGGTTCAGGTTCCCGTGTAATCCTACTCAAAGGTTCCTTAGCTGGAGAGGAAGGTAGGAAAAGGTTAGTACGATTGCTTTCGAACCATCTCTCTTGCCTGCGTTCAGTCAGACGAGTATCAATACGGATGCAGTAGTTAATAAAGTCACTAACGCAGTGGGAGGGTCGGCACGAGCAAGTTCATCCTTAATCAGTGGAGATAACCCCTTTCGAAAAATAGATTTTGTGGCGGAACTGTCCCAGGTGGTATCAAGGGCCCATCTCCTGAAATCCAAGGCATATTCAGCTACCGAGTGCTTACCTTGGCGCAAAGCTAACATGGCTGCTTCAGCTGTTGCACCTCGATTGGGGTCATCAAACACCTGCCCCATGGCTGAAATAAAATCATCAAAGTGATTCAAACAATCATCCTCAGTCTCAATCAGAGGGTTTGCCCACATTAAAGCCTTGTTGGTAAGCAACATAATTATAGTAAGCACCTTAGATCGTTCAGTGGGAAATTGTGAAGCATGTGCAGAAAAAAAAGATTGCATTGATTAATAAATCCCCTGAATTTCTCACGTTCACCGCCAAAACGAAAAGGGGGCAACTTGGGAATCCCAGCACTCGGGGCTACGGCAGGAGCCTGGACTCGCCCCTCTAGAACCTCAATCCTGGCTCGCAAATCCTGGGTAGTCTGTCCAACCACTTGCAAATTGTGATTATTGAGGTCCTGTAGATTTGTAAAACGGGTCTTTATATTCTGCAAATCTGCAAGGATATTATCAGTCACTCCGCAAAGTTCCTTTATGCGGGCCTCCATTTTCCAGATCTTTTAAGACAGGATTACTGGAATGGTTGTGAGAAGTCACAACCACTATCATCACAGAAAGTTTCAACCAGACATCTGATATCCAGAGTTACAGCAGACAAAAAAGAGAAAAGAAAGGAGAAAAAAAAAAACAATAGTGTTTACCTGTGGTAACACTGCAAAAAAGAAAAAACTTAAGGGAATTGCTCACCTGGAATGGTTGTGAGAAGTCACAACCACTGTCATCACAGAAAGTACAACCGGACGTCTGATATCCACAGTACAGCAGACACAGCCTTCCAGACCCAGCAGACACTAACGTTTTGGCTTCAGAATCTTGTAATGTATGTAGTACAGTTCATATAGCGTCTTGTGCTTGGGTGCGATGAACATACATGAGACACAGGTTTGATATAGAAAAGTCCTGTATTACTTCATACAAGTTGGCAGAAATAGTCACACAGTTTGCAGACACAGAAACAGGAGACACAGCAGGCCAGAGTAATCCAAGCTCAGCAATCACTCTCCAATACAGATTCAGGATCTTCTTCTCTGTTACCGTAAGTCCATGCAAACGTGGGTCTTTCAAAGAGCAGGGTTCAGAGTCCACAAGTGCTTCAGAGTTCCTCAGTAGGAATAGCTGGAGTACAAGGTCCAAGGCTTACAGGAGTCAAGTCACAGGTTCACTGCAGGCTAGATTCTGAAGCACTGATTGCTCAGCTGTGGCTGCTTAAGAAGCAAAGGAGAGAATCAGGGCGGGAACATGCAAGCTGGAAACTCCATTTTGACTGAGGGCAAGATAGCTGCAGCAAGACAGAAAGTAAAATGGCTGACGAACAAACTGAGTTTCAGGAATATATACATAGAACCTTACAGCAGCTCATTGTACTTCAGTTGCTTTGTTTGTCTAGAACAATAAAATAAACAATGTTGACATTGTATTGTACTCTGGAACTTTTATATATGGCAAACTTAACTTAAAAAGCTAGATTATTCTTGTTTTAATTAAAGGGAACTTAACTTATTTGTGTTGCCCAAACCATGGACAGCATGAATCAGTGCCTGGCTGCATGATTGCAAGAGTGTTTCATATAGATTTGAAGATCTATATACACACATGGGAGAGACGTGTCAATCAACCTGAACATTGTGTAGAGAGGCCGGACGGATCTTCATGCTATACCTTCTCTGGAATGCTGGACCATTTCAGAGAAAAATATAGCTGGCTGCAATAATGCAGTCAGGCTGTGTTTCATGCTCTCCATGGTTTGGGCAGCATGAATCTGCAGAAAGGTTCCGTTTAAGCCTGGACTAATGGAATTAGGTGATTATCATGCAGCTTCCAATGCTTCATATCATTTATATTTTCAACATACCGTATACTTTAAAATGTAAACTTGAAACTACACTGCTTTGCTGTGTGTGTTTTTTTTAATTAACTTAAGTATTTTGACATTTGTACTGATAGCTACTTTCTAAATTCTAGTTGCCATTGTTAAAAAATAATAGTACCCGTATATACTCGTGTATAAGCCGAGATTTTCAGCACCTTTTTTATGCTGAAAATGCCCCCTCGGCTTATACACGAGTCATTGTGCAGAAACCAGCAGGGGAGGAGGTGCAGCGGCAGGAGCCGATGGCTGGGACAAACTCACCCTCCCAGTGCCATCTCTGAACGTCCCCTGCAATCCTCCGTTGTCCCGGCTTCCTGCAGCTCTCCTGTGCTGAGCAGTCACATGGTACCACTCATTAAGGTCATGAAATATGGACGCAACTCCACTCCCATAGGCGTGGCGTCCAGATTTATGGCCTTAATGAGCGGTACCACGTGACCGCTCAGTACAGGAGAGCTGCAGGAAGCCGGGACAATGGAGGATTGCAGGGGACGTTCAGCGATGGCACGGGGAGGGTGACTATGACGGGGGAGAACGGAGGAGGACGGAGAAGCACGGAGCAGGACAGGGGGAGCACAGAGGAGGATGGGGAGCACAGAGGAGCACGGAGCAGGATGGGGAAGCACAGAGGAGGACGCGGAGCACAGAGGAGCACGGAGCAGGACGGGGGGAGCACAGAGCAGAACTGGGTAAGCACAGAGGAGACTGGGGGAGCACAGAGCTGGATGGGGAAGCACGAAGCAGGACAGGGGGAGCATGGAGCAGGACGGCGGAGCACTGAGGAGGACGGGGAGGACAAAGAGCTGAGCCATACATAGAAGGATGGGACGGGGAGCCGAGCCATGCATACAGTGAGGGGGGAGATCCACACAGAGCAGGACAGGGATGAGGGGACAATGTACACCCGACTTATACTCGAGTCAATAAGATTACCCAGTTTTCCGTGGCAAAATTAGGGGCCTCAGCTTACACTCGGATCGGCTTATTCTCGAGTATATACGGTAGTTTAACATCGCCTTACCGTCAGTGAAAGTTAAGTGCTAACGGTTTTGCCCTACTTATTATATTGATTTTAGTTGTAAAATATTGTATTTATTCTCCTAAAGCATTGGGTTTTTCTTCTTAAAGCATTGCGGAAACTGTACGAAAGTGTCATGCACTACAGGTGTCAGGCTTCTGCCTTTTTTCTTTATGGCAAAAACTAAAAAAAAATATGTTTTATACTTTTTTTTTTAAAAAAAAAAAACAGGAACTGATTTAGAAATAAAATTAGAAATCCGAATTCTGTGATGGAGTTTCCAAACCCTGAGATCCAAGCCTGTTGATGACAGATAACAAGAGACGAAGGTCACATCAGAATTTCTCCTGTCAGTGGTACTCCTGGCGTGCTTTGGCAGTGAGGTAGTTCCTGGCACAGAAGCATTGATGTGCAGTGAGCCATAGCACTTACCTACTGTAGCTCCTTCATCTCCGCAGTTGGATGACCACTGATTTGAACTACTGCTATATTCAATTTATTTGCCATTACATTTTATTTTGGGAAAAACCTTTTAGTTATAGTCTTCAAGTAATATTTCTCTTTTCATCTTGCGAATGGTGGATGGTGATATAGTTTTTTTTTATCTATGCCATCACATGTCTAGGTTTAATCCAAGACTAAATATAGTAGACACTGACAACATTTTAATCTTACACTGATACATCTTCATACATAAAAGTTACAAGTTAAAATCATGGGCACTATACACATTCATTCTTCATTGCCATTGCCTATTGACTTACAGATAGGGTTACTTCTAGGTAAAATCTTTGTGTGCCTTTTCTTCAAATGTTGATATTATTTTTTGTAATGCTGTAATCCAGAAGTTAGCACCAATGTACTCATTTGGGCTTTTTTACTATTATTATGTACAATATATTACATTTTTTTGTGCATGTCAGTAAAATATTTTTTAACTTTTTTTGTGTTGAAATTTGAAAATAAATACAGATTTACTTCATGTTGTCCACAGATTATAGAAATACTAATGTTAAGCGTAATTAACAAATAACCAAGAGGTAGGGACATATTTCCTGAATTGTTCGTATGATGTAGCAGTCAGTGCACATGCATTTCGGAAGTAGTATTACACTGTACATTTGAGATGTAAATATTTCAAGAATTAAAAAAAAATATTAAAAAAAAAATATTTGACTGATTTAATTATTTTTTTTCTCTTCTCTAAAACTACCATAACTTACTGGCTGCTGTTAAAGGATAGACATATATCAGTTTTTCCCTGCTTTTTATTCATAGGAATCAAATGCAAGCAATGACGGTGGTGTGCCAAGTGCAAAAGCTTTAAAGGGAATCTGTCAGTAGGATCAATACCCACATTCATTTAAAATTGCCTCTGGAGGCAGATTCTCAGGGAGAACTCTGTCCGACCCATAGATCTTAAAAGTTCATTTACATTTTAAGAAAAATATGGATTTCTCTACAATAACACATCGGATTGCGGATTCTAGCTGCTGCACAATCCTTGGCCGTCTTTGCCTGAGTTTTTATTTCATATGCGCTAAATGTTTCCTAATGGTGAAAGGTCTGAACTGCAGGTGACCAGTTCGTCAGCAGAAGTCGTAGCCATACTGTTGTGCTTAGATGGAGTACGTGGTTTAGCACTGTCTTGCTGAAGTATGCAAGGCCTTCCCTGATGTCTGGATGGAATATAAACTGTTCTAAAACCTCCCATATAATGCTCAGCAATGACACTGCCTTTAAAGATGTGTAAGCTGCCCATGCCATAGGCACTAATGCAACCCTATACTATCAGAGATACAGGCTTTTGAACTGATAACAAACTTGATGGCCCCTCATCTTGAGTCCGCAGGACCTGGCATCAGGGGGGAAAGTGCGGAAAATAAGTATTTGATACACAGCTGATCTTGCATGGAGCCAAATCCATGATCTTGTGTTTTTTCCATTTAATAATTGTGCCAACAGTTGTTGCCTTCTCACCAAGTTACTTACAGTCCTATAGCTCATCCCAGCCTTGCGCAGGTCTACAATTTTGTCTCTGGTGTCATTAGACAGCTCTTTGGTCTTGGCCATGGTGGAGAGGTTGGAGTGCGATTGATTGAGTGTGTGGACAGGTAATGAGTTCAAACAGGTGGAGTTAGTACAGGTAAATGAGGGCAGAGTAGGAGGGCTTCTTAACCCCTTTACTCTCATGGGTTGTTTGCACGTTAATGACTGGGCCAATTTTTACAATTCTGACCACTGTCTCTTTATGAAGTTATAACTCTGGAACGCTACAACGGATCTTCGCAATTCTGAGAATGTTTTCTTGTGACATATTGTACTTGATGTTAGTGGTAAAATTTCTTCAATATAACTTGTGTTTATTTATGAAAAAATGGAAATATGGCGAAAATTTTGCAATTTTCAAACTTTGAATTTTTATTTCCTTAAAAGAGAGAAATATGTCACACAAAATAGTTAATAAATAACATTTCCCACGTCTACTTTACATCAGCACAATGTTTGAACCAAAATTTTTTTGTTAGGAAGTTATAAGGGTTAAAAGTTGACCAGCGATTTCTCATTTGTACAACAAAATTTACAAAACCATTTTTTTAGGGACCACCTCACATTTGAAGTACTCAAAACCACATTCAAGAAGTTTATTAACCCCTTCAGGTGCTTCACAGGAGCTGAAGCAACGTGGAAGGAAAAAATGAACATTTAACTTTTTAGTCACAAAAATGATCTTTTACAAACAATTTTTATATTTTCACAAGGGCAAAAGAAGAAAATGGACAGATAAAGTTATTGTGCAATTTCTCCTGAGTACGGCGATACCCCATATGTGGGGGAAAACTACTGTCTGGGCGCACGGCAGAGCTCGGAAGGGAAGAAGCGCCATTGGACTTTTTCAAACCAAAATTGGCTGGAATCAAGATTGAATGCCATGTCGCATTTGGAGACACCCTGATGTGCCTAAGCAGTGGAAATCCCCCACAAGTGACCCCATTTTGGAAACTAGACCCCTTAAGGAAGTTATCTAGATCTGTTGTGAGCACTTTGAACACCCAAGTGTTTCACTAAAGTTTATAATGCCAGGGCATGGAAAACAAAAAATCCAATTTTTTATTTTCCCAATGGTAACAGGAGAAATTAGACACCAAAAGTTGTTGTCCAATTGTCCTGAGTACTTTGATACCCCATATGTGGGAGAAAACTACTGTATGGGCACACGTTGAGGCTTGGAAGGGAAGTAGTGACATTTTGGAATGCACACTTTGATGGAATGGTCTGCGGGCGTCATGTCGCGTTTGGAGAGCCCCCAATTTTTTTATTCCCCAAGGGTAACAAAAGAAATTGTACCCCAAGAGTTATTGTGCAATTTGCCCTGAGTATGCTAATACATCATATGTGGGGGTAAACTACTGTTTGGGTGCATGGCAGAGATCGGAAGGGAAGGAGCTCCGTTTGACTTTTTCATCGCAGAATTGGCTGGAATTGAGATCAGACGCCATGTCACGTTTGGAGAGCTCCTGATGTGCCTAAACAGTGGAAACCCCCCCAATTCTAACTCCAACCATAACCCCAACACACCCCTAACCCTAATCCCAACCCTAACCATAACCCTAACCACAAACCTAACCCTAACACACCCCCAACCCTAATGGAAAAATGGAAATAAATTCAGTTTTTAAATTTTACTATTTTCCCTAACTGAGAGGGTAATAAAGGGGGTTTGATTTACTATTTATAGCGGTTTTTGATGATTGGCAGCTGTCACGCTAAAAGGCGCTTTTTATTGCACAAAATAGTTTTTGCATCACCACATTTTGAGAGCTATAATTTTTCCATATTTTGGCCCACAGTCATGTGAGGTCTTATTTTTTGCGGACGAGTTGACGTTTTTATTGGTACCATTTTTGGGCACATGACAATTTTTGATCGCTTTTTATTACGATTTTTTGGAGGCAGAATGAACAAAAGCCAGCAATTCAAGAATTTCTTTTGGGGGAGGCGTTTATACTGTTCTGCGTGTGGTAAAATTGATAAAGCAGTTTTATTCTTCAGGTCAGTACGATTACAGCAATACATCATTTGTATTTTTTTATGTTTTGGTGCTTTTATGCAATAAAAACAATTTTATATAAAAAATAATTATTTTTGCATCGCTTTACTCTGCGAGCTAAAATGTTTTTAATTTTTAGCTGATGATGCTGTATGGCAGCTCATTTTTTGCGGGGCAAGATGACGTTTTCAGCGGTACCATGTTTCTTTATGTCCGTGTTTTTGATCGCGTGTTATTCCACTTTTTGTTCGGCGGTATGATGATAAAGCACTGTTACTTTGCCTTGTTTTTTTTTGATTTTTTTAAGGGGTTCACTAAAGGGTGTGGTATAATGACTAATGTGGCAGCTAGGGGGCGCTGTATATGTTGCTCTAATTATGCATGGAGGCATGAGATGGATGGAAAACCAGTCCCTGGTATGGTGATAAATGGAAGGTATGTGTCGCAGAGCTCCTCTGTGCTGTAGGTCAGTAATGTTGTTCTGGGACTTGTAGTCCCATAAGAGTTCTGATTGTTGTTAAGGGTGAACCTACAGGGTTAGCTTGTGAGCTGGGTGGGACATGCTAACCACACATACACCGCCCACTGGTGGTGGGAGAATGAATGTTACATACTGGTGATTGTATGTGGTGAAGGACCTGTGATGAGGTCATGAACAGGTGACCAGACCATGTGCTTCATACCTTGGCTTGGGGAGTGGCTACAGGTATGAAAGGCAGTGTTGAGCACATGGAGAGGGAGATTGTGTGGGAGACTGGGAAGTGTCTCTGTAGTCTGTCTCAAGGAAGTCTGGCTGAGACAGGGGAGAGTGTGTCCTGCACAGGGCTGCCTGGAAGGTTCCTGGAAGGTCTGTCGGTGTTGGAGGATCCTGGGTTGGATCGTATTCCTGGAAGCATGTGGTGAGACTTGGAACTTGGTGGCCAGGGTGTTGGACGGGGGTCCTGAATAGCACCTGGACAGGACACATGGGTGTGCGGAGCCTGTGACGGTCCCACACTGAGAACCAGGCGGTTCTATTGAGGAGTTTGGCTGGAGTTAGCCTGGAAGTGACTTTTTGTTACTGTGTGTCAGTGAGCACCAGAAGCGAGTCCAGATAACCAGGGAAGGCACCTGGCGGTCCCTGCTGGCTTGCAGCCGCTTAGTCAAGCCCATCCCATGCAAGGGTGAGTCTGGGACCAGTAGTTTGCAAAGATGGAATGCATTTATGTTTTTGTCATGTTTTGTTACCTGGTCTTAAAGAGACAGTAAACCGTTGTTTTTGGACTTAATGCCTGTCTATTGCCTCATTACTGCGTGCCCGGCCTCGGCCTACCAGAGCGAATCCCTACAATTGGTGGAGTTAATGCGGGCATACGCAGTGAGGTCAGGCTGTTTTTTGTGGATGTTTTTTTCTCTGCATAACAAATGACCTGGTGAAGACGTCTGGCTGTAACCCGGTGGGGTTATGAAGGTGACATGCGGCTGGCTGTGACTCGTGGGGTCACGAAGGTGACAAGCGGCAAGACGGTGCAGCGGAAGCAAGCAGAGTCTTGTGGTAGCAGGAGCTACAGTGACTGTTGCAGCAAGAGGTTCTGCAGGAGCTGCAGTAACAGCCACAGCAGCTTATGAGCAGCATCTGGAGGTGCTGGTGGTTTGTGGCTGCAACGGAAGCGGCGGCAGTACCAGCAGGAGCTGGTGTGGTGTAATAGGACAGTGTGAACCAGGTCACACAGACTCTTAAAGGGCCAGTAACAGCCCAAAAGAAATAAAACTGTACTGAGGGGGTTGTGCCTAAGAAAACTGTGGGGGAGTCCACAGGTTGTATCCCAGAGTGGGGTGGTGGCCAAAAAAAGGGGCGGTAACCACCAGCAGGGATGGGAGGTAAAAAGGGGGTGGAGTATCCCAACGGAAAAGGGGAGGCAACATCAGATGGTTGCCAGGGGCAATCGTGCTATGTATGTCCAGTCTGTCATTTGAATTACCCTCCAGGTGAGAGGCTTCGTGGGTGTGCCCTGCTAATAAATGGTGAGGAGGAGGTACACGGTCTGGTCGATTCAGGAAGCTCGGTGACCCTAGTGAGGACTGCACTCGATAACTTTATAACCACAAGAAAGATCAAGGTCACCTGCATCCATGGGTCCACTAGAGACTATGTAGAGGTCTGTGTGATCCTAGAGACGGACAGGGACATTAAAAGACATAAGGCAGCTTTAGTTCCAAACTTAGCTTGTCCGGTGGTAATAGGCCGGGACTCTGGGCTGTTCTCAGAATTGTGGGAAGGGGGAGTTCCTCTACAGCCGCTGAATGGAGGGATCTGTACGGTTGGGGCGAGGTGTATTAGCACAGTAACTCCTCCCAAAGTGGACGGGTCTGACCAACTTGGTGACGTAGCAGACGGTGACACCAGTGGAAAGGGTGCGGCTACCCAACTGACAGACCTGAAGTCTCGTGATGGGTGCCAGGTGGGATGTGACTCTGACTCCGAGGGTGACTGTGACTCTAATAGAGAAAGGGAGTACAGTAAGGAAGGGCCCCACCAGGAGAAAAAATCCTCCCGTCGTCGGAGACATAAAGGGCGCAAGGCGCCGGAACACAGTGTATGTACTGAGGATGGTAATAAAGAAAAACCTATAACTGAGGCGATTGTGCAAGAAGTGAGTACTCTTCCAGACCCTGAAGAACCGGAGAGGGTGGAGCCTCAAGAAAGATTGACGAGGTCAGATATGGAAGGCGCCAACGCTGTACAGTTGGAGCAGGTGCGCCACCTGGAGACCGAGGTTGCGGCCATAAAGCAGAACATTGCTAAAAAATTGTCTGGTGAGAAGGAAAATTCTGCTGAGTTACAGGCTGAACTAAAGATCATTAAAGAGCGGGTCGAACAAGAAAAGGCCCTGAGACAAACTGCTGAGCAAAGAGTGGATGAGCTGGAGAATGAAGTCTCTGAGCTCAGAGATCACTTGGCAAAGTGGCAAAGTGTGAATAAGACCGTAAGGGAAGATGTGGAAGTGCTCAGAGAAGCAGTAAGAGGTCTTCTGCAGAAGGAGAAGTTGCGGGTTGAAGACGTACAGCGGCCATGCCGAGTGATGACCAGGCGGAAGTGCCAGTGCCTATCTTGGCAAGGAGCCTTGAAGAAGGTAAATATCAGGAGGATCTTGAACTAAGAGCTGAACAAGACGCTCATCTGGTCGTGGCAGAGGTCTTGGAGGAAGGGTCAGAGGTAAACCAGGAAGAGAAGGAGACTTCGCTCTTTAAGTGTGTGATAAAGGTACCTGCAGACATGCGAGAAGCCTGTGCCAGTGAGGGGGTGCATGAGGCCTTTAAAAAGGTGGTAAAAGCCGATAGTGTGAAGTGGGCACCCGAGACGAACCAGTTGGTGATCCTGGCAGAGGGGGAAGACACAGGGAAGCTAGTGGCTGTCCTGAAGGATATGCATCTGCAGTGTCTCCATGCGAAACAGATGATTATGTTGAGTAACATGAAAGCCGCTCGACGTCTGGAGCAGGCCAAGGAAGATCAAAATCGGCTGGGCTTGGCAGAAGAGGTAATTTCGGTACCCAGAAATCTGGTGGGGAGAGTCGTTGGAAGACTTGGAAAAGTGATGCAGGAGATGGTGGATAAATCCGGTGTAAGGAGAGTGAGGATTCCAGCGGATGGCGAGATCAAGGTGGCTGGAGAAGAAGAAGAAGACATGGTTCCATTTATTGGTGTGGGCTCAGTGGAGAGCCTGAAGAACATCCGAACGCTCCTGGAGTATCGAGTGATGTACCTACGAGAAGTAGAACAGCTGATCTGGAGAAGAAAGCGGATGAAGGAACGGCTACAGAAGTTGAAACAAAGACGGCGACTGCTTCCAGCCCAAGATATAGAGAGACAAGAGGCTTCTCTGGGGACTGGCAGTAGACGAGCTGAAACACTGAGGGGTAGAGATGACGATTCGGTTAGCTCAGGGCTGAGTGACCTAAGTGTGAGACCTAGTGACGAACAAAGGGATAGAGAGTCCGACTCAAATCAACTAGTGAGCTTGACTAGACGATGGACTCAGGACCACAACAACCGTAGGAGACGGTACTGGAGGGGTCTGGTGACACCGACGGAAAAACAAGGCAGACATTCTGACCGCTGGGGGCGGGGGAGGCCTAACCAAGAGGTAAGGTTGCAGGATGCCCGAAATCGACTGAGACGGTCCCCTCGACTTGTAGGGCAAGGTGACATGGGTGACCTGTCTCGGGGTTCTCGGGTTGAAACAGGTGTTCAACCTATGTGGTATAATGACTAATGTGGCACCTAGGGGGCGCTGTATAAGTTGCTTAAATTATGCCTGGAGGCATGAGATGTATGGGAAACCAGTCCCTGGTATGGTGCTAAATGGAAAGTATGTGTCGCAGAGCTATTCTGTGCTGTAGGTCAGTAAAGTTGTTCTGGGACTTGTAGTCCCATAAGAGTTCTGATTGTTGTTAAGGGTGAACCTACAGGGTTAGCTTGTGAGCTGGGTGGGACATGCTAACCACACATACACCGCCCACTGGTGGTGGGAGAATGAATGTTACATACTGGTGATTGTATGTGGTGAAGGACCTGTGATGAGGTCATGAACAGGTGACCAGACCATGTGCTTCATACCTTGGCTTGGGGAGTGGCTACAGGTATGATAGGCAGTGTTGAGCACATGGAGAGGGAGATTGTGTGGGAGACTGGGAAGTGTCTCTGTAGTCTGTCTCAAGGAAGTCTGGCTGAGACAGGGGAGAGTGTGTCCTGCACAGGCTGCCTGGAAGGTTCCTGGAAGGTCTGTCGGTGTTGGAGGATCCTGGGGTTGGATCGTATTCCTGGAAGCACGTGGTGAGACTTGGAACTTGGTGGCCAGGGTGTTGGACGGGGGTCCTGAATAGCACCTGGACAAGACACATGGGTGTGCGGAGCCTGTGACGGTCCCACACTGAGAACCAGGCGGTTCTATTGAGGAGTTTGGCTGGAGTTAGCCTGGAAGTGAGTTTTTGTTACTGTGTGTCAGTGAGCACCGGAAGCGAGTCCAGATAACCCGGGAAGGCACCTGGCGGTCCCTGCTGGCTTGCAGCCGCTTAGTCAAGCCCATCCCATGCAAGGGTGAGTCTGGGACCAGTAGTTTGCAAAGATGGAATGCATTTATGTTTTTGTCATGTTTTGTTACCTGGTCTTAAAGAGACAGTAAACCGTTGTTTTTGGACTTAATGCCTGTGTATTGCCTCATTACTGCGTGCCCGGCCTCGGCCTACCAGAGCGAATCCCTACAAGGGGTTAACTAATGGTACAGTTTTATAGGTCGGGTCGTTATGGACACGGCGATACTAAATATGTGTACTTTTATTGTACTTTTATAAAGAAATGAATTTATTGAGAATATTTTTTTTTTCTTTATTTAGGAATTTTTTTTTTAGTATTTTTACACATGTTTATTTATTTATTTTTTACTTTTTCACTTTGTCCCAGGGTGGGACATTACTGTATAGTGTCAGATCGCTGCCCGGACAGTTTGCACAGCACTCTGTCAGATCTGCACAGGCAGTGCAGGAGTCTTGTCAGTGCCTGCTCTCAGCAGGCACTGAGAAGCCACCTCCCTGCAGGACCCGGAAGGACCCCGCGGCCATCTTGGATCCGGGGGCCTGCAGGGAGGAGGCCCTCGGAAGAGCTCGATCACACCGCGCTGTTCTGAGGGTCTCAGGGAAGCACGCAGGGAGCCCCTACCTGCGCGATGCTTCCTTATGCCGCCGGGACACTGCGATCATGTTTGATCGTAGTGTGCCGGGGATAAAGTGCTGGGAGCGGTCTGTGACCACTCCTGGCACATAGTGCTGGGTGTCAGCTGTGATAATCAACTAACACCCGGCTGCGATCAGCTGCGCTCCCCCTGTGAGCACAACTGATCGCGTATGACGTACTATCCCGCCCCTGAGACTTTAGGTCCAGGTCACCTGGACGGGATAGTACGTCATATGTAGGAAAGGGGTTAAAGAAAAACTTAACAGGTCTATGATAGCCAGAATTCTTGCTGGTTGGTAGGTGATACTTAATACTTATTTCTTGCAATAAAATGCAATTTAATGATTTAAAAATCATACAATGTGATTTTCTGGTTTTTATTTTTAGATTCTGTCTCTCACAGTTGAAGTGTACCTACGATAAAAATTCCAGACCTCTCCATTTTTATAGGTGGAAAAACTTGCAAGATCGGCAGTGTATTAAACACTTATTTTCCCCACTGTAAATAGAAATCATGGGCCCTATAGCAGAAGTTTTAATTGGACACCCCCAACCAAAAAAAATTATATTCAGCAGGCCAGAGAAAAGTATGTCACAACGTTGCAGTCCTCACGAAGTAATTTCCTCCTACTGAAGCCTTAGATTCCCCCTAAATCTAACCCATAGAAAGTACCACACACATTATATGATACCCCCAAAGTGAATTCCTCAACAGCACCCTCCATACACATAGTATGTTGACCCTACAATACCCCACCTCAACTCGCCCTGCCCCAACAGTTTGATCCCCCAACTGTGACCCCTAAACAGTGCTCTATGCAGTATAATGGTCCTATATACAGTACAGTATAATGGTCCCACAACTCACCACACTGTATAAAGGACCCATTAGCCCTCCAAATAGTATAATGGCCCCCACACAGCTCTCCTCACAGTATGATGGACCCCACACAAACTTTCACACTGTATGATTGTTGAATACAGTATAATGAAACTCACATAGCCCAATCTAAAGTATAAAGGCTTTCACATATCCCTCCAACTATTATAATGGCCCCCACATAGTCCTTTATATAGTATACTGGACCCTATAGTCCTCCATATAGTATAATGTGCCCCATAGTCATCCATATAGCAGAATGCAATCCCAGGGTTCTCTATATAGCATAATGCACCCCATAGTCCTCCATACAGTATAATGCACCACATAGTCCTCCATATAGTATAATGCACCCCCAATAGTCAATCTTATAGTATAATGCCTTCCAAATAGTCCACTTTATAGTGCCATGCACTCCCCATAGTTCTCCATATAGTAAAATGCACTCCCCATAGTCCTCAGTATAGTATAATGCACTTCATAGTCTTCTATATAGTATAATGAACTCACCATAGTCTTCCATATAATATAATGCATTCCCCAGAGTCCTCCATATAGTATAATGCATTCCCCATAGTTCTACATACTGTGG
Organism: Oophaga sylvatica; assembly: GCA_033576555.1. NCBI lineage: Eukaryota > Metazoa > Chordata > Amphibia > Anura > Dendrobatidae > Oophaga > Oophaga sylvatica. Next base: position 277,404,467 of record JARQOD010000003.1, on the reverse strand, counting down.
GGAAATAAGTATTTGATCCCTTGCTGATTTTGTAAGTTTGCCCACTGACAGACATGAACAGTCTATAATTTTAAGGGTAGGTTAATTTTAACATTGAGAGGTAGAATATCAAAAATAAAATCCAGAAAATCACATTGTATAAATAATAAAAATTTATTAGCATTTTTCAGTGAGAAATATGTATTTGATCCCTCTGGCAAACAAGACTTTACACTTGGTGGCTAAACCCTTGTTGGCAAGCACAGCAGTCAGACTTTTGTAGCTGATGATGAGGTTTGCACACATGTCAGGAGGAGTTTTGGTCCACTCCTCTTTGCAGATGATCTCTAAATCATTATGATTTTGAGACTGTCGCTTGGCAACTTTGCGCTTCAACTCCCTCCATACGTTTTGTA
>JARQOD010000003.1:277371387-277403972 GCA_033576555.1 Oophaga sylvatica | reverse complement strand
CCATCAGAAAGGGTTAACAGGTTACAGGTCGCAGAGAGCTAATAATGCTGTCTCAGACCTGTATTCCCCTGAATGAATCAGTTACTCTCCCAGCGAAAGGAGAGGAATAGATTCATGAATGGAGCTTAATTGATTTATTACAACTTTCACTTGAGTGACCTGACCTAAGGTGAAAGTGGATACAATCAATTAAGCTTCATTCATGAATCACATCCTCTCCTGTCGGCAGGAGATAAGCTCATTCATTCAGGAGTAGTGTTGAGCGATACGATACTGCAAATATCGGGTATCGGCCGATATTAGCTGTATCGGGCTTTCGATTCCGAATACCGATATTTTCGTCATATCAAGTACCGGAATCGGATTTGTCACTGTCACTGTGAGTGTCCGTCGGTCGGGTCTGTCAGGAGTCAGCGGCACTTACCTGGCAGAAGATCTCCGGCGGTCACGTCCTGGACTGCTTGATGGCCGCCATTATCTTCTCCCTGGCGGTCACATGCAGTTTTTCGCGATAACTGCAGTGACTGCAGGGTAATTCCGGCCGTAAACCAGTCCGATGACGTCACCGCCGGGGAAGCAGGTAATCAGCTGTGCTGCGCCGGGATGACAGGCTCTGCCTGTCATTCTGATGTAGCAGAGCTGGATCGTCGTGGGACACTCGTTACTATGGACTGCGTCGGTCAGGTGGTATACTTTTTTTTTTTTTTTCATTTTTTTACAGGAGATCGATGGCGTCGCAGGATGAGACTGTAATAAAAGTAATGAAAACTGTGTTTTGTTTTTTTTTATTAAATTAAAAAACTTTTTTATGAACATTCACCCGTCCGGGTACATCAACAATTTAACTATTTACATACAGGGACCCTGTCCGGGTTATATATAATTCTTTGGCAGGGGTGTTCCAGGTACCACCTGGTACTCTTCTGATGCTTGCCAAACATCCGAGACACCAAGGACCACCAGGACCTGATGACGTCGTGTGGCCTGTACAGTCAAGTCGTGACCCGCTATCTGGGTCTGTGTGGCCACCTCTTTCATCTCCATCCGGGTCTGAAACCCTATGTCCCGGACTGAACGAACCCCAGGGGGCCTAACAGGCGCCGGGTACGGGCCAGCTATACTTATCATGTCCATAGCTGGGGCTGCTGAGGAGACCACTGAGGGAGGCTGGGGAGATTTACGGCGTGGGGTGGGCACTTTTGCAGAGGCCTGGATGTGGGAGGCTGAAGGCTCCGAGGGTCTCACAGGTTCCTGACACTCTGGGGAGTAGGGGTCGCACCTGGTAACATTTAGGGCGTACCATCCATTGTAACCCCAGTGTCGGGTGTAAGTCACCAAGTCTCCTGGCAACAGGTCCCTCCCCGGGTGTCCTTCTGGGAGGTGAGCCTCCACGTCCCGCCAGTTCACAAAAACTTCTAAATAAAGTCCAGGCTCCTGGATGAAGCCCCAACCACCTTTCAATTTAAAGCTCCGTACTGCACCCTTACGCCGCGGCTCCCACAGGGTTCCTTTATCTTTTCTCATCCGGTCCTTATCTGCCCGGTCCTTCTCCAGGTTATGTTGCCGAAGCTTTTGGGTTTCTCGCTGCTCCCTTTGTCGCTCTGCTTCCCGCTCCCAACGTCTCCACTCTTCCTCCTGACGCCGGTTGTAATTCTCCTCCACCAGCTGCTCCATGTCTCCACCATCAAATGCCAGCTTACAGTGTCCGGTTTGCGGCAGCTCTCCTGGCGCCCCCCAGTCCTGGCGGCGCTCACCTGCGGAGGAAGCAGCCGGCTCTGGAACAGATGACAGTCGGGCTTCGGTACAGGCAGGTAGTGCTCTGGTGCCTGCGCGGCCTCCTCCATGAGGACGGGTGTCGCTTCTTCTGTCTCAGCGACGGAGGCAGACAGCGGGATCTGGGGTGCTGCCGGTGCAGAGTTTTTTGCACGAACGGGTGCCTCCACTGCGACAACGTCAACCGGATCACATTGCAAGGGCTGGGATGCCCGCACGGACTCCTCTACTAGAACGGGTGCCTCACCTTCCGGTACAGACACTTCAGGTAAGAGGGATTGGCGCCACTCCAAGTTTAGTTTTAGGGCACGCCAGCTGGCTTCCATCCTGGCGACCTCCTCCCGGTGCCGGGCCAGGCCTCTTAGGGTATCCTCCGCTTCTTGCAGCGTAGGAGGGTTTCCAGGCCGGGTGCCCAACGGTGGTTCCGTGGCGATCGGGTCGCTTCCGTGGGGGGAGAGCTCTGACTGCTCCATCCCTTCACACTTCTGCTCGTGTCCATTAGCCATCTCTGCCAAGTCACATGTGTCATTAGCATCTGGAGAGGGCCCCTCTTTTGTAGGGAGGCGGGACCTTCGTGTTAGTTTCCGCACACTGAGGAGGATGAGGAGGCGGAACTGAAGAGCTGTGGGGCACGATCTTACATTGCAGTACCATTTACAGTGGTCGGCCATCGTTTTTGCGCCACTGAGTGAGTGTACACCCACGAAGAGCACGCCCTTCTTCTTCACCAGTGCCTCGTCGTGACGCAGATATGGCGGAAAAATGGCAAATACATTCTCTGATGATTTTAGCAATTCTCAAGCACAAAACCAGTTCAATTCAGGCACACAGGACTCGCTTATAGCGAGCTACAGAATCCTGTTCGTGACGCCCAAGTTGAGTCGCACAGAGCCAGAGGTTTTGGGGTACTCGGCACCGAGCCCGTCGACTTCTATGGGGTATGTCACGGCTTTACCCGGCAATTGAATCAGAGGCTATTTTACTATGTAGAAGTGTATAAACTATAAATATATGTATATATATATGTCACAATGACATGTATATATATATATATATATATGTATTCTATGTGTGTATATTTTGTGTTTACAACGAAAGAAAGGGTTTTTTTTGTTGCGATATTTTGTTCCCATAGACTTACATGGGACTTCCGGTATCAGAATCGGATATCGACGATATTTAGTGATATCGGTGATACCATTTCGATACGATATTTTTAGATATCGAGCAGTATCGCTCAACACTATTCAGGAGCTATCAGATGAGCACGCAGGATTACTTGCGCTGCTTATCTGATTGCTAGTAGTTAACCCTTTGTGAAGGATTACATCGTGGGACGTGACAGATTGCCAGATAGGTAAGAATAATGTTGTTTTATTATTTTATATTTATTTTAAAAGAACAAGGGCTTCGAACGGATTAAGACTTAAATAAAAGATGGTCAAAAATATGTGTTTTTATTTCATTAAAATTATTTATTCTTAAACTGTGTGTGTTTTTTTATTTACTTCAATAGTATTAATAATTGATATTTGTCTAATTGACAGCTCTCAATTATTAACCTGCCTTAAGGTCACCTTTCAATACTAAGGTGACATTAAGGTGAGATTATTAACCCATTCGCCACCGCTACAGGGCAATGGGAATAGACGGGCAAAGTGCCAGAAAGGGCGAATCTAATTATAGATTTGCCCTTTCTGGGGTGTCTGGGGGCAGATGTTAGTAGCCAGGGGGGGCACAAAAAAAATGTACCCTCCCTAGGCTATTATTTGCCCCCACTCGCTTGCTTTGTCTGTCTGGTGGAGAAAATACAGCGGGAGCCCACGCATTTTTTTGTCAACGAATTTACACCTTTAATTAACCCCTACATGTCTGAAATTTAGCACAAGTACACTCATGTAATTGTAAGTTCTAAACAAATATCAAAATACAGGAAATGACATGGTTAACTGTGTGGAAACAATGTATCATTTCATGTCGGCTTCTGTGATTTCACAAAAGCCGGCAATTGAATTAGCGGCTATTACAGTATGTAGAAGTCTAGGAAATATAAATATATATATATATATACATGTCACAATTACATATATATATATACATATATATATATGTATATATATATATATGTATTCTATGTGTGTATATCTATTCTTTCTATTCTTTATTAAAGCTGTCAGTGTGATTTTACAGTATAGCCGGGATGAATTGCCGGCTTTTCTAAAGGACACCGATGCGATTTCATCGCAAGTCACACATGCAGTCCGTTTGTAATCAGATTTTTCATCGCACCCATAGACTTGCATTGGCGATAGTCGACCCACAATCGGTGCCAATCGCAGCATGCTGCGATTGCACACGGACGTTTTAAAACGGACCACAAAAAATCTGATACTGGGAGCTGCTCCATAGATTAACATAGGGCAGACTGCAATACGATATTTCATCGCATTGCAGTCGTCCGATTCTGTCACCAGTGTGACGCCGGCCTTAGTTTTTGTGTACTTCTGAATGACGCCATTCGTTTTAAAATTCCAAGTGAGGAAATCTGGAGATAAATACGCATTTCCAACATTGTTTTTCTGCTTTTATTTTTACGCGTTAAAAAATGACCTGTAACCATAATTCTCCAGGTCCATAGGATTACAGAGTTACTAAACATCTAGAGTTTTTTCTTTAAAACAAAAATATGAATAAAAAAAAGAACAAAAAATGAGTTTGTGTGTCCCGTAACTTTTGTATATTACCTTAAATGAAGCTGTGTTGGTGCTTGTCTTTTGCGTGACGAGCTGGTGTTTTTATTTATACTATTTTGTGGTCCATACTTAACTTCGTCCGCTTTTCATCACTTTTTTGTATTTTGGCAGCGACTGATAAAATGCAAGTGTGTTTTGTTCTTCTTTTCTCATTACAGCGTTTACTCTTTAGCTTCAGAATTTTTATATCTTGATAGATCGGACTTTTCTGGACCCATCATTACCAATTCTTTATATTTTTCCATTTCTTAATGTTTTTTATTATTATTGATTTGGGTTTTTACATTTTTAAACCTTTTTTCCCACTTTTCTTTCCATTTTTACGTAGGAGCCTTACGCCTGCGATCATCTGATCACTCTGTTCAGTATGAGCACAATGTAAGCCCATACTTGCCACTTCTCAGGTCTGTAGCCATCTCCCCCTCCAGGGACAGAACAATGACTGCTCCTCATGTGAATAAGTACAATAGATAATCTGCAGTGAGGATACCAATCCTGTCTACATGATTTCACACAAAAAGTCCTGTTGTGTATTCCTGTTCTCCAAATAATTATTCAGCGTAGGAATTAAAAAATAATAGAAAAATAAAAAAATGACTTGCGCTAGCCGGGACTCGAACCCGGGTCGCAAGAATGGGAATCTTGCATGATACCCCTACACTACTAGCGCTGCTGGCACAGACTCCTTCTCCTGGAAACTTGTCTGTGATTGTGCAAGGAAAGATACAGCATAGCACGCGGTGAGGAGCGGAGTGACTGAGGGAGATTCAGTATCACACACACTTTGCCATACACCATGTCTTTACAAAGCGCCAATAATTGCAAATCTGAGAGAAAACGTTTAGCAGAAATAAAAAAAAAATATGAAAAGTGAATGAAGGCCCCAGCGAGATTTGAACTCGCGACCCCTGGTTTACAAGACCAGTGCTCTAACCCTGAGCTATGGAGCCCTGCTCAGCCCACACGCCGATTTTTGCCTTTCTATTATGTATCAGTGCAGCAGAAGTGCGCGGAGACTGATGATAATCGTGTGATGTTCTCAAGAAACAATCCATTGTCTTTACGAATCTCTTAAGAAACTACTGCACTCAACGTAGTCCTGTCATTTTACTGTGACTTGAACAATAGATTCCTGGGCGTATGCCTCAAGCAAAATGGTGTCTTACAGCTGTGTGCAACCTCGAAATTGGGGTCGCAAAGATCGCACTGTAGAACAGCAGCTGGCTCCCCTTAGCCTCAGTCAGTGAGAGAGGAGCAGCGCTGTCCCCATACCATGAATGCAAACGGCCGGGCAGCCCTGGGCTCCGCCGCTCCAGCCTCTGCCTGTGACTCCGGGCTGAGGCTCAGTTTCTCCGGTGTGTGAGGCGTATGCTGTGTGAGGGGCACTGCCACCTGTGCAGGGCGGTGTGACGCGTCTGCTGTGTGAGGGGCACTGCCACCTGTGCAGGTCGGTGTGACGCGTCTGCTGTGTGAGGGACACTGGCACCTGTGCAGGGCGGTGTGACGCGTATGCTGTGTGACGCGCACTGGCACTGCCACCTGTGCAGGGCGGTGTGACGCGTCTGCTGTGTGAGGGGCACTGCCACCTGTGCAGGTCGGTGTGACGCGTCTGCTGTGTGAGGGGCACTGGCACACGTGCAGGCAGGTGTGACGAGTATGCTGTGTGACGCGCACTGCCACCTGTGCAGGGCGGTGTGACGCGTCTGCTGTGTGAGGGGCACTGCCACCTGTGCAGGTCGGTGTGACGCGTCTGCTGTGTGAGGGGCACTGGCACACGTGCAGGCAGGTGTGACGAGTATGCTGTGTGACGCGCACTGCCACCTGTGCAGGGCGGTGTGACGAGTATGCTGTGTGACGCGCACTGCCACCTGTGCAGGCAGGTGTGTGCTGAGTGTTAGGTGCACTGGCACATGTACAGGGAGACGTGTGCTGTGTGTGAGGGACACTGGCACATAGTGAGGTGTATGCTGTGTGAGGGGCACTGGCACCTGTGCAGGGCGGTGTGACGCGTATGCTGTGTGACGCGCACTGGCACTGCCACCTGTGCAGGGCGGTGTGACGCGTCTGCTGTGTGAGGGGCACTGCCACCTGTGCAGGGCGGTGTGACGCGTCTGCTGTGTGAGGGGCACTGCCACCTGTGCAGGGCGGTGTGACGCGTCTGCTGTGTGAGGGGCACTGCCACCTGTGCAGGGCGGTGTGACGCGTCTGCTGTGTGAGGGGCACTGCCACCTGTGCAGGTCGGTGTGACGCGTCTGCTGTGTGAGGGACACTGGCACACGTGCAGGCAGGTGTGTGCTGAGTGTTAGGTGCACTGGCATATGTACAGGGAGACGTGTGCTGTGTGTGAGGGACACTGGCACATAGTGAGGTGTATGCTGTGTGTGAGGCGTATGCTGTGTGAGGGACACTGGCACATGTGCAGGTCGGTGTGACGCGTCTGCTGTGTGAGGGGCACTGGCACACGTGCAGGCAGGTGTGACGAGTATGCTGTGTGACGCGCACTGCCACCTGTGCAGGGCGGTGTGACGAGTATGCTGTGTGACGCGCACTGCCACCTGTGCAGGCAGGTGTGTGCTGAGTGTTAGGTGCACTGGCACATGTACAGGGAGACGTGTGCTGTGTGTGAGGGACACTGGCACATAGTGAGGTGTATGCTGTGTGAGGGGCACTGGCACCTGTGCAGGGCGGTGTGACGCGTATGCTGTGTGACGCGCACTGGCACTGCCACCTGTGCAGGGCGGTGTGACGCGTCTGCTGTGTGAGGGGCACTGCCACCTGTGCAGGGCGGTGTGACGCGTCTGCTGTGTGAGGGGCACTGCCACCTGTGCAGGGCGGTGTGACGCGTCTGCTGTGTGAGGGGCACTGCCACCTGTGCAGGGCGGTGTGACGCGTCTGCTGTGTGAGGGGCACTGCCACCTGTGCAGGTCGGTGTGACGCGTCTGCTGTGTGAGGGACACTGGCACACGTGCAGGCAGGTGTGTGCTGAGTGTTAGGTGCACTGGCATATGTACAGGGAGACGTGTGCTGTGTGTGAGGGACACTGGCACATAGTGAGGTGTATGCTGTGTGTGAGGCGTATGCTGTGTGAGGGACACTGGCACATGTGCAGGGCGGTGTGACGCGTCTGCTGTGTGAGCGGCACTGCCACCTGTGCAGGTCGGTGTGACGCGTCTGCTGTGTGAGGGGCACTGGCACACGTGCAGGCAGGTGTGACGAGTATGCTGTGTGACGCGCACTGCCACCTGTGCAGGCAGATGTGTGCTGAGTGTTAGGTGCACTGGCACATGTACAGGGAGACGTGTGCTGTGTGTGAGGGACACTGGCACATAGTGAGGTGTATGCTGTGTGTGAGGCGTATGCTGTGTGAGGGACACTGGCACATGTGCAGGCAGGTGTGTGCTGAGTGTTAGGTGCACTGGCACATGTACAGGGAGACGTGTGCTGTGTGTGAGGGACACTGGCACATAGTGAGGTGTATGCTGTGTGTGAGGCGTATGCTGTGTGAGGGACACTGGCACATGTGCAGGCAGGTGTGTGCTGAGTGTTAGGTGCACTGGCACATGTACAGGGAGACGTGTGCTGTGTGTGAGGGACACTGGCACATAGTGAGGTGTATGCTGTGTGTGAGGCGTATGCTGTGTGAGGGACACTGGCACATGTGCAGGCAGGTGTGTGCTGAGTGTTAGGTGCACTGGCACATGTACAGGGAGACGTGTGCTGTGTGTGAGGGACACTGGCACATAGTGAGGTGTATGCTGTGTGTGAGGCGTATGCTGTGTGAGGGACACTGGCACATGTGCAGGCAGGTGTGTGCTGAGTGTTAGGTGCACTGGCACATGTACAGGGAGACGTGTGCTGTGTGTGAGGGACACTGGCACATAGTGAGGTGTATGCTGTGTGTGAGGCGTATGCTGTGTGAGGGACACTGGCACATGTGCAGGCAGGTGTGTGCTGAGTGTTAGGTGCACTGGCACATGTACAGGGAGACGTGTGCTGTGTGTGAGGGACACTGGCACATAGTGAGGTGTATGCTGTGTGTGAGGCGTATGCTGTGTGAGGGACACTGGCACATGTGCAGGCAGGTGTGTGCTGAGTGTTAGGTGCACTGGCACATGTACAGGGAGACGTGTGCTGTGTGTGAGGGACACTGGCACATAGTGAGGTGTATGCTGTGTGTGAGGCGTATGCTGTGTGAGGGACACTGGCACATGTGCAGGCAGGTGTGTGCTGAGTGTTAGGTGCACTGGCACATGTACAGGGAGACGTGTGCTGTGTGTGAGGGACACTGGCACATAGTGAGGTGTATGCTGTGTGTGAGGCGTATGCTGTGTGAGGGACACTGGCACATGTGCAGGCAGGTGTGTGCTGAGTGTTAGGTGCACTGGCACATGTACAGGGAGACGTGTGCTGTGTGTGAGGGACACTGGCACATAGTGAGGTGTATGCTGTGTGTGAGGCGTATGCTGTGTGAGGGACACTGGCACATGTGCAGGCAGGTGTGTGCTGAGTGTTAGGTGCACTGGCACATGTACAGGGAGACGTGTGCTGTGTGTGAGGGACACTGGCACATAGTGAGGTGTATGCTGTGTGTGAGGCGTATGCTGTGTGAGGGACACTGGCACATGTGCAGGCAGGTGTGTGCTGAGTGTTAAGTGCACTGGCACATGTACAGGGAGTCGTGAGCTGTGTGTGAGGGACACTGGCACATAGTGAGGTGTATGCTGTGTGTGAGGCATATGCTGTGTGTGAGGAACACTGGCACATGTACAGGGAGACGTGAGCTGTGTGTGAGGGACACTGGCACATAGTGAGGTGTATGCTGTGTGTGAGGCGTATGCTGTGTGAGGGACACTGGCACATGTGCAGGCAGGTGTGTGCTGAGTGTTAGGTGCACTGGCACATGTACAGGGAGACGTGTGCTGTGTGTGAGGGACACTGGCACATAGTGAGGTGTATGCTGTGTGTGAGTCGTATGCTGTGTGAGGGACACTGGCACATGTACAGGGAGACGTGTGCTGTGTGTGAGGAACACTGGCACATACATAGGGAAGTGTGTGAGGCGTATGCTGTGTGTGAGGGACACTGGCACATAGGGATGTGTGTGAGGCGTATGCTGTGTGTGAAGGACACTGGCACATACATAGGGACCTCATTATGTATGTGTCAGTGTCCCTCACACACACCTGTGTGAGGCATATGCTGTGTGTGAGGGAAACTGGCACATACATAGGGAGATGGGTGAGGGAAACTGGCACATGTACAGGCAGAGCCGCCATGAGGGCATTACTGCCCTGACTCAGTGGCGTATGATGTCATTGTCATTCGCCGGCGAGTCCGCGCTTGAAGTGCCTAGAGGGATCATCGCCTCAGGATCGCTGCCTTTTAAGGAGAAAGTTTTTTATTTTTATTGAAAAACCGCAATATGGACTATGTGTCTCCATACTGCCCTGGGCAGAATGGAGACATGGGGGCAGAATGGAGACACAAGGGACAGGATGGAGACACAAGGGGCAGGACGGAGACACGGGGGTAGAATGGAGACACGAGGGCAGGATGGAGAATGGAGACACGGGGCAGAATAGAGACACGGGGCAGCGTGGAGACACGGGGTAGGATGGAGACACAAGGGGCAGGATGGAGACACGGGGCAGAATGGAGACACGGGCAGAATGGAGACACGGGACAGGATGGAGACATGGTGCCGGATGGAGACAGATGGGGCAAGATGGAGACAGATGGTGCAGGATCATAGTGCAGGATGGAGACAGATGGGGCAGGATAGAGACAGATCGGGTAGGATCATGGAACAGATGGGGCAGGATCATGGAACAGATGGGGCAGGATCATGGAACAGATGGGGCAGGATCATGGGACTGATGGGGCAGGATCATGGGACAGGATCATGGAACAGATGGGGCAGGATCATGGGGCAGGATGGGACATCACATGGGGGCAGAATGGGTACTCATGAGGGCAGGATGGGAGAAAATATGGCTGGAGCCAGGAATGAGACACACAGAGGCCAAGATGGGGGATAGTATTACCATTGGGGCTAATTAAGGGATATTATTACTGCATTGATGTATTTATTTTATTTTTTGAGGATACTGTTTTAAATGGGGGTGGCGGACCTGTTACTGTGCAGAGCGACACTATGTCGCCTTTTTTTCTTCATCTGGTGTAGTTTAGAAGTTGGGAAAATAAGCTATGTGTTCTGCAAGCGGAGCTCTAGATAACTTATTTCCTTTAGAGACGATTCCTGGCTGGAAGAAATTATGAAGGATGCTGGATGAAGATGAAAAGCGAAGATAAAGGACTTCACCTACAGACGTCACTGGTGAGTCAGTGTGTTACCTGTACACTGACACTATACACTGTATACTATATACAGTGGTCCTGTGTACAATGTCACCAGTGATCACTGTATTACCTTTACACTGACACTATATACAGAGCTCCTGTGTATAATGTAATTGATCACTGTATAACCTGTACAATATATACAGCGCTCATGTGTATAATGTCACTGGTAATCACTGTATTACCTGTACACAGACGCTGCATACTAAGTACAGATCTCCTGTGTATAATGGCACTTATGGTGATATAAGTATTGTGTTTTTTGTTATTAATGATCAGTATTGTAGTTATCAGTCACTGTGGTGGTAATATGTTGTCCGGCCATGGTGTGGCGGTATTTGTTCCTTGTATGTGCTATTATTTGGTCACTATGCGGTGGTAATATGTGGTTTAGTAATGGTGCGGTGGTATATGTCCCTTGTATGTGATATTATTGGTCATTTTAAAAATTGAAAAATGAATTAAAAATACCTAAATTGTATTGGATATTTTAATAAATGTTTAACCACTTACCGACATCGGGCGTAATAGTACACCGATGTCGGTATCCCTACCTTTGATGTGGTCTTCGGCGGTAAGCCCACATCTTTCCGAGATATGTCAGCTGTTTTGAACAGCTGACATGTGCCCCCAATAGCCGCGTGTGGAATCACGATCCACCTGTGACTATTAACTAGTTAAATGCCGCTGTCAAAAGCTGACAGCGGCATTTAAATGGCGCTTCCGGCCATCGGGCCGGAAATCCGCTCACCGGTGACCTGCGTTGATCCGCGTCACGTGGTCTCCTGGAAACCTCTATGGTTGTCAGTGCCTCCTTGCTATGAGCGCCACCCAGTGGTCGGCGGTCACAGCAAGTAATTGTGCTACATAGAGGCGATCTCATCGCCTCTATGTAGCAGAGGCGATCGAGTTGTGCCAGCTTCTAGTCTCCTATGGAGACTATTGAAGTATGCCAAAAGTGAGAAAAAAAGTTTAAAAATATAAAAAAATATAAAAGTTTTAATCACCCCTTATTTCGCCCCATTCAAAATAAAAAAAAATCAAACATACACATATTACCGTAAGTATAGCCATGTTCAGAATAGCCCGATCTATCAATTAAAAAAAGGATTAACTAAATCGCTAAACGGCGTAGCGAGACAAAAATTCAAAACGCCAAAATTAAATTTTTTGGTCGCAATGCAATAACGGGCGATCAAAAGATTGTTTCTCCACCAAAATGGTATCACTAAAAACGTCAGCTCGGCGCGCAAATAATACACCATCACCCAACCCGAGATCACGAAAAATGGAGACGCTATGGATATCGGAAAATGGCACCATTTTTTTTTTTTTTAGCAAAGTTTTGAATTTTTTTTCACCACTTATATAAAAAAGAACCTAGACATATTTGGTGTCTATGAACTTGTAATGACCTGGAGAATCATAAGGGAAGGTCAGTTTTAGCATCTAGTGAACCTAGCAAAAAAGCCAAACAAAAAACAAATGTGGGATTGCACTTTTTTTGCAATTTCAACGCACTAGGAATTTTTTCCCATTTTTGTGTACACAACATGGTAAAACCAATGGCGTAGTTCAAAAGTACAACTCATCCCACAAAAAACAAGCCCTCACATGGCTATATTGACGGAAAAATAAAAAAGTTATGGCTCTGGGAAGGAGGGACGTGATAAACGAAAACGCAAAACCGAAAAAAGCTCCGGTCATGAAGGGGTTAATAGGTTAGAGTAGAATAGGGCCCGGCAAAAAGAGTTTACCTTGTCATGGTGTCGGCTTCAAAAATCTTTTAGTCAAAACAAATGCTGCTGGCTATATGTGTTATCTGGTAATGGGGACTGTTAATGTGTGCTTGGTGAGAAGTGGAGTTTTTCCAAGAGAGAGAGGTGGGACTGTGGACAGTTCAAGGGGTGGAGCCTGGCCGGAGTCTCAAGGGATCCCAAAAATTTTGCCAATATGGGGCCCCGAAATTCCTAGTGGCAGCCCTGTGTACAGTGAGGTGTGTAAGGCTTGTGCTGTATGTGAGAGGCACTGGCACATGCAGAGAGGTGTGTGAGGCGCATGCTGTTTGTGAGGGGTACTGACACATGTACAGGGAGGTGTGTGAGGCATATGCTGTGTGTAATGGGCACTGGCACATGTACAAGGAAGTGTGGAAGGCAGAACTCGTGTACGAGGCAGAACGTTTACCTCGTCCCAGCACTGCAGCCTCTGTCTGTTTTCAGCTCTTGGTCAGTGACCCTGAGTTTTAATATGCGATGTTGTGGACAACAGTAAGATATAGTGCAGCTGGCTTTTTCTAAGATATACAGTGGATACGGAAAGTATTCAGACCCCTTTAAATGTTTAACTCTTTGTTTAATTGCAGCCATTTGGTAAATTCAAAAAAGTTAATTTTTTTCACATAAATGTACACTCTGCACCCTATCTTGACTGAAAAAAAACAGAAATGTAGAATTTTTTGCAAATTTATGAAAAAAGAAAAACTGAAATATCACATGGTCATAAGTATTCAGACCCTTTGCTCAGTACTGAATAGAAGCACCCTTTTGAGCTAGTACAGCCATGAGTCTTCTTGGAAATGATTCAACAAGTTTTTCACACCTGGATTTGGGGATCCTCTGCCATTCTTCCTTGCAAATCCTCACCACTACCGGAGATATTGCCTCAACCAACACCGGAACTGCTGCAACCCCCCGACCTACTGTCTCCTGCCTCACAATCCTGTAGAATGTAAGCCCGAAAGGGCAGGGTCCTCTCCCCTCTGTATCAGTCTGTCATTGTTAGTTTGTTGACTGTAAGTGATACCTGTAATTTGTATGTAACCCCTTCTCATGTACAGCACCATGGAATCAATGGTGCTATAGAAATAAACAATAATAATAATCCTCTCCAGTTCCCTCAGGTTAGATAGTGAACGTTGGTTGACAGCCATTTTCAGGTCTCTCAAGAGATGCTCAATTGGGTTTAGGTCAGGGCTCTGGCTGGGCCAGTTAAGAATGGTCACAGAGTTGTTCTGAAGCCACTCCTTTGTCATTTTAGCTGTGTGCTTAGGGTCATTGTCTTGTTGGAAGGTGAACCTTCAGCCAAGCCTGATGTCCAGAGCACTCTGGAAGAGGTTTTCATCCATGATACCTCTGTACTTGGCCGCATTCATGTTTCCTTCAATAACAACCAGTTGTCCTGTCCCTGCACCTGAAAAATACCCCCATAGCATGATGCTGCCACCACCATGTTTCAGTGTTGGGATTGTATTAGGCAGGTAATAAGCAGTGCCTGGTTTTCTACACACATACCGCTTAGAATTATCACCAAAAAGTTCTTTGTCTCATTAGACCAGAGAATCTTATTTCTCATAGTCTGGGAGTCCTTCATGTGTTTTTTAGCAAACTCTATATGGGTTTTCATATATATGTCTGGCACTGAGGAGAGGCTTCCGTCGGGCCACTCTGCCATAAAGGCCTGACTGGTGGAGGGCTGCAGTGATAGTTGACTTTGTGGAACTTTCTCCCATTTCCCTACTGCATCTGTGGAGCTCGGCCACTGATCTTGGGGTTCAAGTCTCACCAAGGCTCTTCTCCCACGATTGCTCAGTTTGGCTGGACGGCCTGGTCTTGGAAGACTTCTGGTGGTCCCAAACTTCTTCAATTTATGGATTATGGAGGCCACTGTGCTCATAGGAACCTTGAGTACTGCAGAAATTCTTTTGTAACCTTGAAACCTGTGCCTTGCCACAATTCTGTCTCTGAGGTCCTTGGCCAGTTCCTTTGACCACATGATTCTCATTTGGTCTGACATGCACTGTGAGCTGTGAGGTCTTATATAGACAGGTGTGTGCCTTTACAAATCAAGTCCTATCAGTTTAATTAACCCCTTTCTTACATCAGACGTACTATTCCGTCTATGTGACCTGGGACTTACTTCCCATGGATGGAATCAGGGGCGTAACTAGGAACGGCAGGGCCCCACAGCAAACTTCACAATGGGGCCCCCTCCCTCGCGTGCGTTGCCAATCCCGGTCTACCCAAGTTGTGTTAAGAAAGATACCTTTATTATCCAAAATTAGAGGTTTTTAGACTAATGATAGTGAAATAACAGAAAAGAACCAACTCCCAGGAAGCAACTGAGGTAGTGATGAAGGTAGGCTTTCTCCAGAGTAAATGTGTGAAGAAACTTGTAATCCAGCCTGCAAATTGCTTTCAAAACAGATGATTTATTCAGTAGAACAACAGTCCGGTATACAGAATAATCTAAGATTGTTCTGTACACCGTACTTTTGTTCTACTGAATAAATCATCCATTTTGAAAGCAATTTATGGGCTAGATTACAAATTTCTTCTTCACAAGAATAATGCAACATAATTACCTTATTCAGCAGTTTCCTGGGGCCCTAGGCCCTGATGGGGCCTGCAGTTTTCTTTGGACCTAGGCCCCTAATGGGGCCTGCTGCTTCCTTTGGACCTAGGCCCCTAATGGGGCCTGCTGTTTCCTAGGGCCCCATTAGGGGCCTGCTGCTTCCTGGGGCCTCTAATGTGGCTCGCTGTCTCCTGGGCCTGAGGCCCCTGATACACTCACACCTCCCCCCTCCGCTCTCCCCCTTCTCCTCAAGTGCCGGGATGGGAAGCTGCGGCTGCCGCGTCCCTGTAAAAGAGAGTCAGACTCAGCAAGCATACTTACCAATCTGCCAATCCTCAGGTAACTGCGTCCTCCAGCTCTTCTGCTCCGCGCACCGCTCCGTCCTCCACGCTCCGACGTCCACCACGCCAGCCTTGCATGTGACGTGAGAGCGCGCGCACGCCCCCACGTCACATGACGCGGAAGTGCCGGACTGCTCGGGGCCCGTCCCACCTCCTCTCATAGCGGCGCCGGAGGTAGCGGCGGGCCCCATATCAGACTCACACCACCGGCAGCTTGCATGGGCGTACCCAGGATCAAAACTAGGGGGGGGCAAGCCAATGTCGCATTTTATACAGGTTACATCATATACACTGTACATTATCCTGCATATTAGGTATGGAGCATTAGAACTGTTGTATATTGTATAATACAGCAGTGTATGTGACACTACGCTGTATATACCATATATTATACATGGCACACTAACCTCTATACAAAGAATAAGAGGCATTATAACCTATATATGAAAAGTATAATACAGCAGTGTATATACACTCTATATACCGCACACGATGTGTATGACCCTGTATACACCATATACTACACTCTATATACCGCACACGATGTGTATGACCCTGTATACACCATATACTACACTCTATATACCGCACACGATGTGTATGACCTGTATACACCATATACTACACTCTATATACCGCACACAATGTGTATGACCCTGTATACACCATATACTACACTCTATATACCGCACACGATATGTATGACCCTGTATACACCATATACTACACTCTATATACCGCACACGATATGTATGACCCTGTATACACCATATACTACACTTTTGAAGTTAAAAAAAAAAAAAAAACAGGAACAAACACAATACTTAAAATAAAGAACAAGTAAAGTTAAAAATCAACAAACTTACTGGTATTTCAATGGGAACTATGGGCCTGCTTTTGGCTAATGAGATGGTCAATGTTCGGTTCCATATTTGTCACAAGTGAAGCAATTTTTCTCTTTCTTGATATCATTATTTCCTAGGGATTCCAAATTGCTATTAGTAAAATACCAATATAAATACAGTGCTACAAAAACAATATATCAGCAATAAAACTGCCTACACAGAGACATACAGCCTGCACTGCCCACCACTGCAGCCTTGCCAATCCATATCATTTCATCCTCATCAGTGCACATATTGGCGCAACTCCGCTTTTTCTGCCCTATATGATCCCCCCATCCTGCCCCATCTGTCTCCATCATATCCATCCTGCCCCATCTGTCTCCAATCCTGCCCCCAGTGTCTCAAATCCTGCCCCCAGTGTCTCCAGTCATGCCCCCAGTGTCTCCAGTCATGCCCGTGTCTCCAGTCATGCCCCGTATCTCCATTCTGCCCCCTGTGTCTCGCATTCTGCCCCGTGTCCGGCATTCTGCCCCGTGTCCAGCATTCTGCCCCCCATGTCCAGCATTCTGCCCCAAAGTCCAGCACTCTGCCCCCCATGTCCAGCATTCTGCCCCAAAGTCCAGCACTCTGCCCCCCATGTCCAGCATTCTGCCCCCCGTGTCCAGCATTCTGCCCCCAGTGTCCAGCATTCTGTCCCCCGTGTCCAGCATTCTGCCCCCCGTGTCCAGCATTCTGCCCAAAGTCCAGCACTCTGCCCCCCATGTCCAGCATTTTGCCCCCTGTGTCCAGCATTCTGCCCCCCGTGTCCAGCATTCTGCCCCCCGTGTCCAGCATTCTGCCCCCCGTGTCCAGCATTCTGTCCCAATGTCCAGCATTCTGCCCCGTGTCCAGCATTCTGCCCCCCATGTCCAGCATTCTGTCCCAATGTCCAGCATTCTGCCCCCCCGTGTCCAGCATTATGCCCCCCCGTGTCCAGCATTCTGCCCCCCGTGTCCAGCATTCTGTCCCAATGTCCAGCATTCTGCCCCGTGTCCAGCATTCTGCCCCCCCTGTGTCCAGCATTCTGCCTCCCGTGTCCAGCATTCTGTCCCAATGTCCAGCATTATGCCCCCCCGTGTCCAGCATTCTGCCCCGTGTCCAGCATTCTGCTCCCCCGTGTCCAGCATTCTGCCCCCCCATGTCCAGCACTCTGTCCCAATGTCCAGCATTATGCCCCCCCGTGTCCAGCATTCTGCCCCCCCGTGTCCAGCACTCTGTCCCAATGTCCAGCATTATGCCCCCCGTGTCCAGCATTCTGCCCCCCCGTGTCCAGCATTCTGCCCCCACGTTCAGCATTCTGCCCCCCCGTGTCCAGCATTCTGCCCCCCATGTCCAGCATTCTGCCCCCCCATGTCCAGCATTCTGCCCCCCCATGTCCAGCATTCTGCCCCCCCGTGTCCAGCATTCTGCCCCCCGTGTCCAGCATTCTGTCCCAATGTCCAGCATTCTGCCCCCCGTGTCCAGCATTCTGCCCCCCCATGTCCAGCATTCTGCCCCCCCGTGTCCAGCATTCTGCCCCCATGTCTCACAGTCTGTCCCGGGCCCCCAGGATCGCCGCTCTCAATAAAAAAAAACAAGTTCTTCTTACCTGGCCGCGCTCCTGCGGTGAAACTCCCTCCATGCAGCTGAAGCGCGCACTCGCTGGCGACTGACAGTATATATAGCATATATATATACAGTATATATAGCTATATATCTATCTATATCATCTTCTCACCTGTCTCTGGCCTCTCTTGTGTTTTCTGTCTTCTTTCACCTTTTCTCTCTCCCACTCATGTTTTTCTTTCCTTTTTGCCTCCTTCTCCCTGCTTGTCTGTGGCTCCACCCCCTACATTTAGCCCCGCCCCTCCATGGCTCTCCACAGTCTGAGAGCTGTGACGCTGCTGGAGGGGAGGGATTCGATGCTCTGCTGCTGACTACAGGTGCGGGGGGAGGGGCGGTGAGTGGTGTCACAGTGTGTGTGACTGCGCCCCTGCTACACTGCAGCCGGCAACTCTCTCAGAGTACGGTACGCTCATGGCAGCTTACGGAACTACCGTGGTGGTAGGTGAAGCAGCTGCAGCTGGGACGGGCCCCCTTCTAGCCCGGGCCCTGTGGCAGCTGCTTCCCCTGCTTCCACGATAGTTCCGCCCCTGGATGGAATACTACTTCATCATGATCGGCCGCGTTCACGACCTGACGTATAAAACTGTCTCACTAGTTAACCTCTTTAGTGAACACCATAAAAAAAACAAGGCAAAAAACAATGCTTTATCATCATACCGCTGAACAAAAAGTGGAATAACACGCGATCAAAAAGACGAATATAAATAAACATGTGTAGGGATGTGGTCTCGCTGGTGTGCGACCGGAGGTAAGCAGGAGGGCGACTCTTCTGGGTTCTTTAAGCAAGTTTATTAAGACTTCATAAACTTGCAGTCCAGTCAAACAGAAAACAAAACAGCCTTCTCTGGCACAAAGTAACAAAAAACAGCTATAACGTCCTGGTACTCTAACTGAGTAGTCTCTTCAGCACACACACTGGAGGTCTCCTCAGAACTCCCACACTGGAAGTTTCCACACCTCCAGCCACTCACACTGTGGTCAGCATTAGGCTCATTTATATATCCCAGACATTCAGCTAACACAGAGCACATGACAGGTCACATGGCAGTGACCTCATCACAGGTCCTCAAACCACATACAAAAGTATAGTGAAGTCTTACTATCGCTACATACCTCCCCCCTCTGCCTAAAGCCGTAGGCTTGGCACATTTCATTCACCGACTAGAAACTTTTTTCAGTCGTCTCCACAATTAACTGGTCTGTCACAGTTTGGCTTAGGTCACTGAGTCCTGAGCTAATTGAGGTGTCACTGCCTCTACCTCTCATTTCAGGCCATCTATGTCCTGTCTTAGTTCCACTTCGATGACTTTCATTCTGAAGCGAACTTCTGCGCCTCTCTATATTACGGGTTGAAGGTGGCTGCCTGTTTTCCCCCAACTCTTGCAGCTGTCTGTTGATCTGCTCCTCCTCAATTCTTAGCTGCTCTATTCTTCCCTGGTGCACCTCCAGGAGCATCCGGATCTTCCCAAGGTTTTCCACCAACCTCCTCCGACTTGGAGGTTTTCTTGTTGACTCCCGACGTCTCTGCTTCTCGTGGAGACATTGTAGTGGCATATCCCTTAGGTCAGCCTCCAGCTTCATTGTGACTTCCCGGGTGTGGCCATCTGGGTGGCGGTTCCCTTGCTGACTTTCTTCCTCCGTTGAGGCCCCTTCTTTGGTCAGCCTCTCCAGTTCACTCTCCTCCCGTACGCTCGGACCAGGAGAGCGCAACCGTTCGGTTTCCCGGACTGTCGTGGATTTCCTGAGCTGGGCATTAGCTTCCTTCTCTATTTGGAGTTCTTTGACAATTTTCTCTTGCTCCTCTGCCCAGCAGCGGTGCTCATCCTCTCTCCGTAGAAGTTCCTGGTCGTGCTTCTCCTGGGCCTGTCTGAGCATCTCCATATCTTTCAGTAGGATTTTGTTCGCCGTCTAGCACGCTGACAGTTGACCTTGGACTTTAGAGGCTTCCTTCTCCAGGTCCTCCACTCGTTGCTCAATCCCTTGTCTCCGTATCCTTTCTCGCCCGACTGTCTCTTTAAGCAGCTCCATCTCATGGACTTGCTCTCTTTTATCCAGTACATGTGGCACCATCTTTTCCCCCTTATTTCTCTTCTTAGAGCGTATAGGCTGTCTGGCCTTCCTGCAGCCCTTGCGATGAGGAGGAGATCTGCTACTTGTACCCGATTCTACCTTGCTGTACTCGCTTTCACTTGCGGTTAAGTTACAGTCTGCATATGAGTCATTCCCACTCCCCCTGTCATCTTGGAACAGCAAGTCCCCACTTAACCAGGTGTCGGCCCCTATTCCTGGAGCTACCCAGTTTTCTGCGGTCCCATATTTAGTCACCCCAAAGTCCTCTCTTTGGTCTGTATGATATAGTAAAACAAGGCACTCAACTTTATGCTCAAAAAAAGGAAATTTTAATTATGGTCCAGGCAAAACGTTTCGGCTGTAACATAGCCTTCATCAGTTGCCAAATTGTATATTTTAGGTAGAGGACCTAAACAAATATATACAGATATACTGAAATCAATAAAGATAGTAAAAAGAAAGTATATACAAGCATTATATAAATGAGATTTGGTATATAAGTTTACATAGTATCAGGAGACATGGAATAGATTTGTATGGCACAATCCAATAAACTCATAGATGATAAAGAAAAACATACCGTTATGGTAGGTAGTCAAAAACCAATATTCATAGTAGAACAAGTACATAGAGGAAACACCTGAGAAATATGAACGCATCAAAATGAGTGGATATTTAGGTGAGTGTGACGCCTTATAGGTGTAGCTAAAGTAAGGAGCATACCCTTATGATGAATTCAATACATCGATAGAAGGGGAGTAAGTCAAATGAATTTCCTGTGAAGGATTAATTCATGTTGGAAATAGTGAAAAGCATGCAGGCTCATACATGGGAGTGATTAATGTGCTTACCAGATGCAGTGGAGAGATTACGCTTCTGGTGCTAAGTACATATGAATGTGCTGCCTGAAAATAGTCATAGAGGCAGAATAACTCCGGTTAGAAATATACCCTGTGTGTGAGCAATGGCTATTAATGCGCTTACCGTCTGTGACTGAAGACGCGGGATCCGCCGCTAGTCTGTGGGTCTGTAATCGTGCCCGATAAGTATGACGGCACTGTGAGACTGTGCTTAACAGGTATATATAACAGGTATATACAACGCGCCCGGAAGTGAGGGGCGCGCTGGATCTGCGTGCGTGTCACCTGAGAACTTCCGGTGTAATGGATACTGGGACCGGAAGTCCAGTGCGTTCCAACCTTGCGTTTCAAAGGCTATCACATGGAGGATAAAGCTCCGCCTTAAGGTTGTGCCTGATGCTGATGACGTAATCGGTGCTCGTTATTCAGTATAGAGATGGTGCTGTGTAACTTATCGTGGCTATACTGTGAAGATGGTATATTCGGTATAAAGGTGATCAGTGCCGGTGACACAGATGGTAATCAATATAGACGGCTCTGAAAAAATAGAAAGCAGAAATTAACCACATAGTATATGTATTTAAATATAGGACATTAGATCAAAATCCCTATTTAAACCCTGGGTGATAGAGTCTCTAATGTGTGAATCCAAAAAGACTCTCTTTTCTTTAATTGTAAAATTCTATTGCCTCCCCGTCTGGGTTGAGGAATAGTTTCGATGACTTGAAATTTAAGTTGGGAGATGGTATGACCCAGCGTGTGAAAGTGGTGGGGGATAGGGAGAAGTAAGTTTTTGCAGCGAATGGTGGATTTATGCTTAGAAATCCTGTCACGCACTGATTGAGTGGTCTCACCAATGTATAATAAACCACAGGGACATTTGATTGAATATACAGCTGTCAAGGTAAAATATAATTTTCTACTATACTTTTATATTTATAGTGTGTATATGTATTTTGTAAACACGAAGTTTCCCTTAAATGATAGTATTCAGATTAAAACTTATTTTAGGACAATGTTAGTATCTGCTGGTGTTTGTCTCCATCTTGTGTCCTATCACTGTATTACACTAAATTGAAGTGGATCTACTGAAATGCCCCACCTTTGGAGAATTGAGGAAATACTTGATACACGAGAACAATAGAATCTTTCTTCAAGAAACGAAACTGAGGATGACAACACATCAAGGAGGACTTAGAAGAAGATCTAAGGACCAATTAGGATGACTCAGCTTATCTCTTTCTCCTCAATCCCGCCTTTACTCCACCCCAATATTCTGTGTATGTAATCTTATGTACGTGAATAAAAGTTCAGTGCTTACTGGAGATGGCCGCCTAATAGCACCATTTTCTTTAGGGCACGTTCTGAAGTCTGAACCAGCGTATTGCCTGATTCATTCTCGGTCGACCCGTGCTCTTAGTCTAATTTGGGGTGACTGGAGGATGAGTGGTTTGTCATTTTGAACCCGACAATTGGCGCCTGACACGTGGGGCCGTGGATTGCCGCCCGTCCGGACCCGTCCCGAGGACTTTGCGGTGTTGCCCGCGGTGACTGAATGCGAGGACTGCAGCCTCCGTTGAACACGGTAAGTTGGGATCATATATTTTATATGCGTCCCACTTGCCTGTGTGTCAGTCATTGTGGGCTTAAGCTGTATTGTCTTTTTGGGTCTGGATGGGTGACTGGTTGAGTGGTGAGACCAAGGGCAATCCCACGCCACGAACCAGCAAGTGTGACCGAGTGACGTTGCATTGCCTGCACGTGCTTGAGTCAAAACACCACGTTCCTCCTCCTCCGGTCACTGTACCTTTATGTAGATAATTGCCTCCCGTGACTGTTAGAATAAAGTTGGGACAAATTTTAGATTCTTGAAGTGTTGAGTGGGTAGAAGACGCACATGATAGTCTAATCAGTGACGAATGGAGCCGGGGCTCTTCGTCTGAGAAGTGACAAATGGAGCAGGGGCTCTTTGTCCAACACGGGGAGTCTCATTAGGAGAAGCCCAGTGTCAGTGCATGGAGCGGGGACTCTGTACTGTGTAGAGTGTTACGGTGGACTGTGCTGTAAAGTTATCACCCACAGTTAGGGAAGGGACAAATTGAGCAGGGACTTTTTGTCTTGTCAACACATGGAGCGGGGACTCTGTATTGACGGGTGGTGACCTGCAAGTGGCACCGGTGGTCTGAGTCGCGACAGATCATTTCACTCTGTTAAATCATGATGCGTCTGTTTAAATCTGAAAAAACTCCATAAGTTAGAGGGTGGTGCTTTGGGAGTGGTTGAATTGATGGAATCACGTGGAGGCAAGAAGGCTGTTAAGAAAGTGAGCTTACCGAGTATGAGCAGATTTCAGCCTTCAGTGTAGAAGGATTATGTAGCATAGAAGAAAGGAAAGTTGGGTGATAAGGGACTTCTGCATCAAGCCCAAGCACATTTGAGAGTAGTAAATGATTTGAAAGTTGAGGGTTGGAAAGAGGTAGATGGAATAAGGAGGTTCGGAAAGTGCTGAGCCTTTGTTCGGATATGTAAAATGCTCTGCATATGATCTTGTTGATGTAACTAAAATGGCCGCTCCAAGCCCTCGGCCACCGCCCTATAATGGTGCCGATCTTAGAACAAAGGGAGGTTGGACCTGTCATGTGTGTGGTGAACAGAATCCGCCCTGGGCGGAGACCTGCCGTGTCTGTGGGGCGGGTCGCTCCTGGTGTAATGCCCAGCCCATCGCCCCTCCCACACCCAGCGGCCATTTTGGTAAACCCAGTGGCCATCTTAATACACCCGGAAATGACCAACACCCCATCTCCTCCGGCGGCCATCTTGAGACACCCAAGCACACCCAGTCAGGCCTATATCCCTTGCTGACACCAACCGGGGCCTACTACCAGCCCCCGCCTGCATCTGTGCAGGCCACAGCTCCCAGCATGGCACCAGATGCAACACCATTGTTCCCTTTTACACACCCCAACCCGGCCATTGCTGCAATGCATGAATCTTCAGTTTTTCAAACAATGATCAGAAGCCGCCGCCATGATATTATGGGATCTAATGAAGGGGAGGAGGATCAGGAGATAGAAGAGGGGTGGGCCCCTCAACAGCCACCACTATCCCCAGCAGCACCAGTATCTTTTCTTCCTCCTCCATTCCCCCACCATCATTGTTAACCCCTGGTCCTAGGGCCTATTCCACCCCTACTCCAGAGATGGGGCACCTTCCTCTCCTTCACAAATCCTCAGAGAGGACAGTCGTTCTGTAAGATTCACGGAAACCCCGGTCAGGCCCCCAGCTCCCGGTGTACTTGAAAACTGGTATCCCTGCCATTCACAGCATTACACAGACCACAATGGAAATCCAGTGACATTGTCCATAGGGTACGGTGATATCCTGACACATCGGGTTGGTGCTATAGTTAGTCCTGCCAACTCAAACTGCTCCAAGAAAGGGGGTCTGGCTCTATTAGTAGCCCAAGCTGGTGGTCCCATCGTCACTGCAGAATGCATGGCTCATATATACACTCATGACCCTTTGCCACCTGGACAGACTCTGACAACCCATGCAGGGGACCTTCCCGCTGATATCATCATCCATGCAGTAGGTCCAGTCCATGATCCTCTAAACTCAAATGAGTCACGGGCCACCCTTCGGGCCACCATACATTCAATACTCCATCATGCTGGTATGTTAAAAACAGAAGACATTAGGCACCAGGAATTATTTGAAACCAATGATAAAGTAGTAAATTTGTGATTGCTTTGTCTAAAGAGTTAACTAACACCCACTCTGCAGTGTCTGCTTCTCTCCCAGAATTTACAGGTGACACGGTGCATGATTTCTCGCCTGATGACCTTATATATATAAAAATTTATGGGAAGAGACTGTCTCCAGCCCAGATTTGAGGGTCCCTACACTGTGATCCTGTCCACCCTACTGCCCGAAGCTCGAGGGCAAGAGCACCTGGATTCACGCCTCCCATTGCAAGAAGGACAAGATTAATCAGCAGTCATGAAGTTTCTGATCTACATATCCTTTTGAGCTATATCCTGATCTCCAGTAGTGCCAGTATGCCCACCTTCTGGGTTAATACTACAACCCCTGTGGTTGTCTTTAAGTTCGATTTCTATCAAATATTTAACTGTGATAGGAATGATTTCAAGGGATCAACGCACCAGACTCAGGGGAAAAGGGATATTTTATCTCAGTGTCACCCGCCCAGGGAATAAAAACTGTCATGATTGGCAGATGAAGCTAGATACAATAGATTGATAAATGAGATATACAAGTATTATATTTGTAGGAACGGATCTAAGAATGCAGGAGTCAGTGACAGCAAGCAAAGGTATAAGGGAGGAAGTGCTGGTAGCAGCGAGATGGTATTTTGCTGTACACCAAGGTCATTCTACAGATAAGGAAGCTGAAGGCTGAGGGAGAGCACACTAACAAACTGCGCAGCGACCCGACTTACCCCTCCCATCAGGCATTCAGCATAGAGACGCAGAGCCAGAGTGCAGTAGTTTTCAGATTTTGTTGAATAGGTTTTTGGAATAGACACAGTACGTAAGCAATAGAGGTAGAGTAGGTTGTGAGAAGCAAATAGACAGGCAGAGAAAGGAAGTTACACTAGAAGACAGAGTTCAGGAAAGAGCCAAAGGATTATTTCTGGACTCTAAGGAAAACTTGGGTGGAAATGGGTTTTGTCAAAGAAAACAAGACTAGTGAGAAAGTTCTAGCAAGGTTTATATGAATGGCATAAAAATAAAAAAAATAAAAAAAGTGACAAGGAAAAACTGAAAGTAAGTAGACCGGATTAGAGATCAGTTAAAGCAGAGGATCTAGCCAGAATAGCACAGGGGGCACAACATGATTTAGTGCAGGCAAAAAGAGGTAGCTTGCACATGAACCCCCTTGTCTCCTTACCCCCCACTCCTAATTGCACAGTACAGGTGAACCTACCAGGGGGACATGAGGTTGAGTTCCAAGTGGACACGGGGGCAGACAATTCAGTAATTACAGAAGAGGACTGGCCATTTGGGAAAAGTGATTTCTCCCACCATGTTATAGCGACTCCTTATAACTCTCCATCTATCCTGCTCCCGTCACTAAAAAGATTCCCCTGCAAATTCAAGGAACCACTGTGCACACACGGTTGGTGATATCACCACGGGGTCAATGTGATCTTTTAGGATGTGATGTGTTGTTACAATTGCAAGCACGTATTGAGTATTATCCGGTTGGAACTGTCACTATGACACCAGAACTGAAGCAGAGCACTCTTTGTAAAATCATGTCGCTAGACGTTGCTAGTACACAGAGGAAAGAGAAGATTTTCAGGAAATATATTCCAATGTTAATCCTGGACCCCACTGTCATGATGTACTCTTTAGGATAAGGACAGGGGATTTTACGAAACAACATGTTGGGGTCATAGTAGATGCTGCAAATAATCAACTCCACTATGCTGGAGGACTGGCCGCAACAATTTCACAGAAAGGCGGACCCATGATACAGGACGAATCTAATTCGTATATACAAACGTGTGGTCAGGTAGAAATAGGACAGGTCCCAGCAACCAGAGCAGGACAGTTGCCGTGTCAATATGCAATATATGCAATGAAATCACGATATACTTCTACTAATATGCCTAGGTCCCAACAATTACTTACTGAAGCTGTCCAGAATGTAATCCTGTATGTTTTCCCTGTCCACTCCGAACAATCATTTTGCAAGCAGGCAGCTGCAGGTCCAAGGACAGTTCTTATCAGTGCCCACATAGCAAACTCCAGCCCCCCTTCAACTTAACCCTGTGTACGGGTTGGTACAAAAATTATGGGCAGTTAATGCAGCTACTGATCTGGAAACTCCAGTGGTGTCTAATATATATATATACACTTTTGTTCCAGATATCTCAGGATGCTGCTTAGTTTACAGTTATTGATTTTGCCAATGTTATTTTTATAATATGTTGATGATTTACTGATTTGTGCCCCCTCCAGGAAACAGTGTCGTATTGCAACAATATTACTTATGTTGTTTTTGTACCAAGCAGGTTGTAAAGCGTTAAAGGATAAACTGCAATTTTGTAAATCTTCAGTTATCTTTTTGGGACATTGCATTACACCGGGGGGAACGACATCTGACCAGCGCTCGCAAAGAAGCTGTACAGAATTTTCCTATTCCTGTTAATGTTGCCGCTCTTAGGATATTTCTTAGACTGATTTTCTACTGCAGGCAGTGGATTCATGCTGTATCAATCCTCATGCAGCCTCTCTATGACTGTATCACCATTGTGCTTTTTAAACTAACTCCTGAAGGTATAGACGGTTTTTATTTTTCCCTCAAAAACAGGATTGTGGCAGCTCCAGCGCTAGGAACCCCCAACTATGAACTACTATTCACCTGTATCTCCATGAACAGCAGGGACACGCGGCAGGAGTATTGACTCAGTTACATGGTGACAATCAAAGGCCAGTGGCCTGTTTCAGTGGAAGACTAGATGCAGTGGCTAGGGTGCCCCGTCCTGTGTACGGGCAGTACATGCTGTAGGACTATTGCTCCACAAATCTCAGACATCGTTCTTGATCATCCACTGACAGTATTTACACCTCATGATGTATATACCCTACTGAACCAGGTGCAGACGGCACACCTTTCAGCTGCACGTCACCTTCGATTGCAATGTGCACTTTTAATGCCTCCAAATGTTTCTTTGCAGAGATGTACCACACTTAATCCTGCCACATTGTTACCTCTCTCGGATCTAGGGGGGAGGTCAGGTATTGTACGGTATTGTACAAAGAAGATCCAAGAGAGGAGATTCCTTATGATTATGTTCAGCTTATGGCACAGGAAACAGCAGGTCTACCCACAGTGTTTGAAACTGAAAGACATAATGTTGACTTTAAATCTTTTGTAGAACTCGCTACCAAGATGACTCAGGTACCTTCCACACCAGGTATGCCATCGTCTCCCTGAATGCAGTAATCAAAGCAGAACCAATGCTCCCACATCAGTCGGCCCAGGAGGCTGAACTTAAGGCTCTGACCGAGGCCTGTAAGATAGCTGAAGGTAGAATTGTTAACATCTACACAGATTCTAGATACGCATTCGGTATAGCTCATGATTTGGGTCCAATTTGGAAGTCTAGAGGATTCCTGATGGCAGCAGGACATCCCATTAAAAATGCTGACGCAGTCCAGCAGTTAATTGATGCATTACAATTACCAAAAGAAGTAGCTGTCATAAAAGTTAAACCACATACCAGATGCACTGATCAGGTGAGTAAAGGAAACGCAATGGCCGATGCAGCAGCAAAAACAGCAGCCAGTAGACCACTCCAAGGGGTAACGATGCACCAGGTAAGCGCTCCCAAAAATCCCTTTGTGTCGGAGGATGCCTTAGCCCAGATGCAGGCTCAGGTGCGCCAGGAGGAAGTAGAAAAGTGGGAAAAAGAAGGTGCATGTCTGAATGCAGCAACTGGGGTATGGGGAAGAGGGATGCGCCGATGCCTTCTAAGAGCGTTGTACCCTGTGGTCGCCCAGATGTTACATGGGCCAACCCACCAGTCCAAAACTGCTGTGATGAGCGTGATGCAGAAGCATTGGGCGGCACCAGGCTTTTCCACCTGTATAGAAGGTT
Source organism: Oophaga sylvatica (assembly GCA_033576555.1). NCBI lineage: Eukaryota > Metazoa > Chordata > Amphibia > Anura > Dendrobatidae > Oophaga > Oophaga sylvatica. The sequence continues at coordinate 277,375,344 of JARQOD010000003.1, read as the reverse complement.
TGATCCAGGGATGCATGGTATGTGCTACACATAATCAGGGAAGGGTAGTCAAGACACCACCCAAACATGCCCCTCGGCCCTTCTATTCTTTCCAGAGACTGCAGATTGATTATATTCAGTTGCCAAAATCAGGTTCATGGGAGTACGTGTTGGTGTGTTTTTGATTTATTCTCAGGTTGGCCGGAGGCTTTCCGATTGCCAAGGCTACGGCTGCGGCAATCGCAAAGAAGCTGCTTGCGGAGGTGGTGTGCAGGTATGGAGTACCAAAGGTGACCGAAAGTGACAGAGGTACACATTTCACAGGTGAAATAATGAATGAAGTCTTGACAGCTCTGGGAATTCAACAAGTTTTCCACACCCCATATTACCACAAAGCAGTGGAAAAGTAAAAGGACTAAATAGGATATTGAAGTTAAAAATCTAAAAGGCCATGGCTGAAACAGGGAAATCTTGGCCTGAATGTTTACCATTAGCCCTATACTCAGTAAGGTACACTCCAAGTAGAAAAACTGGACTTTCTCCGTATAAAGTACTATTTGGCAAAGTGCTTAGTTTAGGATGTTTCTTTTCCCAAGCATTGGAAATAAGTAACCATGTATTAAGTTCATATGTAAGGGATTTGTATAAAAGACTCAAGAAAGTATATGATAATGTTTTCAGTTCTCTTCCAGATCCGAACCAGGATCCTGGGAGTCACAGCCTGCAGCCCGGAGACTAGGTAGTCATTAAAAGACACGTGAGAAAGAGTCTGGATCCGAGAATATAGTTCCACTGATATCCAGAAAAAGAAGGAGTCTAGGTCAGCTGCACACGGTTATGTTGAGGATCCCAAAGTTTATATGGATTCCATAGGTGTTCCTAGGGGGGTCCCAGACGAATACAAAGCTCAGAATCAGATCCTGGCGGGTTTCCGTTCTTTCATCCCAACTGTGCAGATCAATTACAATGTAGATTGGATAAAATTATATATACTACACCAAGCAAAGATTTATCAATATCAATTTTAGTCAAGATGCTTTCCAGGGTATAGTTGAGAAACTGGGCCCAAAACAAAAGACTGACTCTTCAAAATAGACTGGCCATTGACATGATTCTAGCTGAAAAAGATGAAGTCTGTGGGATGATAGGGGAAAAATGTTGTACTTATATTCCTCAGAATTCTGGAGTCAATGGTAAAACTATAGTGGCCCTTACAGAGATTAAAAATCTGGCTGAGGAAATAAAAGCCAATGCAGAAGTAGATACCTCTTTCTTCTTAAGATGGCTTGGAGGACTTAAAGAATTTCTCCAACAAGCCTGCTTAGTGGTAACAGGGCTTTTGGTGCTAGGATTGATAATTCTATGTTGTGTGATATCTATGTATAGGAAAGCTGTGACCAATGCAGCCGCCTCCTCAGGTACTTTCCTTCATCAGGAAGTTGTGTCGCTACTATATGAAGACACTGATAATGGTGATATGGAGAAATATACTCCGCAGGATAAACCTGATAAAACCCCCTATAACAAAATACAAATGGAAATAAGAGATTTAGTTTAGGGATAGTGGGAGAACTCCATGTGCAGGTTTGGTAGGGACTTGGTTGTTTGGGGGCAGTCCATAAGGGGCTAGCTTCTAAAATGACCAAGCGAAGAAATCCACTACCCCTGTCCCCACACATGGACAGTCTCGAAGGCCGCATAAATTAAGGGAAAAACTTAGTGTTTAGGGGGGATTGTCAAGGTAAAATATAATTTTCTACTATACTTTTATATTTATAGTGTGTATATGTATTTTGTAAACACGAAGTTTCCCTTAAATGATAGTATTCAGATTAAAACTTATTTTAGGACAATGTTAGTATCTGCTGGTGTTTGTCTCCATCTTGTGTCCTATCACTGTATTACACTAAATTGAAGTGGATCTACTGAAATGCCCCCACCTTTGGAGAATTGAGGAAATACTTGATACACGAGAACAATAGAATCTTTCTTCAAGAAACGAAACTGAGGATGACAACACATCAAGGAGGACTTAGAAGAAGATCTAAGGACCAATTAGGATGACTCAGCTTATCTCTTTCTCCTCAATCCCGCCTTTACTCCACCCCAATATTCTGTGTATGTAATCTTATGTACGTGAATAAAAGTTCAGTGCTTACTGGAGATGGCCGCCTAATAGCACCATTTTCTTTAGGGCACGTTCTGAAGTCTGAACCAGCGTATTGCCTGATTCATTCTCGGTCGACCCGTGCTCTTAGTCTAATTTGGGGTGACTGGAGGATGAGTGGTTTGTCATTTTGAACCCGACACAGCGAATGATGATTCACAGGTGTAAAATCCTTTAATGTGAAAACTCTTGCCTGTATGTGGGTGATGAATGGTGGAGCCTTTTTGTACGTTGCCACATTGGGCACAGTGCAGGCAAGGAAATGTGCCTAGACGGGGCTGCGATAGGAACAATTGTTTTTTCAAATGGGATGAGCCCAAGTCTGCCCGTACGAGGCCATCCCTTAAATTAGGCGGTCTTTTAAAGCATGGCAGAAATGGTTCTGCAAATTCAGGTATATCTGGATGTGCTTGAGATAATAATGGCCAATGGCGTCTAATTGCCCTATGAAGGATGAAGGCATAAGGATGGAACATATGAACAAACGGGATGCGTTTGTCAGTGTTTCTAGAGCGATTAATAGTTTGGTAGTTCTTTGCTGTAGTCAGAAGAGGAGGGGGGTAGCCCCTATTTAGAAATTTGTTAGTCATCTCTGTGTGTCTGAGATCCCGAAGTTGTGTGTCAGTGACTATTTTTGTTACTCGCTGGTATTGCGAGATTGGAATAGCGCGTTTTACAGAGGGTGGGTGGAAACTTTGAAAGTGAAGAATGCTGTTGCGATCTGTGGTTTTTCTATATAGGTCGGTGGTTAAATGGCCCTGGTGGTCCTTAAGGACAATAGTGTCCAAAAAGTTGACCCTAGAGGAATCTGATGATATGGTAAACTTGATACCAGGCCATGATGTATTGAGAAATGAAAAGAAATCATTTAGTGATTCTTGGGTGCCAGTCCATAGACAAAATATATCGTCTATGTATCTTTTCCATAGAAGTACATTTTGAATAAACAGTGGATGCTTGTAGATTATTGTTGTCTCAAATTCTGACATATACGTATTAGCGTAGGGGGGCGCTACATTTGATCCCATAGCTGTCCCACGTACTTGTAGGTAATAAGTATCCTGGAAAAGAAAATAGTTATTGAAAAGAATGATGGATAACAGATTGATGCATAAATTGATTTGGTTAGTTTCCAACCCTGAGTTTGTGAGTAAATGATGTACAGCATTGATCCCTTCAATGTGTGGGATGGATGTGTACAGATCACTGACATCAAGGGTGACCAATATGGTATTTGGTGGTATTGTATCGAGTTCTCTAATAATTTCTAGAAAGGTACCAGTATCAAGGAGGAAGGATGGTGATGTTTGAGTTAATGGAGTCAGAATCTTCTCCAAGAACTTGGAGATGGGGGATAGGATAGATTCTGTGGAGGCCACAATTGGCCTCCCTGGAGGATTCTCCAAGTTCTTGTGTACTTTGGGTAGAGTGTAAAACACTGGCGTTATAGGGTGGATCTTGTGTAAATATTCACAAGTTTGGGTATCCAATACTGTCGAGTATTTGTCAAGTACATTTTGAATTTTGAGAGATATTTCATGGGTTGGGTCTCGAGTTAGTTTTAAATAGACAGTTTGATCGTTCAACTGTCTATATATCTCATTTATGTACTGAGTTTTGTCCATGATGACTAATGCTCCGCCTTTATCAGCGGGTTTGAAGATCAAATTAGTATCACTACGTAGTGATAATAATGCTTGCTTCTCTATAGGTGAGAGGTTAGATGGGAAAAATAGTCTCCCTTTCTCGATATCACTCCGTATAGAAGAGAATGACTTTTGTATGAAGTTGATGAAAGTCTCAACCGCGTG
>JARQOD010000003.1:277334264-277371287 GCA_033576555.1 Oophaga sylvatica | reverse complement strand
TTATTGTACTGGGTTTTCCTTGGTTGCAGACCCATAATCCTATTTTGGATTGGAAGTCTGTGTCTATGGTCAGTTGGGGTTGTCAATGTGTTCATGTGACACTCCTGTGTTTTCTACTTCTCCCCAGTCTCAGGAGATCCCCGACTATTTGACTGATTTTTCTGATGTGTTTAGTGAAAGTAAGTCTGCGTCCTTGCCTCCCCACAGGAGTTATGATTGCGCGATTGAGTTAGTACCCCGGTTGTAAATTTCCCAAGGGTCGGCTCTTCAATTTGTCGGTACCTGAGCATGATGCTATGCGATCTTATATCAAAGAGTAATTGGAGAAGGGTCATATTAGACCATCCTCTTCACCTTTGGGCGCCGGCTTTTTCTTTGTGGCCAAAATGGATGGTTCATTGAGACCATGTATTGACTGTCGTCTCCTTAATAAGATCACTGTTAAATATCAGTATCCGTTACCCCTGATTTCCGATTTATTCTCCCTAGTGAAAGGTGCTAGTTGGTTTACCAAGCTTGACCTTAGGGAGGCGTATAATCTTATTTGCATTAAGCACAGGGATGAATGGAAGACGGCGTTTAATACCCCTGAGGAGCATTTTGAGTACCTAGTAAAGCCTTTTGGGCTCACTAACGCCCCTTCCGTCTTCCAATCTTTCATGAACAATATTTTCTGTGATTTTGTGGATAAGTTTCTGATCGCTTATTTGGACGATATTTTGATTTTTTTCTAATGACTGGGATTCTCATGTGGAGCATGTGCGGATGGTGTTCCGTATTTTGAGAGAAAATGCTTTGTATGTCAAGGGATCAAAATGTCTCTTTGGCGTACAGAAACTTTTGTTTTTGGGATTCATTCTATCTCCGTCCGCTATTGAAATGGACCCGGTCAAGGTTCAGGCCATTTCTGATTGGGTTCAGCCCACTTCATTGAAGGCTCTTCAGAGATTTTTGGGTTTTGCTAATTTTTACCGTAAATTTATACGTAATTTTTCTGGTATTGTGAAACCACTGACTGATTTGACCAAAAGGGCTCTGATGTGGTAAATTGGCTCCAGAGGCAGTTTCTGCTTTTCAGGAGCTTAAGCGGAGATTCACTTCTGCTCTGGTTCTCCGCAACCTGATGTTTCTCTCCCATTTCAGGCGGAATTAGATGCTTCTGAGATTGGGGCAAGAGCCGTTTTGTCCCAAAGGGATCCTGTAACCTCTAAGATTAACCCTTGTGCCTTCTTCTCCCTAAAGTTTTCCCCAGCTGAACGTAATTATGATGTGGGGAATCGGGAATTATTGGCTATGAAGTGGGCGTTCGAAGAGTGGAGACATTGGTTGGAGGAAGCCAAACATCAAGTTATGGTCCTCACTGACCACAAGAACTTGATCTATCTCGAATCAGCCAAGCGATAGAATCCTGGACCATTTTTTCATCGTTGGTGTCTGTCTCATTTATAATGTAAGGAGACAGACTGTGTGCGGTGCATGCAAACTAGAGAGAGAGAGAGGACAGTACCAAAGATGACTGTGTTTACCGAGCACACTCTCCAGAGGGGGAGGGACGGAGAAAGTAGCAGGCAGAAGCAGCGGTGTGCAAAGACACAGACAAGGACCTAGTGGATCATATGACCAGAGCAGGAAGGTCCTACAGGCTAGGACTAGCACTTGTGTGAACTGGAGAGCACAAGGCGGAAAGTAAGAATCAGCAACGCCGGAGGGGGGTCAGACTTACCAAGGTTAGTAACAGGAGGACAGCGTAGGACAAAAGGAGTGAGACAAAATCGTAGTCAGGAGACAAGCCGAAGTCAATTACCAAAAGAGCCGAACAATGAGGTACAGAATCAATAGGAAATAGCACACACAGTGCAGGCACAAGGCACAAACACACAAAACACCAGGGTCAACCTAACTCAGCCGTGAACAGGAGTATAAATGACAAGGACCCAAGCTAACCAAGGCTATAAAAAGCCCTCCCAGAACCAGAAAGAGGCCACAAATAATTAACCCCTGGCTCGTCAGTCAGAAAACTGCCAAAAGATCATGACACTCTGGTTGGAATTCAAATGACACTGGAGTGGACTGACTGTCAGACATGTAGAGAAGCTGATTTTTATAAACTGTGCAGTGCTCTCTTAATTTTTGCCAGAGTTGTATATATATTATATATATGTATACATACATACATATGTCAGTGATACACATATATATATATATATATATATATATATATATATATATATACACTGCTCAAAAAAATAAAGGGAACACTTAAACAACAGAATATAACTCCAAGTAAATCAAACTTCTGTGAAATCAAACTGTCCACTTAGGAGGCAACACTGATTGACAATCAATTTCACATGATGTTGTGCAAATGGAATAGACAACAGATGGAAATTATTGGCAATTATCAAGACACACTCAATAAAGGAGTGGTTCTGCAGGTGGGGACCACAGACCACATCTCAGTACCAATGCTTTCTGGCTGATGCTTTGGTCACTTTTGAATGTTGGTTGTGCTTTCACACTCATGGTAGCATGAGATGGATTCTACAACCCGCCCAAGTGGCTCAGGTAATTCAGCTCAACCAGGATGGCACATCAATGGGAGCTGTGGCAAGAAGGTTTGCTGTGTCTGTCAGCGTAGTGTCCAGAGGCTGGAGGCGCTACCAGGAGACAGGCCAGTACACAGGAGATGTGTAGGGGGCCGTAGGAGGGCAACAACCCAGCAGCAGGACCGCTACCTCCTCTGTGCAAGGAGGAACAGAAGGAGCACAGCCAGAGCCCTGCAAAATGACCTCCAGCAGGCCACAAATGTACATGTGTCTGCAAAAACGGTTAAAAACCGACTCCATGAGGATGGTCTGGGTGGCCAACGTCCACAGATGGGGGTTGTACTCACAGCCCAACACCGTGCTAGATGCTTGGCATTTGCCACAGAACAGAAGGATTGGAAAATTCGCCATTGGTGCCCTGTGCACTTCACAGATGAAAGCAGGTTCACACTGAGCACATGTGACAGACGTGACAGAGTCTGAAGACGCCGTGGAAAGTGATCTGCTGCCTGCAACATCCTTCACCATGACCAGTTTGGCAGTGGGTCAGTAATGGTGTGGGGTGGCATTTCTTTGAAGGGCCGCACAGCCCTCCATGTGCTCGCCAGAGGTAGCCTGACTGCCATTAGGTACCAAGATGAGATCCTCAGACCCCTTGTGAGACCATATGCTGGTGTCGTTGGCCCTGGGTTCCTCCTAATGCAGGATAATGCCAGACCTCATGTGGCTGGAGTCTGTCAGCAGTTCCTGCAAGATGAAGGCATTGAAGCTATGGACTGGCCTGCCCGTTCCCCAGACCTGAATCCGATTGAGCACATCTGGGACATCATGTCTCGCTCCATCCACCATCACGTTGCACCACAGACTGTCCAGGAGTTGATGGATGCTTTAGTCCAGTTCTGGGAGGGGATCCCTCAGGAAACCATCCGCCGCCTCATCAGGAGCATGCCCAGGCGTTGTACAGTAGGGAGGTCATACAGGCACGTGAAGACCACACACACTACTGAGCATCATTTTGACTTGCTTTAAGGACATTACATTACACTTTAATTTTGTGTGTAATTCCAAATCCAGGCCTCCATTGGTTAATAAATTTGATTTCCATTCATGATTTTTGTGTGATTTTGTTGTCAGCACATTCAACTTTGTACAGAACAAAGTATTCAATGAGAATATTTCATTAATTCAGATCTAGGATGTTATTTGAGTGTTCCCTATATTTTTTTGAGCAGTGTATATACAGTATACATATTATATATAATATATATATATACATACATACAGTACAGACCAAAAGTTTGGACACACCTTCTCTGTTATGAATGTGCTAGAGATGGTTTCTAAACAGAGGCTCCCTCTGGTGGTTACCGACAGTACTGAACCTTTCAGCGAGGAATGGCAATCTGGGATCACTGACTGGTCTGATATAAGGGAGGTTCCCTCCCATGATGGTTGCCGGTTATCAATTGTTCTTGTCTCAATTGTGGTTCCTGGTTCATTTGGAAGTTTGCTGAGTCTTGCCTGCATCTTCTGCTTTCAGATAAGATATTTTCTGCTTTTATTTTTGTGCTTGCTTTTTACATAGTTCCCTGCACTTCTGTGGAGGTCAGCCGGGTCCCCTCCTGGGTCCTGTGCTCCTCTCAGTTTATCTGAAGCCACTGTTATTTGTTCATTTGCTTTTTCCTGTTTTTTCAGTGGCTGCGGCTTAGTTTTGTTACACCAGAAATCTGATTTAGATGGTAGAGATCGTGTGATCTCAGGTGTTTTTGCAATCAGAAGAGTTGGTATTTTTTAGGGTTTTTTTGGATTGCAGTGAGAATCCTTTCCTGTACTTTTCTGTCTAGACAGATTGGGCCCCAGCGTTTGCTCATTCTATTTTCTGTCTGTTTCCGTGCTTCTTCTTGTCTAACCGCTATTACATGTTTGGGGGCTTCCTATTTTCTTTGGGGATCTGCTCCGGGGCAGATAGCTTTCCTCTTTCTGCCTTTAGGTGTAGTTATCTCTCAGGCTGTGACGAGGCGTCTAGGATCAATGTAGGAACGCTCCACGGCTACCTCTAGTTGTGTGGCTAGTTCAGGTTACTGCAATTCAATAGGTTCCAGCCTCTCTGGTGTATTGCCGTATTTGCTTTTTTTCCTCAGCTACCAAAACACAACACTTCTCATTCAAAGATTTTTCTGTATTTTCATGACTATGAAAGTTGTACATTCACACTGAAGGTGTTATGATTTGGTAGCTGAGGAGAGCAGGCAAAAATGGCAATACACCAGAGAGGTTGTAATCTACTGGATTGCAGTACCCTGACTAACCACCACAACTAAAGGCAGCCGTGGAGCGTACCTACGTTGGTCCTAGACGCCTCGTCACAGCCTAAGAGGTTAACGACACCTAAAGATAGAAAGAGGAAAGCTATCTGCCCCGGAGCAGGTCCCCAAAGAACATAGGAAGCCCCCAAACATGTAATGGCGGTTAGACAAGAGGAAATACAGACACAGACAGAAAATAGTATGAGCAAACGTTGGGGCCAAATCTATGACTCCTTGATATAAGACCGCATAGTGTCATGTTCAGGTACAGACAAGTTAAAAAGGCGACCTTTAGGGAATTTACTACCAGGCACTAATTCAATAGCGCAGTCATAGCACCTATGGGGGGGCAAGGATGCAGGTTTACTTTCGCTAAACACATCAGAAAAATTAGTCAAAAGTCAGGAACATCCTGAGACTGGGGAGAAGCAGAAAAAACAGGAGTGCCAGCATTAACACATTGGCAGCCCCAACTGGTCACAGACACAGATTTCCAATCCAAAACAGGATTATGAGACTGTAACCAAGGGAAACCCAGTACAATAATGTCATGCAGATTATACAGCACCAAAAATTTGCAACTCTCCTGATGATCAGGTTCAACCCTCATTATCACCTGAGTGGAGAACTGGGGTTTATTCTCAGCCAAAGGGGTAGAATCAATGCCCAGTAGGGAATAGACTTCCGTAGGGGTATCAAGGGAAACCCACAACGTTTAGCAAAATCAAAATCCATCAGGTTAATAGCTGCTCCTGAATCAACAAAAGCCTGAGCAGAAAATGTGGACAAGAAGCAAATCAGGGTAACAGTCAACAGAAATTTAGTCTGAACACTACCCAAGACAACTGAGCGTGCAAAACGTCTTCCCCGCTTAGGGCAGACTGATATAGCATGAGAGGCGTCACCACAGTAAAAGCATAACCCATTGCGTTTTCGAAACTCATGACGCTGTGCCCCAGAAGCCACTCTATCACACTGCATGGACTCAGAAGCTGGTTCACAAGGCAACACTATTCCACGCATACCTCTACGCTCACGCAAATGTCTGTCATTTTGAATCGCTAATGACATAGAATCATTGAGACCAGAGGGAGCAGGGAAACCCACCATAACATCTTTTACATTCTCTGACAGACCCTTCCGAAAAAGGGCTGCCAAAGCATCATCATTCCATTTGGTCAGGACTGCCCACTTTCGGAATTTCTGACAGTACAACTCAGCGTCCTCAAGCCCCTGATTTAATGCCAACAAGGTTTTTTCAGCTTGATCAGTGACATTAGGTTCATCGTACAATAACCCCAGAGCCAGAAAAAATGCATCAACTGTTATGATCTGCTAAAAGCACTAAGGAAAGGTGGGAATTCTGTCCCTACAATAGGACTGAGCTGGATCCCTACGATGTAACGGGGGACCTGATCCTGCGACCAGACCCGCTAAAGTCCTCAGCTAGTCTGAACGAAGACCTATAATTGCGAGGGAGGAATCCCTACAAGATCTAGGGACTGGGTGAAAAGATGGACACCTCCTAACAGAAAGTGTAGCAGGGAATAAAAAACAGAAAACAAATTCTAAGAGATCCTAAGATCAAGCAAAACTGACAGAGTAAGGCACCTAAGCACCTGGCTAGCTTAAGAGTAGATAATACAATGAAGTCCAGCAAAGCCAGAAGGGCGGAGCCAGACTAAATAGGGAAAAAAGGTCATGTGACAGCAAACTGAAACAAAATCTAACAAGAGGGTTCTAACAGTACCCTCCCTTCTAAGAGGATCCTCCGGATCCCCTAGGACTTAGGCTTATCCGGAAACCTCTTGTGAAACGCTCTGACAAGTCTAGACGCAGAAACATCATCCGCCCTCACCCATGAGTTATCCTCGGGTCCATAACCCTTCCAAGCGACGAGGTACTGCAAACTCCCTCTATACCGTCTAGAATTTAGGATGCGGGAAATCTCATATTGCCCGTCCTCCACCACCAGGGGAACAGTGGCCGAGACGTCTCCATCTGAGACCTCAGCTTTTTTCAAGAGAGAAACATGAAACACCGGATTAATCTTCCAGGAGGTAGGAAGCTCCAACTTAACAGCAGATTGGTTAATAACCTGAAGCACCTTAAAGGGCCCTACAAACTTGGGACCCAATTTCTTAGACGGAATCCTCAAGCGCAGATTCTTAGAGGACAACCAAACCATGTCACCAATAGCAAACAAAACCTCTTGTCGTTTTCTATCAAAATACACTTTGGATCTTTTGTTAGCCTCCTGAAGATTACCACGTACATCAGTCCAAACTCTCTCCAAAACATCAGAAAAATTCTCCTCTTCAGGTACAGCCGATCCCAACTTGGAAAATGACCCAAAAGACGGATGTCTCCCAGTACAACAAAAAAAAGGCGAACAACCAGCAGAAGCGGATGTATGATTGTTAAGAGCAAACTCAGCAAGTGGCAGAAACTCAGACCACCCCTCTTGATTATCAGTCACAAAACAACGCAAGAACTGCTCAGCATCCTGGTTTTTCCTTCCTGTCTGGCCATTAGACTCAGGATGATATCCGGATGAAAACGACAAATGAACTCCCAACCTGTCACAAAAGGCGCGCCAAAAACGAGCCACAAACTGAGGTCCCCTATCAGAAACAATGTCAGTAGGAACACAAACCTTGAGCAAATCTGCGTTCTTTTTCTCGAGAGTGAGGTGTCATTGCTCCAATTTCCATCGGCTCTGCAATGTCAGTACATTCCTTCTCCAAACTTGGAGCTGACAAGGCAGATTTACTCTCATTAACCCTTGCACGCAGTCTCCTATCCACCCGTATGGCTAATTGCATAGCCTCTTGCAAGTTACCAGGAATGGGATAAGCAATCAGCAAATCTTTAACCCTTTCACTTAACCCTGCAAGAAATAAACTTTTCAAAGCTGAATAGTTCCAGCCCACCTGAGCGGACCACCTTCGGAAGTGAGTACAATATTTTTTCCACATTACCTGATCCCTGTCTCAAACGTCTCAATTCTGTCTCAGCTGATGAAACACAATCCGGATCGTCATACAATAACCCCAAAGCAGAAAAAAAACTATCCACTGATCTAAAGCATGGATCACTAGGCTGCAGAGAAAAGGCCCAGTCCTGAGGTTCTTTGCGCAAAAGTGACATTATGAACCCTATGCGCTGTGATTCATCACCAGAGGATCTGGGTCTCAAACGGAAATACAACAAGCAAGCATTTTTAAAAGAAAAAAAATCTTGTTGTTCACCAAAAAATAAATCAGGCAAACGTACCTTTGGCTCCACGAAATCAGCTCCAGGACAACTACTCACGTGTTGCTGGATTTCAGCCACCTCCAGAGAGAGTCGCTGCAGGTGTTGAGCCAAATCCTGAACCGACACCATAATAGAAACTGAAAATCTTTCCTTAGAGATTTTTTTTTTTTTTTTTCTTTGGGCTGGACTTACTGTTATGATCTGCTACAAGCACTAAGGAAAGGTCGGAATTCTGTCCCTACAATAGGACTGAGCTGGATCCCTACGATGTAACGGGGACCTGATCCTGCGACCAGACCCGCTAAAGTCCTCAGCTAGTCTGAACGAAGACCTATAGTTGCGAGGGAGGAATCCCTACAAGATCTAGGGACTGGGTGAAAAGATGGACACCTCCTAACAGAAAGTGTAGCAGGGAATAAAAAACAGAAAACAAATACTAAGAGATCCTAAGATCAAGCAAAACTGACAGAGTAAGGCACCTAAGCACCTGGCTAGCTTAAGAGTAGATAATACAATGAAGTCCAGCAAAGCCAGAAGGGCGGAGCCAGACTAAATAGGGAAAAAAGGTCATGTGACAGCAAACTGAAACAAAATCTAACAAGAGGGTTCTAACATCAACATTACTCAAAACAGGGTCCCCAGGTGTCAGGGAAAAAGCCCAATCCTGAGGATCGCAGCGCAGGAGAGAGATGACAATTTGAACCTGCTGTGCTGCGTTCCCTGAGGACTTAGGTTTTAAGGCAAAAAACAACTTACAGTTATTATTGAAATTCAAATATGCAAATTGCCTCTTCAAACAAAGAGGACTTGTACTCTATAGCGCCACCTATTGGAAGTAGCGATCCTACAAGTCACAATCAACCTTTAAACGAGTCTTGTAAATGACTTAGGATAAAACCAAATCAGAATCTCCATTTGCAGGACACGGTGTTTCGGATGTTGTCCATGTCAGTGCAAAGTAGGAGAGACTCTGATTTGGCTAGATGAAGGCTCTGGACTGTGGTCTGGGGTAAGTTACTCCTTGTGGAGAGTGACATACCAGCTCTGCGGTCGAGGTAAGGAGGCTTATTCGCCGTGCAATGCTCCTCTGGGAAATTTTAAATATGCAAATTGCTCTCTTCAAACAAAGAGGACTTGTACTCTATAGCGCCACCTATTGGAAGTAGCGATCCTACAAGTCACAATCAACCCTTTAACGAGTCTTGTAATATGACTTAGGATAAAAGCCAAATCAGAATCTCCATTTGCAGACACGGTGTTTCGGACTGTTGGTCCTCGTCAGTGCAAAGTAGGAGAGATCTGATTTGGCTAGATGAGAGGCTCTGGACTGGGGTCTGGGGGGTAAGGTTACTCCTTGTGGAGAGTGACATACCAGCTCTGGCGTGTTGAGGTAAGGAGGCTTATTCGCCGTGCAATGCTCCTCTGGGAAATTTTAATATGCAAATTGCCTCTTCAAACAAAGAGGACTTGTACTCTATAGCGCCACCTATGGGAAGTAGCGATCCTACAAGTCACAATCAACCCTTTAACGAGTCTTGTAATATGACTTAGGATAAAAATTGAAATTCAGAAATTTAGCTCGATCCCCCAAAAATAAATCTGGCATGGGGATCCTAGGTTCCACAACCGGCAACCCTGCAAGATAGGTAGCAATACTCTGAACTTCAGTGGCAAGCTGATCCACACGGCCAGACAACTGTGCAAGCTCCATTGAGAGAAAAAAAAATCCTCAGCACCCAGAGAAAAAGAGGGAAAAAAATGCAACAAACAGAGAAAAAAAAAAAATTCTGATAACTTCCTTTTTTCTTTTCCTTTTACTATTTTTCCCTTCTGTTGAGTACCATATAATTTTCAGTTTGGCCGGTGATACTGTTATGATTTGATAGCTGAGGAGAGCAGGCAAAAATGGCAATACACCAGAGAGGTTGGAATCTACTGGATTGCAGTACCCTGACTAACCACCACAACTAAAGGCAGCCGTGGAGCGTACCTACGTTGGTCCTAGACGCCTCGTCACAGCCTGAGAGGTTAACTACACCTAAAGATAGAAAGAGGAAAGCTATCTGCCCCGGAGCAGGTCCCCAAAGAACATAGGAAGCCCCCAAACATGTAATGGCGGTTAGACAAGAGGAAATACAGACACAGACAGAAAATAGTATGAGCAAACGTTGGGGCCAAATCTACCTGGACAGAAAAGGATAGGAAGGACACTTACTGCAATCCAAAAAACCCTAAAAAATACCAACTCTACTAATTGCAAAAACACCTGAGATCACACGACCTCTACCACCTAAATTAGTTCTCTGGTGTAACAAAACTAAGCCGCAGCCACTGAAAAAACTGGAAAAGGCAAATGAACAAATAACAGTGGCTCAGATAAACTGAGAGGAGCACAAGCCCCCGGAGGGGACCTGGCTGACCTCCACAGAAGTGCAGGGAACAACGCAAAAAGCAAGCACAAAAATAAAAGCAGAAAATATCTTATCTGATAGCAGAAGATGCAGGCAAGACTCAGCAAGCTTCCAAGTGAACCAGGAACCACAGTTTAGACAAGAACAATTGGTCACCGGCAACCATGATGGGAGGGAACCTCCCTTATATAAGACCAGTCTGTAACTCCTGATTGCCAATCTTCATTTAATGGTTCAGTACTGTTTGTAACCACCAGAGGGAGCTTCTGCTCAGAATTCATTTCTAACACATTCACAACATGAAGGCATCAAAACTATAAATTAACACATGTGGAATTAGATACTTAGAAAAAAGTGTTAAACAACTGAAAATATGTCTTATATTCTAGGTTCTTCAAGGTAGCCACCTTTTGCTTTGATTTCTGCTTTACACACTCTTGGCATTCTCTTGATAAGCTTCAAGAGGTAGTCACCGGAAATGGTCTTCCAACAGTCTTGAAGGAGTTCCCAGAGATGCTCAGCACTTGGTAGCCCTTTTGCCTTCACTCTGCAGTCCAGCTCACCCCAAACCATCTCGAATGGGTTCAGGTCTGGTGACTGTGGAGGCCAGGTCATCTGGCGTAGCACCCCATCACTCTCCTTCTTGGTCAAATAGCCCTTACACAGCCTGGACGTGTGTTTGGGGTCATTGTCCTGTTGAAAAATAAATGATGGTGCAAATAAACGCAAACCGGATGGAATAGCATGCCACTGCAAGATGCTGTGGTAGCCATGCAGGTTCAGTATGCCTTCAATTTTGAATAAATCCCCAACAGTGTCAGCAGCAAAGCACCCCCACACCATCACACCGCCTCCTCCATGCTTCACGGTGGGAACCAGGTATGTAGAGTCCATCCGTTCACCTTTTCTGCGTCACACAAAAACACGGTGGTTGGAACCAAAGATCTCAAATTTGGACTCATCAGACCAAAGCACAGATTTCCACTGGTCTAATGTCCATTCCTTGTGTTCTTTAGCCCAAACAAGTCTCTTCTGCTTGTTGCCTGTCCTTAGCAGTGGTTTCCTAGTAGCTATTTTACCATGAAGGCCTGCTGCACAAAGTCTCCTCTTAACAGTTGTTGTAGAGATGTGTCTGCTGCTAGAACTCTGTGTGGCATTGACAGGGCCGGCTCCAGGTTTTTATGGGCCCTGGGCGAAAGAGTCTCAGTGGGCCCCTTTAACACAGACCACGATTCATGATGCACAGATACTGCAGAGAAATATGGGTATAGTACAATGCCAAACACTTCTCTTCTTCCATTACATGACTGATATCTATTGTAAATTGTACAATAGCTCAAAAACCGCCAAATCCTCACAGCGCACAGTACAGACTGGACAGTACAGTCCTCCATACAATATTGTCACCCCCTATTCCCCATATAATGCTCCATACAGAATACTGGACCCAATATTGTTAGAACTCTCCTGTTAGATTTTTTCTATCTTGTTGGTCACATGACCTTTTTTGCCTATTTAATCCTGCTCCGCCCTTCTGGCTTTGCTGGACTTCATTGTAATCTCTACTCTTAAGCTAGCCAGGTGCTTTGTTACCTTACTCAATTAGTTTTGCTTGGTCTTCGGACCTCTATGTTCTATGTTATTTGTTTTTCTTTTACTGCTACAACTTCTGTTAGGAGGTGTCCATCTTTTCTCCCAGTCCCTAGTTCTTGTAGGGATCCCTCCCTCGCATCTATAGGTCTTCGCACAGACTAGCTGAGGACTTTAGCGGGTCTGATCGCAGGATCAGGTTCCCCGTTACATCATAGGGATCTAGCTTAGTTTTATCGTAGGGACAGATATCCCTTTCTTCCCTAGTGCTTGCAGCAGAACATAACAAATATAATGCTCCATACAGAATACAGGACCCAATATAATGCTCCATACAGAATACTGGACCACATAAATTGCTCCATACAGGATATTGGTCCCCATATTATGCTCCATACAAAATATGGAGCTCTCCTCTGCACTGTGCTGCATTCTGCACTGTTACGGCTCAGGAAAGGGCGCTGTGGAAAGACTCCCCATTATCATCATCATTGCCTGCACATTATCATCATCATTGTCTCCCCATCATCATCATTGAATGCCCATCATCATCATCATTGCCTCCCCAATATCATCATTGCCTCCCCATCATCATCAATGTCTCCCCATCATCATCATCATCATTGCCTCCCTATCATCATCATCATTGCCTCCCCATCATCTTCATCATCATTGCCTCTCCATCATCATCATCGCCTCCTCACCACCATCACTGCCTCCCCCCACCACCATCACACATACAGCACCACACACAGACAGCACCGCAGCACTCTCTTACATACACACACACAAAGCACCGCACTACATATACACACACACTGATACACGCAGACACACACAGACACATACACCTCACATCTCACCTGTCCGGCGTCTGCGCTCTCTCTGCCACAGCCGGCTGCTGAATGATGACGTCATTCAGCGGCGCTGCTGTGAGAGGAAGCGCAGGCGCCCTGCAGGTGCCCCCTGGTGCCCGGAGCTGCGGCAGCGGAGGCACGGGGAGAGGTAAGTATTGCGCTGGCTGCTGCCGGTGCCCTGAACAAGCAGGGGGGCCCAGTGGCGGCGCTGGTACCGCTCTCATCTGCTAACGGGCGCTGGGGTGCCTGACGGCGAGTGGGGCCCCCCGCCTGCTCAGGGCCCCGGCACTTACCCGGTTACGCCGAGTGCTGACGCCGTCCCTGGGCATTGACCTGGTCTCTAATGTGAGCTGCTGTTAATCTGCGATTTCTGAGGCTGGTGACTCGGATAAACTTATCCTCATAAGCAGAGGTGACTCTTGGTCTTCCTTTCCTGGGGCGATCCTCATGTGAGCCAGTTTCTTTGTAGCGCTTGATGTTTTTAGCAACTGCACTTGGGGACACTTTCAAAGTTTTCCCAACTTTTCGGACTGACTGTGTCATGTGTGCATCGCCACGAAGATCGTCGCGGTTGCACATTCTGACTTCTCACAGCTGAGTTGCTGTTTCTTTGTGTTTGGCAGTTAGGGAGTTAATTCTGTCTGTGCTCAGTTCTGGGACTGGGTGCAGTTTCTCCCGGCTGCAATTAATTATTTGTTGATTGGTTTCCTTTAAATCTCTGGTTGTCTGTGTTGGGAGTTGCCAGTGAAATTCTTCATGCAGACCACAGATAGGATTGTATCTGTATAGACTTAAGTTAAAGAGCTCCTTAGTTGTTTTAAGCTCACCTTGCTTAGAGTTTAATATCCCAGATCTTTTATTTTCCTTCTGTGTTTGAGTGTGTATGCAAGTCTGTGTTTTCTCCAGTCTGTCTTATGTGTCTAATCTGTGTATTTAGCAGAGATCAGCCCATATCCCTTTGGTGGTGGTCAGGATCCTTCTTGGGACTGATTGCAGGGTTCAGGGACTGATAGGAGACAGGGTTAGGCTGGAGACTTGGACCTCTGAACCATTATCAGTACCTCCAAGGTGAGGGATTAGTTAGGACCCCAGTTTAGGGTCAGGTTAGACCCCCGGTCCTCCTCTTTCCTGTGACAGTGTATCAAGTCCTCAAGATTAACCCTGAGTTCAACGGATATCGTGTCAGGTAAATCTATTCTATATTTACATGCTGATGTTGCTAATCTATATGTTGTATAGAGTGTTGTTCTTTTAAGAATAGTTTACTGACATCGTACACATATCATAAGACCTCGTGACATTTTCACTGGCCCATAAAATTATTCCCAGTTGCCATGGATCCAGTAGCCCAGCTGGCTCTGCAGTTGCAGGGATTATCCATGGAGCTGACGGACATTAAGTCCAAAGTTTTGTCTCCCCTGGAGCAAACCAGATTTGAACCTAAAGTAGCTCTCCCGGACAGGTTCACTGGTGGGCGAGACAAATTTTTTACCTTCAGGGAAGCATGTAAATTGTATTTTCGGCTTCGGCCTCGATCATCAGGGAGTGAAGAGCAGAGAGTGGGAATTGTTATCTCGCTCCTACAAGGGGACCCTCAATCCTGGGCCTTCTCCCTTCCTCCGGGATCCCCGGCTCTACAGTCAGTAGATCGATTTTTTACTGCCCTGGGTTTGGTATATGATGACCCAGATCGGGTCTCTCTTGCTGAGACAAAATTACGTAAGATACAGCAGGGAGATCGTCCGGCGGAGGAATTTGCTTCTGAGTTCCGTAGATGGGCCACAGATACTCAGTGGAATGACCCAGCTCTTAGAAGCCAGTTTTGTCATGGGCTTTCTGACAAATTAAAGGACGTTTTGGCTCAGTATGATTTCCTCCATCACTGGAGGCTGCTATGGCCCTAGCTATCCGTACTGATAGACGGCTCCGGGAGAGGTGCGAGGTAACTCCGCCCCCTGTTGTTACTCCACCTACTACTAAAGTCCCTTATGTTGAGGTTCCCCTTGTCTGTTCGAAGGAGCCTATGCAGTTGGGAGGGACATCATTTCGTAGGAGGGGATTGGCGGTACGCCGCAGGACTAGAAGGTGTTTCTTCTGCGGGAAAGAGGGACATTTTGTTGGGGGATGTCCATCCCGTGCCTTGTTGAGCAAAAAGTCGCCGGAAAACTGTTAATCCCAGGTTGTGTGGTGGACGACAACCTGGGAGTATGTATTTCGTCCGCTAGTTCTTCTCAGTTCCTTGTACCAGTGGAGGTGGTGGTTGGTACGAGAGTGGAGAGATTTTCTGTTCTTCTTGATAGTGGGTCCGGGGCTAATCTGGTTGACGCTCAGTTTGCTCAGGCTCAAGGTATGCATCTGAGTGTATTGGTCAAACCGATCCCTATATTCTCCATTGACGCCAGGCCTCTCGGCCAAGGTAGCTTTGTTCATGAGGTTCATAACATTGATCTTCGGGTAGGGGCAATACATAGGGAACTATTATCTTGTTATGTGTTGGAGGGTCTACCTACTCCTATTGTGTTGGGACTTCCTTGGTTGGTTAAACATAACCCTGTGATTAATTGGCAGTCCAGAGATATAAGCCAATGGGGGGAGTTTTGCAAAAGTAACTGCATGAACACAGTCATCAGTGCGGTCGTGCCTAGTACTTTGCCTCCTTTTTTGGAGGACTTTGGGGATGTGTTCTCTGAGGAGGGGTGTCAGGAGTTGCCTCCTCATCGTGTGTATGACTGCTCTATTAATTTACTTCCTGATGCTAAGTTACCTAAAGCTAGGTTATATAACCTTTCTGGTCCTGAGAGGCAGGCTATGAAAGATTATATTTCGGAAAGTCTGGCCAAAGGGCATATTAGACCTTCATCTTCCCCAGTGGCCGCGGGGTTCTTCTTTGTGAAGAAAAAAGATGGAGGCCTACGCCCTTGCTTGGATTTCCGCGAACTTAATCGGATTACTGTTCGAGATCCGTATCCACTCCCTCTGATTCCTGATCTCTTCAATCAAATTGTTGGCGCCAAATGGTTCTCTAAATTGGATCTCAGGGGGGCGTATAATCTGATTAGGATAAAAGAGGGGGATGAGTGGAAAACGGCGTTTAACACGCCGGAGGGACATTATGAGAACCTTGTCATGCCTTTTGGTCTGACTACTGCACCAGCAGTATTCCAACATTTTGTTAATGACATTTTTCGTCATCTGGTGGGGCTGTTTGTGGTCGTATATTTGGATGACATTTTAATTTACTCACCAGATCTTGTGTCTCACCAGGAGCATGTGAGACAGGTGTTGCCGATCTTGCGAGACAATAAACTATACGCCAAACTGGAGAAGTGTGTATTCGCCGTACAGGAACTTCAGTTTTTGGGTTTCTTGGTGTCAGCCTCCGGTTTCCGTATGGACCCTGAAAAGGTGAGAGCAGTGCTTGAATGGGATCAGCCAGAGGATCTTAAGGCTCTGCAGCGTTTTCTGGGGTTTGCTAACTACTACCGGAAATTTATTTGTAATTTCTCATCTGTTGTCAAACCTCTCACTGACATGACAAGAAAAGGGACGGATTTTTCTAAATGGTCGGACAAAGCTTGCCAAGCTTTTTCCTCTTTGAAAAAATGTTTTGCTTCGGCACCCGTTCTCATCCAACCAGATGCATCACAGCCGTTCGTTGTGGAGGTGGACGCGTCTGACGTAGGGGTGGGTGCAATATTGTCCCAGGGTCCGTCCCTGGTAAATGGCATCCGTGCGCTTTCTTTTCTAAAAAATTGTCGTCCGCCGAAAGGAATTATGATATCGGCAATAGGGAACTTTTGGCCATTAAGTTGGCTTTTGAAGAATGGCGTCACTTTTTGGAGGGGGCAGTCCACCCGGTCACCGTCATTACTGATCACAAGAACCTGCTGTATTTGGAATCTGCTAAGCGTCTGAATTCCAGACAAGCTCGATGGTCGTGTTTTTTACCAGGTTTAATTTTGTTGTCACTTATCGCCCTGGATCTAAGAATGTTAAGGCGGATGCCTTGTCTCGCAGTTTCCCAGGGGCCGGGAAAATGGATGACCCGATTCCTATCCTTCAGGAGGGGGTGGTAGTGTCGGCTGTATGTTCTGAGCTTGAGGAGGAGGTGTTAGAGGCTCAGGGGGACGCCCCTGCAGGACCTCCAGGGAGACTGTTTGTCCCAAATCAGTTGAGACAAAAGGTTATTGAGGCACATCATAATTCTGCTTTAGCAGGACATCCAGGGAGTAAGGCTACTTTAGATCTCCTTTCTCGCCGGTTTTGGTGGCCTAACGTTAATAAAGATGTTTTAACTTTTGTCGCGTCCTGTGGGGTTTGTGCTTGCTCTAAGACCCCTCATACCCGTCCGTCTGGGACCCTCTTACCCTTGAAACTTCCGGAGCGTCCATGGACTCATTTGTCTATGGACTTCATCACGGACCTTCCTCAGTCGTCAGGGAAGACTGTCATACTGGTGGTTGTTGACAGGTTCAGTAAGATGGCACATTTCATTGCTCTTCCTGCCCTCCCTAATGCTAAAACTCTGGCGCAGGTGTTCATTGGGGAGATTGTGAGACTTCATGGGTTGCCTTCTGATGTGGTGTCAGATAGGGGGTCTCAGTTTGTGTCCAAGTTTTGGAGGGCATTTTGTTTACGTCGGGGGATGCAATTGTCATTTTCCTCGGCTTTTCATCCGCAGACCAATGGTCAGACAGAGCGTCTGAATCAAAGCCTAGAGACTTATCTTCGGTGTTTTGTCTCAGAGAACCAGGAGGACTGGTCTTCTTTCTTGCCTCTGGCAGAGTTCGCTCTTAACAACAGGCGGAGCGAGTCCACTGGTAAGTCCCCGTTTTTTGGGGCATATGGTTTTCATCCCCAGTTTTGTACATTCAATGGGGGGGCCCTTCTGGGGTTCCTGAGGAGGAGCGTTTCTCGTCGTCACTTGCTTCAGTGTGGAGAGGTGTATTGAATAATCTGAGTGCTATGGGGAACCGTTATAAACGTATGGCTGATAGGAGGAGAGTTTCTGGTCCAGATCTTAATGTGAACGATCTGGTATGGTTGTCTACCAGGAATATAAAACTTAAAGTTCCCTCCTGGAAGCTGGGCCCCAGATTCATCGGGCCGTACAGGATCAGTTCCATAATTAATCCTGTGGCATTTCGTCTGGACCCCCTCCTACGTTTAAAATCCACAATGTGTTCCACAAGTCATTACTTAAGAGGTACGTGGCACCAGTCATACCATCACCTCTACCTCCTCCTCCAGTGGTGGTCAATGGTAACTTGGAGTTTCAAGTGTCAAAGATCATTGACTCACGTCTGAATCGCCGGTCCCTTCAGTACTTGGTGCATTGGAAGGGGTATGGTCCAGAGGAGAGGACGTGGGTTCCTGCGTCTGACATTAACGCAGATCGTTTGGTGCGGACCTTCCACAGAACTCACCCGGGCAAACCTGGCCCTGAGGGTCCGGAGGCCCCTCGTAGAAGGGGGGGTACTGTCATGTGTGCATCGCCACGAAGATCGTCGCGGTTGCACATTCTGACTTCTCACAGCTGAGTTGCTGTTTCTTTGTGTTTGGCAGTTAGGGAGTTAATTCTGTCTGTGCTCAGTTCTGGGACTGGGTGCAGTTTCTCCCGGCTGCAATTAATTATTTGTTGATTGGTTTCCTTTAAATCTCTGGTTGTCTGTGTTGGGAGTTGCCAGTGAAATTCTTCATGCAGACCACAGATAGGATTGTATCTGTATAGACTTAAGTTAAAGAGCTCCTTAGTTGTTTTAAGCTCACCTTGCTTAGAGTTTAATATCCCAGATCTTTTATTTTCCTTCTGTGTTTGAGTGTGTATGCAAGTCTGTGTTTTCTCCAGTCTGTCTTATGTGTCTAATCTGTGTATTTAGCAGAGATCAGCCCATATCCCTTTGGTGGTGGTCAGGATCCTTCTTGGGACTGATTGCAGGGTTCAGGGACTGATAGGAGACAGGGTTAGGCTGGAGACTTGGACCTCTGAACCATTATCAGTACCTCCAAGGTGAGGGATTAGTTAGGACCCCAGTTTAGGGTCAGGTTAGACCCCCGGTCCTCCTCTTTCCTGTGACAGTGTATCAAGTCCTCAAGATTAACCCTGAGTTCAACGGATATCGTGTCAGGTAAATCTATTCTATATTTACATGCTGATGTTGCTAATCTATATGTTGTATAGAGTGTTGTTCTTTTAAGAATAGTTTACTGACATCGTACACATATTATAAGACCGCGTGACAGACTGACCTTCATTTCTTAAAGTAATGATGGCCACTCATTTTTCTTTACTTAGCTGCTTTTTTCTTGCCATAATACAAATTCTAACAGTCTATTCAGTAGGACTATCAGCTGTGTATCCACCAGACTTCTGCACAACACAACTGATGGTCCCAACCCCATTTATAAGGCAAGAAATCCCACTTATGAAACCTGACAGGGCACACTTGTGAAGTGAAAACCATTTCCAGTGACTAGCTCTTGAAGCTCATCAAGAGAATGACAAGAGTGTGCAAAGCAGTAAACAAAGCAAAAGGTGGCTACTTTGAAGAACCTAGAATATAAGACTTATTTTCAGTTGTTTAACACTTTTTTGTTAAGTATATAATTCCACACATATATATATATATATATATATATATATATATATATATATATACACATATATACAGCTCTGGCAAAAATTAAGAGACCACAACATCAAAACCCTGTCATGGGCAGCCAATTCTCCAGACCTGAACCTCATTGAAAACCTCTGTAATGTAATCATAAGGAAGATGGATAGTCACAAGCCATCAAACAAAGAAGAACTGCTTAAATTTTTGCGCCAGAAGCAGTGTGAAAGATTGGTGGCAAGCATGCCAAGACGCATGAAAGCTGTTTTTAAAAACCAAGGTTATTCCACAAAATATTGATTTCAGAACTCTTCCTGAGTTAAAACATTAGTATTCTTGTTCCTAAATGATTATGAACTTGTTTTCTTTGCATTATTTGAGGTCTAAAAGCACTGTTTTTTTTATTTTGACCATTTTTCTTTGTCAGAAATAAAATACAAAATGTTTTGCTTGGAAATTCGGAGACATGTCAGAAGTTTATAGACTAAAAGAACAATTTACATTTTACTCAAAAATATACCTATAAACAGAAAAATCAGACATATTGAACATTTTAAAGTGGTCTCTTAATTTTAATTTTTGCCAGAGCTGTATATATTATATATGTTATATATATATATACATATATAAATATATGTGTGTTTTGAAGAATATTTTGTTTTAAAACGATGTGTAAAGGACAGAACTGCTGTATGTAAAAGCTCATGTTAAAATCGCATTGCATATGGATTGCATACGCATGTCATACGGATGTTCCGCTTAAAAATTGCATGGAAATCGCATGGCACTCGTCCGTTTTTTTGGTCCGGAAATTGGACCATTTTTTTCTCACATATGGGTATGTACCCTAAACGTCAGCAAAACATTTGGATCCAGCGGTTCTTTGAACTAGCAGGTCCCTGTTGGGACGCCAGGTTTGTCGTAGTCACATAATGTAGGACGTTCTGAGACATTGTGCCTGTTCCAAATTAAATTGTAAATTTCAAATACGTGCATGAAAGAGACACGCTGATACATTAAGAATCAAAACAGATCTCTCCTTTATTAACTCAGAACATCATCTAATAAAGGTTATTAGTATTCATACATTGTAACAATGTAATTGGCTCATCTTATCTCTTAATATGTGCTGGCATTAGCAAACATTCTTCTCATTGGCTAAGTTAACACTGTTAACCCACAGCTAGTGGTCTAGGTGTCCTCCTAGCCTCTAAATTTTGTTTCTCTCACTTTCCTATGTTTTTTCTAAAGCCCCCTTCACACTAAGCGAGATCGCTAGGGAGATCACTGAAGCGTCACGGATTTTGTGACACAACAGCGACCTAGCCAGCGATCTCGCTTAGTGTGACACGCAGCGACGACCGGCCCCCCTGCTGGGTATCGCTGATCGTCGTCGCATGGCCTGGACCATTTTTTCATTGCGTGTGACAGCGGGAGGCCAACAATCAGCAAGCTCCCAGCACTGTACAGCAGAAGCTGGGAGCTGGTATCCAGTGTACACATAGGGTAACTAAGCGCCGCGCAGCGCTTAGTTACCCAATGTTTAGCCTGGATACCAGCATGCTCGCAGGTCCTGATCGCTGGGGAAATACGTGAAATTTTGAATAGCAATACAGCTTTGGAGTATAAGGTAAAATTTGAGACGCTTAGTATAACATTTGACCAAATATTATTTGCCCACCAACCATCGTCAAGGTGGTCTCAAGTCTGGTGAGTCCCTGATCTATGTGAACATACCTATATTAGGCTGATATCTGAATTGCTGGGTGAAAGTGGACATCTCTGTCTGTAATGCCTGCATTGGGCTAATAATATTTGGCCAAATGTTATACTAAGCGTCTCAAATTTTTCCTTATACTCCAAAGCTGTATTGCTATTCAAAATTTCACGTATTTCATATTGTCATGCTTTAGTATGTTAGAGTACAGCCTTTTTTTGTATGTTGTACATGGGGGTAGCTCCCCCTGATTTGCACCTAATTCACATTAGTCTGGATGTGCCAGTCAGTTTTTTTGTCTTCTGATCGCTGGTGAGTCTGCCCATGTGACAGCTCACCCGCGATCAGCTAACGATGTCCCAGCGATCCCATCCACGTCGAATCGTTGGTGGGATCGCTAGGACATTGAAGAGTGTGACGGAGCCCTAAAGCCCCCGTCTCACATAGCGATATCGCTAGCGAGATCGGTGCTGAGTCACTAGTTTTGTGACGCAGCAGCGAGCTCACCAGCGATATCGCTGTGTGTGACATTCAGCGACGATCAGCCCCCCTGCCGGGTATCGCTGATCGTCGCTGAAATGTCAGGACATTTTTTTGATCGCTGGTCTCCCGCTGACAGGCACGCATCGCTGCGTGTGACAGGCGGGAGACCAGCGATCCGCTGGTAACCAAGGTACACAGCGGGTTTCCAGGCGCGGGGCTGTGCCTAGAAACCCGCTGTGTACCTTGGATACCAGCTCCCTGAAGCAGAGAGCTGGTAACCAAGGTACACAGCGGGTTTCCAGGCACCGCGCAGCGCCTGGAAACCTGATGTGTACCTTGGTTAAAAGCTCCCTGCATCAGGGCGCTGGTATCCAAGGTACACTGCGGGTAACTAAGCGATGTTTACCCGCAGTGTCGCTGTGCTGATCGCTGCCTGAGCTGCCTGTTTGGCAGCTCAGCAGCGATAATGTAGCGTTACACCAGCGATCCTGATCGTTGTCGGGATCGCTGGTGTATCGCTATGTGAGACCCAGCCTTAAGTCTGTTAAGGTACTGCCACACTACACAATCCCGCTAGCGATCTCGTTAGCGTCGCATACTAATGAGATCGCTAGCGGGATTGTTTCTATATCGCTAGTAGCTACCTATTTTAGCGATGTCGTTAGGACGCTATCGCGGTTAGCGATCTCCTTAACGACTTTAGCGGTACAAAAGTACCGCTAAATCGCTAAAAAAGGTGCCACACTCAGCGATTAGATACTTACCAGCGGGGCGCCAGCGACGAAAATAGGGTCCGGAACGATTCCAGCGACGAGCGAGATCACAGCAGGAAGCTCGTCGCTGGCAGATGCCGCACACAACAACATCGCTAACGGGATCGCTAAATAGTGACGTTTTTTAGCGATCCCGTTAGCGATGTTGTTTAGTGTGGCATACCCTTTACACAAGACATTCCTGAGCCCCCTTATCTGATCATGGACTCTGTGAGTGATGAAGTGCAGGTCTCTCCCCTCCTGAAATGTGCCCCCACCCTTGCATCCCCCAAGGCCATAAAAAGCCATGCAGTTGTTATCTTTAATTAAAAACCAAGGAACAAGCTCTTTGAAGCTCAGGTGACTAGCAATTAGCACCAAGGTGTGATCTCTCTGCAGCTTCACAGCAAGCTAGATTTCTTTTGTCTGACTGACACACATGGAGACAGCGTGACACTATAAGGCACAGCAAAGCTATTAGGTATTGAATCTGGAAATGACCTATAATAACAGAATGCAATATCTCTGAGATTAGCCGAGCACATAATCCAAATCGGCGTTCCTTTCCCCATGCGCCCATATTATTTAGCACCTGTAACACTCTGGATTATGGAATTATAAAGCATAGCTAACAAGAATTATATACGGTAAGCGCAGATAAAATCCAGCCAAATCCAGTGGCACTTCTGTCATTCCATTCAGAGCTTCGGGTTGAAAGTTATGGGCCATCCACGGTTCTAGACTGAAAATCATACTCTCAGAGATGGGAAGAGAGAGGCTGCACAAGCCCAGGGATGGGGCAGAGTGTGGGAAGAGCAGCCAAGGAGATAAGTGTCAGCTCCTCATTTGGAGCTCAGTTTTCTTCTGGCAGGAGGACCCGTTATCAGATGGCGCCAGGAATGCCTGTAACTAAGATTTGAACCTGTGATCCATCAGCGCCTCCCTATGGTCACATTCTACATAACACGGTAATTGCAACCTATCTATACCCTATCCTTTGTACTACACTCCTGACTACATACTTGTATATTGCTCTGTAAATATATGCTTGTATATTTCTAGTGCGCCTTTTAGGCAATTAAATATAAAATTAATCTTGGGCTGCTCTTTTATCTCGATCCACGAATCCCCACGTCCGCACGCTCGGTTGGTTATACGATTCGCTACCGGGTTGGTTTCTGACCCGATATAAGCCTGTTGTTGGACAGGGCTTATTTCGAACGATTAACTAATGGCAGTGACGACCGGGAGGTTTATATATATATATCCCCAGCCTGGACTGGTTATATATATCCCACCTCACTGGGAGCGCCCCACTAACTCGTACTTATAAGGGAAGACTTTCTGGCGACTATTTGCCCTCGGTGCAGTTCCCTGACTGACCAGAGGCAAGTGGTGGCGCCAGAGAGCCAACCCCGGCTAGGTCCTTCTCTCTTCTCGCCCGAGATGAGCGAAGTCGACACCCATTCCCCTGTGAGATCCCTCACAGATTGGTGGCAGCGTGGTGGGATCAAGATGATAGTGTGCATGGGATCCCTACTCCCAGACACTAAGGACTACCAGCAGTAGCGTTTGCTGCTGGGGTCTTAAGATCAGCTCAGCACTAGACAGTCCGAGTGCAAGTACTGTAGAGATGTGGGTGCCTGGATTGCCGCTGTGTCTGTGACCCAGGGCTGAAAAGACTGGCTGCAAGCACTCGAAGCTGGACAAAAATGATGGCCGCGGAGCTAGCCCGTAATGCGGAGAATGACTGTACTGGTTCTGAAGAAGGGGCAAACCAGGGGGGTCCTGCCCGGGCTCCCCAAGCGTCTCGCTGCCAGTGCACTACCCTGCAGGAGAAAGCCCTCCTACTGCCCTTCTTCCCAGACAGCTTAGGTTGGAGGCCCTCTTTCAAGCTGCCCTGGCGAATCTCGAGGCGGGGCACAAGGAAGCCTCAGCAGCCCTCCAGAAAGCGGCAGAACGCCAGGCAGAGCGGGTGCGTGAGGTTATAGAACGCCGTGAAGCTGCAGAGCGATAGCATCAGCTGGAGTTGACTCGGCAGTGTCTCCTACTGCCCACCACAGCACCTCCCAGAACCCAAGAAAGCCAAGGTCTGAGCCGAGAACTTCCCCTTGCTGGAGAAGGATGGAGACCTGGACTCCTTTCTGCGAGCCTTTGAGCAGACCTGCCGACAGCATCTGGCTTCGGATCAGTGGGCCAAGTACCTGACCCCCCCGTTTGAGGGGCAAGTCTCTGGAAGTTTTTGGGGGACTTACCTACCGGGGCGGAAAAGTACTATGAGAGCATCAAACAGGCCCTGTATCCAGCAGTTCAACCTCACCCAGGAGTCTTACCGCATGAAGTTCCGGAACCTGCAAAAAGACCCCACGGACACATGGGCCGACCACATGCGGGTCCTTATGAGAGCTTCAGAGCACTGGACCAAGGGTCTGGAGCTCACCACCGGCCAGGAGATCCAGGAGGTGTTTGTCACGAAGCAATTCTTGTGGAACTGCCCAGAGTACCTCCAACAGTACCTCCGTGACTGGAAACCAAAGGAAGCTGCTATGGGACTACAGGACACCGGCGCTGAGATGACCCTCGTGCGGCCTGAGATGGTGTCCTCCGGGACTTGTTACCCAGAAAAACCCTCCAGGATTGAAGGCGTTGAACTGGCGCTGCCCGTCACCAGGGTTCATCTGGAGTGGGGCACTGGGAGGGAAATGAGGAAAGTGGGAGTATCGGCGAATATTCCTGCAAGTGTTTTACTTGGGACAGATTTGGGGCAGCTAGTGTCACAGTATGTGGCTACTGAGACCCCAAGTCCTGGTCCCCCACTGTGTCTTGATTTGTCTACTGCTAATAATGTTGTAAGTGTGTTGCCTGTTCCCTCTGCGTCAAGGGGGAAGGTGGGAGCTGAGAGTCACAACTGTGCTGACAGGACACATGCAGCGCACGCCGATGAAACAGATCCAGAAGACACAGGAAGGTGTGAGAATGCCGCCTGGTGTGATGAGACAGTGTGCTCTGGAGGGAGAGGTGGGGGGCAGGTAGGCCAGAACCAGGGTTGGTGGGAGGGGCTGCCGCAGGGATTGTAGTGCCCCTAGATGAGTCCAAACTGCTGGGTTCTGCGCATCTGCAGGAAGGGGAACATGCCAATGGGGTTGGATCTGTCACAGGAGAGGTGGAGCTTCCATGTAAGGCCCCAGGGCAGGAGGTTCCCACCTGGGATGCCAGGAGAGCAGGTTGGTCTAACTTACTCGGCGACTTGTGTGGAAGTCAAGGGGAGGCAGGCACTACCCAGGGTTACAGCGGTCATGGCCGCTGTCACCAGAAGTGGGAGTGCTGAAGCCCAAGGAGCCTCATGGAGGTCTGATGGCCTTGCCCCTTCCGACCAAGTGGCGACTGAGCCAGAGGGAGGCCTGGAGATGGGTCCCGGGGAATTGACAGAAGACGTGGCAGTTCCGTCCATTCTGGCCACGCTTAGTATAAAATTTGGAATACCTCTCTAGGCTAGAGAGGTATTCACACAGGTCAGGGACCCATCAGACTTGAGACCACCTTGATGATGGTTGGTGGGCAAATAATATTTGGCCAAATTTTATACTAAGAGTCTCAAATTTTTCCTAATACTCCAAAGCCGTATTGCTATTCAAAATTTCACATATTCTATATTGACATGCTTTAGTATGATAGAGTGCAACCTTTTTTTGTATATAGTCAGGGGTTTCAGGCAGCTTTGGAAGCCGACGACAGCCTGAAGGCCCTTAAGGAGCAGGCGGCACAGCCATTCACGGACTCAAACCTCGAGCGGGTGGTCTGGGACCAGGGACAGCTGTACCGGGTGTCAGTTCAGCAAGAGTCACCAGAGGCGTGGCCTAGGGACCGACAGTTAGTGGTACCCTATCCATTACGGGTGGAGTTGTTGCGGATCGCACATGAGTTCTGATGGCCGGACACTTAGGGATCGCTAAGACCAGGGCCAGGCTAGCTCATCATTTCTACTGGCCTAAAATGGTGACCGATGTCGCTACCTACTGCCGCTCATGTTACACCTGTCAGAGAGTGGGGAAGGCGAGGCAGCACCCCAAAGCTGCACTGGTGCAATTGCCCATAATTGACGAGCCTTTCCGGAGGGTGGCTGTGGATCACATTGGACCGCTGTCCGTTTCCAGCCACCCCGGGAAACACTACATACTAACTGTAGTGGATTATGCCACCCTGTACCCAGAAGCGGAAGCCTTGTCATCTAATCGGGCTGACAAGGTGGCCACCGCTTTACTGGAAATTTTCTCCAGACTGGGATTTCCCCAGGAAATGCTCACCGACCGAGGGACCCAGTTCATGTCTCAGCTGATGGAGTCCTTTTCTAAGCAACTACAGGTGCAACATCTGGTGGCCAGCCCGTACCATCCTCAGACTAATGGTCTGTGCGAGTGGTTCAATGGCACCCTCAAGCAGATGCTTAGGATGTTGGTTGACTCCCACGGGAGAGACTGGGAGCGGTACCTCCATACCTACTATTTGCCTACCGGGAGGCTCCACGGGCCTCAATGGGGTTTGCCTCCTTCGAGCTGCTGTATGGGCGGTGTGTTTGAGGGCCCCTTGCTCTGGTGAAAAAGGCATGGGAAGGAGACTTGGTCACCCCTGGAGTGTCGGACATTGAGTACGTCGTGCGCTTCTGGGAAAAAATTACGGCCTTGTCATGGTTGGTGCAGGACAATTTGGCCCAGGCTCAGGGTGACCAGAAGCGCTGGTATGACCAGAACACTTGTGAAAGAACCTACCAGGTGGGTCAGAAAGTGTGGGAACTGGTCCCCGTACCACAAGACAAGCTTTAAGCAGCCTGGGAGAGACCATACCTTGTGCAGCAGCGGCTCAATGACGTCACGTACCTGGTCATCCTAGACCACGCCCGTGGAAGGAGGAAAGCCTTCCACGTGAACATGATGAAGGCCCATCATGAGCGGAAGGCATGCGCCCTCCCTGTGTGCAACCTTCCCAAGGAAGGAGAGGCCGAAACCCTCCTGGATCTGCTCACCCAAGCCAAGGCGGGTGGATACATTGAGGAGGTAGAGGTTGGCCACCAGCTCTCCGAGGACCAACGGTCCCAGCTAGCGGATACTCTACGCCCCTTCTGGTAGCTGTTCAGCAGCCTTCCCAGAAGGACTGAGTTGGCTGTACATCATGTGGACACTGAGGATCACCCCCCGATCCAGTGGTCAGCATATTGAGTCTCTCTCGAGGTGCAGCAGCAGATGCGCCAGGAGATTGAGGAGATGCTGAAGCTGGGGGTTATCCAGGCATTGAAAAGCGCGTGGGCATCGCCCATAGTCCTCATCCCCAAAAAGGACCGAACAACCCGGTTCTGCGTGGACTACCGGGGGCTCAACGCTGTCACGGTCAACGATGTGTTTCCTGCTCAATCGATGACCTGCTCGATCAGTTGGCCGGGGCTAAGTACCTGACCATCATGGATCTGAGTCGGGGATATTGGCAGATCCCTCTGACCCCCGAGGCTCGGGAGCCCTCTGCCTTTATCACCCCATTTGGATTGTACGAGTCCACCGTGATGCCATTCGGCATGAAGAATGCCCCTGCCACGTTTCAGTGGATGGTCAACACGCTGCTCCAGGGACTAGAAGGGTACGCGGCTACGTACCTGGACGATATTGACATCTTCAGTCCCACATGGGAGGATCACCTAGAGCATCTGACGCAGGTGCTTAGGCAGATCCATTGGGCAGGTCTGACCATCAAGCCAGAAAAGTGTCAGCTGGGCATGAGTGAGGTCCTCTACTGGCCAGAACCCAGGAAGGTGGATGCCATCGCATTCTGGCCCACCCTCAGGACCAAGAAACAGGTGATGTCCTTCTTGAGGACCGCTGGGTACTATAGGAGGTTTGTTCCACACTATAGTACCCTGGCCAAGGCCCTGACGGACCTCACCAAGAAAAAGCTGCCTCTCACGGTAGACTGGTCAGTCACCTGCGAGACCGCTTTTTAGGCACTCAAGACCACTCTCTCCAGCTCCCCAGTACTATAAGCTGCTAACTTTGCATGCTGTTTGTAATACAAACCGATGCCAGAGACTTTGGCCTCGGTGCCATGCTCAATCAGGTCAACGCAGCGGGCCATGAGCATCCGATCCTGTACCTCAGCAGGAAGCTATTGCTGAGAGAGGTGGCCTTCAACCTTCGAACACGAGATAACTGGAGCAGTTTGCTCTCGAGGAGTGGGACAAAATACCTCTCGAGAGGTGCAGAAGTCTCATTGACAGTTACAGGAATCATTTGATTGCAGTGATTGCCTCAAAAGGTTGTGCAACAAAATATTAAGTTAAGGATGCCATCATTTCACTCCAGGCCTATTTCATGAGCTTTATTTTTTTTTTAATTCTGTGGAAGCATGGTTGAAAAGCAATGTCTGACTTTCATTTGTTCATTTTCATAGATTTTTGATTTATTATTACTTTTGTCAGATTCAAGTTATTTCTGTGGCCATTGTGGATATTTCTGTCATTAAACGAGGGGTACCTACAATTTTGAAAACGTGTGTAAACCCTGCTCTCACAATCCCTACTTGCTGTTTTAGATGTACACTACATGAGTTATGTGATTGGGATTTCCTCATGTCTCTGGAATGTCTTATGTTGATAATATGGATGTTCTTCAGCCTGCGTAGCTTATTTGAAGGACTATATCTTTATGTGACTTTTTCTATGCGAGTGGAGAGCCGTGCATATTCATTACCTTAATGAGCGTGGCCATGTGATCTCTCAGCACAGGAAGAGGTGCCGGCGCCGGTACCGACGAGATGCTGCGAGGGCGCCGGTACCGACGAGATGCTGCGAGGGCACGCTGGAGGGTGAGTATGATGTCTTCTGGAAACCGGTGGCTACGGCTGTCACTGTGCGAGCTATAAGACAAATTAATATTCATTTCTCTTTAGCAGCAGCACAGGCTTTAGCCACAGCCGCCGGTTCCTGCCTCTGTCACCCGTTGCTCCCCCTCCCCCGCCGGACTTCTGGGACAATTGACTCGAGTATAAGCCGAGGGGGCGTTTTCAGCACAAAAAAAGTGCTTAAAAACTAGGCTTATACACGAGTATATACGGTAATTTGATTTGGATTTACCATATTAATTTTTGAATTGTTATGTAAATCTCTGTGCTGATGAATTCCTTTATATAAGTACAGGTTCAGACTGGTCAGGTTCTGGAACACAGGGTGGACTCAGGAATAGGTACAGGTTTAGAGTTCAAGCCTGGGCCAGAGAGGCCCAGGGAGGGTTTGGGTGCAGACAGGACCTGAGAATGGACTTAGCAGCTTAACCCCCTAACCCCCAGAGTTTTTTTTCGGTTTTTGCTCCCCTTCTTGCCAGAGCCATAACTTTTTTATTTTTCCGTCAATATGGCCGTTTGAGGGCTTGATTTTTGCGGGACGAGTTGTACCTTTTAACGACACCATTAGATTTACCATGTCATGTACTAGAAAACAGGAAAAAAATTCCAAGTGCAGTGAAATTGCAAAAAAGTGCAATCCCACTCTTGTTTGTTTGGGCTTTTTTACTAGGTTTACTAAATGCTAAAACTGACCTACCTTTATAATTCTCCAGGTCATTAAGAGTTCATAGACCCCAAACATGTCTAAGTTTTTTTTTATCTAAGTGGTGAAAAAAAATTCCAAACTTTGCTAAAAAAAAATAATAATTGCACCATGTTCCGATACCCATAGCGTCTCCATTTTTCGTGATCTTAGGTTGGGTGATGGTTTATTTTTTGGTTGCCGAGCTGACGTTTTTAATTATACCATTTTGGTGCAGATACGATCTTTTGATCGCCCGTTACTGCATTTTAATACAATGTCGCGGCGACAAAAAAAAACGTAATTCTGGCGTTTTTACTTTTTTTCTTGCTACGCTGTTTAGCGACCAGGTTAATCCTTTTCTTTTATTGATAGATCAGGCGATTCTGAATGCAACGATACCAAATATGTGTATGTTTGATTTTTTTTATTGTTTTATTTTGAATGGGGCGAAAGGGGGGTGATTTGAACTCATTTTTTTTTTTTATATTTTTAAAAACTTTTTTTTTTACTTTTGGCATGCTTCAATAGTGTCCATGGAAGACTAGCAGCTGCCATAACCCGATCGGCTCAGCTACATAGAAGCGATGATCAGTTCGCCTCTATGTAGTAGAATTACTCACTTGCTATCAGCGCCGACCACTGGGTGGTGCTCACAGCAAGCCAGCACTGACAACCATAGAGGTCTCCAGAAGACCTTCAGTTGTCATGTCAGCACACCGGTGACCAGTGATCATGTGACGCGGGTCACTGGTGGGCGGATTTCTGACGTGATTGCCGGAAGCACTTGTTACATGCCGCTGTCAGCGGCATTTAATGGGTTAATAGCAGCGGGTGGATCACGATTCCACCTGTAGCTATTGCGGGCACATGTCAGCTGTTCAAAACAGCTGACATGTCCCGGGAAAGATCTGGGCTCATCGCCGAAGACCACATCAAAGGAAGTGAGTCCGACATCGGCGTACTATTACGCCTGATGTCGGAAAGGGGTTAAAGACTTAAATGTTGAACAGGCAAGGAACCACAGGTGTGGACAGACACGGAACCACAGGTGTGGACAGGCATAGAGCCACAGGTGTGTAAAGGCACTTAACCGCAGGTGTAGACAGGCACGGAACCGCAAGTGTGAACAGGCACTGAACCGCAGGTGTGGACAGGAAGGGCATAAAGATTGCAGGTTAAAGGTACTTGTTCAGACACAACAGGTTTGGAGGTAGGTACTGATTCAGACACAGAAGATTTTGGAAAAGGTACTGCTTCTGACACAGCATGTTTTGAGGTAGAAATAGATTCAGACACAGAAGCAGTTACTAATTCAGACAGTAATAGATTCATAAATAGATCCAGATTCAGACATAACAGGTTCAGGAAAAGATCCAGTTTTAAATATAAACAGGTTCAGGGTTAGGTCCTGATTCACACACAGTTCAGAGTTCAGGCCTAGGCTATACAGACCCAGGGAAAGCAGGTTCAGACAAGATCAGATACAACAGAGACAGGACAGAGACAGGACCTGGCAACTTAGTAGTTGCGCCAACATTAAAAGGAGATTGTTGCTCAGGCACCTCCCAACAGGTATATGTGCCTTAAGTAATAACAGCCTCTAAGCAATTGGCTGAGTACACATTAGGAGTGCACACACTGTCTCTTTAAGAAACAGGAAGTGCATGCACGTGCGCCCTAAGCTTGCTGCCAGGAAACATGCACAGCATACACACCAATCAGAGGACAATTAGCTCACTGCATGGCCTGGGGTGCTGAGCATGTCATTGTCCCTGCATGGTGGGAAGATAAAAACCATGCATGGACGCAGGCAGTGGTGTTACACTTAGGCTACTTTCACACATCCGTTTTTTGCCGTCAGGTGCAATCCGGCTTTTTTTTAAAAAAAAACTGATCCGTTTTTTTCTACCGCAAAATCCGTTTTTTTCTCATTGACTTGCATTAGTGCCGGATCGCGCCGCATGTCCTTCTGTTTCATCCGTTTTTTTACGGATCCAGCATAAATTTCTATTCCGGGGTCTAGGAACGTTTTTTGTTTCCGGCGAAAAAAACGAACAGCGCCTAAACCGGCGCATCAGGCTTGTTGGTACAATAGAAGTCTATGGCTGCCGGATCAGGCAAAGGACTCTGTTTTCTTCCTCTGCGCATGCCTGGAAGTAGGAAATCAAGGTCTCTCTCACTCTCGTGAAAGTAGCATTACCCAGTGCCTATTGTGGTGGAAAATATGTGCTCCACTGGGAATCTCTGATTTCTGCCTTGATATGTCAGAGTTCAGACCTTTTGTAAGGCCTGTAGGTCCAAAATGACTGGATCCCCTCTCTCCCACAAGGGGTTGAGCCATGCTTGGTCATCTTCTGCTAAGGAAGACATAAGGAATTCCACCTTAGCCCAATTGGAGTGAAAATAATGACCAAAAAAAATTATATTGCTGCATGCACTACTCCAGTAACCCACGGCACTGCTTCGGATTCCCATCGTACCATGGCAGGTCAGACAAGACAGGTTCCACTCCAAGAGTGCAAGTCGCAGGTTGAATATGCACAGCCGCAATAAATGCAACTTGGGCTGATGCAGCAAATGTCAAGCCTTTCAATAGGGTTTCCAGCATCTTTAAATGGTAAAAAATGTCTTCGGTTAAACTCCGATAGTGAAGCACCATGGGGTTCAACGGTGCCCATGGCATAAGCAAACCGTGACACTCGTACGTGGTACGTGGACCTACTGTGCCTCAGGACCAGGATAATCCAGGAAGTGTCATGGCTAAGCAGCTACCTGGTGTACACTGGAGCTCTTGATGATGGAGTTAGATTTGATCCAAAGGTAGCTGCCAGGTACCATTCCTAGGCAATGTCCGGTACTGCAGCTGCTGACCTCAAGAGTCAGGTACACTGACAAGGACTGGGCTCGGAGTTGCTGACAGGATAACTAAATCAGGCTCAGTTCAGACTACACAAAGTCAGTATCACCGGACAGGACAAACTCAGAGTATGGGAACAGGTTCAAACTGCTCAGGTTCTGGAACACAGGACGGACTCAATAATAGATACAGGTTCGGAGTTCAGGCCTAGGCCAGATAGGCCCAGGGAGGGTTTGGACTTAGCAGCTTAAAAACAAGCTAGACACTAAAGTCTTAGATGTTTAACAGGCAAGGAACCGCAGGTTCGGACAGGCAAGAGAACTGTAGGTGCAGACAGGCAAGAGAACTGCAGGTGTAGACAGGTAAGAGAAGTGCAGGTGCAGACAGGCAAGGCACAGACAAGTTTGCAGGTTAAAGGTACTTGTTTAGACACAATAGGTTTGGAGGTAGGTACTGATTCAGTCATAGCAGGTTTAGGAAAGGTTACTGCTTTTGACAACAGGTTTTGAGGTGGGGACAGATTCAGACAGAGCAGGTTTGTAGGAAGGTACTGATTCAGACACAGCAGGTGTGGAAGCAGTTACTAATTAATATATCTATAGATTCATGGACAGGTCCAGTGTCATGCCGCACCTCCCGCACTTGACTCTGTGACTGTTCACTTAACTCCGGGTCCTTGTCCAGCACGCATGCGCTTCCTCCTGAGCCGGACTACGGCAGCTCCATCTCTGACGTCTCTATGGTCCTGGAGGACCTGACCCGGAAGTTCCAGCACACTTGCCTTATATCAGGTTGCCTCTTCTGTTGGCGTGGGGGATGAATTTGAGGTAAATGATATCCTGGCCATGAAGAAGGTAAGAGGGAAAACCCTTTTCTTAATTGACTGGAAGTGCTTTGGTCTTGAAGAAAGGTCTTGGGAACCCCGGGAGAATATCCAAGCACCCCAAATTTTGTCTGTTTCTTTCTAGTCTTAGAAACTGGGGCGTAAAGAGGGGGGTACTGTCATGACGCTGTCACCGCATTCCTCCGGCGTCAGGGCTCAGAGCCCGACGTCATCACTTCCGGTATCGCGGCAGATCCGTGGATCGTGTCGAGTGCGCACGCGCACCTCCCGTGCTTGACTCTGTGACTGTTCACTTAACTCCGGGTCCTTGTCCAGCGCGCAGGCGCTTCCTCCTGAGCCTGACTACGGCCGCTCCATCTTTGACGTCTCTATGGTCCTGGAGGACCTGACCCGGACGTTCCAGCACACTTGCCCTATATCAGGTTGCCTCATCCTGTTGGCGGCACCTGATTATTGTTATGCTTCCTAGCTAGACCTGCTTGGTCCCTGCTTGGCTGCTCACTGTACTCAGGTCCCCTGCCTTGTGCCCTATCGTGCTTCCCAGCACGCGCTCTGCTTTGCCTTGTACCCAGGCGTACTTCCCAGCATGCGCTCTGCCTTGCCTGGTACCCGGGCATGGTTCCCAGCGCACGCTCTGCCTTGCTTTGTACCCAGGTGTGCTTCCCCGCACGCGACCTGTTTTGCCTATTACCCAAGCGTGCTTCTCGGCGCACGCTATACGCACTCCTGTCTTCTGCGATGCCCACATGTACATGCCCTGCACTATCCTGTACCCAGCGTGCCCCCATGTACACACCTTGCACTATCCTGTACTCTGCGTGCTTTCGTGTCCTCGCTTTGCACACTTCCGAATCCTGCGAACTCCAACCTTCACTTTGCTAACACGGTCTTTCCCGTCTTCTGTGAGCCGGCCATCTAGTTCCAGCAGTCGTGGTACTTTACCCCCCTGGGTCTGCCCCTGACCCTGATGCTCCCTGTATAGGGGGGGTTCTCACTAGGTCAGCTCGCCCTGGGTGGGTTGGTTTCGCGACCCAGAGGGTCCACTCCAGGAGTCGTCACATCCAGATTCAGACATACTGTAACAGGTTGAGGGAAAGATTCAGACTTAGGTTTAAATTCAAACAGGTTCAGGATAGATCCTGATACAGACATAATAGGTTTTGGGAAAGATCCAGATTTAGATACAAACAGGTTCAGGGATAGGTCCTGATTCAGATACTAACAAGTTCAGGGAAAGGTCCTGATTCACACACAAAAGGTTCAGAGTTCAGGCCTAGGCCATACAGACCCAGAGAAAACAGGTTCAGACAAAATCAGATACAAGGTACAGATTCAGGGGACAGGGACCAAAACCTTAGTAGTTGCACCAAGACTAAAGGAGAATATTGCTCAGGCACCTTCCAACAGGTAGAGGTGCCTTAAGCACTAAGTGACTCTCAGCAATTGGCTGAGAACCCATTAGGAGTGTGTTCACTGGAGTGTGTTCACTGATGCTTTAAGAAACAGGAAGCACATACATATGTGACCTAAGCATGCTGCCAAGAAACAAGCACAGCATACACAGCTAGGAGGGGACAAGTAGCTCACTGCACGGCCTGGGGTGGTGAGTATGTCGTAGTCCTGCATGGTGGGCGAAGGGAAACTATGCAGAGATGCAGGCAGTAGTGTTACACTTATTCAGTGCCTCTTGGGGTGGAAAATCTCTGCTCTGATAGGAATCTCTGATTTCTGATGGCCCAGGTATTAACCATCACTGTACAAGGTATATTCTGTGAATGGAGATGGAAAACCGTCACTAAACAAACTCACTTATCTCCACGTGAGCATAGGATTTGGCTTGCGGACAGATTGCTTCTTACATCGAATACTCACAGTTGCATGTGAACACCCTGACAGATGAACCCATTCAGATATGCAGGATAGAAGATAAAGGGTGGCACTCCATGAACGCTAATCGGTGAAAAAACCTTCTTTATTAGTTGCATAAAAAATGGAGGCATACACACTACACTTCAACGGCCATAGTCCGTCACCTGCGATCCCCCTCCTCCATGTCTTTTATTATGCAACTAATAATGAAGTTTTTTTCACCAATTAGTGTCCATACAGTGCCACCCTTCACCTTCTATACTGTACAAGATATGATAATCCATAAGATGTCATAGCTGCAGGGCATTATGGAGAAGCCAGCGCAGCAACGTAATATGATGTTTGCCTGCTCTTTGATGCTTCAGCAGTGTCAGTAATGTGAGAAAAGGTGTCAGTCAATTTTTTTTGCGAACTGAGAATCAAAATGTTTGAGTTTGCGTGAAGTCGTGAATTTCAGGAAATTCTACTCAAACTTGATACTCCCTGAATCAATCCGCTCATCTGTAGTCATCAATATAAGGTCGGTACGAGTACAGAACCCAACTGTCACGCTGCAGCTATGCAGGTAGCTGCAAGCTCCACTAGATGGCAATAGAGTGAATGGAGGACAGCAAGTCTGCAAGAGCAGACCTGCAGAGCTGCAGTGAGGGTACCACCAGTGGCAGCAGAATAGTCAAACAAGCAGAGTCAAAACCTAGACTGTCACGCAGTACAAAGGGAAAAACCAAACACAGAGTCAATAGAGCGCCAGAAGGTCAATGCCAGTCAAAAGCAGAAGTACCAGAAGCAAGAGATGAAGACAGGTCAAAGCCAAAGCCAAGTCAAACACTGGGAAATCAAAACACAAAGGAAAACACTAAGTTGGGATGGGCAGAGGGGAAGGAACAGACACGGACAAAGTCAGGAAACGCAGCAGGACAAATCAGGGTACCACCAAAGTCAGATACTCACGCCATAGGCAGAAAATATAACTGACACCGCCTGCAGGATGCAGCGGGAGAAATAGCAGATCTGAAACCAAAACGAGGCAAGGCAAAGTTAACCCCTGACAGACCAGACCGGGAAAGGGGCAGACAGGACTCAAAACCCGGTGTGAATCATAACAGTACCCTCCTCTCAAGGGGGGCCACCGGACCCCCAGGTTTCCCAGGATAACGTGCATGAAACGCCTGAACCAACCGATCAGTCAAAGGATACGATGGCTAGAACACAACTTAGAGATTAGAATGACGATGCTAGTGAAAGGAGCCAGTGGTCCCATAAATAATAGTTCAAAAAAATCACTGCACATGTACGAGTTGTAAATTATGCTTCAAGTGAGGATTTATTAATAGTGATTGCTGAAGCGACAG
>JARQOD010000003.1:277209342-277334164 GCA_033576555.1 Oophaga sylvatica | reverse complement strand
ATCCAAAATCCATGCTTTCTCCTGTTCTAGAAGTCTACTAGAACAGTTTCTTTCTATATATTTGAGTGACATATAATCCAATCTAATAGGAAGGGTGTCTGGATTGGTGACTATTCTGGACACACGTGTGAATTGTGACCTGGGAGGGCTATTCTTGATAGATTCCTGGTGACTGCTAGAGTAGTGTAGGAGACTGTTACAGTCCGTTGGTTTGGTGTATAGGTCTGTGGTAAGATTTCCCTGAGGGTCTTTCTGTACTGGGGTATCCAGGAATGGAACACAATTGGTGTCAAAGTGAATAGTAAATTGTAGATCTGGATCTATGGAATTGAGATATGTATGAAAAGAACTTAAAGATTGTACAGAGCGAGTCCAGATAAAGAAGATATCGTCAATATAACGATGATAACATCTGACTGATTGTTGAAAGACCTCGATCGGATAGATAAAATTTTCTTCTAATGCATTCATAAAGGCATTGGTGTACGCCGGTGCGACATTTGAACACATTGCTTATAATAAGTGTCTTCAAATAGGAAAAAAAATTAATGTAAGACCAATGTAAGGAGGTCTAAAAAGAGTTGAATCGATGTATTAGAAAAATTAGAGGTTTCCAATAAAGTCTTGGTGGCTTGGAGATGAGTCGCCTGCAGGGCTGTGGGGGGGTGCTCGGACCCAAGCCCGTTGATTCCTATGGGGATGTCACGGCGACCACGGCTCTGCCGGTGGCCCTGGGCGCTCACCTTCCAAAAAGGGGAATATTTACAGGGGAAAATGTCAATAGATCGTGACGCCACCTGTGGTGTCTGGTGAGGATCACCAGCGCTGCAGCAGTCCACTGAGGCCGGTGTTGTGGCAGCTTAGATGGTATCGCTCCCCACAGGAGGAGCGGGCCTTCAGGGCAGCGTAAATGTAGGGATGTAGGACGTAGGGAACCCAGCCGGGTAAGAACAAGAATGGGGCACACACACGCCACTTCTGTACCTTTACTGAAGTTAGTGCAGGAACATCCCGGAGCACTGTAGGGTGAAGGGTGCACATCTGGATTCTCCCCAGTGTGCAGGTGTAGGGCCTGTTACTTGTCTCTCTGTAGTCAGTTTCTGACCTGCCTGTAGCTAGGCCTAACTTTGTCTCTGTCCTGCACCTGACTTTGTGGTAGGGCCTTCTCCTGGTGTACACACTCTCTGCTTGTAGGATCTCCGTGTCCC
Organism: Oophaga sylvatica; assembly: GCA_033576555.1. NCBI lineage: Eukaryota > Metazoa > Chordata > Amphibia > Anura > Dendrobatidae > Oophaga > Oophaga sylvatica. The sequence continues at coordinate 277,332,956 of JARQOD010000003.1, read as the reverse complement.
CTGGCTCTGTTACGTATCAGCTCTTTGGTGCTCCTGGGACCTGTAGTCCTCCAGGAATTCCGGTTGTCTCCTACTGGGTCGTAGAGATCCCTGTAAGCTCGGACCAGGTGTCCGGTATGTGCTTTCTGGGGTGAGCTGGTAAAGCTCCTCTGCCCCTTGGCTACTCTTTCCTCTTGCCTTCGGCCTACTCGGGCCCTCACTAGACTATACACACTGGCAGTTAGCTGGCTGCCTCTTCTGCTGCTCTCTAGAGCGTCAGCACGCTCCTAGCTTGCTGACTTGAGCTATTGAGTCTCACACTGCAGACTGACCTGTTTCTGTGTCTCAGTCTCTTGAGTCTGTTCTGAGTCTAGAGTGTGCTCTCTAGAGTGTGCTAACTTCCTGCCTCCTCCCTCCTTTTTATCTACCTATACAGGCTCCCTCTGGTGGTCTGAGGAAGGGTGAAGGTGTGTGTATGCTCTGAGGGCCTCTTGTGGATGAATCCTTTAGTGCACCCTTCTAGGATTTGTGGCACCAAGCGCAGCTGGGCTCCACATTCACCCCTAGCAAAGCTCAGCACTCCCGGGCTGAAGTACATTTTTCAAAACATAATAATAAACAATCCTCCCTTTATGGGAGGTGAGGACACTTGAACGTTGCATAAAAGGTAAATAACTATATACATATATATATTGCAAAAGCAGTAAGAAAATGAGCAACCAGAAAGTCCAAGTCTCTTTCGGAAAGGTTACTCAAAGAGAAGCACTTGAGGAGTGCAACTATATAGACTTAAAGTATTTGGGCTGCACATAATCCTCAGCCACTGAGTTCTTGGTTACCCAAAGGGTAGTAGAAAAGCAAATGTGCAAGTGTCCATTTCACTTGGATTGTCCATTAGGGGAAAAAATATAAATTAGTAAGCAGGTATGTCAATAAACACATGGAAATAACAAGATATACAGTAATATACAATACCCCAGGGGTAACTATCTACATCTGTCAGAAGTTTGACTATTTTCTGTACCTAGCATGGGTTGACCTCTTGTGCTACGTATTGATCTGCGTGGTGCGGGGGTCTGTGAGGTTTCAGTTACCCTGTCTGCTCTACGTACTAGTGAGTTGTAAAATTGCCTTAACCTCCCTACGGGACTGGCAAGTATACCATGGGCTGGGCCATCTGGCTCTATTTCTGGAGGGGATCCTTCTTCCGGGGATTCTTCTTGAGCAGGCTCTTCGGCGGCACTAGGCTCTTCTGCAGCACTTATAGGTTCAACTTGCTGTAGAGGTTCTTCTGGCTGTTGGAAGAATTGGAGTACTGGGATTATGACTGCTTCTCCGATTCGAGGCCAATCTGCGGAAAGTCTCCAACTCAGTATGTATTACCGCTTCTTCAGGTTCCTCTGAGGTGATGAAAGGCACTTCTTGGGGCTTTAGCAGATCTGGACACAACTTCAGGTGGTCCCTAGATACCGTTGCAGTCGTTCTCCCTCCATCTTTGCTAATCAAACATGTTTTCCTGTTATCAAACTTTGAATTCAACACATTGTAGGGCTCTCTCTCCCACTGGTCATCGAGTTTGTGAGCTTTCCTCTTTCTTTTCAGCACGACTTTACCAGGTGTGAAGGGTTCTGCGGGCGCACGCTTGTTGTAGTGAGTCTCTTGCTTGTCTCTCACCCGAGTGAGACTATCTTCGACGCAGGCCTGTACTGCTCCTGTCTGGTCGTGTCCCAGTCCTCAGTGGTCACATCTGCTTCTGGTTCTACAACTCCAAGCTCCAGATCCATGGACAGCTTTCCTGGTCTTGCCCGCATGAGATAAGCTGGGGTGCAATTGGTGGAACTCACAGGTATGTGATTGTACAGATCTACCAGGTCAGGTAGTAGGTCTGGCCACTGGTTTCTCTCCTCAAGTGGTAAGGTCTTCAGCAGGTCGATGATGATGTTGTTCATCTTTTCACAGAGACCATTGGTTTGTGGATGGTACGGTGTGGTTCTTATCTTTTTACATCCGTACAGATGGCAGAACTCTTTGAACAATTCGGTCTTGAAGGCTGGGCCTTGGTCAGTTAGCACCTGCTCAGGGTATCCATGGGGTCTGCAGAAATACGCTTGGAACATCTTTGCTGCTGTCTCTGCCGTCAGGTCTTTGACAGGGGCGACCACCAGGAACCTGGAGTAGTGATCCACCATGGTGAGGGCACAGGAGTACCCTGACCGGCTGGGTGACAACTTGACATGGTCCAGGGCCACGATCTCCAGGGGTCGAGTCGTCTTGATGGGTTGCAGGGGTGCCTTCTGGCTGCTGTAGTCTTTTCTTCTGAGGCTACAGGGTCCACAGTCTCTGCACCATCTCTCAATGGAGCTACGCATTCCCACCGAGCAGAATCGACATTTCAACAGGTTCTCTAGCTTTTTCCAGCCAAAGTGTCCTGCTTGATCGTGGTAGGCTTCCAACACCATCTGGATGTCCGTCCTGGGGACCACTATCTGCCATACCATCTCATGGGTTTTTGGATTGATGTACCTCCGGCACAGCTTCTCACGGTAGATAAACAGCCAGGTTCTCTTATTCCACAGCTGCCTTGCTTGTGGAGACGCATCCTTCTCCAAGGAGGAACCTTCTTGAGTTATCAGCTCCCTGATATGGCTGACAACCAGATTGCTGTCCTGGGTCTCCTTCCAGCTGTGGTGAGGTAAAGGATTTAACGTCTTACCACGTTGCCTCCTGAAGGCTCGTTGCTCGTGGATCATCCCATTCCTGTGAAAGGCAGGTAGTTCAATCTCCTCCAGGTCATCCACTTCTTCTGTGTCTGACTGGTGAGGCATCCTGGACAGGGCATCAGCGTTGGCGTTCTTGCGGCCCGCCCGGTACTTTATTGTGAATTGGTAGTTCGACAGCCGAGCCATCCATCGTTGTTCCATGGCTCCCAGCTTGGCTGTTTCAAGATGCGTCAAGAGGTTATTGTCAGTGTAGGCAGTGAACTTGCTGGAGGCTAGGTAGTGCTTAAACCTTTCAGTAATGGCCCAGACCAGCGCCAAGAACTCCAACTTGAAGCTGCTATAGTTCTCTGGGTTCCTCTCGGTCGGGCGGAGCTTCCTGCTTGCATAGGCAACGACTTTCTCTAGGCCATTTTTCTTCTGACTTAAGACAGCTCCCAATCCTTCATTGCTGGCATCCATATACAGCAGGTGTCAGGAATTGAACCCAGTACCTCTTGTCCACCGGCCAGCAGCTCTACCATCTGAGCTATTCTGCTGGCTGCAAGGTTCCTTGCTGAACCCAGATACCATTGACTGTTTTTCATGATCGGCTCCACCCAGTGCTCTCTTGATTGGCCTCTGATTGCCAATTACACACCCTATATAAGCCTGGCCCTGTGGGTGTGTCATTGTGAGATTATTGTGCTCTTAGCCTCTAGTCAAGCGTTTCCTGCTGATCCATTGCTACCAATACCGCTCTCCTGTGAACTGACCTCGGCCTGCCCTTCTGACTACGCTCTCCGCCTGATCCATTGCTACCAATACCGCTCTCCTGTGAACTGACCTCGGACTGCTCTTCTGACTACGCTCTCCGCCTGATCCATTGCTACCAATACCGCTCTCCTGTGAACTGACCTCGGCCTGCCCTTCTGACTACGCTCTCCGCCTGATCCATTGCTACCAATACCGCTCTCCTGTGAACTGACCTCGGCCTGCCCTTCTGACTACGCTTTCCGCCTGATCCATTGCTACCAATACCGCTCTCCTGTGAACTGACCTCGGCCTGCCCTTCTGACTACGCTCTCCGCCTGATCCATTGCTACTAGTAACGCCTTTCCAGTGTACCGTCCCGGCTATCTCTGACCACGTTACCTGTCTCTGCGTCCCCTAGTGTTTGCAGTAACATCGGCTCCAACCCAGACGGGATCCTGACAGCAGGAATGGTTGGTTGTAGTCAGGGTAGGCTAGGATCTCGTCACCTGTCAGGATCTCCTTCATTTCTTGAAATGATTCAGCCTGTTCTTTACCCCAGTGGAACGGGGGATCTCTGCCTTTGGGGGACCGTCCCACCGGGAGGTCTTGCAGAGGCGCTGCTTTCTTAGTGTAGTCCTTTACAAACCTCCGGTAGTATCCTGTCAGTCCCAGGAATTGATGTACCTCTTTGAGGTTCTTCGGTTCCGGCCACTTCTGGATGGCAGTGACCTTCTCCAGGTCTGGCGCGGCTCCCTGTGAACTGACAATGTGTCCCAGGTACTGTACCTTTTGCTTGAGCAGGTGGCACTTTGAGGCTTCAGTTTCATCTCATACTGGGACAGTGACTCAAATACTTCCGCCAGGTGCTTCAAGTGGTCTTCATACGTTTTGGAGTACACAATCATGTCATCCAGATATAGTAACACAGTCTCGAAGTTGAGGTGTCCCAGGCAGCACTCCATCACTCTCTGGAATGTTCCGGGGGCACTGCTGAGTCCAAACGGCATTCTGTAGAACTCACAGAGTCCCATCGGGGTGGTGAAGGCTTCTTCTCCCGATCCTCCTCAGCCACAGCTACTTGCCAGTACCCGCTAGTGAGGTCAAGGGTGGAAAAGTAATTAGCAGACTTTAAGGCAGCTAGAGATTCCTCAATACGTGGGAAAGGGTATGCATCTTTATGTGTAATGTCTGTAATCCACACACATTCTCATGCTTCCATCCTTTTTCCTGACTAGAACTAGGGGAGCTGCCCAGGGATTACAACTATCCCTTATCACCCCTGCCTCCTTCATGTCCTGCAACATCTCCTTGGCTTTCTGGTAGTGTGCTGGAGGTATAGGCCTGTACTGTTCCTTAATGGGGGGATGGTTGCCTGTGGGGATGTGATGTTGCACCCCCTTAATCTTCCCAAAGTCAAGTGGGTGTTTGCTGAATACCTGTGCGTATTCCTGGACCACCCGATGTACCCCCTGTTTCTGGTGAGCTGGAGTGATGTCTGTCCCAACATGGATCTGCTGACACCAATCCTCCCCGGGGTTGCTGGGTCATTAACCTCCACTGGGTTTGGGGAGGTTAAGGACTCCGTCGTGTGAATGGAGTTATTATCTACAGCATGTAACTTGGCAACAGTGGCATATTGTGGTAATCTGACTTGATCTTCCCCACAGTTGAGAAGACGGACGGGCACCCTCCCATTGGGTACATCCACTACCCCTCTGGCGGTTAAGAGTGTAGGTCTGTGCTCTGAGCAAAGGGGTTCTACTACTGCCTGGTAGCTCTGTCCTTTCAGACCTATTGCTGCTCTACACCAGATAAGCATTTCACTCATTGGGGGAACCACAATGGATATCGGATCTGTTACCCGCACACTACCAAACTCACCACCGGTCTGTTCCACTTGCTGCTGGCACATCAGGGCCCGGATCTCCTTCAGGATCGCTCTCTTCTGCTCTGGTCTGGCAACATCGGCGAGCTGTTGGAGTAAAAACACAATTTCCTCCAAACAGTTACCAATAATGTTAGTGTCACGGGTGTGTCACTGCGAAGATCGTCGCGATTGCACACCCTGACTTCTCACAGCTGAGGTTCTGGTGCTGGGTGTTTTTCGGCACTGAGGGAGTTAATTCTTCCTCTCTCTGTGCTGGACTAAACCAGCCTCGCTCAGCTGCAATTAATGTTGTGGTAATTGGTTTCCTTCATATACCTGCCTGTCTGCTGGGGAAGTGTCGGTGAAAGCATTCATGCAGACCAGCAGAGCGGATCGTATTGAGAAGTCTAAAGCTAAGAGTACCTGTTGTGGTTTTCTCCTCTCCTCGCTTTATTATTTATCTCCTTACCCGTTGGTGTTCCCTCTGTAGTGATAGTTTTGTATGCAAGGTGGTCTTTTATTTTACCCCTTGTACTGTCTCGTTCGTCTTATACTGTGTGTGAAGGCAGTTACCTTCCTGTTCCCTGTGGTGGTAATCAGGGTCCTTCTCAGGACTAGATTACAGTGGTTAGGGATTCACAGGAGATAGGGTTACGCTGGCGGCCTGGACCTCTGTACCATCAACAGTACCTCCAGGTAGAGGGATTAGTCAGGACCCCAGCTTAGGGTCAGCATAGACCCCGGTTCTCCTGTATACAGAGACAGCGTGACATTTTCACCAACCCTACTAAAGATTCTCCCCAGCCACCATGGATCCAGTAGCCAGTCTAGCTCAGCAGTTGCAGAGTTTGTCCATGGAGCTGAGGACGTTAAGTCCAAGGTTTTGTACCCCCCGGAGCAGGCCAGACCTGAACCTAAAGTAGCTCTCCCGGACAGGTTCACTGGAGGGCGGGACAAATTTTTTGCTTTCCGGGAGGCATGTAAATTGTACTTTCGGCTGCGACCTCAGTCATCTGGGAGTGAAGATCAAAGGGTGGGAATTGTCATCTCACTCCTACAAGGGGACCCCCAATCCTGGGCGTTCTCTCTTTCCCCGGGCTCCCCGGCTCTCCAGTCAGTGGATAGATTTTTCGCAGCTCTGGGTCTTGTATATGATGACCCGGATCAGGTCTCCCTTGCTGAAACTAAGTTACGTAAGATACAGCAGGGAGATCGTCCGGCAGAGGAATTCTGTTCGGAGTTCCGTAGGTGGGCCACGGACACCCAGTGGAATGACCCGGCTCTTAGGAGCCAGTTTTTTCAAGGTTTATCTGACAAATTAAAAGATGTGTTGGCGCAGTATGACCCTCCCACGACACTGGGAGCCGCTATGGCCCTTGCTATTCGTATTGACAGACGTCTTCGGGAGAGGTGCGGGGTAACTTCGCCCCCTGTGATGACTCCACCTTCCTCAAGGGTCCCTTATACGGAGGTTCCTCTGGTCAGTCCAGAGGAGCCTATGCAATTAGGAGGGACATCATTCCGGGGGAGGGGATCGGTGGGGCACCACAAAACAAGAAGTTGTTTCTTCTGTGGAAAAAAGGGACATTTTATTAGGGGGTGTCCATCCCGTCCTTTGCAGAGTGAGAAGTCGCCGGAAAACTATTGATCCCAGATTGTGTGGTGGATGGCAATCTGGGAGTAAGTATTTCGTCCCTAAGTTCGTCTCAGTTTCTCGTACCGGCGGAGGTGGTGGTGGGTGCGAAAACTGAGAGGATATCTGTTCTTCTGGATAGTGGGACCGGGGCTAATCAGGTGGATGCTCGCTTTGCCCGGGTTCAAGGTATGCGTTTAAGTGGGTTGGCTAAACCCGTCCCCATATTCTCGATCGACGCCAGACCTCTCGGTCAGGGAAGTTTTGTGCAAGCAGTGCATAACATAGATCTTCAAGTGGGGGCGCTACATAAAGAACTGTTGTCTTGTTATGTGTTGGAGGGTCTTCCCACTCCTATAGTGCTGGGCCTGCCTTGGCTAACTAAGCATAACCCGGTTATTAATTGGCAATCCAGAGAGATAACCCAATGGAGCGATTTCTGTAATAAAAACTGCATGAATACGGTCATTGGTGTGGTCGCTCCTAGGGCTTTACCTCCATTTCTGGTGGACTTTGAGGATGTATTCTCGGAAAAATGGTGTCAAGAACTACCTCCTCATCGCAAGTATGACTGTTCTGTTAACTTGCTCCCTGGGGCCAAGTTACCGAAATCTAGGTTGTATAACCTTTCTGGTCCTGAGAGACAGGCCATGAAGGATTATATTTCAGAGAGTCTGGCTAAGGGGCATATTAGACCTTCATCTTCCCCGGTGGCCGCGGGGTTCTTCTTTGTGAAGAAAAAAGATGGAGGCCTACGCCCTTGCCTGGATTTCCGTGGGCTTAATCGGATTACGGTCCGAGATCCGTATCCGCTCCCACTTATTCCCGATCTCTTCAATCAGATCGTGGGTGCCAAATGGTTCTCTAAGTTGGATCTCAGGGGGGCGTACAATCTGATTAGGATGAAGGAGGGGGATGAGTGGAAGACGGCGTTTAACACTCTGGAGGGGCATTATGAGAACCTTGTAATGCCATTTGGTCTGAGTATTGCCCCGGCGGTGTTTCAACACTTTGTAAATGACATCTTTCGCCACCTAATGGACAGTTTGTGGTCATATATCTGGATGATATCTTAATTTACTCGCCAGATCTTGTGTCTCATCAGGAGCATGTTAGGCAGGTGTTACAGATCTTGCGGGATAATAAACTATACGCCAAATGGGAGAAGTGTGTGTTCGCCGTACAGGAACTTCAGTTTTTAGGGTTCCTGGTGTCAGCATCCGGTTTTCGTATGGACCCTGGGAAAGTGCGGGCAGTTCTTGAGTGGGATCTGCCAGAGGATCTTAAGGCATTACAACGTTTCCTGGGTTTGTTAACTACTACCGGAAGTTCATTCGTAATTTTTCGTCCATAGTTAAACCTCTCACAGACATGACTAAAAAAGGGACGGATTTTTCAAAGTGGTCTGACAAGGCTTGTCAAGCGTTTTCCTCTTTGAAAAAATGTTTTGCTTCTGCACCCATACTTATTCAACCTGATGCGTCACAGCCGTTCATTGTTGAGGTGGACGCTTCCGAGGTAGGGGGGGAGCAGTATTGTCACAAGGTTCGTCCCCTGGTAAATGGCATCCGTGCGCCTTCTTCTCTAAAGAATTGTCGTCCGCTGAGAGGAATTATGATGTCGGCAATAGGGAACTCTTGGCCATTAAGTTAGCTTTTGAGGAGTGGCGTCATTTTTTGGAGGGGCAGTCCACCCGGTCACCGTCATTACCGATCACAAAAACCTGCTATATTTAGAGTCCGCTAAACGTCTGAATCCAGACAAGCTAGGTGGTCGTTGTTTTTTACCAGGTTTAATTTTGTCGTCACATATCGTCCTGGCTCAAAAAATGTTAAGGCAGATGCCTTATCTCGCTGTTTCCCAGGGGCTGGGAATACGGAGGACCCGGTTCCGGTCCTTCAGGAGGGGGTGGTGGTGTCGGCAGTATGCTCTGCGCTTGCGGAGGATGTATTGGAGGCTCAGGGGATGCCCCTGTAGGACCTCCAGGGAGACTGTTTGTTCCAAATCAGTTGCGACAAAAGGTGATCGAGGCACACCATAATTCAGCTTTGGCAGGACACCCAGGGAGTAAAGCAACTGAGGATCTCCTCTCGCGTCGGTTTTGGTGGCCTAACTTACATAAGGAGGTGGTAACTTTTGTCGCGTCCTGCGAGGTTTGTGCGCGCTCTAAGACCCCACATACCCGTCCGTCGGGGACCCTCTTACCTTTGAAGATCCCGGAGCGTCCGTGGACTCATCTGTCTATGGACTTCATTACGGACCTCCCGCCATCTTCGGGTAAAACAGTCATACTCGTTGTAGTGGACAGGTTCAGCAAGATGGCACATTTTATCGCTCTTCCTGCTCTTCCTAATGCTAAAACTCTTGCGCAGGTGTTTATTGGGGAGATTGTAAGGCTTCACGGGGTACCCTCCGATGTGGTGTCGGATCGGGGTCTCAGTTTGTGTCCAAATTCTGGAAAGCATTTTGTACACGGCGGGGGATGCAGTTGTCATTTTCATCGGCTTTTCACCCGCAGACCAATGGTCAGACAGAGCGTCTGAACCAGAGCTTGGAGACATATCTCCGGTGTTTTGTGTCAGAGAACCAGGAGGACTGGGCTTCTTTCTTGCCTCTGGCGGAATTTGCTCTAAATAATAGGCGGAGCGAGTCCACTGGTAAGTCCCCGTTTTTTGGGGCATATGGTTTTCACCCCCAGTTTTGTACTTTCAATAGGGGGGGCTCTTCTGGGGTTCCTGAGGAGGAACGATTTTCGTCGTCACTTGCTTCAGTGTGGAGAGGAGTGCTGAATAATCTGAGTACTATGGGGAACCGATACAAACGTATGGCTGATAGGAGGAGAGTGTCTGGTCCGGACCTAAGTGTGAACGATCTGGTATGGTTGTCTACCAAAAATATAAAACTTAAGGTTCCCTCCTGGAAACTGGATCCCAGGTTCATCGGGCCATACAAGATCAGTGCTATAATTAATCTGGTTGCATTCCGTCTTGACCTCCTCCTACATTTAAAATTCATAATGTGTTCCACAGATCGTTGCTTAAGAGGTATGTGGCGCCGGTGATACCTTCACCTTTACCTCCTCCTCCTGTGGTGGTCGATGGTAACTTGGAGTTCCAGGTGTCGAGAGTCATCGATTCACGTCTGAATCGCCGGTCCCTTCAGTACCTTGTTCATTGGAAGGGGTATGGTCCTGAGGAGAGGACGTGGGTTTCTGCATCGGATATTAAAGCAGACCGATTGGTTCGGGCCTTCCACACTACTCACCCAGATAAACCCGGCCCTGAGGGTCCGGAGGCCCCTCGTAGAAGGGGGGTACTGTCACAGGTGTGTCACTGCGAAGATCGTCGCAATTGCACACCCTGACTTCTCACAGCTGAGGTTCTGGTGCTGGGTGTTTTTCGGCACTGAGGGAGTTAATTCTTCCTCTCTCTGTGCTGGACTAGACCAGCCTCGCTCAGCTGCAATTAATGTTGTGGTAATTGGTTTCCTTCATATACCTGCCTGTCTGCTGGGAAAGTGTCGGTGAAAGCATTCATGCAGACCAGCAGAGCGGATCGTATTGAGAAGTCTAAAGCTAAGAGTACCTGTTGTGGTTTTTCCTCTCCTCGCTTTATTATTTATCTCCTTACCCGTTGGTGTTCCCTCTGTAGTGATAGTTTTGTATGCAAGGTGGTCTTTTATTTTACCCCTTGTACTGTCTCGTTCATCTTATACTGTGTGTGAAGGCAGTTACCTTCCTGTTCCCTGTGGTGGTAATCAGGGTCCTTCTCAGGACTAGATTACAGTGGTTAGGGATTCACAGGAGATAGGGTTACGCTGGCGGCCTGGACCTCTGTACCATCAACAGTACCTCCAGGTAGAGGGATTAGTCAGGACCCCAGCTTAGGGTCAGCATAGACCCCGGTTCTCCTGTATACAGAGACAGCGTGACAGTTAGTGCCTAGTACCACATTCAGTCCATTTTCCTCATTGACAGTCTTTACTACAATAAGTCCCTGGTCCTTTAACTTCACCCTCCCCGCTTTTACTGCTACATTCTTGGCCCCAAGTAAGTCAAGAGGGAGGCCGTTAGAGGCGTATACTGCAAAGTCGGGGTTTGGGGGTTGGAGACTGTCCATGGACCAGTATCTGTTATAAAGGATATCAGATATGATGGTTACCTGGGATCCGGTGTCCAGCAGGGCAGGTTTTGCCATGCCGTCCAGTATGATGGATATGAAAGGTCTTCTTCCCACAAACCTGCGGTGCCAGTCTGAGGGGCCTGATGAGTCTATTCCTGGGTGCTGGCCCTCGGACCCAGGGTTTGCTCGTTTAAAGGACACTGGTGCACAGTGTGACCTTCCTTCTGGCAGCGGTGGCAGACGAACTCTCAGCGAGGATGGCACTGGTTGTTGGTCCTTTCTGGGGGTGGTGTTGTCAACCTGCGGGGTGGCGATGTCCTCCTCCGGGTGATGATGTCCTCCTCCGGGGTGGCGTTGTCCTCCTCCGGGGTGGCGACGTCCTCCTACTCCTCCGGTTCATCCAGGGGACATCCTCAGGGCAGTCTGCTAGCAGGATCCTTCCTTCCGTCTCTGGCTCTATCCGTAGTTGCAGGGCACTCATTAGAGTGGCCAGGTTTCTGGTCAGCTGGCACACTTCTGAGCGCAGACAGTCTAGCTCAGTAGGGGGCGCTGCCTGCGCTTTGGCTTCAGCAACCAGCGGGGAAAAGGTGGGTGCTGTTGGTGTTAGAGTGGCCTCACCGTGGTAACGTTGAGTTGCCATATTTGCTGTTTCCAGGGGTTGCAGACCCTTTATAGCCATGTCCTTAAGGGCATCAAAGGTAGCATCTGCATGATCCAAGGACCACCAACGCACAGTCCTGCTCTCCGCTTGGGACCTCAGCCCCCGGACAAATTGTTCTTTTAGCATTTTACTCTCCTTGGTGACTCTAATTGGATTAACCTGTTTTAGAGCTCGCAGGGCCCCTTGTAAACGGCAGGCATAATCCCGAACGCTGTCTTCCGGTTTCTGAGAGCATTGGTAGAACCTCATCCGGAGGTCTGCTTCAGTGCAGTCCTCAAAGGCAGTCTGTAACTTTTTGAAAATTGCGGGCACTGATTCCTGGTCTGTGGCCGACCAAGTCTCTACTTCTCTCTCCGCAGCACCAGTCAATTGTCTCACAACTACTGCAGCCCTCTGTTTGTCTGACATAGAATACATGTCCAGTATGCTGCATATTTTGCGCTTGAATCCCGACAGGGCGTCTGGCTTGCCGCTGTACTGGGGAAGCCACTTTGCTCCAGGCATGTACGGTAAAGTCAGTGGTACTATAGGGGCTATAGGTCCAGGCGATGGGGCGGCTGCTCCAGCCTGCGCGGCAGCGGTCGAGGGCAGATCATCAGGGCTGTCGGCCTGGGCCGTGCCGTTGGGCGAGTGTTGCGACATCTTGGCGCCCCCCCTAGCGAACCGTGGCCTACCTTCCTCTGTAGGCCGCAGCTCCGCAGGGCACAGTCTGCTGGTAGGACCTGCGTCGCCGACGTCCCACGTCAGAGCATTCACTGGAGCTCCCTGCCAGGACCTGTCGCCGCGTCAGCGCGTGGGGGCGTGTCCAAGACTTCGCGCGGTTTCACAGGTACGCCTCCTAGTTTTCCCGCGGTGATGTAATAATGGCGGACAATGACGGGAAATCTTCACCACCATACGATATACAGTCTTTTAGTAAAGCGCACAGTACCCGTGGCAACGGGCACAACTTCGTCCATTGCCGCGGGCACGCGATCCTGTTTGTGACGCCAGTTGGAGATGAGTCGCCCGCAGGGCTGTGGGGGGTGCTCGGACCCAAGCCCGTTGATTTCTATGGGTGATGTCACGGTAGCCACGACTCGGTCCGTGGCCCTGGGCGCTCATCCAAAAAGGGGTTTTTATTTACAGGGATAATGTTAGTGATTCGTGACGCCACCTGTGGTGTCTGGTGAGGATCACCAGCGCTGCAGGGAGTCCACTGAGGCCGGTGTTGTGGCAGCTTAGATGGTATCGCTCCCCACAGGTGGAGCAGGCTCTCAGGGCAGCGTATATGGGAGGATGCAAGACGGAGGGAACCCAGCCGGGTAAGAACAAGAATGGGGTACACACACACAAGTCACTTCTGTACCTTTACTGAAGTTAGTGCAGGAACATCCTGGAGCACTGTAGGGTGAAGGGTGCACATCCGGATTCTCCCCAGTGAGCAGGTGTAGGGCCTCCTGTTACTTGTCTCTCTGTAGTCAGTTTCTGACCTGCCTGTAGCTAGGCCTAACTTTGTCTCTGTCCTGCACCTGACTTTGTGGTAGGGCCTTCTCCTGGAGTACACACTCTCTGCTTGTAGGATCTCCATGTCCCCTGGCTCTGTTACGTATCAGCTCTTGGGTGCTCCTGGGACCTGTAGTCCTCCAGGAATTCCGGTTGTCTCCTACCGAGTCGTAGAGATCCCTGTAAGCTCAAACCCGGTGTCCGGTATGTGCTTTCTGGGTGAGCTGGTAAAGCTCCTCTGACCCCTGGCTACTCTCTCCTCTCGCCTTCAGCCTACTCGGCCCTCACTAGGCTATACACACTGGCAGTTAGCTGGCTGCCTCTTCTGCCGCTCTCTAGAGCGTCGGCACGCTCCTAGCTCGCTGACTTGAGCTATTGAGTCTCACACTGCAGACTGACCTGTTTCTGCGTCTTAGTCTCTTCTGAGTCTGTTCTCAGTCTGTTCTGTGTCTAGAGTGTGCTCTCTAGAGTGTGCTAACTTCCTGCCTCCTCCCTCCTTTTTATCTACTTATACAGGCTCCCTCTGGTGGTCTGAGGAAGGGTGAAGGTGTGTGTATGCTCTGAGGGCCTCTTGTGGATGAATCTTTTAGTGCACCCTTCTAGGATTTGTGGCACCAAGCGCAGCTGGGCTCCACATATACCTTTTGCATGTGAGATAGATGTGTACAGACTGTTCACGTCTAACGTAACCAACAGGCTGTCTGGCGGTATAATTTTGAGGTCATTGATTATTCTAAGAAAGTGTCCAGTATCCAATAGAAAGGAACAGGTGGTTTTGATTAGTGGTGTTAGTATTTTTTTGAGAAAACGGACAATGGTATAAGTATAGAGTCTATTGATGCCACAATAGGTCTGCCAAGAGGATTTGTAAGTGATTTATGAATTTTGGGGAGGATATAAAAAAACAGGGGTAATGGATGTGAATTGGTGAGAAATGCAACAGTTCTTTTGTCAATGGTTTGATTGTCTAGATATGTTGTAAGTACAGACTGAATCTTTTTATGGATCTCAGGAGTGGGATCTCTTGGAATAGCTTTATATGTTTGTGGATCAGAAAACTGACGTTCTATCTCGTTGGTATACATTGTACGGTCCATAATATCCGTGGCACCGCCCTTGTCTGCTGGCTTGAAAATAATAGATTTATTACCCTGTAATGCTGTTAATGCTTGTTTTTCAACCATTGCTAGATTGTTATGGCTAGGAAAGAAACCAAGACTCTGTTGATGTGATAGGGATTTGACCTCCCGATCGACAAAATAAATAAATGTCTCTGTAGCGTGAGAAGTCTGCGGACGGTTAAAGGTACTCAGAATCCAGATTGGTAATAGAGACCTCCGCAACAGAGACGTCCTCATTCGGGGACACTCTGATATCGGAGGTCTCAGGTAGAGTCCCAAAATGTGCTTTGAGTCTTATTGCGCGATAGAAGCGCTGGAGGTCCTTTTCGAGCTGGAAAGTGTCCCAGCTAGGAGTAGCACAGAACGACAATCCTTTTGCACTTTTGTGTTACCTATGTATCTGGATGTAATATTTCATTATTGTATTCAAACTTTTTGTCTCCCTTTCCTTTCTTACAGTCCATATTAGGTTTATCTACTCGTATATGTGTGTATATACAAGTCTTGCATCATTTGAGTCAGACTAGACACTTGATCCGCCAGCGTGTGAAGCGGATCCATAAAGAGAGGAGTAAAGAAAAAATAAAAAAAAAACTGTTAATTGTCAGTTATAATGTCACACTGCAGCTATGCGGGTAGCTGCATGCTCCACTAGATGGTAATAGAGTGGAAGGAGGACAGCAAGTCTGCAAGAGCAGACTTGCAGACCTGCAGTGAGGCTACCACCAGGTGGCAGCAGAATAGTCAAACAAGCCGAGTGAAAACCTAGACCATCACGCAGTACAAAGGGAAAAACCAAGCACAGAGTCAATGGAGTGCCAGAAGGCCAATACCAGTCAAAAGCAGAAGTACCAGAAGCAAGAGATGAAGTCAGGTCGAAGCCAAAACCAAGTCAAACACTGGGAAATCAAAACACAAAGGAAGACACTAAGTTGGGACGGGCAGAGGGGAAGGAACAGACACAGGTAAAGTCAGTAAATGCAGCAGGACAAATCAGGGTACCACCAAAGTCAGATACTCATGCTGTAAGCAGAAAATATAACTGACACCGCCTGCAGGATGCAGCAGGGAGAAATAGCAGATCTGAAACCAAAATGAGGCACGGCAAAGTTAACCCCTGACATGACCAGACCGGGAAAGGGCAGACAGGACTCAAAACCTGGTCTGGATCATGACACCAACAATCCCACCAATCAGCTGAATTCTGTTCTGGTAATGACTGGATATAAGCAATGTATGGAGTAGAGTACAGCAGTCTCATACATTTCTTAGAAGCCACTGCCAAATATTGCTGCTTTTCTCAAGTGAAGTTGACAACTGTTAAGTCCCAGACAACCTCTTTAATTCTGATATTTCTGCAGTTGCTTAAATTACTTTGACATCTGACCTATTACCCCTTCCATGCCTTATATACTCAATTTAATTTGTGTGCAGGAAATTTGCAGACTGTCCTCCACTCTTGGATATTGAAGACATGGTTCGAATGAAGGTTCCAGATTCTAAATGTGTTTACACATATGTGCAAGAGATATACCGCAGTTTGGTTGCTAAAGGGTTAGTAAAAACCAAGAAAACATGAATGTGCTAAAGAAGTACAAATAATTAGAAGGTAAGGACATATCTGCTATTATTATTATATGTTATGCAACTGAATTTATTGCAATTTACATACAGTTGTAATCAAAATTATTTCACACCCATTGCAAATTCAGTTTATTAACGAAATTTACTGCTGCTTGCAATAAACCAAAAACTAGTTACCTACCTCAAGACAACTAATATAACAAGTGGTTTCTTCAAATTCAAGACAAAATGCTACTTTAATGACTACAGCGGTCTCAGAATCATTCACCCTTTTGAACATAAGGCATCATTCAGATGTCTGTGAAACACATATGAGCTGTATCCATGATTTTTATAATAGTACATATAGTACATATACCCATTATAGTTTATAGGGCTGTTCACATGTCCATGTATTTTGGTGACCGGGGATCTGCACAAAAATCATGGCGGCATGTCTATTTTTAATCGTCATTAGTGATTAAAATTACCCATATAAGTCTATGGGTCTGTGAAAATCATGGACAGCACACGGATGGCATGAGACCGAAGTCTGTGTGATGTCCGTGATAAACATTGTAATTGCAATTAAATTTTTATATTTTTTCACATGTTGAAATAACAGATGAAACACTGTTGGAAAATTGGCATGGACCAAACACTGATGGTAAAACTGACATGGACCAAACACTCAAGAATCTCAAACCGTTTTTTTGCGTATGTGAAAAATCCAGGACGTCTGAATGAAGTCTTAGAGCACACATATCAGGTGTTGCCACAAGCACACTTGATAAATGAAATATGCCTGAGGCCTCTTTCACACATTCGTGTCTCCGGTACGTGTGGTGAAAGTTTTCACACGTACCGCAGACACGTACACACATAGACCGATTCAAATGAATGGGTCTATGCACATGTCAGTGTATTTTAACGGACCGTGTGTCAGTGTGCAAAATTATGCCGATATGTTCGTTTTAACATGGACACACGGGCCGCAAAACATCCCGCACATGTGCACATGGAGAACAGTGTAAACTGTCCTCCGTGTGCACGGACGGTGGCTGGGGAAGAAGCGGCTACTGTAAACTGATGATCCCCTGCCTGTGGTGCTGAAGCAGGCTGTCATTATTCTCTCCTGCTCTGCCTGCAACAGTGCGAGCAGGAGACAATGAATGAAAAACCCGACGTGGGGTCCCCCATATATTTTGAACCAACCCGGCAAAACTAACAGGTGCAGGCTGCTGTTCTCAGGTTGGTAAGGGGCCATGAATATGGGCCCCCCAGCCTAAAAACAGCAGCCCGCAACTGCCCAGAAAAGGCGTATCTATTAGATTCGCCTATTCTGGAGCTTTGTCGGGTTCTTCCCACTTGCCCTGTAGCGGTGGTAAGTTGGGTGATAAGGGGTTAATGTCACCTTTCTATTGTAAGGTGACATTAAGCCCTTCTTAAGGGTATGCCACACTAAACGAGATCGCAAGCGAGATCGCTAACGAGATCACTACTGCGTCACCATTTATGATGCAGTAGCGATCTCGTTGCGACTTAGCTGTGTGATTGCAAACACATCTCATCAGCGATCTGTGATTCCAAACACATCTCATCAGCGATCTGTATAACGACCTCGGCGGTCGTTGGGAAAACCTAGTCCCACCTGCGATGCTGGTGAAGTCGTTCATAAAGGATGTCACACTCAGCGATTCAGGCTCACCAGCGGGACACCAACGACCAAAAAACGGATAAGAACGTTTACAAACGATCAGCGACATCTCAGCGGGGGCCACATCGCTGCTACATTTACACACAGCTAAGTCGCTAACGAGATTGCTACTGCGTCATAAATGGTAACGCAATTGCGATCTCGTTTGCGATCTCGCTTAGTGTGGCATACCCTTTAGTAATGAAGAGGTGTGAACAAGACACCTCTTCATTGCTAATCCTATAGTAAGTAAAGGGTTAAATAAGCACACACACATTAAGAATAAAGTCTTTTAATTAAATAATACAACACACAGGTTTGCCATTTTATTAAACTGCTATTCCCAGCGAAGCCCTCGATCTTCTGGAAAAAAAAGTTAAAACAATAAACCAATAATATACCATACCTGTCCGCCGTACATGAACACCAAAGTCCCAGTACACAATCTAACCGGGATCTGCTTAAGCATATGAATAAATTTTTCCAAAAAAGTTTTTTTGAATATAACAATTCAACTTTATTTCCATAAAAAATTAAATTATCAAAAACATATAAACACCAAAAAAGGATGCAAGATTTGACTCCAGGGACATTTCAGACTCTTGTATATCAAATATCTGCCTTGTAGATACTCATTCACATTAGCTCAAATTCCATATATCGCAGCTATTTATCCAGTTCCCCACCCTTAGATTTGGGTAACTGCTATCTGCCCCTTAATAAATGTAGAAACGATTGTGAGGAAATCCAATTCCCTGACACGAAATCTATGTCCCACCACTTAAGTATATCATATGGTGGGATCATATTTCCATAAGTGTAAAACAGCCAATGGGACTATCACAACCAATAATGTTTAAATGGGGGCTGAGCCTGACCCTGTCTCATATTCGGCTGGAATGATCTAAATCACTGCATATCACAACGAAATGGAGCCATAAAAGTGCTGAGTATCGTACCTGAATCCTGGCAGTTGAAATCAAATGCTGAGAGTCCTGTCCCCTCTGCCCCGACGCGCACGTTTCGCCCAGTCAAGTCCCACGGCGCAATCCATATCTGGGGATAATCAGTTTACAACCGGAGCGGTGCTAATTCGACCGAACGGGCTGTATACTACTGCAGCGCGCACAAGCTCAGTGACGAGCGGTGTTTCTTTTTGTGACATCTTGTCTTTTTAATCATCACGATATCTTGTATAATCATGTTTTTTGTGAAATATTAATAAAAGTGTATATTATATTTTATGAATGGTACTCTGAATAGCTTCTTTTGGGCTGTAAATTTAGAGCTGAGCCTTACTGCGTAGGTGAAGAATTGGTTTTATTTATTTTTTACGCCGTTCCTCGTGCGGTATAAGTGATTAAGCGACTTTATTCTCTGGGCCAATACGATTACAGCATTACCAGATTTATATTGGGTTTTTATGTTTCTTGCTGTCACACACTATAAGACGCTTTTTGTTGCAAAAACAAGTTTTTGAATCACCGTATTTTGATAGCTATCATTTTTCCATATTTCTGACGACAGAGTCATGTGAGGGCTTATTTTTTGTGGGACAAGTTGACGTTTTTATTGGTTCAATTTTCAAACACATAACATTTTTTGATTGCTTTCTATTCCGATTTTTGGAAGGCAGAATGAGCAAAATACAGCAATTCAGAAATTTTTTTTTCTTTTTTTGGAGGGGTTATGCCGTTCCACATGTGGTAAAATTGATACGGCAGATTTATTCTTCAGGTGAGCATGATTTTAGCGATACCTCATTTCTATCATATTTTTGTTTTGCCGCTTTTACACAATAAAAACTATTTTATAGAGAAAATAATTATTTTTGCACTGCTTTATTCTGAGAGCTATAACTTTTTTATTTTTCCACTGATAGAGCTGTAGGACGGCTAGTTTTTTGCAGGACAAGATGTCGTGTTTAGGAATTCCATTTTTATTTACATTCGTCTTTTTAATCGTGTTTTATTCTACTTTTTATTCGGCGGTATGATGATAAAGCATAGTTTTGGCCTCGTTTGTTTTGTTTTTTTACGGTGTTCACTAAAGGTGGTAAATAGTGAGACATTTTATAGCTCGGGTCTCTCCAGATGCGGCGATACCAAATGTGTCCTCTTTTTTATTTTATTTTTTATTTTACTTAGTCCCTCTATGGGACTTTCACTTTCTTCTCTCTGATCGCTTATAAAGCATAGCAATGCACAAGCATTGCTATTCTTTATAAAATGTAAAATGTCAGTGCTGAACTGACATACAAGCTTGATACACTATACTCTGTGCATGGTATAACAAGCTTGCTAGCTCTGGTGACCCAGATGTCATCATGATGCCATCGAGTCACTATGGCAATAATCCCCACAATGACGTCACGTGGGGCACCAATTGGAGAGCAGAGGGGGCCCCTCCCTCTGCCTGCTTTCTAAATGCTGTGATCGCTATCAATCACAGCATTAAGTGGATTAATCTTCTGGAATTGATGCGGGTACCGCACTTAGCAGTGAGTGTCAGCTTTCATATCGTTATGGATATGTCCAAGGTTGTGAAGGGGTTAAACGCGCGCAATCAGCGCTAGCACTGGTCATGGGTGCTACTGCAGGGTGTCAGCTATGATGTATAGCTGACACCCGCAGATAATTTCGCTGCCCCTACTAGTAACTTTTAATCTGGTGACAGGTCCTTTTTAGATACACCCTAACCCTGTTAACATTCACCCTTTACTTGTTATTTCTTTCTACTGAACACATCCCTCTACAAAATCCTCGTTCAACAATATAACCCCTGGGCAGAAACACCGACATTTGAAGATAAGGAAATGTATGTCCCCGATCATTTCCCAGAATGCGTGGTGCCCCAAATGCCCCACCAACTTGTAACACCAACATGTTCAGTTCTGTGACTAAGATAACAAAATGATTAGACTTCAGCAAAACCATTATAACACACCATACATTTGATGCCATGCCAGCAAATGACCTCATGAAAAACCATGAATAAACAGAAAGACATACAGTACAGACCAAAAGTTTGGACACACCTTCTCATTCAAAGATTTTTCTGTATTTTCATGACTATGAAAATTGTAGAATCACACTGAAGGCATCAAAACTATGAATTAACACATGTGGAATTCTACATTACACTTTACAAAAAAGTGTGAAACAACTGAAAATATGTCTTATATTCTAGGTTCTTCAAAGTAGCCACCTTTTGCTTTGATTACTGCTTTGCACGCAGAAAAAGTGAACGGATGGACTCTACATGCCTGGTTCCCACCGTGAAGCATGGAGGAGGTGGTATGATGGTGTGGGGGTGCTTTGCTGGTGACACTGTTGGGGATTTATTCAAAATTGAAGCGGTGAGCGGTCCAGCTCACCCCAAACCATCTCGATTGGTTTCAGGTCTGGTGACTGTGGAGGCCAGGTCATCTGGCGTAGCACCCCAACACTCTCCTTCTTGGTCAAATAGCCCTTACACAGCCTGAAGGTGTGTTTGGGGTCATTGTCCTGTTGAAAAATAAATGATGGTCCAACTAAACGCAAACCGGATGGAATAGCATGCTGCTGCAAGATGCTGTGGTAGCCATGCTGGTTCAGTATGCCTTCAATTTTGAATAAATTCCCAACAGTGTCACCAGCAAAGCACCCCCACACCATCACACCACCTCCTCCATGCTTCACGGTGGGAACCAGGCATGTAGAGTCCATCCGTTCACCTTTTCTGCGTGCAAAGCAGTAATGAATGCAAAAGGTGGCTACTTTGAAGAACGTAGAATATAAGACATATTTTCAGTTGTTTCACACTTTTTTGTAAAGTGCAATGTATAATTCCAAATGTGTTAATTCATAGTTTCGATGCCTTCAGTGTGATTCTACAATTTTCATAGTCATGAAAATACAGAAAAATCGTGGAATGAGAAGGTGTGTCCAAACTTTTGGTCTGTACTGTACCTTTCATCAAAAGGTTTTCTTTTTAGCCTCAGAGAACTAAAAAGAAAAGCAACACACCCTTTAAACTCATTTGACTAAAGTCAGCTGAACTTGCCAGCATTGGTGGGGCCTCTCTACTCTACTTTACTCTTAACAGATGATGTCGGACGAGAGAGAGGTCCAGCTCTTTGGAATTCCAATGGCCAATCTTTTTGTTTAGAGCAGAGATAAGCCTCTGCCAGTAGAGTCTAACAATGGCACTTAGCCGAATCGGCTGATATACTGTAGCTGTTGGCTGAATGATTGTTTATGGATGCCATTACTCCACTCAGTCTGACTTAAAGTGAACCTGTCATCAGGATTTTGCTAAGTAAATTACAGGCATTATCAGGTTGGTGCTGTTACACTAATTAAAATGATACCTTAGTTGATGAAATCTGTCTTGTGGTTCTTGTTTAATCTGTGTCTGTAGTTTTGAGTTAACCCCTTCCCGAACCATGACGCCTACGTCGGCGTCATGAAAACCAGTGGCATCCCGACCCATGATGCCAACGTAGGCGTCATGCTATAAATCATGTTCCTGCGGGTCGGGTGACCGGGGTCCCTGAAAGGTCACCCAACCTGCAGGCACAAGACCCTTTGTGCATCACCACAGTGGTGGTGGCTTAACCCCCACGTGGCTACGATCGCTCTGATTGGCTGTTAAAAGTGAAACAGCCAATCAGAGCAATCTGTAATATTTCACCAATGAAATTGGTGAAATATTACAATCCAGCCATGGCCGATGCTGCAATAGCATCTGCCATGACTGGAGACCGTGATCTGACCCCCCCACATCGGGTCATGGCGGCGATCGGCCGCCGCCACCGAAAGATGGCGGTGATCGGTCACCGCCGTCACTATCTGCTCCCCTCCTCCTGGCCTCCACTGCCCCCACCTTTCGATCCCCCCCTCACCTTCTGACCCCCCTACTCACCTCTCCCGGACCACCGATGTCCCTGGATCCGTCCCGGCGGCTGCCCGGGATTCTTCATGGGCGCCGCCATCTTGGAAAATGGCGGGCGCATGCGCAAGTGCGCCCTGCAGAGTCCAGAAATTTATTTTGATCACTGTGATAAACTGTCACAGTGATCAAAATAAAAAAAAAAGTAAATGAACCCCCCCCGTCATAGGTAGGGACAAATAATAAAATAAATAATTTTTTTTTTCCTATTAGGCCCTGTGCACACGTTGCCGATTTTGCTGCGGATCCGCTGCGGATCCGCAGTGGATTTCACGCTGCGGATCCACAGAAGATCCAGAAACCATGTACAGTACAATGCAAATAAATGGTAAAAAAAAAAGCAGTGCACATGCTGCAGATTTTTCAGCGTGGATTTGCTGCAGTTTTAAATCCGCAGCATGTCAATTCTTTGTGCGATTCCGCAGCAATTTTACACCTATTCCATTATAGGTGTAAAACCACAGGGAAAAACCGCAGCAAAACCACAGTAAATCCGCGCTAAATATGCAGGTAAAACGCAGGTCATTTTACCTGCCTATTTTAGAAAAATCCGCAAGTGAATCCGCTACGTGTGCACGGGGCCTCATGGTTATTGTTAGGCTGGGTTCATATTGCATTATAGCAGTCCATTAGATGTACCTTACCATTAGCGGTATATCACGGTGTAACTCAGTCCGTTAATGCTGCCATTCACCCCATTTGTGTGTGCATCGCAACGCATGCCGTAAAGCGGCATGCGTTCGCGACGTGCCGTCATTCAGTGACGGAGCCTTGGACGCGGGCTGTAGCGTCTGGGCTCCGTCACCACTAGCACAGATGAATCATTGCTGATTCCTCTGCGCTAGCGGTATAGCATAACGCAATATGAACCCAGCCTTAGGGTTAGGGTTAGAAACTAGGGTTAGGGTTAGCATTAGGGTTAGAATTAGGGTTAGGGTTAGAATTAGGGTTACGGTTAGAATTTGGGTTAGGGTTGGAATTTGGGTTAGGGTTGGAATTTGGGTAAGGGTTGGAATTAGGGTTAGGGTTGGAATTAGGGTTAGGGTTGGAATTAGGGTTAGGATTGGGTTAGGTTAGGTTGGTTAGGTTTGTGTTAGGGTTAGAGTTGGTTAGTGTTAGGGGTGTTTTGGGGTTAGGGTTGGGATTAGGGTTAGGCTTGTGGTTAGGTTTATGGTTAGAGTTGGGATTAGGGTTGGAGTTAGAATTGAGGGATTTCCACTATTTATGCATCTCAGGGGGTCTCCATACGCAACATGGCGCCACCATTGATTCCTGCAAATTTTGCATTCAAAAAGTCAAACAGTGCTCCCTTTATTCCAAGCCCCGACGTGTGCCCAAACAGTGGTTTACCCCCACATATGGGGTATCAGCGTACTCGGGAAAAATTGCGCAACAACTTTGGGGGTCTAATTTCTCCTGTTACCCTTGGGAAAAAAATTGGGGACTAAAAAAGTTATTTTTGTGGAAAAAAAATGATTTTTTATTTTCACGGCTCTGCGTTATAAACCTCTGTAAAGAACTTGGAGATTCAAAGTGCTTACTACACATCTAGAGGAGTTCCTTGGGGGATCTAGTTTCCAAAATGGGGTCACTTGGGGGGGTTTCTACTGTTTAGGCACATCAGGGGCTCTGCAAACGTAACATGACGCCCGCAGACCATTCCATCAAGTCGGCATTTCAAAACGTCATTACTTCCCTTCTGAGCCCCGACGTGTGCCCATACAGTAGTTTTCTCCCACATATGGGATATCAGCGTACTCAGGACAAATTGGACAACAACTTTTTAGGTCTAATTTCTCCTGTTACCCTTGGGAAAATAAAAAAATTGGGGACTAAAAGATCATGTTTGTGGAAAAAATATGATTTTTTTGTTTTCATGCCCCGGCGTTATAAACTTCTGTGTAGCCCTTGGGGGTTCAAAGTGCTCACTACACATCTAGATAAGCTCCTTGGGGTCTAGTTTCCAAAATAGGGTCACTTGGGGGTTTCTACTGTTTAGGCACATCAGGGGCTCTGCAATCGCAACATGACGCCCGCAGAACATTCCATCAAGTCTGCATTCCAAAATGGCGCTCCTTCCCTTCTGAGCTCTCCCATGCGCCAAAACAGTGGTTCCCCCCACATATGGGGTACCAGTGTACTCAGGACAAACTGTACAACAACTTTTGTGATCCAATTTCTCCTGTTACCCTTGTGAAAATAAAAAATTGGGGTTAAAAAAATCAGTTTTTGAGGAAAAAAATTATTTTTTATTTTCACGGCTCTGCATTATAAACTTCTGTGAAGCACGTGGGGGTTCAAGGTGCTCACCACACATCTAGATAAGTTCCGTGAGGGGTCTAGTTTACAAAATGTGGTTACTTGTGGGGGTTTCTACTGTTTAGGCACATCAGGGGCTCTGCCCGCCCGCAGACCATTCAATCAAGTCGGCATTTCAAAGCGTCACTACATCCCTTCCGAGCCCTGACGTGTGCCCAAACAGTGGTTCCCCCCCACATGTGGGGTACTAGCATACTTAGGACAAATTGGACAACAACTTTTGGGGTCCAATTTCTCCTGTAACCATTGTGAAAATAAAAAATAGTGGGCTAATGTCACGCTGTCTAATGATATGTATACAATGTCAGTAAACTATTAATACAGGAACAACACTCTATACAACAACTAGTATAGCAACATCAGCATGTAAATATAGAATAGATTTACCTGACACGATATCTGCTGAACTCAGGGTTAATCTTGAGGACTTGATGAGCTGAAACAGGAAAGAGGTGGACCGGGATCTAACCTGACCCTAAACTGGGGTCCTAACTAATCCCTCACCTTGGAGGTACTGATAATGGTTCAGAGGTCCAAGTCTCCAACCTAACCCTGTCTCCTATCAGACCCTGAACCCTGTAATCAGTCCTAAGAAGGATCCTGACTACCACCAAAGGGATATGGGCTGATCTCAGCTAAATACACAGATTAGACATATAAGACAGACAGGATAACACTCGCTTGCATACACAATCAAACACCAAAGGAACATAAATGGTCTGGGAAATAAACTCTAACAAAGTTGGGCTTAGAACAACTAAGGAGCTCACAACTAAAGTCTATACAGATTCATTCCTATCTGTGGTCTGCATGAAGGTTTCACTGGCAACTCCCCAAGCAGACAACCAGGAATTTAAAGGAAACCAATCAACAAATAATCAATTGCAGCCGGGAGAAACTGCACCCAGTCCCAGCACCGAGCACAGACAGAATTAACTCCCTAGCTGCCAAACACAAAGAAACAGCAGCTTAGCTGTGAGAAGTCAAAATGTGCAACCGCGACGATCTTCGTGGCAATGCACACATGACAGTACCCCCCCTTCTACGAGGGGCCTCCAGACCCTCAGGGCCAGGCCTGCCCGGGTGAGTTCTGTGGAAGGTCCGAACCAAACGATCTGCGTTAACATCAGACGCAGGGACCCACGTCCTCTCCTCTGGACCATACCCCTTCCAATGCACCAAGTACTGAAGGGAGCGGCGATTCAGACGTGAGTCAATGATCTTTGATACTTGAAATTCCAAGTTACCATTGACCAACACAGGAGGAGGAGGTAGAGGTGACGGTATGACTGGTGCCACATACCTTTTAAGTAATGACTTGTGGAACACATTATGAATTTTAAACGTAGGAGGGAGGTCCAGACGAAATGCCACAGGATTAATTATGGAACTGATCCTGTACGGCCCGATGAATCTGGGACCCAGTTTCCAGGAGGGCACTTTAAGTTTTATATTCCTGGTAGACAACCATACCAGATCGCTCACATTCAGATCTGGACCAGAAACTCTCCTCCTATCAGCCATACGTTTGTAACGGTTCCCCATCGTACTCAAATTATTCAATACACCTCTCCACACAGAAGCAAGTGACGACGAGAAACGCTCCTCCTCAGGAACCCCAGAAGGGCCCCCCCCATTGAAAGTACAAAACTGGGGATGGAAACCATATGCCCCAAAAAACGGGGACTTACCAGTGGACTCGCTCCGCCTGTTGTTAAGAGCGAACTCTGCCAGAGGCAAGAAAGAAGACCAGTCCTCTTGGTTCTCTGAGACAAAACACCGGAGATATGTCTCTAAGCTCTGATTCAGACGCTCTGTCTGACCATTGGTCTGCGGATGAAAAGCCGAGGAAAATGACAATTGCATCCCCCGACGTAAACAAAATGCCCTCCAAAATTTGGACACAAACTGAGACCCCCTATCTGACACCACATCAGAAGGCAACCCATGAAGTCTAACGATCTCCCTAATGAACACCTGCGCCAGAGTTTTAGCATTAGGGAGTGCAGGAAGAGCAACGAAATGTGCCATCTTACTGAACCTGTCAACAACCACCAGTATGACAGTATTCCCAGACGACGGAGGAAGGTCCGTAATGAAGTCCATAGATAAATGAGTCCATGGACGCTCCGGAAGTTTCAAGGGTAAAAGGGTCCCAGACGGACGGGTATGAGGGGTTTTAGAGCGAGCACACACCCCACATGACGCGACAAAAGTTATAACATCTTTATTAGCATTAGGCCACCAAAACCGGCGAGAAAGGAGATCTAAAGTAGCCTTACTCCCTGGATGTCCTGCTAGAGCAGAATTATGATGTGCCTCAATAACCTTTTGTCTCAACAGATTTGGGACAAACAGTCTCCCTGGAGGTCCTGCAGGGGCGTCCCCCTGAGCCTCTAACACCTCCTCCTCAAGCTCAGAAAATACAGCCGACACTACCACCCCCTCCTGAAGGATAGGACTCGGGTCATCCGTTTTCCCGGCCCCTGGGAAACTGCGAGACAAGGCATCAGCCTTTACATTCTTAGACCCCGGGCGATAAGTGACGACAAAATTAAACCTGGTAAAAAACAACGACCATCGAGCTTGTCTGGAATTCAGACGCTTAGCGGATTCCAAATACAACAGGTTCTTGTGATCAGTAATAACGGTAACCGGGTGGACTGCCCCCTCCAAAAAGTGACGCCATTCTTCAAAAGCTAACTTAATGGCCAAAAGTTCCCTATTGCCGATATCATAATTCCTTTCGGCGGACGACAATTTCTTAGAAAAGAAAGCGCACGGATGCCATTTACCAGGGGACGGACCCTGGGACAATATAGCACCCACCCCTACGTCAGACGCATCCACCTCCACAATGAACGGCTGAGATGCATCTGGTTGGATGAGAACGGGTGCCGAAGCAAAACATTTCTTCAAAGAGGAAAAGGCTTGGCAAGCTTTGTCCGACCATTTAGAAAAATCCGTCCCTTTTCTTGTCATGTCAGTGAGAGGTTTGACGACAGATGAGAAATTACAAATAAATTTCCGGTAGTAGTTAGCAAACCCAAAAAAACGCTGCAGAGCCTTAAGATCCCCTGGCTGATCCCATTCAAGCACTGCTCTCACCTTTTCAGGGTCCATACGGAAACCGGAGGCTGACACCAAAAACCCAAAAACTGAAGTTCCTGTACGGCAAATACACACTTCTCCAGTTTGGCGTATAGTTTATTGTCTCGCAAGATCTGCAACACCTGTCTCACATGCTCCTGATGAGACACAAGATCTGGCGAGTAAATTAAAATGTCGTCCAAATATACAACCACAAACAGCCCCACAAGGTGACGAAAAATGTCATTAACAAAATGTTGGAATACTGCTGGTGCAGTAGTCAGACCAAAAGGCATGACAAGGTTCTCATAATGTCCCTCCGGCGTGTTAAACGCCGTTTTCCACTCATCCCCCTCTTTTATCCTAATCAGATTATACGCCCCCCTGAGATCCAATTTAGAGAACCATTTGGCGCCAACAATTTGATTGAAGAGATCAGGAATAAGAGGGAGTGGATACGGATCTCGAACAGTAATCCGATTAAGTTCGCGGAAATCCAAGCAAGGGCGTAGGCCTCCATCTTTCTTCTTCACAAAGAAGAACCCCGCGGCTACTGGGGAAGATGAAGGTCTAATATGCCCTTTGGCCAGACTTTCAGAAATATAATCTTTCATAGCCTGCCTCTCAGGACCAGAAAGATTATACAACCTAGCTTTAGGCAACTTAGCATCAGGAAGGAGATTAATAGAGCAGTCATACACGCGATGAGGAGGCAACTCCTGACACCCCTCCTCAGAGAAAACATCCCCAAAATCCTCCAAAAAAGGAGGCAATGTACTAGGCACGACCGCACTGATGACTGTGTTCATGCAGTTGCTTTTGCAAAAATCACCCCATTGGCTTATTTCTCTGGACTGCCAATTAATCACAGGGTTATGTTTAACCAACCAAGGAAGTCCCAACACAATGGGAGTAGGTAGACCCTCCAACACATAACAAGACAATAGTTCCCTATGTATTGCCCCTACCCGAAGGTCAATGTTATGAACCTCATGAACAAAGCTACCTTGGCCGAGAGGCCTGGCGTCAATGGAGAATATAGGGATCGGTTTGACCAATACACTCAGATGCATACCTTGAGCCTGAGCAAACTGAGCGTCAACCAGATTAGCCCCGGAACCACTATCAAGAAGAACAGACAATCTCTCCACTCTCGTACCAACTACCACCTCCACTGGTACAAGGAACTGAGAAGAACTGACGGATGAAATACATACTCCCAGGTTGTCGTCCACCACACAACCTGGGATTAACAGTTTTCCGGCGACTTTTGGCTCAACAAGGCACGGGATGGACATTCTCCAACAAAATGTCCCTCTTTCTCGCAGAAAAAACATCTTCTAGTCCTGCGACGTACCGCCAATCCCCTCCTACGAAATGATGTCCCTCCCAACTGCATAGGCTCATCCGAACAGACAAGGGGAACCTCAACATAAGGGACTTTAGAGGTAGGTGGAGAAACAACAGGGAGTGGGGTTACCTCACCCCTCTCCCGAAGCCGTCTATCAGTACGGATAGCTAAGGCCATAGCAGCCTCCAGAGAAGGAGGAGACTCATACTGAGCCAAAACGTCTTTTAATTTATCAGAAAGCCCATGACAAAACTGGCTCCTAAGAGCTGGGTCATTCAACTGGCCCATCTACGAAACTCAGAAGCAAATTCCTCTGCCGGACGATCTCCCTGCTGTATCTTACGTAATTTTGTCTCAGCAAGAGAGACCCGATCTGGGTCATCATATACCAATCCCAGGGCAGTAAAAAATTGATCTACAGACAGTAGAGCCGGGGATCCCGGAGGAAGGGAAAATGCCCAGGATTGAGGGTCCCCTTGCAGAAGTGAGATAACAATTCCCACTCTCTGCTCCTCACTCCCTGATGATCGAGGCCAAAGCCGAAAATACAATTTACATGCCTCCCGGAAGGTGAAAAATTTGTCTCGCCCACCAGTGAACCTGTCCGGGAGAGCTACTTTAGGTTCAACTCTGGTTTGCTCCAGGGGAGACAAAACTTTGGACTTAATGTCCGTCAGCTCCATGGATAATCCCTGCAACTGCAGAGCCAGCTGGGCTACTGGATCCATGGTAACTGGAGATAATTTTTATGGCCAGTGAAAATGTCACGCTGTCTAATGATATGTATACAATGTCAGTAAACTATTAATACAGGAACAACACTCTATACAACAACTAGTATAGCAACATCAGCATGTAAATATAGAATAGATTTACCTGACACGATATCTGCTGAACTCAGGGTTAATCTTGAGGACTTGATGAGCTGAAACAGGAAAGAGGTGGACCGGGATCTAACCTGACCCTAAACTGGGGTCCTAACTAATCCCTCACCTTGGAGGTACTGATAATGGTTCAGAGGTCCAAGTCTCCAACCTAACCCTGTCTCCTATCAGACCCTGAACCCTGTAATCAGTCCTAAGAAGGATCCTGACTACCACCAAAGGGATATGGGCTGATCTCAGCTAAATACACAGATTAGACATATAAGACAGACAGGATAACACTCGCTTGCATACACAATCAAACACCAAAGGAACATAAATGGTCTGGGAAATAAACTCTAACAAAGTTGAGCTTAGAACAACTAAGGAGCTCACAACTAAAGTCTATACAGATTCATTCCTATCTGTGGTCTGCATGAAGGTTTCACTGGCAACTCCCCAAGCAGACAACCAGGAATTTAAAGGAAACCAATCAACAAATAATCAATTGCAGCCGGGAGAAACTGCACCCAGTCCCAGCACCGAGCACAGACAGAATTAACTCCCTAGCTGCCAAACACAAAGAAACAGCAGCTCAGCTGTGAGAAGTCAAAATGTGCAACCGCGACGATCTTCGTGGCAATGCACACATGACAGCTAAAAAATCATTTTTTGAGAAAAAAAAATGATTTTTTATTTTCACGGCTCTGCGTTATAAACTTCTGTGAAGCACCTGGGGGTTCAAAGTGCTCACTGTGCATCTAGATAAGTTCCTTAGTGGGTCGAGTTTCCAAAATGGGATAATTTGTGGGGGAGCTCCAAAGTTTAGGCATGCAGGGGCTCTCCAAACACGACATGGTGTCCGCTAACGATTGGAGCTAATTTTCCATTCAAAAAGTCAAATGGCGCTCCTTCCCTTCTGAGCCCTGCCATGCGCCCAAACAGTGGTTCCCCCCCACATATGGGGCACCAGCGTACTCAGGAAAAACTGGACAACAACTTTTGGGGTCCAATTTATCCTGTTACCCTTGGGAAAATAAAAAATAGTGGGCTAAAAAATGATTTTTGAGAAACAAAAATGAGTTTTTTATTTTCACTTCTCTGCGATTATAAACTTCTGTGAAGCACTTGGGGGTTCAAAGTGCTCACTACACATCTAGATAAGCTCCTTGGGAGTCTAGTTTCCAAAATAGGGTCACTTGTGGGGGGTTTCTACTGTTTAGGCACATCAGGGGCTCTGCAAACACAACATGATGCCCGCAGAACATTCCATCAAGTCTGCATTCCAAAATGGCGCTCCTTCCCTTCTGAGCTCTCCCATGCGCCAAAACAGTGGTTCCAACCACATATGGGGTACCAGTGTACTCAGGACAAATTGCACAACAACTTTTGTGGTCCAATTTCTCCTGTTACCCTTGTAAAAATAAAAAATAGCGGGCTAAAAAATCATTTTTGAGGAAAAAAAATTTTTTTTTTTCACTGCTCTACGTTATAAACTTCTGTGAAGCACTTGGGGGTTTAGAGTGCTCACAACACATCTAGATAAGTTCCATAAGGGGTCTAGTTTCCAAAATGGTGTCACAATCCGCAAGTGAATCCGCTACGTGTGCACGGGGCCTCAGGGTTATTGTTAGGCTGGGTTCATATTGCATTATAGCAGTCCATTAGATGTACCTTACCATTAGCGGTATATCACGGTGTAACTCAGTCCGTTAATGCTGCCATTCACCCCATTTGTGTGTGCATCGCAACGCATGCCGTAAAGCGGCATGCGTTCGCGACGTGCCGTCATTCAGTGACGGAGCCTTGGACGCGGGCTGTAGCGTCTGGGCTCCGTCACCACTAGCACAGATGAATCATTGCTGATTCCTCTGCGCTAGCGGTATAGCATAACGCAATATGAACCCAGCCTTAGGGTTAGGGTTAGAAACTAGGGTTAGGGTTAGCATTAGGGTTAGAATTAGGGTTAGGGTTAGAATTAGGGTTACGGTTAGAATTTGGGTTAGGGTTGGAATTTGGGTTAGGGTTGGAATTTGGGTAAGGGTTGGAATTAGGGTTAGGGTTGGAATTAGGGTTAGGGTTGGAATTAGGGTTAGGATTGGGATTAGGGTTAGGTTTGTGGTTAGGGTTAGAGTTAGGATAAGTGTTAGGGGTGTTTTGGGGTTAGGGTTGGGATTAGGGTTAGGCTTGTGGTTAGGTTTATGGTTAGAGTTGGGATTAGGGTTAGGGGTGTGTAGGGGTTAGGGTTGGGGTTAGGGGTGTGTTGGGGTTAGGGTTGGAGTTAGAATTGAGGGATTTCCACTATTTATGCATCTCAGGGGGTCTCCATACGCAACATGGCGCCACCATTGATTCCTGCAAATTTTGCATTCAAAAAGTCAAACAGTGCTCCCTTTATTCCAAGCCCCGACGTGTGCCCAAACAGTGGTTTACCCCCACATATGGGGTATCAGCGTACTCGGGAAAAATTGCGCAACAACTTTGGGGGTCTAATTTCTCCTGTTACCCTTGGGAAAAAAATTGGGGACTAAAAAAGTTATTTTTGTGGAAAAAAAATGATTTTTTATTTTCACGGCTCTGCGTTATAAACCTCTGTAAAGAACTTGGAGATTCAAAGTGCTTACTACACATCTAGAGGAGTTCCTTGGGGGATCTAGTTTCCAAAATGGGGTCACTTGGGGGGGTTTCTACTGTTTAGGCACATCAGGGGCTCTGCAAATGTAACATGACGCCCGCAGACCATTCCATCAAGTCGGCATTTCAAAAGTCACTACTTCCCTTCCGAGCCCCGACGTGTGCCCATACAGTAGTTTTCTCCCACATATGGGATATCAGCGTACTCAGGACAAATTGGACAACAACTTTTGAGGTCTAATTTCTCCTATTACCCTTGGGAAAAAAAAAAATTGGGGACTAAAAGATCATGTTTGTGGAAAAAATATGAATTTTTTTGTTTTCATGCCCCGACGTTATAAACTTCTGTGTAGCCCTTGGGGGTTCAAAGTGCTCACTACACATCTAGATAAGCTCCTTGGGGGTCTAGTTTCCAAAATAGGGTCACTTGGGGGTTTCTACTTTTTAAGCACATCAGGGGCTCTGCAATCGCAACATGACGCCCGCAGAACATTCCATCAAGTCTGCATTCCAAAATGGCGCTCCTTCCCTTCTGAGCTCTCCCATGCGCCAAAACAGTGGTCCCCCCCACATATGGGGTACCAGTGTACTCAGGACAAACTGTACAACAACTTTTGTGATCCCATTTCTCCTGTTACCCTTGTGAAAATAAAAAATTGGGGTTAAAAAAATCAGTTTTTGAGGAAAAAAATTATTTTTTATTTTCACGGCTCTGCATTATAAACTTCTGTGAAGCACGTGGGGGCTTCAAGGTGCTCACCACACATCTAGATAAGTTCCGTGAGGGGTCTAGTTTACAAAATGTGGTTACTTGTGGGGGTTTCTACTGTTTAGGCACATCAGGGGCTCTGCCCGCCCGCAGACCATTCAATCAAGTCGGCATTTCAAAGCGTCACTACATCCCTTCCGAGCCCTGAAGTGTGCCCAAACAGTGGTTCCCCCCCACATGTGGGGTACTAGCATACTTAGGACAAATTGGACAACAACTTTTGGGGTCCAATTTCTCCTGTAACCATTGTGAAAATAAAAAATAGTGGGCTAAAATATCATTTTTTGAGAAAAAAAAATGATTTTTTATTTTCACGGCTCTGCGTTATAAACTTCTGTGAAGCACCTGGGGGTTCAAAGTGCTCACTGTGCATCTAGATAAGTTCCTTAGTGGGTCGAGTTTCCAAAATGGGGTAATTTGTGGGGGAGCTCCAATGTTTAGGCATGCAGGGGCTCTCCAAACACGACATGGTGTCCGCTAACGATTGGAGCTAATTTTCCATTCAAAAAGTCAAATGGCACTCCTTCCCTTCTGAGCCCTGCCGTGCGCCCAAACAGTGGTTCCCCCCCACATATGGGGCACCAGCGTACTCAGGAAAAACTGGACAACAACTTTTGGGGTCCAATTTATCCTGTTACCCTTGGGAAAATAAAAAATAGTGGGCTAAAAATGATTTTTGAGAAACTTCTTTGTGAAGCACTTGGGGGTTCAAAGTGCTCACTACACATCTAGATAAGCTCCTTGGGAGTCTAGTTTCCAAAATAGGGTCACTTGTGGGGGGTTTCTACTGTTTAGGCACATCAGGGGCTCTGCAAACACAACATGATGCCCGCAGAACATTCCATCAAGTCTGCATTCCAAAATGGCGCTCCTTCCCTTCTGAGCTCTCCCATGCGCCAAAACAGTGGTTCCAACCCACATATGGGGTACCAGTGTACTCAGGACAAATTGCACAACAACTTTTGTGGTCCAATTTCTCCTGTTACCCTTGTAAAAATAAAAAATAGCGGGCTAAAAAATCATTTTTGAGGAAAAAAAATTTTTTTTTTCACTGCTCTACGTTATAAACTTCTGTGAAGCACTTGGGGGTTTAGAGTGCTCACAACACATCTAGATAAGTTCCATAAGGGGTCTAGTTTCCAAAATGGTGTCACATGTGGGGGGTTTTCACTGTTTAGGCACACAGGGGCTCTCCAAAGGCGTCATGGTGTCCACTAAGGATTGGAGCTAATTTTCCATTCAAAAAGTCAAATGGCGCTCCTTCCCTTCTGGGCCCAGCCATGCACCCAAACAGTGATTTATGACCACATATGAGGTATCTGTGTACTCAGGAGAAATTGGCCAACAAATTTTAGAATCCAATTTATACTGTTGCCTATGTGAAAATGAAAAAACTGAGCCTAAAAGAAAATTTTTGTGAAAAAAAAGTACTTTCTTTTTTTTACGGATCAATTTGTAAAGGACCTGGGGTTTCAAAGTGCTCACTGTGCATATAGATAAGTTATTTGGGGGGTCTAGTTTCCAAAATGGGGTCACTTGTGGGGGAGCTCCAATGTTTAGGCACACAGGGACTCTCCAAATGCGACATGGCAACCGCTAAATATTCCAGCATATTTTCCATTCAAAAAGTCAAATGGCGCTCCTTCCCTTCTGAGCCCTGCCATGCGCCCAAACAGTGGTTTATGACCACACATGAGGTATCGGTGTACTCAGGATAAATTTCCCAACAAATTTTAGGATCCATTTTATCCTGTTGCCCGTGTGAAAATGAAAAAACTGAGGCTAAAAGAAAATTTTTGTGAAAAAAAAGTACTTTCTTTTTTTTACGGATCAATTTGTGAAGCACCTGGGGGTTCAAAGTGCTCACTCTGCATCTAGATAAGTTCCTTGGGGGGTCTAGTTTCCAAAAAGGGGTCACTTGTGGGGGAGCTCCAATGTTTAGGCACACAGGGACTCTCCAAATGCGACATGGCAACCGCTAAATATTCCAGCATATTTTCCATTCAAAAAGTCAAATGGCGCTCCTTTCCTTCTGAGCCCTGCCGTGCGCCCAAACAGTGGTTTATGACCACATATGAGGTATCTGTGTATTCAGTAGAAATTGCCCAACAAATTTTAGGGTTGATTTTATCCTGTTGCCCATGTAAAAATGAAAAAATTGATGCTAAAAGAAAAATTTTGTTGGGAAAATTAAAATGTCCATTTTTTCCTTCCACGTTGCTTTAGTTCCTGTAAAGAACCTGAAGGGTTAATAATCTTCTTGAATGTAGTTTTGAGTAGCTTGAGGGGTGCAGTTTTTATAATGGTGTCATTTTTGGGTATTTTCTGCCATATAGACCCCTCAAAGTGACTTCAAATGTGAGGGGGTCCCTAAAAAAATGGTTTTGTAAATTTTGCTGTAGAAATGAGAAATCGCTGGTCAACTTTTAACCCTTATAACTTCCTAACAAAAAAATTGTTTCCAAAATTGTGCTGATGTAAAGTAGACATGTGGAAAATGTTATTTATTAACTATTTTGTGTCACATAACTCTCTGGTTTAACAGAATAAAAATTCAAAATTTGAAAATTGCGAAATTTTCAAAATTTTGGCCAAAGTTCCATTTTTTTCACAAATAAACGCAAAAATTATCGACCTAAATTTACCACTAACATGAAGCCCAATGTTGTGAATGGGTTTGAGATGAGTTCTGAGCAGAGGCTCCCTCTGGTGGTTACAAGCGGTACTAGTGAAGATTGTGAGGACTGGGAATCAGGTGTTACTGACTGGTCTTATATAAGGGAGTCATTTTCCCATCAGGGTTGCCGGTGATCAATTGTTCTGGTCTGAATCCTTCTTTCCAGTTTCCCTTGTAGCCTGCTGTGTCGTGTCTGCATCTCCTGCTATCAGATAAGACATTTTCTTCTTTTGTGTTTGTGCTATATTTTTGCATTTTGTCCTGCACTTCTGTGGGGCCTTCAGGGTCCCCTCCGGGGGCTTTTGCCCTCTCTGTTTAGTTCAGCCACTGAGTTTTGTACTTTTGTTTTTTCCAGTTTTTTCAGTGGCTGCTGTTTTGATTTTGTTACACCAGAGAACTAATTTAGGTGGTAGAGGTCGTGTGATCTCAGGTGATTTTGAAATTAGTAGAGTTGGTGTTTTTCAGGGTTTTCTGAGATTGCAGTAAGTACCCTTCCTGTCCTTTTCTATTTAGATAGTTTGGGCCCCAGCGTTTGCTCATTCTATTTTCTTTCTGTGTCAGTATTTCCTCTTGTCTAACCGCCATTACATGTTTGGGGGCTTTCTATTATCTTTGGGTTCTGCTCCGGGGCAGATAGCTTTCCTATTTCTGTCTTTAGGTGTAGTTAGTTTCTCAGGCTGTGACGAGGCGTCTAGGACCAACGTAGGAACGCTCCACGGCTGCCTCTAGTTGCGGTGGTTAGTCAGGGTACTGCAATCTCATAGATTCCAACTGCTCTGGTGTATTTCCTTTTTTACCTGCACTCCTCAGCTACCGAAACATAACAGTATCACCGGCCCATAAATTGTATGGTACTCACAGAAGGGAAAAAATATTGTGAAGGAAGAAAGGTTGTCAGAGTTGTCAGAGATATTTTTCTGTTTGTTGCATTTTTTTTTTTTTTCCCTCTGTATCTCTGGGTGCTGGGAGGATCTTTTCTCCCAATGGAGTTTGCACAGTTGTCTGGCCGTGTGGATCAGCTTGCCACTGAGGTTCAGAGTATTGCTGCATATCTTGCTAGGTTGCCTGTTGTGGAACCTAGGATCCCCATGCCAGATTTGTTTTTAGGGGATCGAGCTAAGTTTCAGAATTTCAAAAATAATTGTAAATTGTTTTTTGCCTTAAAATCTAAGTCCTCAGGAAACGCAGCGCAGCAGGTTCAAATTATCATCTCTCTCCTGCGCGGCGATCCTCAGGATTGGGCTTTTTCCCTGATACCTGGGGATCCTGTTTTGAGTGATGTTGATGCATTTTTTCAGGCTTTGGGGTTATTGTACGATGAGCCTAATGTCACTGATCAAGCTGAAAAAGCCTTGTTGGCATTAAATCAGGGGCTTGATGACGCTGAGTTGTACTGTCAGAGATTCCGTAGGTGGGCAGTCCTGACCAAATGGAATGACGACGCTTTGGCGGCCCTTTTCCGGAAGGGTCTGTCGGATAATGTAAAGGATGTTATGGTGGGATTCCCTGTCCCCTCTGGTCTCAATGATTCTATGTCATTAGCGATTCAAATTGACAAACGTTTGCATGAGCGGAGAAGTCTGCGTGGAGTGGTGTTGCCTTGTGAGCCAGCTTCTGAGCCCATGCAGTGTGATGGAGTGGTGTCTGGGGCACAGCGTCATGAGTTTCGAAAGCGCAATGGGTTATGTTTCTACTGTGGTGATGCCTCTCATGCTATTTCAGTCTGCCCTAAGCGGGGAAGACGTTTTGCACGCTCAGTTGTCTTGGGTAGTGTTCAGACTAAGTTTTTATTAACTGTCACTCTGATATGCTCTCTGTCCTCATTTTCTGCTCAGGCTTTCGTTGATTCTGGAGCAGCTATTAACCTGATGGATTATGATTTTGCTAAACGTTGTGGGTTTCCCTTGATACCCCTACAGAAGTCTATTCCTCTACTGGGGATCGATTCTACCCCATTTGGCTGAGAATAAACCCCAGTTTTCTACTCAGGTGATAATGAGGGTTGAACCTGATCACCAGGAGTGCTGCAAATTTTTGGTTCTATATAATCTGCATGACATTATCGTGCTGGGTTTCCCTTGGTTACAGTCTCATAATCCTGTTTTGGATTGGAAATCTGTGTCTGTAACCAGTTGGGGCTGCCAATGTGTTAATACCAACACTCCTGTTTTTTTCTGCCTCCCCCCAGGCTCAGGATGTTCCTGACTTTTTGTTTGATTTTTCTGATGTGTTTAGCGAAAGTAAATCTGCATCCTTACCTCCCCATAGGAGCTATGACTGCGCTATTGAATTAGTGTCGGGTAGTAAATTCCCTAAAGGTCGCCTTTTTAACTTGTCTGTACCTGAACATGACGCTATGCGGTCTTATATCAAGGAATCATTGGAGAAGGGTCATATCAGACCATCCTCTTCACCCTTAGGTGCTGGTTTTTTCTTTGTGGCCAAAAAAGATGGTTCATTAAGGCCGTGTATTGATTATCGTCTCTTGAACAATATTACTGTGAAATATCAATACCCGTTACCCTTGATTTCTGACCTGTTTTCCAGGGTGAAAAACGCTACTTGGTTTACCAAGCTTGACCTCAGGGGGGCGTATAACCTTATTCGCATTAAGCACGGGGATGAATGGAAGACGGCATTCAATACCCCCGAAGGGCATTTTGAGTACCTAGTGATGCCCTTTGGGCTCACTAATGCTCCTTCCGTCTTCCAGTCCTTCATGAATGACATTTTCAGGGATTTTGTGGACAAATTTCTGATTGTTTATTTGGATGATATTTTGATTTTTTCTAATGACTGGGACTCTCATGTGAAACATGTTCGAACTGTATTCCAGATTTTGAGAGAGAATGCTCTGTATGTGAAGGGATCAAAGTGTCTTTTTGGCGTACAGAAGATCTCATTTCTGGGATTCATTTTGTCCCCATCTGTTATTGAAATGGACCCGGTCAAGGTTCAGGCCATCTGTGATTGGGTCCAACCTACTTCATTAAAGGCTCTTCAGAGATTTTTGAGTTTTGCCAATTTTTATCGTAAATTTATTGGTAATTTCTCGGTTATTGTTAAACCATTAACTGATTTGACCAGAAAGGGTTCTGATGTGGTGAATTGGCCTCCTGAGGCAGTCTCTGCATTTCAGGAACTTAAGCAGAGATTCACTTCTGCTCCTGTTCTACGGCAGCCTGATGTTTCTCTGCCATTTCAGGTGGAGGTTGATGCCTCTGAAATTGGGGCAGGTGCCGTTTTGTCCCAAAAAGATCCAGAGACCTCTAAAAGTAACCCTTGTGCCTTTTTCTCTCGAAAATTTTCTCCTACTGAATGTAATTATGACGTGGGTAATCGGGAGTTATTGGCCATGAAGTGGGCTTTTGAAGAGTGGAGACATTGGCTGGAGGGAGCCAAACATCAGGTGGTGGTCCTTACGGACCATAAGAATCTGGTCTATCTGGAATCTGCCAAGCGACTCAATCCTAGACAGGCCAGGTGGGCCTTGTTTTTCACACGTTTTAATTTTGTGGTTTCCTTTCTTCCTGGCACTAAGAATGTTAAGGCGGATGCCCTCTCGAGGAGTTTCCTTGCGGACTCTCCTGAGTTATCTGATCCTTCTGTTATTTTGAAGGAGGGTGTAGTTCTTTCCGCCATCTCGCCCAATTTGAGACTTGCTCTGGAGGGGTGTCAGGAGGATAGGCCCGAGCGCTGCCCTGTTGGAAAATTGTTTGTCCCGGACCAATGGAAAAAGAGTGTGATGTCTGAGATTCATTGTTCCGCATTGGCTGGGCATCCCGGAATTTTTGGTACCAGAGACTTGGTTAGTCGGTCCTTTTGGTGGCCTACCTTGTCTCGCGATGTCAGGGAATTTGTGCAGTCCTGCGGGACTTGCTCTCGCTCCAAGCCTTGCTCTCGCTCTAGTGGTTTGTTGATGCCATTGCCTGTGCCCAAGAGACCATGGACCCATATCTCTATGGATTTCATTTCCGATCTTCCTGTTTCTCAGAGAATGACCACCATCTGGGTAATTTGTGATAGGTTTTCCAAAATGATACATCTTGTGCCATTACCTAAGTTGCCTTCCTCCTCTGAATTGGTGCCGTTGTTCCTTCAGCACGTGGTTCGTTTACACGGCATTCCTGAGAACATTGTGTCTGACAGAGGAGTCCAGTTTGTTTCCAGATTTTGGAGGACTTTTTGTTCTAAACTGGGTGTTCAATTGTCTTTCTCCTCGGCATTTCATCCTCAGACCAATGGTCAAACTGTGAGAACAAACCAGACATTGGAGACTTATCTAAGATGCTTTGTGTCTGCTGATCAGGATGACTGGGTCTCTTTTTTGCCTTTGGCTGAGTTTGCTCTTAATAATAGGGCTAGCTCTGCCACTTTGATGTCTCCGTTTTTCTGTAATTCTGGGTTTCACCCTCGATTTTCTTCAGGACAGACGGAAGCTTCTGTCTGTCCAGGTGTTGACTCTGTTGTTGAGCGTATGCAACAGATTTGGGACCAGGTAGTGGAGAGGTTGTCCCTCTCTCAGGAGAAGGCCCAGCGGTTTGCTAACCGGCATAGGACTGATGGTCCTCGGTTTAAAGTGGGGGACTTGGTCTGGTTGTCCTCAAAGAATATTCCTATGAGAGTAGCATCTCCTAAATTTAAGCCTAGGTTCATTGGACCTTATAAGATCATGGAGATTATTAATCCTGTTTCTTTTCGTTTGCTTCTTCCAGGGACATTTAAGATCCATAACGTGTTCCACAAGTCCTTGTTGAAGAGGTTTGTTGAGCCAGTGGTTCCTGCTGCTGTGCCTCCTGACCCTGTTTTGGTTGAGGGCAATCTGGAGTATGTGGTTGAGAAAATATTGGATTCTCGTTTTTCTAGACGAAGACTCCAGTATTTGGTTAAATGGAGAGGTTATGGTCAGGAAGACAATTCTTGGGTGTTTGCTTCGGACATCCATGCTAGGAGACTTATCCGTGCGTATCATAGAACTCATCCTGACCGACCTGGTTGCTCAAATGAGGGTTCGGTGACCCCTCCTCAAGGGGGGGTACTGTTGTGAATGGGTTTGAGATGAGTTCTGAGCAGAGGCTCCCTCTGGTGGTTACAAGCGGTACTAGTGAAGATTGTGAGGACTGGGAATCAGGTGTTACTGACTGGTCTTATATAAGGGAGTCATTTTCCCATCAGGGTTGCTGGTGATCAATTGTTCTGGTCTGAATCCTTCTTTCCAGTTTCCCTTGTAGCCTGCTGTGTCGTGTCTGCATCTCCTGCTATCAGATAAGACATTTTCTTCTTTTGTGTTTGTGCTATATTTTTGCATTTTGTCCTGCACTTCTGTGGGGGCCTTCAGGGTCCCCTCCGGGGCTTTTGCCCTCTCTGTTTAGTTCAGCCACTGAGTTTTGTACTTTTGTTTTTTCCAGTTTTTTCAGTGGCTGCTGTTTTGATTTTGTTACACCAGAGAACTAATTTAGGTGGTAGAGGTCGTGTGATCTCAGGTGATTTTGAAATTAGTAGAGTTGGTGTTTTTCAGGGTTTTCTGAGATTGCAGTAAGTACCCTTCCTGTCCTTTTCTATTTAGATAGTTTGGGCCCCAGCGTTTGCTCATTCTATTTTCTTTCTGTGTCAGTATTTCCTCTTGTCTAACCGCCATTACATGTTTGGGGGCTTTCTATTATCTTTGGGGTTCTGCTCCGGGGCAGATAGCTTTCCTATTTCTGTCTTTAGGTGTAGTTAGTTTCTCAGGCTGTGACGAGGCGTCTAGGACCAACGTAGGAACGCTCCACGGCTGCCTCTAGTTGCGGTGGTTAGTCAGGGTACTGCAATCTCATAGATTCCAACTGCTCTGGTGTATTTCCTTTTTTACCTGCACTCCTCAGCTACCGAAACATAACAGCCCAATATGTCACGAAAAAATATTCTCAGAATCGCTAGGATCCGTTGAAGCGTTCCTGAGTTATTACCTCATAAAGGGACACTGGTCAGAATTGCAAAAAATGGCAAGGTCTTTAAGGTCAAAATAGGCTGGGTCATGAAGGGGTTAATGAGATGCTCGTGCTTCGGGGTGGGCAGGTCTTTTTTTGGTGCTGTGGCCTCATCATCATCATTCTGGACTTAAATGACAGGTCACTGAACCTTCAGTGACCTGACTCTTATTTTAAACTCTGCGCTTGCGCATTTAATATTCTGGTCTTCAAAAAAAAATGTTGCTTCAACAAAATGGCGGTACATGCCCAGTAGCATCTTTCAGCAAACAATGCTCTCAATCTGCGCATGTATCGCCCACTGTGTTTTGGGGATTAGTGCTAGAATGATGATGAGCCAACCTGACAATGCTTGTAGTTTTTTTTTTAGCTAAATCCTGATGACAGGTTCGCCTTAAGATCTAAATTTAATTGAATCCACACTGCTTAATTCTCTATAGATCTTGACCCTGTTGTGCTGTCACTGTTGCAACCCCAAACCTAAAATAATACCTACAAGAGTGTTTTACCTCAAGCAATATCAGTCTTCCACCTTCACAGCATAGTCAATTCCTAGGCAGCCACCTAAAATTATTTAAAAAAACTCAATTTCTACAGACATTTCGTATACATTTGTAACAAAAAATTAAAGGGAATCTGATAGCAGATACATACTGCCCAATCCACGGACACCATGTATCAAACACTGGCTGCTTGATTTCAGGAAAGTATGTTTAACTGAGAAAGACAAAATTTAATAACTGGCCTGTTCCCAGCGACTTGTCAAAGTCCTTATTCTAAAGTATCTAGCTCACTCTCTGATTTTGAACCAGTCACAGAAGAAGTAATCAGGCTCCTTGCATCTTCCCGCCCTACCACTTGCATCAGTGACCCCATTCCGTCACATCTTCTCCAGTCCCTTTCCCCTGATGTCACCTCTCACCTAACAAAAATATTCAACCTCTCTCTCTCTTCCAGTATCTTTCCCTCCTCATTTAAACATGCCATCATACATCCATTACCGTATATACTCGTGTATAAGCCGACCCGTGTATAAGCCGACCCCCCTAATTTTGCCACAAAAAACT
Organism: Oophaga sylvatica; assembly: GCA_033576555.1. Lineage (NCBI taxonomy): Eukaryota > Metazoa > Chordata > Amphibia > Anura > Dendrobatidae > Oophaga > Oophaga sylvatica. Next base: position 277,289,707 of record JARQOD010000003.1, on the reverse strand, counting down.
GGGAAAACTTATTGACTCGTGTATAAGCCGGGTGTATAAACTGCCCTCCTGCTCTGTGCTGCCCCCGTCCTGCTCCTTGCTCCCCCATCCAGCTCTGTGCTCCCCCATTCTCTGTACTCCCCCCCCTCCTGCTGCGTCCTCCGCTGTGCTCCCCCATTCCTTCTCCGTCCTCCTGTGCCCCCCCGTCCTGCTCCGTGCTCCTCTGTGCCCTCCATCCTCTCCCCCGTCCTGCTCTGTGCTCCTCTGTGCCCTCCATCCTCCCCCCGTCCTGCTCCATGCCCATTGTCCTCCTCCATGCTTCCCCCGTCCACCGTTCTCCCCCCCTCCTGCTCCATGCTTCCCCCGTCCTCCGTTCTCCCCCCGTTCTCCTCCATGCTTCCCCCGTCCTGCTCCATGCTTCCCCCGTCCTCCGTTCTCCCCACGTCCTCCTCCATGCTTCCCCCGTCCACCGTTCTCCCCCCCTCCTGCTCCGTGCTCCTTGTCCTCTCCTCCATCATACTCACCCCTCCCCGTGCCATCGCTGAACGTCCCTGCAATCCTGTGTTCTCCCCGGCTTCCTGCAGCTCTCCAGCGCTGAGCGGTGACGTAATACCGCTCATTAAGGCCATGAATATGGACGCCACGCCTATGGGAGTGGCGTCGCGTCCATATTACATTACCTTAATGAGCGGGTATTACATCACCGCTCAGTGCTGGAGAGCTGCAGGAAGCCAGGGAGAATGCAGGGTTGCAAGGACGTTCAGCGATGGCACGGGGAGGGGTGAGTATGATGTCCCAGCCACCGGCTCCTGCCGCGGCACCCCCTCCCCCGCTGGTTTCTGCCCTATGACTCGTGTATAAGCCGAGGGGGCATTTTCAGCACGAAAAAAGGTGCTGAAAAATCTCGGCTTATACACGAGTATATACGGTACTTAAAAAATCATCCCTCAACCAAAACTGTGCCGCTAACTATAGACCTGTCTCTAATCTTCCCTTCATCTCTAAACTCCTGGAACGCCTGGTCCACACCCGTCTTATCCGCTATCTTTCAGATAACTCTCTTCTCGACCCTCTTCAATCTGGTTTCCGCTCTTTACACTCTACTGAACCTGCCCTCACTAAAGTCTCTAATGATCTACTGACTGCTAAATCTAATGGTCACTACTCCATGCTAATTTTCTTGGATCTCTCCGCAGCATTCGACACTGTGGACCATCAGCTCCTCCTCACTATGCTACACTCCATCGGCCTCAAGGACACCCTTCTCTCCTGGTTCTCCTCCTATCTCTCTGACCGTTCCTTCACAGTATCTTTTGCTGGTTCCTCCTCTCATCTTCCCCTTACTGTTGGGGTTCCTCAAGGATCAGTCCTAGGCCCCCTCCTCTTCTCTTTGTATACTGCCCCTATTGGACAAACAATCAGTAGATTTGGTTTCCAGTACCATCTCTATGCTGATGACACCCAATTATACACTTCTTTACCCGATATCACGCCTGCCTTTTAAAAAAACACCAGTGATTGTGTTACCGCTGTCTCTAACATCATGTCCTCCCTCTATCTGAAACTGAACCTGTCAAAAACGGAACTCCTCATGTTTCCTCCCTCTACTAACCTACCTTTGCCTGACATTGCCATCTTCGTGTGTGGTTTCACCATTACTCCCCAGCAACATGCCCGCTGTCTTGGGGTCATACTTGATTCCAAGCTTTCATTCACTCCCCACATCCGATCACTGGCTCGCTCTTGTTATCTCTACCTCAAAAACATCTCTAGAATTCGACCTTTTCTTACTTTCGACTGTGCAAAAACTCTTACTGTTTCTCTTATTCATTCTCGTCTGGACTATTGTAACTCTCTACTAATTGGTCTCACTTTTACCAAACTCTCCCCTCTCCAATTTGTCTTGAATGCTGCAGCCAGGATCATATTCCTCACCAATCGTTATACCGATGCCTCTACCTTGTGCCAGTCATTACACTGTTTACCCATCCACTACAGAATCCAGTACAAACTTATTACCCTCACCCACAAAACACTCCATGGCTCAGCACCACCCTACATCTCCTCCCTTGTCTCAGCCTACCCCCCTACCCGTGTCCTCGGTTCTGCTAATGAACTGAGGTTAGCATCCTCAATAAGACTTTTCACGTGCTGCGCCAATTCTTTGGAAAGCACTACCCAGGTTAATACGATTAATCCCCAGTTTTAAGCATGCCCTAAAAACGCATTTGTTCAGACTGGCATACCGCCTCAACGCATTAACCTAAATATCCCTGTTGGCCTATTCAAAAAATTTCTACCATAATCAGGTACCTCGTATTATGTTCTCACCCGCTTCATGCATTTAATAGCCCTCTGTGTCTGTACTGTTACATACTTTGGCTGTTAACTGGTTCATTCAGAATTATATGAACACCCGATTCTTACACTATGGCTGGTCCGAACAATGAAAGCAATTATTACCATCTACCTTTTGTCTCCCCTTTTTCCTCATAGATTGTAAGCTTGTGAGCATGGCCCTCATTCCTCTTGGTATCTACTTTGATCTGTGTTTATTGTTATGCTATAATGTCTATTGTCCGTACAAGTCCCCTCTATAATGTAAAGTGCTGCGGAATATGTTGGCGCTATAGAAATAAAGTTATTATTATTATTAAGTATGGTTATGATTTAAATAACAATCTGTGATATAATTTTCTTTTCTGTGCACAGATTTCATGAGCATGAATCTTCACACAAGAAGAAGAGAGAACCATGTAAGACTTGCCAAGGTGTATACATGCCTATATTTTGCCCATAGAGGAGTTTTCTGTTTTGGTAAAAATGTGTAAAAATAAAGTATTTTAATATTACCAGTGTTGCTTAGTGCTTACATATCATAAACTGTGATTTATTTTTTAATTTCCATTTAGTCATCTTCATCCTGTAGATCTGCTTGTTTACATCCCAATGCAGTAGGGATGGAATGTTTCACTGATTTAGTAGGCTGCACTAAGCATTCACAACACCCAACCTTCCTTCTCTCCACATCATCCATATTGTTCCTTTCCAACTTTTCATGAAAATTTCATTTCCTATTCTTCTCTGTCTTCTCTGTAGGTGTTTGTTCTCCCTCCTCACACATTGATCTTTCACTCAGTCATAGGTTCCAAACATACTGGATACAGCAGGACAGCTCTGGATTTGGGTTTATGCTGAAGGAGGTCTGCCAAATAACCCCCCCCCCTACCACGACACCCATTCCCTGCTATCATCATTGTAGTGCTGCACAAGTTGAGCATGGCACTAACCTGTTGAACTGATATGGCTCAGTGCATAGAATGCCCCCTCGCAGACAAACAGTTGAAGATGCTGTCAAAAATTGAAGAGCATCATATAACAGACCAGATCCTGGCTATGACATGCAACCATTATCTGCAGGGCATAGGGTGGACTAAGCCTATAAGTCCACTCCATATACACATTGCTGACTTGCGCCATACACGGACACATTGCGGATGTCAGGAAGGTGTTAAAGAAAGATGTTTGTAGGCATACATTTCAACATTTTTCTTTGATGACCCCCCCGTTCAAACTGTATGAAACATCTGAAAAAATTAATGATGAGAGAAGAAAATGTGAGTGCTACAGTGAGTCCTGTGTCAGCAGTAAAGCAGTCTTGTCATGTGGGTGTAGGAGAATGGAGCACTATGCTTTGCGGCTTACAGGCCTGAATAAAACCCGGTCGATCTGATCAGAAGAAGAAAAGTTGCAGTAGGGATAGAATTAGGCAGTGCTCCCGGTCAGGTGATGGTGACGAAGCCAGTTGTGGATATGAAAAGCAATCGTGCCTAAACGAGAGCCAATTTGGCACCAAGGGAAGTAGCAGATGCTCCCACTACAGCTCCAGTGGCAGAGACAGTAAACTGCAGCCGCATATACCAGCAAGGCCCAGATCCAGGGAGATGTGCTGTCACTTTGAGCACGGACTCAGGGTACCATAGGTGGGCAGGGGGAAGGAGGCAGGTTAGATGGGGACCTGCTGATGTCAAGGCAGCCCAGAGAGTACTGATAGACTTTGTTAGGAGAGTGTGCGGCTGATGACACAGAGCAGTGGCCCTAGCTTGGGACCCGAAAGCAGCGGAGGTTCCTAGAGACTGTTCTCGTCACGTACCATGTTCGCCCCCTCCCAACTAGCAGTAGGTTGGACTGCAGACCCTGCACTATGCCTGAAACTCTTTATTGTATACTATTCAACATATCTCAGATTATATACCGTAATCGTTTTCCAGTAATTCTATGAATATTTTATTTGTGTGATTTGCCGTTAACAACAACCTTTTTCTGCCTTTAATTCTGTTAAGTGAATAAAATAACTTTTTGCTTGCCTTATGTCTCAGCCTTTGAATTCTGACCATCTGCTCACAGGACATGGTTTCTCCTGAAGAAGAAGTTATATACTTCGAAACACGTTGAAATAAACCACCACCTTACTGCACCATCCTTCACAGTCTGACATCTGCTCACATTGGCACTGTTCATAGTCACTTGGTAGCTTCAAAAAGGCAAATATGAACAGGCTTGGCGCAAGATACTCCATTTCCCAGAGCCCGGCCTTCACCCTTTAAACTCTATACAGGTATCTGGACATATACAGGGATTCTTGGACAAGAGCCGCATACTCAGCTGCTGTTCCATGTTGCAAGCTGGCAAGAAGGATAGTCAGGTCACCAGGTCAGATCCAGAAGGTACGAGGGGCACAAAATCATCAGGCAGGAGAAACGTCAATATGCTAGCTAAACAGGAAAAAGAGAGGTAATTCCCAGGTGCTGCCACAGAGTAAAGACAAGGGTGTATGTTCTCTGGATCTCCATTTATTCATACAACGCATTTCGAAGTCAGGTTGACTGACTCCTTTATCAGGTGTAGTAAGTAGGGATGAGTGAACGTGCTCGATGATAATCGGTTATCATTCGAGTATCACGGTGCTCGGATGTACTCATTACTCAGCGAGTAATGGGTGAATCCCCGCCCTGCATTTTTGGCACCTGTTGCAGAACTAATAAACGTGCAAGGATTGCCTGTGCGTCACTGTAATGCCATAGCCATCTTGGTGTGGCATTACTGTGATTGGCTTGCCATGTGACATCATCAGGAGTTATAAAAAAAAACAGGCGCCACCTGGCTCAGCATACTGACACCATTGCACAGCTCTGTGACACTTCATATTGGAGGGAGAGACTGGTTGAGACTTGTGCTGAAGCTGAGCCATCATACTAACAGCCCTTAGATCTTAAAGGCTGTTTGCAATGTGCATTTATCCAAGAGAGGGAGAGAGAGTCGCAGGATCAGGGAGAGTAACAGAATCAAGTCTGTAGACAGGAATTAGGGCTGTGAAGTCCGTTGGCAAATATATAGCTGCAGCTTTTTGGGGGTGAAAAAAGGTAATATATTTTGAATCATCGAGTATTACGTGCTTTGTGTTACTTTTTTGTGTTATAACACTCCAAAAAATCGTTAAAAATTTCCATGGGTTAAATTTCTTACCCATACACTATTCTGTGTTCTGTATTAATTTTTTATATATTTATATATATAACACTCCATAAAAGCATTTAAAAATTTTGCAGGCTTAAATTTCTCCCATATACAGTATTACATGGTCTGGCGAACATTTCCTGTGCTCAATAAAACTGAAAAAAAGCGTTAAAAAATTAGCTGGATTACATTGCTCACCCATATACAATTCCGTTGTCCGGGGTTAATTTCTGTAATATTATCTGCAAATAGCCTCTTCAGAGAAAAAGAGGACTTGAACTCTATAGCGCCACCTGTTGGAGGTAGCGATCCTACAAGTCACAATCAAGCCTTTAACGAGTCTTGTAATATGACTTAGGATAAAAAGCCAAATCAGTATCTCAGTTTGCAGACACGGTGTTTCGGGCTATTGGCCCTCGTCAGTGCAAAGTATGAGAACTGATTTGGCTAGGTGAGAGGCTCTGGGCTGAGGTCTAAGGGTAAGGTTTCTCTTTGTGGAGAGTGACATACCAGCTCTGGTTTGTCAACGTAAGGAGGCTTATGTGCCGTGGAGTAACCTTACCCCTTAGACCTCAGTCCAGAGCCTCTCACCTAGCCAAATCAGTTGTCATACTTTGCACTGACGAGGACCAATAGCCCTGAAACACCGTGTCTGCAAATTGAGATACTGATTTGGCTTTTATCCTAAGTCATGTAACAAGGCTCGACGAAGGAAGCTTATTTCGAAACGCGCGTCGGGGCGCGTTCTAGGAGGCACTCACACATTGTTACGGGGTCTCCAGGTATGATTTTCTCCAGTATCTTTTATGTTATTAGCACAGGAGTCATTCTGGTAATATCCCCCTAATTTGGGGAGTTGCGCCCTTAACCCCTTAGTGACAGAGCCATTTTGCAGCTTAATGACAGGGCCAATTTTTACAATTCTGACCACTGTCACTTTATGAGGTTATAACACTGGAACGCTTTAACGAATCCCGCTGATTCTGAGATTGTTTTTTCGTGACATATTGTACTTCACGTTAGTGGTAAAATTTCTTTGATATGACTTGTGTTTATTTATGAAAAAAACGGAAATATGGCGAAAATTTTGAAAATGTAACAATTTTCAAACTTTAAATTTTTATGCCCTTAAATCAGAGAGATATGTCACACAAATTTCTTAATAAATAACATTTCCCATATGTCTACTTTACATCAGCACAATTTTGGGACCAAAATTTTTTTTTGTTACGAAGTTATAAGGGTTAAAAGTTGACCAGCGATTTCTCATTTTTACAACACCATTTTTATTTTAGGGACCACCTCACATTTGAAGTCACTTTGAGGGGTCTATATGATAGAAAATAGCCAAAAGTGACACCATTCTAAAAACTGCACCCCTCAAGGTGCTCAAAACCACATTCAAGAAGTTTATTAACCCTTTACGTGCTTCACAGGAACTGAAGCAATGTGGAAGGAAAAAATTAACATTTAACTTTTTTTGCAAAAACTTTACTTCGGAACCTATTTTTTTTATTTTCACAACTGTTAAAAGAAAAAATGAACCACAAAATTTGTTGTGCAATTTCTCCTGATTAAGCCGATACCCCATATGGGGGGTAAACCACTTTTTGGGCGCACGGCAGAGGTTGCAAGGGAAGGAGCACATTTGACTTTTTCAACGCAGAATTGGCAGGACGCCATGTCACGTTTGTAGAGGCCCTGATGTGTCTAAACAGTGGAAACCCATCACAAGTGACCCCATTTTGGAAATTAGACCCCCTAAGGAACTTATCTAGATGTGTGGTGAGCACTTTGAACCTCCAAGTGCTTCACAGAAGTTTATAACATAGAACCGTGAAAATAAAAAATCATATTTTTTCCACAAAAACGATCTGTTTACCCCAATTTTTATTTTCTCAAGGGTAACAAGACCCCAAAAGTTTTTGTGCAATTTGTCCTGAGCATGCCGATACCTCATATGTGGGGGTAAACCACTGTTTGGGTGCAAGGCAGAGCTTGGAAGGGAAGGAGCGCCGTTTGACTTTTTCAGCGCAGAATTGGCTGGACGTCATGTCGTGTTTGTAGAGGTCCTGATGTGTCTAAACAGTGGAAACCCCCCACAAGTGACCCCATTTTGGAAATTAGACCCCCTAAGGAACTTATCTAGATGTGTGGTGAGCACTTTGAACCTCCAAGTGCTTCACAGAAGTTTATAACATAGAACCGTGAAAATTAAAAATCATATTTTTTCCACAAAAACGATCTGTTCACCCCAATTTTTATTTTCCCAAGGGTAACAAGACCCCAAAAGTTTTTGTGCAATTTGTCCTGAGCATGCCGATACCCCATATGTGGGGATAAACCACTGTTTGGGTGCAAGGCAGAGCTTGGAAGGGAAGGAGCGCCGTTTGACTTTTTCAGCGCAGAATTGGCTGGACGTCATGTCGTGTTTGTAGAGGTCCTGATGTGTCTAAACAGTGGAAACCCCCCACAAGTGACCCCATTTTGGAAATTAGACCCCCTAAGGAACTTATCTAGATGTGTGGTGAGCACTTTGAACCTCCAAGTGCTTCACAGAAGTTTATAACATAGAACCGTGAAAATAAAAAATCATATTTTTTCCACAAAAACGATCTGTTCACCCCAATTTTTATTTTCCCAAGGGTAACAAGACCCCAAAAGTTTTTGTGCAATTTGTCCTGAGCATGCCGATACCCCATATGTGGGGGTAAACCACTGTTTGGGCGCACGGCAGGGCTTGGAAGTGAAGGAGCGCCGTTTGACTGTTTCAAACCAAAATTGGCTGGAATTGAAATTGGACGCCATGTCGCGTTTGGAGAGCCCCTGATACGCCTAAACAGTCGAAACCCCCCACAAATCACACCATTTTTGAAACTAGACCCCGTAAGGAACTTATCTAGATATGTGGTGGAGCACTTTGAACCCCCAAGTGCTTCACAGAAATTAATAAACGTAGAGCCGTGAAAATAAAAAATCATTTTTTTCCTCAAAAATGATTCTTTAGCCCGCATTTTTTTTATTTTCCCAAGGGTAACAGGAGAAATTGGACCCAAAAAGTTGTTGTGCAATTTTTCCTGAGTACGCTGATATCCGATATGTGGGGTGAAACCACTTTTTGAGCGCATGGGAGTGCTTGGAAGGAAGGAGCGCCATTTTGTAATGCAGACTTTGATGGAATGTTCTGCGGGCGTCATGTTGTGTTTGCAGAGCCCTTGATGTACCTAAACAGTAGAAACCCCCTGCAAGTGACACCATTTTGGAAACTAGACCCCCCAAGGAGCTTATCTAGATGTGTGGTGAGCACTTTGAACCCCCAAGTGCTTCACAGAAATTTATAAACGCAGAGCCGTGAAAATGAAAAATCATTTTTTTTCTCAAAAATGTTTTTTTTAGCCAGCTATTTTTTATTTTCCCAAGGGTAACAGGAGAAATTAGAACCCCAAAATTGGTGTGCAATTTGTCCTGAGTATCGCTGATACCCCATATGTTGGGGTAAACCACTGTTTGGGCGCACGGCAGGGCTCGGAAGGGAGGGAGCGACATTTGACTTTTTGAAAGCCACGTCGTGTTTGGAGACCCCCTGATGTGTCTAAACAGTGGAAACCCCCCACAAGTGACCCCATTTTGGAAACTAGACCCCTTAAGGAACTTATCTAGATGTGTGGTGAGCACTTTGAACCCCCAAGTGTTTCACAGAAATTTATAAACGCAGAGCTGTGAAAATAAAAAATCATTTTTTTTCTCAAAAATGATTGTTTTAGCCAGCTATTTTTTATTTTCCCAAGGGTAACAGGAGAAATTAGAACCCCAAAATTGGTGTGCAATTTGTCCTGAGTACGCTGATACCCCATATGTTGGGGTAAACCACTGTTTGGGCGCACGGCAGGGCTCGGAAGGGAGGGAGCGACATTTGACTTTTTGAAAGCCACGTCGTGTTTGGAGACCCCCTGATGTGTCTAAACAGTGGAAACCCCCCACAAGTGACCCCATTTTGGAAACTAGACCCCTTAAGGAACTTATCTAGATGTGTGGTGAGCACTTTGAACCCCCAAGTGTTTCACAGAAATTTATAAACGCAGAGCTGTGAAAATAAAAAATCATTTTTTTTCTCAAAAATGATTTTTTTAGCCAGCTATTTTTTATTTTCTCAAGGGTAACAGGAGAAATTAGAACCCCAAAATTGGTGTGCAATTTGTCCTGAGTACGCTGATACCACATATGTTGGGGTAAACCACTGTTTGGGCGCACGGCAGGGCTCGGAAGGGAGGGAGCGCCATTTGACTTTTTGAACGCCACGTCGTGTTTGGAGACCACCTGATGTGCCTAAATAGTGGAAATCCCTCAATTCTAGCTCCAACCCTAACCCCAACACACCCCTAACCCTAATCCCAACCCTAATCCTAACCTAAATCCCAACCCTAATTGTAAACCCTAACCTTAATTGTAACCCTAACTCTAATTGTAACCCTAACCCTAATTTTAACCCTAACCCTAATTGTAACCCTAACCCTAATTATAACCCTAATTATAACCCTAACCCTAAGGCTAGGTTCATTTTGCGTTTTACCAGCCCGTTCAACACATAGCGTTGACGGGCTGGTAACGGTATAGCATAACGCAATCGTGTTATGCTATACCCGCTAGCGCAGAGGAATCAGCAGATGATTCATCTGCGCTAGCGGTGACGGAGCCCAGACGCTGCAGCCCGCGTCCGAGGCTCCGTCACTGAATGATGGCACGTCGCAAACGCATGCCACTTTACGGCATGCGTCGCGATGCGCCCTCAAATGGGGGTGAATGGCAGCGTTAACGGACTGCGTTACACCGCGTTATACCGCGGTGTAGCGCAGTCCGTCTAACGGACTGCCATAACGCAGTATGAACCCAGCTTAACCCTAACGCTAATTATAACCCTAACCCTAATGCTAACCCTAACCCTAATGCTAACCCTAACCCTAATTATAACCCTAACCCTAATTATAACCCTAACCCTAACAGAAAAATGAAAATAAATATAATTTCTATTTTTATTATATGTCCCTAACTAAGGGGGTGATAAATGGGGGGTTATGTACTGTTTTTTTTATTTTGATCACTGTGATAGTTTATCACAGTGATCAAAATGCACTTTTATGAGAATGAATGAAAAAATTTTTGAATCTGCCGCCAGCAGATCGGCGGGCGCACTGCGCATGCGCCCGCCATTTTTTTTTTGCAGGAAGAAGACGCCGGGTTCCTGGGGCCTGCGGGAGGACGGAGGACACCGGTAAGTATACGGGGGGGCGACCAGGGACCCTCATTTTCTCCCCTCTGATGTGCGATCACATCAGAGGGGAGAGAAATCATTTTTTTTTTTTTTTGCGATCGCATCTATGCTTGCAGAGAATATTTGCCCATCCCCCCCAGGACACAGCAGCACATAGCGGCGGGCGCACTGAGCATGCGTCCGCCATGTTCTTCATCGCGCCGGCCCCGGGGGACACCGGAGGGCCCTGGGGCCACATACAGGACATCGGGGCCACATGGGGGTCCCGGGGACCCTTTTTCTCTGTCCTCTGATGTCCGATGACATCAGGGGACAGAGAAATTAAATGACACAACTTTTTTTTTTTTTTTTGTTGCGGTCGCCGTTATAGGGTTAATAACGGCGATCGCAACATCGGTGTCGGTAAAAACCGACCCGATTCATGTTCTCTGGGGTCTCGGCTACCCCCGTAGCCGAGACCCCGGAGAAAATGCGCCTCTGGGGGCGCTATTCACTTTTTCCACAGCGCCGTTAATTAACGGCGCTGTGGTTTAAGTACCCTTAATGACCGCCATTACAAGGCGTATCGGCGGTCATTAAGGGGTTAATATAGCACTTCTATGTCCAGGATTTTACATGGCACCATTTTTTATGGCACATTATACTAATTTATACCACAATGGGGGTTATGTAGTTTAGATATATTGTGCACACATTGTTGTGTTGGCACCTTTTTCTTATTGTGAGTTTACCCTTATATATTTGGTAGATTTGTACACTGTCATTGCGGTATATGATTATTTTTTATTTATATTGATGGTGATTGTTACATATATTTTAAAAAAATCAGTTGCTCCACTGTTTTTTCTTTTTTCTTTTATTTTCCTGGACTTCGTGGTGTGAGTGTGCTATTGGTTTAGTTTATGGCCTGATATTAGCTATGTTAATATTGTGATACTATATATCATATTTTCTACCTGGCTATTCATATGTGTACCCCAGTATATTAAGTGATTTTTTATTTTTTTGTGTGTCCTCCTATTTTAATTTTGATTTTTTTATTGTATATTTTACATTACGTGTTTTTGTTTGTCTGTGCATTATTATTTTCTATTAAAATAAAAATAAAGCTTTGTATTTTGTCTACTCCTGCCTATGATGGAATTCTTCCTCATCCAATTCTCATGCACTTGGGTTTTTGTTTATTCTTTTGGATGGTCAGCCTTCCACACTTGGGAGTGGTTACATCAATTGGGGGTTTAACATCCTCATTAGCCTAATAGTGATATTAATTTTATTGGTATTGTATATATACACACTGTGTTGATTCCACTTCTGGTTAATCATCACCTAGAGATCATACTATCCTTGGGGTTTCCCACCTCCTAAGCGTGAGCAGCCAATGATGCAGATGACACAGGGAGCTGTTTCCCATTTCTATATGTCGGTGGATCCGGCACTAACCCGAAATCGGTTCACTTACAGCCCAGGCACCTGGGAATTGGGCTCCAGGAAGCAGGTGGAGGCAGTCCCTCCTGCCTCAGGAGAAAGGAGAAGAAGAAGCGGACACCTGAAGAGGATTACTGTATTACGATGCTTATAATGTTTTAATGGCTTTGTGTTTATGAGTGTAGGAGTACTGCAAGTACAATTTTAAAATATTTGAATGAGACCTGCCAGTTGTTGCATTTCAGGGCTCTATAGATAACCATCCGTCCTTATAATTTTTTCCTGGTTTTGCAGTTTCTGCAAAACCTTTATGAGAGTATAAGTACTACACTTTCAAAATATTTACTTTCTAAATTTTTTCATGGATTCATTGAGTCATCCATACAGTTTAACACGGTTATTATTGCATTACGGTGGTATGTAAAATTCACAAAAAGGGTTGAAAAATATTACTCATCAATAGATTGTTAAGTGCTTTCTGTCACATTTTGTATATAACAGTACAAAAAATTTGGCTTGGTTACATTTCTTACCTATACACTATTTTGTGATCTGGGTTACATTTCTTGGATACATAACACTCTAAAAAAGCATTTAACCCCTTTAAACCCCAAGGTGGTGTGATGAGGGAACAGCCGCCATCTTGGATATGGGGCATAATGTCTGAGCTTGGCCTGTCCCAGGTGCCATTTTGTCTGAGATCACAGAGTCACAGGCAGCTAACTGCTCCTACCCCTCATCCCTGTATGCATATTGAAGAAAACAGGATTTAGTGCTCCAATGTTTGAATAGCAAGGTCTTTCAGTATGCTAAGGAGAAAAGGCCAAAACAGGACTTCAAAGCTTTAGTACGGAGCCATGCCAGCATGGGCCCTGGAGGTGCCTAGGGGCTTCAATTAGATTATACCTGTCAGCTAGATACAGAAATACATATCCATTGTCTCTCTCAGCCACTCAGACTCCATCCTAGGATTATGGATTATGAGCACACCTTTCGAGGTACAGACTCATAAAAAATATCCGCGTGACCCTGCGGAAATCGCGCATCTGACAGTGCAACTCCCGAGTTGGTGAGGGCTCGGGGACCTGGGATATAAAGATTGGCCCTACACAGCGTCCGAAGTTTGCTCTCCACACGATGGGCAAAACAAACCGCATTCACTGGTACCTCTCGTGTCCTGATCCGATCATCCTGGAGAAAGTTACCCCCTTTCTTAGATATTGGGAATAAATTCTGCAGAGAGCTGAAGGGTGGAGATTATTAGCCCACCCTCTGACACCAGGGGGAGGAACCCAGCATGTTTAAGAACTGAGAGCACATGGCAGAGACACTCACTCTCACAGAAGAACAAGACAATGATCTAAGAAGGAACAGGGACAGATCGGCCAAGGGGCAGTGGCACGCTGTTGTGAATGGGTTTGAGATGAGTTCTGAGCAGAGGCTCCCTCTGGTGGTTACAAGCGGTACTAGTGAGGATTGTGAGGACTGGGAATCAGGTGTTACTGATTGGTCTTATATAAGGGAGTCATTTTCCCATCAGGGTTGCCGGTGATCAATTGTTCTGGTCTGAATCCTTCTTTCCAGTTTCCCTTGTAGCCTGCTGTGTCGTGTCTGCATCTCCTGCTATCAGATAAGACAATTTCTTATTTTGTGTTTTTGCTATATTTTTGCATTTTGTTCTGCACTTCTGTGGGGGCCTTCTGGGTCCCCTCCGGGGGCTTTTGCCCTCTCAGTTTAGTCCAGCCACTGTGTTTTGTACTTTTGCTTTTTCCAGTTTTTTTTCAGTGGCTGCTGTTTTGATTTTTTTACACCAGAGAACTAATTTAGGTGGTAGAGGTCGTGTGATCTCAGGTGATTTTGAAATTAGTAGAGTTGGTGTTTTTTCAGGGTTTTCTGAGATTGCAGTAAGTAACTGTCATGTGTGCATCGCCACGAAGATCGTCGCGGTTGCACATTCTGACTTCTCACAGCTGAGTTGCTGTTTCTTTGTGTTTGGCAGTTAGGGAGTTAATTCTGTCTGTGCTCAGTTCTGGGACTGGGTGCAGTTTCTCCCGGCTGCAATTAATTATTTGTTGATTGGTTTCCTTTAAATCTTTGGTTGTCTGTTTTGGGAGTTGCCAGTGAAATTCTTCATGCAGACCACAGATAGGATTGTATCTGTATAGACTTAAGTTAAAGAGCTCCTTAGTTGTTTTAAGCTCACCTTGCTTAGAGTTTAATATCCCAGATCATTTATGTTCCTTCTGTGTTTGAGTGTGTATGCAAGTCTGTGTTTTCTCCAGTCTGTCTTATATGTCTAATCTGTGTATTTAGCAGAGATCAGCCCATATCCCTTTGGTGGTAATCAGAATCCTTCTTAGGACTGATTACAGGGTTCAGGGACTGATAGGAGACAGGGTTAGGCTGGAGACTTGGACCTCTGAACCATTATCATACCTCCAAGGTGAGGGATTAGTTAGGACCCCAGTTTAGGGTCAGGTTAGACCCCCGGTCCTCCTCTTTCCTGTGACAGTGTATCAAGTCCTCAAGATTAACCCTGAGTTCAACGGATATCGTGTCAGGTAAATCTATTCTATATTTACATGCTGATGTTGCTAATCTATATGTTTTATAGAGTGTTGTTCTTTTAAGAATAGTTTACTGACATCGTACACATATCATAAGACCGCGTGACATTTTCACTGGCCCATAAAATTATTCCCAGTTGCCATGGATCCAGTAGCCCAGCTGGCTCTGCAGTTGCAGGGATTATCCATGGAGCTGACGGACATTAAGTCCAAAGTTTTGTCTCCCTCGGAGCAAACCAGATTTGAACCTAAAGTAGCTCTCCCGGACAGGTTCACTGGTGGGCGAGACAAATTTTTTACCTTCAGGGAAGCATGTAAATTGTATTTTCGGCTTCGGCCTCGATCATCAGGAGTGAAGAGCAGAGAGTGGGAATTGTTATCTCGCTCCTACAAGGGGACCCTCAATCCTGGGCCTTCTCCCTTCCTCCGGGATCCCCGGCTCTACAGTCAGTAGATCGATTTTTTACTGCCCTGGGTTTGGTATATGATGACCCAGATCGGGTCTCTCTTGCTGAGACAAAATTACGTAAGATACAGCAGGGAGATCGTCCGGCGGAGGAATTTGCTTCTGAGTTCCGTAGATGGGCCACAGATACTCAGTGGAATGACCCAGCTCTTAGGAGCCAGTTTTGTCATGGGCTTTCTGACAAATTAAAGGACGTTTTGGCTCAGTATGATTCTCCTCCATCACTGGAGGCTGCTATGGCCCTAGCTATCCGTACTGATAGACGGCTCCGGGAGAGGTGCGAGGTAACTCCGCCCCCTGTTGTTACTCCACCTACTACTAAAGTCCCTTATGTTGAGGTTCCCCTTGTCTGTTCGGAGGAGCCTATGCAGTTGGGAGGGACATCATTTCGTAGGAGGGGATTGGCGGTACGCCGCAGGACTAGAAGGTGTTTCTTCTGCGGGAAAGAGGGACATTTTGTTGGGGATGTCCATCCCGTGCCTTGTTGAGCAAAAAGTCGCCGGAAAACTGTTAATCCCAGGTTGTGTGGTGGACGACAACCTGGGAGTATGTATTTCATCCGCTAGTTCTTCTCAGTTCCTTGTACCAGTGGAGGTGGTGGTTGGTACGAGAGTGGAGAGATTTTCTGTTCTTCTTGATAGTGGGTCCGGGGCTAATCTGGTTGACGCTCAGTTTGCTCAGGCTCAAGGTATGCATCTGAGTGTATTGGTCAAACAGATCCCTATATTCTCCATTGACGCCAGGCCTCTCGGCCAAGGTAGCTTTGTTCATGAGGTTCATAACATTGACCTTCGGGTAGGGGCAATACATAGGGAACTATTATCTTGTTATGTGTTGGAGGGTCTACCTACTCCTATTGTGTTGGGACTTCCTTGGTTGGTTAAACATAACCCTGTGATTAATTGGCAGTCCAGAGATATAAGCCAATGGGGGAGTTTTGCAAAAGTAACTGCATGAACACAGTCATCAGTGCGGTCGTGCCTAGTACTTTGCCTCCTTTTTTGGAGGACTTTGGGGATGTGTTCTCTGAGGAGGGGTGTCAGGAGTTGCCTCCTCATCGCGTGTATGACTGCTCTATTAATTTACTTCCTGATGCTAAGTTACCTAAAGCTAGGTTATATAACCTTTCTGGTCCTGAGAGGCAGGCTATGAAAGATTATATTTCGGAAAGTCTGGCCAAAGGGCATATTAGACCTTCATCTTCCCCAGTGGCCGCGGGTTCTTCTTTGTGAAGAAAAAAGATGAGAGCCTACGCCCTTGCTTGGATTTCCGCGAACTTAATCGGATTACTGTTCGAGATCCGTATCCACTCCCTCTGATTCCTGATCTCTTCAATCAAATTGTTGGCGCCAAATGGTTCTCTAAATTGGATCTCAGGGGGCGTATAATCTGATTAGGATAAAAGAGGGGATGAGTGGAAAACGGCGTTTAACACGCCGGAGGGACATTATGAGAACCTTGTCATGCCTTTTGGTCTGACTACTGCACCAGCAGTATTCCAACATTTTGTTAATGACATTTTTCGTCATCTGGTGGGGCTGTTTGTGGTCGTATATTTGGATGACATTTTAATTTACTCACCAGATCTTGTGTCTCACCAGGAGCATGTGAGACAGGTGTTGCAGATCTTGCGAGACAATAAACTATACGCCAAACTGGAAAAGTGTGTATTCGCCGTACAGGAACTTCAGTTTTTGGGTTTCTTGGTGTCAGCCTCCGGTTTCCGTATGGACCCTGAAAAGGTGAGAGCAGTGCTTGAATGGGATCAGCCAGAGGATCTTAAGGCTCTGCAGCGTTTTCTGGGGTTTGCTAACTACTACCGGAAATTTATTTGTAATTTCTCATCTGTTGTCAAACCTCTCACTGACATGACAAGAAAAGGGACGGATTTTTCTAAATGGTCGGACAAAGCTTGCCAAGCTTTTTCCTCTTTGAAAAAATGTTTTGCTTCGGCACCCGTTCTCATCCAACCAGATGCATCACAGCCGTTCGTTGTGGAGGTGGACGCGTCTGACGTAGGGGTGGGTGCAATATTGTCCCAGGGTCCGTCCCCTGGTAAATGGCATCCGTGCGCTTTCTTTTCTAAAAAATTGTCGTCCGCCGAAAGGAATTATGATATCGGCAATAGGGAACTTTTGGCCATTAAGTTGGCTTTTGAAGAATGGCGTCACTTTTTGGAGGGGGCAGTCCACCCGGTCACCGTCATTACTGATCACAAGAACCTGCTGTATTTGGAATCTGCTAAGCGTCTGAATTCCAGACAAGCTCGATGGTCGTTGTTTTTTACCAGGTTTAATTTTGTTGTCACTTATCGCCCTGGATCTAAGAATGTTAAGGCGGATGCCTTGTCTCGCAGTTTCCCAGGGCCGGGAAAATGGATGACCCGATTCCTATCCTTCAGGAGGGGTGGTAGTGTCGGCTGTATGTTCTGAGCTTGAGGAGGAGGTGTTAGAGGCTCAGGGGGACGCCCCTGCAGGACCTCCAGGGAGACTGTTTGTCCCAAATCAGTTGAGACAAAAGGTTATTGAGGCACATCATAATTCTGCTTTAGCAGGACATCCAGGGAGTAAGGCTACTTTAGATCTCCTTTCTCGCCGGTTTTGGTGGCCTAACGTTAATAAAGATGTTTTAACTTTTGTCGCGTCCTGTGGGGTTTGTGCTCGCTCTAAGACCCCTCATACCCGTCCGTCTGGGACCCTCTTACCCTTGAAACTTCCGGAGCGTCCATGGACTCATTTGTCTATGGACTTCATCACGGACCTTCCTCAGTCGTCAGGGAAGACTGTCATACTGGTGGTTGTTGACAGGTTCAGTAAGATGGCACATTTCATTGCTCTTCCTGCCCTCCCTAATGCTAAAACTCTGGCGCAGGTGTTCATTGGGGAGATTGTGAGACTTCATGGGTTGCCTTCTGATGTGGTGTCAGATAGGGGGTCTCAGTTTGTGTCCAAGTTTTGGAGGGCATTTTGTTTACGTCGGGGGATGCAATTGTCATTTTCCTCGGCTTTTCATCCGCAGACCAATGGTCAGACAGAGCGTCTGAATCAAAGCCTAGAGACTTATCTTCGGTGTTTTGTCTCAGAGAACCAGGAGGACTGGTCTTCTTTCTTGCCTCTGGCAGAGTTCGCTCTTAACAACAGGCGGAGCGAGTCCACTGGTAAGTCCCCGTTTTTTGGGGCATATGGTTTTCATCCCCAGTTTTGTACATTCAATGGGGGGGGCCCTTCTGGGGTTCCTGAGGAGGAGCGTTTCTCGTCGTCACTTGCTTCAGTGTGGAGAGGTGTATTGAATAATCTGAGTGCTATGGGGAACCGTTATAAACGTATGGCTGATAGGAGGAGAGTTTCTGGTCCAGATCTTAATGTGAACGATCTGGTATGGTTGTCTACCAGGAATATAAAACTTAAAGTTCCCTCCTGGAAGCTGGGCCCCAGATTCATCGGGCCGTACAGGATCAGTTCCATAATTAATCCTGTGGCATTTCGTCTGGACCTCCCTCCTACGTTTAAAATCCACAATGTGTTCCACAAGTCATTACTTAAGAGGTACGTGGCACCAGTCATACCATCACCTCTACCTCCTCCTCCAGTGGTGGTCAATGGTAACTTGGAGTTTCAAGTGTCAAAGATCATTGACTCACGTCTGAATCGCCGGTCCCTTCAGTACTTGGTGCATTGGAAGGGGTATGGTCCAGAGGAGAGGACGTGGGTTCCTGCGTCTGACATTAACGCAGATCGTTTGGTGCGGACCTTCCACAGAAATCACCCGGGCAAACCTGGCCCTGAGGGTCCGGAGGCCCCTCGTAGAAGGGGGGGTACTGTCATGTGTGCATCGCCACGAAGATCGTCGCGGTTGCACATTCTGACTTCTCACAGCTGAGTTGCTGTTTCTTTGTGTTTGGCAGTTAGGGAGTTAATTCTGTCTGTGCTCAGTTCTGGGACTGGGTGCAGTTTCTTCCGGCTGCAATTAATTATTTGTTGATTGGTTTCCTTTAAATCTCTGGTTGTCTGTGTTGGGAGTTGCCAGTGAAATTCTTCATGCAGACCACAGATAGGATTGTATCTGTATAGACTTAAGTTAAAGAGCTCCTTAGTTGTTTTAAGCTCACCTTGCTTAGAGTTTAATATCCCAGATCATTTATGTTCCTTCTGTGTTTGAGTGTGTATGCAAGTCTGTGTTTTCTCCAGTCTGTCTTATATGTCTAATCTGTGTATTTAGCAGAGATCAGCCCATATCCCTTTGGTGGTAATCAGAATCCTTCTTAGGACTGATTACAGGGTTCAGGGACTGATAGGAGACAGGGTTAGGCTGGAGACTTGGACCTCTGAACCATTATCAGTACCTCCAAGGTGAGGGATTAGTTAGGACCCCAGTTTAGGGTCAGGTTAGACCCCCGGTCCTCCTCTTTCCTGTGACAGTGTATCAAGTCCTCAAGATTAACCCTGAGTTCAACGGATATCGTGTCAGGTAAATCTATTCTATATTTACATGCTGATGTTGCTAATCTATATGTTGTATAGAGTGTTGTTCTTTTAAGAATAGTTTACTGACATCGTACACATATCATAAGACCGCGTGACAGTACCCTTCCTATCCTTTTCTATTTAGTTAGTTTGGGCCCCAGCGTTTGCTCATACTATTTTCTTTCTGTGTCAGTATTTCCTCTTGTCTAACCGCCATTACATGTTTGGGGGCTTTCTATTATCTTTGGGGTTCTGCTCCGGGCAGATAGCTTTCCTATTTCTATCTTTAGGTGTAGTTAGTTTCTCAGGCTGTGACGAGGCGTCTAGGACCAACGTAGGAATGCTCCACACTGCCTCTAGTTGCGGTGGTTAGTCAGGTACTGCAATCTCATAGATTCCAACTGCTCTGGTGTATTGCCTTTTTTTACCTGCACTCCTCAGCTACCGTAACATAACAGTATCACCGGCCATAAAAATTGTATGGTACTCACAGAAGGGAAAAAATATTTTGAAGGAAGAAAAGTTGTCAGAGATATTTTTCTGTTTGTTGCATTTTTTTTTTTCCTCTGTATCTCTGGGTGCTGGGGAGGATCTTTTCTCTCAATGGAGTTTGCACAGTTGTCTGGCCGTGTGGATCAGCTTGCCACTGAGGTTCGGAGTATTGCTGCATATCTTGCTGGGTTGCCTGTTGTGGAACCTAGGATTCCCATGCCAGATTTGTTTTTAGGGGATCGAGCTAAGTTTCAGAATTTCAAAAATAATTGTAAATTGTTTCTTGCCTTAAAATCTAAGTCCTCAGGAAACGCAGCGCAGCAGGTTCAAATTATCATCTCTCTCCTGCGCGGCGATCCTCAGGATTGGGCTTTTTCCCTGATACCTGGGGATCCTGTTTTGAGTGATGTTGATGCGTTTTTTCAGGCTTTGGGTTATTGTACGATGAGCCTAATGTCACTGATCAAGCTGAAAAAGCCTTGTTGGCATTAAATCAGGGGCTTGATGACGCTGAGTTATACTGTCAGAGATTCCGTAGGTGGGCAGTCCTGACCAAATGGAATGACGACGCTTTGGCGGCCCTTTTCCGGAAGGGTCTGTCGGATAATGTAAAGGATGTTATGGTGGGATTCCCTGTCCCCTCTGGTCTCAATGATTCTATGTCATTAGCGATTCAAATTGACAGACGTTTGCGTGAGCGGAGAAGTATGCGTGGAGTGGTGTTGCCTTGTGAGCCAGCTGCTGAGCCCATGCAGTGTGATGGAGTGGTGTCTGGGGCACAGCGTCATGATTTTCGAAAGCGCAATGGGTTATGTTTCTACTGTGGTGATGCCTCTCATGCTATTTCAGTCTGCCCTAAGCGGGGAAGACATTTTGCACGCTCAGTTGTCTTGGGTAGTGTTCAGACTAAGTTTTTATTAACTGTCACTCTGATATGCTCTCTGTCCTCATTTTCTGCTCAGGCTTTCGTTGATTCTGGAGCAGCTATTAACCTGATGGATTATGATTTTGCTAAACGTTGTGGGTTTCCCTTGATACCCCTACAGAAGTCTATTCCTTTACTGGGGATCGATTCTACCCCTTTGGCTGAGAATAAACCCCAGTTTTCTACTCAGGTGATAATGAGGGTTGAACCTGATCACCAGGAGTGCTGCAAATTTTTGGTTCTATATAATCTGCATGACATTATAGTGCTGGGTTTCCCTTGGTTACAGTCTCATAATCCTGTTTTGGATTGGAAATCTGTGTCTGTAACCAGTTGGGGCTGCCAATGTGTTAATACCAACACTCCTGTTTTTTCTGCCTCCCCCCAGGCTGAGGATGTTCCTGACTTTTTGTTTGATTTTTCTGATGTGTTTAGCGAAAGTAAATCTGCATCCTTACCTCCCCATAGGAGCTATGACTGCGCTATTGAATTAGTGCCAGGTAATAAATTCCCTAAAGGTCGCCTTTTTAACTTGTCTGTACCTGAACATGACGCTATGCGGTCTTATATCAAGGAATCATTGGAGAAGGGTCATATCAGACCATCCTCTTCACCCTTAGGTGCCGGTTTTTTTCTTTGTGGCCAAAAAAGATGGTTCATTAAGGCCGTGTATTGATTATCGTCTCTTGAACAATATTACTGTGAAATATCAATACCCGTTACCCTTGATTTCTGACCTGTTTTCCAGGGTGAAAAACGCTACTTGGTTTACCAAGCTTGACCTCAGGGGGGCGTATAACCTTATTCGCATTAAGCACGGGGATGAATGGAAGACGGCATTTAACACCCCTGAAGGGCATTTTGAGTACCTTGTGATGCCCTTTGGGCTCACTAATGCTCCTTCCGTCTTCCAGTCCTTCATGAATGACATTTTCAGGGATTTTGTGGACAAGTTTCTGATTGTTTATTTGGATGATATCTTGATTTTTTCTAATGACTGGGACTCTCATGTGAAACATGTTCGAACTGTATTCCAGATTTTGAGAGAGAATGCTCTGTATGTGAAGGGATCAAAGTGTCTTTTTGGCGTACAGAAGATCTCATTTCTGGGATTCATTTTGTCCCCATCTGTTATTGAAATGGACCCGGTCAAGGTTCAGGCCATCTGTGATTGGGTCCAACCTACTTCATTAAAGGCTCTTCAGAGATTTTTGGGTTTTGCCAATTTTTATCGTAAATTTATTGGTAATTTCTCGGTTATTGTTAAACCATTAACTGATTTGACCAGAAAGGGTTCTGATGTGGTGAATTGGCCTCCTGAGGCAGTCTCTGCGTTTCAGGAACTTAAGCAGAGATTCACTTCTGCTCCTGTTCTACGGCAGCCTGATGTTTCTCTGCCATTTCAGGTGGAGGTTGATGCCTCTGAAATTGGGGCAGGTGCCGTTTTGTCCCAAAAAGATCCAGAGACCTCTAAAAGTAACCCTTGTGCCTTTTTCTCTCGAAAATTTTCTCCTACTGAACGTAATTATGACGTGGGTAATCGGGAGTTATTGGCCATGAAGTGGGCTTTTGAAGAGTGGAGACATTGGCTGGAGGGAGCCAAACATCAGGTGGTGGTCCTTATGGACCATAAGAATCTGGTCTATCTGGAATCTGCCAAGCGACTCAATCCTAGACAGGCCAGGTGGGCCTTGTTTTTCACACGTTTTAATTTTGTGGTTTCCTTTCTTCCTGGCACTAAGAATGTTAAGGCGGATGCTCTCTCGAGGAGTTTCCTTGCGGACTCTCCTGAGCTATCTGATCCCTCTGTTATTTTGAAGGAGGGTGTAGTTCTTTCCGCCATCTCGCCCAATTTGAGACTTGCTCTGGAGGGGTGTCAGGAGGATAGGCCCGAGCGCTGCCCTGTTGGAAAATTGTTTGTCCCGGACCAATGGAAAAAGAGTGTGATGTCTGAGATTCATTGTTCCGCATTGGCTGGGCATCCCGGAATTTTTGGTACCAGAGACTTGGTTAGTCGGTCCTTTTGGTGGTCTACCTTGTCTCGCGATGTCAGGGAATTTGTGCAGTCCTGCGGGACTTGCTCTCGCTCCAAGCCTTGCTCTCGCTCTAGTGGTTTGTTGATGCCATTGCCTGTGCCCAAGAGACCATGGACCCATATCTCTATGGATTTCATTTCCGATCTTCCTGTTTCTCAGAGAATGACCACCATCTGGGTAATTTGTGATAGGTTTTCCAAAATATGATACATCTTGTGCCATTACCTAAGTTGCCTTCCTCCTCTGAATTGGTGCCGTTGTTCCTTCAGCACGTGGTTCGTTTACACGGCATTCCTGAGAACATTGTGTCTGACAGAGGAGTCCAGTTTGTTTCCAGATTTTGGAGGACTTTTTGTTCTAAACTGGGTGTTCAATTGTCTTTCTCCTCGGCATTTCATCCTCAGACCAATGGTCAAACTGAGAGAACAAACCAGACATTGGAGACTTATCTAAGATGCTTTGTGTCTGCTGATCAGGATGACTGGGTCTCTTTTTTGCCTTTGGCTGAGTTTGCTCTTAATAATAGGGCTAGCTCTGCCACTTTGATGTCTCCGTTTTTCTGTAATTCTGGGTTTCACCCTCGATTTTCTTCAGGACAGACGGAGGCTTCTGTCTGTCCAGGTGTTGACTCTGTTGTTGAGCGTATGCAGCAGATTTGGGACCAGGTAGTGGAGAGGTTGTCCCTCTCTCAGGAGAGGGCCCAGTGGTTTGCTAACCGGCATAGGACTGATGGTCCTCGGTTTAAAGTGGGGGACTTGGTCTGGTTGTCCTCAAAGAATATTCCTATGAGAGTAGCATCTCCTAAATTTAAGCCTAGGTTCATTGGACCTTATAAGATCATGGAGATTATTAATCCTGTTTCTTTTCGTTTGCTTCTTCCAGGGACATTTAAGATCCATAACGTGTTCCACAAGTCCTTGTTGAAGAGGTTTGTTGAGCCAGTGGTTCCTGCTGCTGTGCCTCCTGACCCTGTTTTGGTTGAGGGCAATCTGGAGTATGTGGTTGAGAAAATATTGGATTCTCGTTTTTCTAGACGAAGACTCCAGTATTTGGTTAAAAGGAGAGGTTATGGTCAGGAAGACAATTCTTGGGTGTTTGCTTCGGACATCCATGCTAGGAGACTTATCCGTGCGTATCATAGAACTCATCCTGACCGACCTGGTTGCTCAAATGAGGGTTCGGTGACCCCTCCTCAAGGGGGGGGTACTGTTGTGAATGGGTTTGAGATGAGTTCTGAGCAGAGGCTCCCTCTGGTGGTTACAAGCGGTACTAGTGAGGATTGTGAGGACTGGGAATCAGGTGTTACTGATTGGTCTTATATAAGGGAGTCATTTTCCCATCAGGGTTGCCGGTGATCAATTGTTCTGGTCTGAATCCTTCTTTCCAGTTTCCCTTGTAGCCTGCTGTGTCGTGTCTGCATCTCCTGCTATCAGATAAGACAATTTCTTATTTTGTGTTTTTGCTATATTTTTGCATTTTGTTCTGCACTTCTGTGGGGGCCTTCTGGGTCCCCTCCGGGGGCTTTTGCCCTCTCAGTTTAGTCCAGCCACTGTGTTTTGTACTTTTGCTTTTTCCAGTTTTTTTTCAGTGGCTGCTGTTTTGATTTTTTTACACCAGAGAACTAATTTAGGTGGTAGAGGTCGTGTGATCTCAGGTGATTTTGAAATTAGTAGAGTTGGTGTTTTTTCAGGGTTTTCTGAGATTGCAGTAAGTACCCTTCCTGTCCTTTTCTATTTAGATAGTTTGGGCCCCAGCGTTTGCTCATACTATTTTCTTTCTGTGTCAGTATTTCCTCTTGTCTAACCGCCATTACATGTTTGGGGGCTTTCTATTATCTTTGGGGTTCTGCTCCGGGGCAGATAGCTTTCCTATTTCTATCTTTAGGTGTAGTTAGTTTCTCAGGCTGTGACGAGGCGTCTAGGACCAACGTAGGAACGCTCCACGGCTGCCTCTAGTTGCGGTGGTTAGTCAGGGTACTGCAATCTCATAGATTCCAACTGCTCTGGTGTATTGCCTTTTTTACCTGCACTCCTCAGCTACCGTAACATAACAGCACGCACTTTGGGGACTGTCCGGCAACTAAGATTCTTATACCTGTGGACTGAAGAGCTCCCGGCCTCCACATGAACCTACAACCTGGTAAAATAGACCTCCAGCTTAAAATCTCTAAGCCTTGAACCATTATGGTTATATTTTACTCTGACTGCAAATCCACTGTAATTCCATTGTATAGCTTACTGTATATTTCTGTAATTATCTAGTGAGCCCTTAAGGCAATTAAACCATAAAATTAATTTTGGGCTGATGCTTTTACTCTGATTACGAATCTTAGAATACCCAGTGGGTAACAGGACATCCTCCCCGGCGGCCATTTGCTCTAGGTGCAGTTCCCTTACTGACCTGAGAGACAAAGGGGGCGCAGGAGAGCTGTGCCTGTGTAGTTACGTCACATTGGTGACGTGGGAGGGACCGGGTTTCATTCACATTGGTGGCAGCGTAGTGGGATCAGAGTAATAGTGTGCGTGGGACCCCTACTCCCAGACACTAAAGACTACCAGCAGTAACTTTCACTGCTGGGGTCTTAAGGTCAGCCCAGCACTAGACGGTCAGAGTGTAAATATAATAAGTTGTGTGCAATGTCAGGGTGGCAGCTGTGTCAGTAACCAGAGGTTCCTAAGATGGCAGAAGGCACCAGGAGTAAGACAAAGGGGAGGCCAATGCTATGGTCTATGAGGAGGTCGATACCGATGAAGGCGAGGGGGAGCTCAGCCAGGGCCCCCCAAGGAGCCAGACCCCCGTGCTCAGTCCCACAGTGGACTGTCCACCACCTGCCCGCCCCAGCCTGTCCAGATCGAAGGCCCTTTTCCAAGTGGCTATGGCACAGCTTGAGGCTGGTAACGACGCCGCCCATGACAGACTCCTGGTGGCTGCAGAGAAAGCAGCAGAGCTTGAGCATACAGTGAAGCTGCAGAGTGCCGGCACCGACTGGAGATGGCTCAGCACGGGCTCCCGCTGGACGCTCCTGCCCCACCGGAGAACAAGGCTTCCAAGGTCCGGGCGGAGGACTTTCCCTTGCTTGAAAAGGATGGACACCTGGATTCCTTTCTGCTGGCCTTTGAGAGAACCTGTCTCCAACACCATCTGGCCCTGGATCAGTGGGCAAGGTACCTGACCCCCGTTTGAGGGGTAAGTCCCTGGAAGTTTTGGGGGACTTACCTGCCGGGGAGGAGCAGGACTACAACAGCATGAAGAGGGCCCTGATCCAGACTACAACCTCACCCCGCAGTCGTACCATAGGAAGTTCCAGAGCCTGCAGCGGGGCTCAAAGGACACCTGGACCGACCACATGCGGGCCCTGCTGAGAGCTGCGGAGCACTGGACCTCAGGTCTAGAGCTCACCACCCGCCAGGAGGTCCATGAACTGTTCGTCACGGAGCAGTTCTTGTGGAACTGCCCAGAGGACCTCCAGCAGTTCCTCCGTGACCGGAAACCAAAGGGGCTTCTGCTACAGCCGCCCTAGCAGACGAGTATGCCAACAACAGGGCGCCTGAGCCAAAGAAGCCTGTCAGCAGCACCTGGAGAGGGGGTAAGCCCAATCCTGCCCCGGTCCCCCCAACGCCCAGAGTGCAAGGGGTGTACCCCCCTGCTGCCCTCTCCAGGCCAGGAACAGAACCCAGGCGTTGTCATCATTGCAACCAGCCGGGACACTTTAAGGCTGCGTGTCCCCAGCGCCATAAGGCCCCATCCCTGTCCCAGAAACCGTCCACTGTTTTGTGTGTGGGAGGGGTGGTGGGAGGTCCCTGGACAATTACCAACCCGTCACCATCGGCCGCTCAGCGGTCATGGGACTGCGGGACACAGGCGCTGAATGAACCCTGGTACGTCCTGAGGTGGTGTCCCCTCGAGACTTGGTACCTGGGAAAACCCTTTCCGTCTCCGGAATTGAAGGCGTTGAACTGGAGCTGTGTTATGTTTAGGTAGCTGAGGAGAAAAAGCAAAAACGGTAATACACCAGAGAGGCTGGAACCTATTGGATTGCAGTAACCTGAACTAACCACACAACTAGAGGTAGCCATGGAGCGTTCCTACGTTGATCCTAGACGCCTTGTCACAGCCTGAGAGATAACTACACCTAAAGGCAGAAAGATGAAAGCTATCTGCCCCGGAGCAGATCCCCAAAGAAAATAGGAAGCCCCCAAACATATAATGGCGGTTAGACAAGAAGATAGCATGGACACAGACAGAAAATAGAATGAGCAAACGTTGGGGCTTAATCTGTCTAGACAGAAAAGTACAGGAAAGAATTCTGACTGCAATCCAACAAAAACCCTAAAAAATACCAGCACTTCTGAGATCACACGATCTCTACCACCTAAATCAGATCTCTGGTGTAACAAAACAAAGCCGCAGCCACTGAAAAAACAGGAAAAAGCAAATGATCAAATAACAGTGGCTACAGATAAATTGAGAGGAGCACAGGCCCCAGGAGGGGAACCGGCTGACCTCCACAAAACTGCAGAAAACTATGAAAAAAGCAAGCACAAAAAGAAAAGCAGAAAATATCTTATCTGAAAGCAGCAGGTGCAGGCAAGACTCCAGCAACTTCCAAATGAACCAGGAACCACAACTGAGACAAGAACAATTGATCACCGGCGACCATCATGGGAGGGAACCTCCCTTATATCAGTCCAGTGAGTGATCCCAGATTGCCATTCCTCGCTGAAAGGTTCAGTACTGTCTGTAACCACCAGAGGGAGCCTCTGCTCAGAAACCATCTCTAGCACATTCACAACAGTACCCACCCTTGAGGAGGGGTCACCGAACCCTCACTTGTGCAACCAGGCCGATCAGGATGAGCTCGGTGACAGGCACGGATCAGTCTCCTAGCATGGATGTCCGAAGCAAACACCCAAGAATTGTCCTCCTGACCATAACCTCTCCACTTAACCAAATACTGGAGTTTCCGTCTAGAAAAACGAGAATCCAATATTTTCTCAACCACATACTCCAGATTGCCCTCAACCAAAACAGGGTCAGGAGGCGCAGCCATAGGAACCACTGGCTCGACAAACCTCTTCAATAAGGACTTGTGGAACACGTTATGGATCTTAAATGTCCCTGGAAGAAGCAAACGGAAGGAAACCGGATTAAGAATCTCCATGGTCTTATAAGGTCCAATGAACCTAGGCTAAAACTTTGGAGATGCAACCCTCATAGGGATATTTCTTGAGGACAACCAAACCAAGTCCCCCACTTTAAACCGAGGACCATCAGTCCTATGCCGGTTGGCAAACCGCTGGGCCTTCTCTTGAGAGAAAGACAACCTCTCCACTACCTGGTCCCAAATCTGCTGCATTCGCTCCACAACAGAGTCAACACCCGGACAGACAGAAGCCTCCGCCTGTCCCGAAGAAAATCGAGGGTGAAACCCAGAATTGCAAAAAAATGGAGACATCAAGGTGGCAGAGCTAGCCCTATTATTAAGAGCAAACTCAGTCAAAGGCAAAAAAGAGACCCAGTCATCTTGATCAGCAGGCACAAAACATCTCAAATAAGTCTCCAAGGTCTGGTTTGTTCTCTCGGTTTGTCCATTGGTCTCAGGATGAAATGCAGAGGAGAAAGATAATTGAACACCAAGTTTAGAACAAAATGTCCTTCAAAATCTGGAAAAAAACTGCACTCCTCTGTCAGACACAATGTTCTCCAGAATGCCGTGCAACCGAACCACGTGCTGAAGGAAGAAAGGCACCAACTCGGAGGAGGAAGGCAACTTAGGTAATGGCACAAGATGTATCATCTTGGAAAACCTATCACAGATTACCCAGATAACGGTCATTCTCTGAGAGACAGGGAGGTCGGAAATAAAATCCATAGAGATATGGGTCCATGGCCTCTTGGGCACAGGCAATGGCATCAACAAACCACTAGAGCGAGAGCAAGGCTTGGAACGAGAGCAAGTCCCACAGGACTGCACAAAGTCCCTGACGTCACGAGACAAAGTAGGCCACCAAAAGGACCGACTCACCAAGTCTCTGGTACCAAAAATCCCGGGATGACCAGCCAACGCAGAACAATGAATCTCAGACATCACACTCTTCTTCCACTGGTCTGGGACAAACAATTTCCCAATAGGGCAGCGCTCAGGTTTATCCTCCTGACACCCCTCCAGAGCCAGTCTCAAATTGGGCGAGATGGCGGAAAGAACTACACCCTCTTTCAAAATAACAGTAGGATCAGATAACTCAGGAGAATCCGCAAAGAAACTCCTCGAGAGGGTATCCGCCTTAACATTCTTAGTGCCAGGAAGAAAAGAAACCACAAAATTAAAACGTGTGAAAAACAAGGCCCACCTGGCCTGTCTAGGATTAAGTCGCTTGGCTGATTCGAGATAAACCAGGTTCTTATGGTCCATGAGGACCACCACCTGATGTTTGGCTCCTTCCAGCCAATGTCTCCACTCTTCAAAGGCCCACTTCATGGCCAATAACTCCAGATTACCCACGTCTTAATTACGTTCAGTTGGAGAAAACTTTCGAGAGAAAAAGGCACAAGGGTTACTCTTAGAGGTCTCTGGATCCCTTTGGGACAAAACGGCACCTTCCCCAATTTCAGAAGCATCAACCTCCACCTGAAACGGAAGAGAAACATCAGGCTGCCGTAGAACAGGAGCAGAAGTGAATCTCTGCTTAAGTTCCTGAAATGCAGAAACTGCCTCAGGAGGCCAATTCACCACATCAGAACCCTTTTTGGTCAAATCAGTCAATGGTTTAACAATACCGGAGAAATTACCAATAAATTTACGATAAAAATTGGCAAAACCCAAAAATGAAGTAGGTTGAACCCAATCACAGATGGCCTGAACCTTGACCGGGTCCATTTCAATAACAGACGGAGACAAAATGAATCCCAGAAATGAGACCTTCTGTACGCCAAAAAGACACTTTGATCCCTTCACATACAGTGCATTCTCTCTCAAAATCTGGAAAACAGTCCGAACATGTTTCACATGAGAGTCCCAGTCATTGGAAAAAATCAAGATATCATCCAAATAAACAATCAGAAATTTATCCACAAAATCCCTGAAAATATCATTCATGAAGGATTGGAAGACGGAAGGAGCATTAGTGAGCCCAAAAGGCATCACTAGGTACTCAAAATGCCCCTCTGGGGTATTAAACGCCGTCTTCCATTCATCCCCGTGCTTAATGCGAATAAGGTTATACGCCCCCCTGAGGTCAAGCTTGGTAAAACAACTATGACTTTTCACTCTGGAAAACAGGTCAGAAATCAAGGGTAACGGATATTGATATTTCACAGTGATCTTATTCAGGAGGCGATAATCAATACACGGCCTCAATGAATCATCCTTTTTGGCCACAAAGAAAAAACCGGCGCCCAAGGTTGAAGAGGATGGTCTGATATGACCCTTCTCCAATGACTCCTTGATATAAGATCGCATAGCATCGTGTTCAGGTACAGATAAGTTAAAAAGGCGACCCTTAGGAAATTTACCACCAGGCACTAACTCAATAGCGCAATCGTAGCTTCTGTGAGGAGGTAAGGATGCAGACTTTCAATAAACACATCAGAAAAATCAGTCAAAAAGTCAGGGACATCCTGAGACTGGGGAGAGGCAGAAAAAACAGGAGTGTCAGTATTAACACATTGGCAACCCCAACTGGTCACAGACACAGATTTCCAATCCAAAAGAGTCTTATGAGTCTGTAACCAAGGGAAACCCAGTACAATAATGTCATGCAGATTATGCAACACCAGAAATTTGCAACTCTCCTGATGATCTGGTTCAACCCTCATTATCACCTGAGTAGAAAATTGTGGTTTATTCTCTGCCAAAGGGGTAGAATCAATGCCCAGTAGGGGAATAGACTTCCGCAGGGGTATCATGGGAAAGCCACAACAACAGCAAAGTCAAAATCCATCAGGTTAATAGCTGCTCCTGAATCAACAAAAGCCTGAGCTGAAAATGTGGACATGGAGCAAATGAGGGTAACAGTCAACAGAAATTTAGTCTGAACTAGTGTTGAGCGATACTGCTCGATATCTAAAAATATCGGATCGGAATGGTATCGCCGATATCACTAAATATCGTCGATATCCGATTCCGATACCGGAAGTCCAATGTAAGTCTATGGGAACCAAATATCGACATTAAAAAAAACCATTCTTGCCTTGTTGGTTAATTGTACATGAAGGAAAACAACAAAGACTAATGTAGAATGTATTGGGGGAGGTTGAGGAGACAATAAAGGCATACATGTTTAACCCAATGCATTGGAATAGCATTAATATATTTTTTTTGGGAAATACGTTTGGATTGACTAACAAATTGACGATGTTGTTAACCTTTTTTCTATTTTGGCAAATATGTATGTTTCACAACTTCCATGCTCTTCACCTTTTTAACTTTTGCCAGTGCCACACTTTCTCCTTCATAATCTTCAGCAGCATCATCTTTCTCATCAAATTATTCTTCATCTTCACCTTCTTATTCTTCTTCTTAAACTTCTTGCTA
The DNA here is from genome assembly GCA_033576555.1 of Oophaga sylvatica. Lineage (NCBI taxonomy): Eukaryota > Metazoa > Chordata > Amphibia > Anura > Dendrobatidae > Oophaga > Oophaga sylvatica. Next base: position 277,258,032 of record JARQOD010000003.1, on the reverse strand, counting down.
TTCATGTTTTTGTTTACATTACTCATATTGTTATTATTAAACTATTTAATCTTCTTCATATTCAAATTCTTCATCTTCTTCCTCTTCATCTTCTTCATCATATTCTTATTTGTGACAGAGACTCCTGTACTTGTAATCTGTAAAAGTATGAATTGTTCATCCTTCCGTTCTTGCTGTCACAAAAGATTTAAATTACAACAGTATTTGTCCGTGTTCAGTTTAGCCTGCAGCAGCAGGCATTTTCCAGGGGCACCACGAGGAGGAACGGACTCACCCCCATACACTGCTTAGTCTTCTTCTGCTTAGAATTTAGAGCATATATTTTGCTCTTCATTTTGGTCTTATACTTCATGTTCTTCTGCTTTTTGATCTTCTGCTTATTGTTCTTCTGTCTCTTGTTCTGTATCTTGTAGTTTGTCTTAACCTTCTTTGTCCTGTTGGTGATCTTCTTCTGGGTAATCTTTTATTTTTTCTTTGTGATGGTGTTCAGGCTGGTTGGCTTCATGCTCGTCGTCCTTGTTGTCGTCATCTTCTTCTGGGTGGTCTTTAAGGTCGTCTAATTTCCGAGAACCAGCTGACGTTACTGGAACCCTGACGGGTATCAGATGGAGCAAGAGACAATGGAAGTAACGAGGACCAGCTGACTGTGCTGGAACCCGGAGGGGCAGCAGAAGGAAAAGAGGCAATGTCACAACCGAGTACCAGCTGACGTTACTGTGACACGGTTACTAAGCAGGAGGTACCTGTGCTCCAAAGCACTACCAAGGACCAGCAGACGTTGGTGGAACTCGGATACGGAATGGAGGCACCTAGGCCTGCTCCTGCGCTGTGTGTCTTCGATTCCCTATGGAAATTAATTTCAGGACGGCCTGTTGACGTTTGGCCACGGCTGTGCTCATATCGGTCGAAACAGGTAAGCGTTCACGGGTCCATGTGGAGGTATACCGTGACGGCTCGTGCAGCGATGATTCTGAGGAACTGGAGTAGGAGAGGAATCAATGTGTACAGACTGGATTCCTGCAATCCTTGGAGTTGGCAGAACACGTACAGCGCCACTGGCAAGATCTGTACCCGGCTCCACAACATTGACCCAATGGGCAGTGAGGGAAAGGTATCATCCCTGGCCATGGGTACTGGTCCACGCATCGGTGGTCAGGTGGACCCTGCTACTGACGGCGTTTAGTAGCGCATGTTTAATGTTTCCCTCGACATGTTTTTGCAGAGCAGGGACAGCTTGCCTGCTGAAATAAAATCGGCTTGGCACATTATATTGTGGGACTGCCAATGCCATAAAGTTCCTGAAACTTTCAGTCTCCACCAGCCTGAATGACAGCATTTCAAGGGACAGGAGTTTTGCAATGCCAGCATTCAGAGCCTGTGCTCGTGGATGGTTTGCCGAGTATGGCCGTCTTTTATCCCATGCCTGTGGTACCGATGGCTGTTTTGTGGTCTGGGAGTGTGACGATGACTGTGAACTTGCTACTGTGGGTGGAATAACAGTTTGTCAATGGACAACAGTGACCGAGGTTCTTCCATGGAGATCATGTGTGGAAGCCGAACCAGGTGTGTGTGAGCTGGAGGTAGAGGCTCCAACACGACCTGAAGATGTAGGTGCTGCTGTAGGTTGGCCTACATCTCCAGTGTGTCTTTGTAACTCAGCTACGTGCTTTGTCCGTACATATTTCCACATATTTGTGGTATTCAGGTTACTGATATTTTTACCTCTTTTAACTTTTTGCTTACACAGCTTGCATTGAACATAGCAAATATCATCTACAAGTCTGTCAAAAAAGGACCACGCAGTGCAAGTCATGGGAGCGCCAATTTTGACATTTCTAAGAGAACTGCTCCCAACAGGTGCCAAACTGGAGGCTACAGGCAAGCGAGTCTGCAGCCTACCTCTCCCTCCTCTTTGTACCGTTGGGACAATCTCTTCCTCAGAGCTGCTCCCACCACCTTCCTGTTGCTCACGCCATGTTGGGTCTCGGACTTCATCATCTCCACTACCCTCTTCCAACACCTGCTGCTGTTGGATGGTCTGGGCAGCACCATGCTCCACAAAACCTGGCACCTGAGTCTCATCATCATCATAAGATGCGTTCTGCGGTGTGCTGTCCATCGGCACTGGCTCACCCGCCTGTTCAGATTGAGAGAGACACAGCTGTTGCGCATCACTGCATACTCCCTCTTCTTCAAATTGCAGAATGCTGCTTGCCTGTGCCCGTGTTTGCGAGCCAACAGATTCTGAGAACAGAAGCAGAGACTCAGCTGGCTCCTGTACAGAACTCTCTGACTGCCTGGGCAATTTGACAGGCGGTGAACAGACAGATGGTTGCTCAACAGTGTTGTGTTCCTGAGAGGAGGTGGAAAGAATTGAAGTCGATGCATTGGCTGCCATCCAACCAACAACGGCTTCAATTTGTTCTTCCCGCAGCAGGGGGGCACGCCAAGCTCCTACCAAAGTGCGCATAAAGGATCGCTCATGGGTAAAACTGGTGGATGCTGTGTCACTGAGGGCGGCAGCAGCCACAGAATCACCACGTCCTCTCCCTGCTGAAACTCCACGGCCACGACCACGTGCCTTACTCACTGCCTTCTTCATCTTGGTAGATTGATAAAGAAAGTCAGAAAAGTTATAAGGCCTAAGTGTGGTTATTACGCAGAGACTGAAGTGAACACTGAAACACAACTGTTCACAATCTGTGAAAGGCTACTCCTTTGTCTACTTCTATAGTGTTTGCATCCAATGTATTGGATACGGATGGAAGCGCGTCACACTAATAGATTATATTTTAAATGGAATGGAGCAGAACCAATTGGAGATAAATGAAAAGGATGAGGCACTGAGACATGCTCAGCAGAGTACAAGCAGCAGTGCTTGAACAAGTAACTGGAGCGTGATGTGCACTCAAAAAATAAAAAACACAGACTGAAGTGAACACTGAAACACAACTGTTCACAATCTGTGAAAGGCTACTCCTTTGTCTACTTCTATAGTGTTTGCAACCAATGTATTGGATATGGATGGAAGCGCGTCACACTAATAGATTATATTTTAAATGGAATGGAGCAGAACCAATTGGAGATAAATGAAAAGGATGAGGCACTGAGACACGCTCAGCAGAGTACAAGCAGCAGTGCTTGAACAAGTAACTGGAGCGTGATGTGCACTCAAAAAATAAAAAACACAGACTGAAGTGAACACTGAAACACAACTGTTCACAATCTGTGAAAGGCTACTCCTTTGTCTACTTCTATAGTGTTTGCAACCAATGTATTGGATACGGATGGAAGCGCGTCACACTAATAGTTAAATTGCATGGAGCTGCAAGAATTACACTGAAGAAAAAAAAAAGAGTCTGTGAGTGACACGTGCAGATGCCTACAGACAGCGTTGCATGCAGAGCAAACTGCAGCGTCACTTACACTCACACACACACCTTGCAGAGCTGTTAAAACAACACTGCAGGCAAAAGGAAGCTTTACACAGCGGTTGGTGCTAGCCTGCCTACAGCACAGTACACTAAATCGCAATCTCTAACTGTCCCTCAGAGTCAGCACAGCAGCGTTCTGTCCCTTACTGAATTCACAGCACAGTGACGCTAAAATGGCGGCAGCGCCTTTTATAGTGCATTCTGACATCATTTCAGCATCCAATCACAGCCATGCCATTTGTTAACATGACCGCAGCAGTACAGGATGTGCCCACACTTCTTAGGATTCCTCATTGGCTGACTAAAATCACATTACCTCTCAAAGAATTATGGGAACTTCCGATTCCGGTATACGATATATGGAAAATATCGAAACTAAGTATCGAAAGGCCGAAACAGCTAATATCGGCCGATACCCGATACTTGCGGTATCGTATCGCTCAACACTAGTCTGAACACTACCCAAGACAACTGAGCATGCAAAACGTCTTCCCCGCTTAGGACAGACGGAAATAGCATGAGAGGCGTCACCACAGTAGAAACATAACCCATTGCGCTTTCGAAACTCATGACGCTGTGCCCCAGAAGTCACTCCATCACACTGCATGGGCTCAGGAGCTGGCTCACAAGGCAACACTATCTCACGCATACCTCTGCGCTCACGCAAACGTCTGTCAATTTGAATTGCCAATGACATAGAATCATTGAGACCAGAGGCAACAGGGAATCCCACCATAACATCTTTTACATTCTCTGACAGCCCCTTCCGAAAAAGGGCTGCCAAAGCATCATCATTCCATTTGGTCAGGACTGCCCACTTTTGGAATTTCTGACAGTACAACTCAGCGTCTTCAAGACACTGATTTAATGCCAACAAGGTCTTTTCAGCTTGATCAGTGACATTAGGTTCATCGTACAATAACCCCAGAGCCTGAAAAAATACATCAATATTCAAAACAGGATCCCCAGGTGTCAGGGAAAAAGCCCAATCCTGAGGGTCGCCGCGCAGGAGAGAGATGACAATTTGAACCTGCTGTGCTGCGCTCCCCATGGACTTAGGCTTTAAGGCAAAAAACAACTTATAGTTATTTTTGAAATTCAGAAATTTAGCCCGATCCCCAAAAACAAATCTGGCATGGGAATCCTAGGTTCCACAACCGGCAATCTAGCAAGATAGGTAGCAATACTCCGAACCTCAGTGGCAAGCTGATCCACACGGCCAGACAACTGTGCAAACTCCATTGAGAGAAAAAAAAAATCCTCCTCAGCACCCAAAGAAAAAGAGGGAAAAAATGCAACAAACAGAAAAAAAAAAATCTCTGACAACTCTGACAACTTTTTTCTTTCCACACTATTTTTCCCTTCTGTGAGTACCATATAATTTTCAGTTTTGCCGGTGATACTGTTATGTTAGGTAGCTGAGGAGGACAGGAACAACAGCCGGGCAGCCGAACACCTGAGATGATGGTAACTAATGGGTTGCAGATTCCTAAACTAACCACACAACTAGAGGTAGCCATGGAGCGTTCCTACGTTGATCCTAGACGCCTGTCACAGCCTGAGAGATAACTACACCTAAAGGCAGAAAGATGAAAGCTATCTGCCCCGGAGCAGATCCTCAAAGAAAATAGGAAGCCCTCAAACAAGTAATGGCGGTTAGACAAGAAGAAAGCACGGACACAGACAGAAAATAGAATGAGCAAACTCTGGGGCCACAAGCTGACTAAATAGGATAGGACAGGGGAGATTACTTTCTGCAACCCAGAAAACCCTACAAAAATCCAACAATTCTGATTACAAAAATACTGAGATCACACGATCTCGCCACCCACTAAATCAGATTTCAGTGTGAACAAAACCAAGCCGCAGCCGCTGAAAAAAGCAGGAAAAAGCAAATGAAAAAACAACAGTGGCTACAAACAAACTGTGAGGAGCACAGGCCCCAGGAGGGGACTCGGCTGTCCTCCACAAATGTGCAGAAAACTATGCAAATAGCAAGCACAAAAAGAAAAGCAGAAAATATCTTAACTGAAAGCAGCAGACGCAGGCAAGACACCAGCAAACTTCCAAATGAACCAGGAACCACAATTGAGACCAGAACAATTGATCACCGGTGACCATCATGGGAGGGAACCTCCCTTATATCAGTCCAGTCAGTGATCCCAGATTGCCATTCCTCGCTGGAAAGTTGATTACTGTCTGTAACCACCAGAGGGAGCCTCTGCTCATTCACAACAGTCCACCCACCCTGGACGAATGTGCCCAAGAGAGTACTTCCGGTCGCAAATTGGTGGGCACAAAATTCTTGCCCGGGGGCACAGACTCAAGCGAAACCAGAGCCACCGTTCTTAGGCTCTCTGTGGGGACAATAAGCCGAGGCTCCTCCTCCACCTCCTCAGAGGACACCACGGAGCGAGATAGAGCATCGGCGCGAATGTTCTTCTCACAGGAGAGGAAATGGAGGGTGAAATGGAACAGGGAGAAGAACAAGGACCATCTGGCCTGACGGGAATTTAGCCGCTGGGCTGTCTGCAAATACACCAAGTTCTTGTGGTCCGTGAATACTTGGAAGGGGAAGCGAGCCCCCTCCAGAAGATGTCTCCACTCGGAGAAGGCCAACTTCATAGCCAGTAACTCCCTGTCCCCAATGGAATAATTCCTCTCTGCTGGTGTAAAGGTCTTGGAAAAGAAGAAGCAGGGATGCTTCCGACCCTGGGCATCCTTTTGAAAAAGGACTGCTCCAGCACCAACAGAAGAGGCATCCACCTCTAAAATAAACAGTTTATCAACATCGGGGCGATGTAAGATGGGAGCACTGGCGAAATGCGACTTGATGGAGGAGAACGCCTTGGTGACCTCCTCTGACCACAACTTGGGATTACCTCCCTTCTTGGTGAGGGCTACCAAGGGAGCTACCAAGGTTGAGAAGTGGGGAATGAATTGGCGATAGTAGTTAATGAACCCCATAAAGCGCTGCACCGCTTTAAGGAAGTGGGGTTCTTGCCAATCCATTACAGCCTGTAGTTTGGCAGTATCCATAGCAAATCCCTGGGCGGAGATGATAAAGCCCAGGAAAGGTAAAGACTCTTGCTCAAACATGCACTTCTCCAACTTCGCATATAGGGAATTTGCTCGCAAGAGTTTGAAGACCTTGCAGACATCTCTCCGGTGAGAGGCCATATCTGGAGAAAAGATGAGAATGTCATCCAGATAGACTACCACCGAGGTGGTCAACATATCCCGGAAGATGTCATTCACAAAGTCTTGGAAGACAGCTGGGACATTACAGAGCCCAAAGGGCATTACCAGATATTCGTAATGCCCATCCCTGGTGTTAAATGCCGTCTTCCCCGGATGCGAATGCGAATCAGGTTATACACACCCCGCAGGTCTAGCTTAGTAAATACCCTTGCTCCCCGAAGCCTGTCAAAGAGCTCAGAGATTAGCGGCAAAGGATACTTATTTTTCACGGTGATAGCGTTGAGACCCCTATAATCAATGCACGGACATAATTCTCCGTTCTTCTTCTGCACAAAGAAGAACCCTGCTCCCGCTGGTGACACCGACTTCCTAATAAATCCTCTTGCCAAGTTCTCCTGAATATATTTGGACATGGCCTCTGTCTCAGGAAGAGAGAGGGGATAAACCCTTCCTCTAGGAGGCTCAGCTCCAGGCAAGAGGTCGATAGGACAGTCATAGGGGCGATGAGGCGGAAGAGTCTCCGCAGCCTTCTTCGAGAAAATGTCGGCATAGGACCAATAGACCTTGGAAAGAGGAGAGAGGTCTATGGGTATCTCAGTGGTGGTGACCTGCACGCTGTCCCTAATGCATCTGCCTTTACATAAATTACCCCAACCCAGAATTCTCCCTGAAGACCACTCAATATGGGGAGAGTGGTGACGGAGCCAGGGTAATCCCAACAAAACCTCATCTATACCCTCAGGGAGGATAAAAAATTATATATTCTCCTGATGGGAAGGAGACATAGACAAGGTGAGTGGGACAGACTGATGGGTGATTTGTGTGGGCAGAATTGCTCCGTTCAACACCCGTACCGACATTGGTTCAGCCAGCAACACCAAAGGCATGGTGTGGCGAGAAGCAAAGGAGGACGACATAAAATTCCCCTCTGCCCCAGAATCCACACACAGCTTGACGGGTAGGGTGGTAGAACCATGGTTAATTATCCCTTGAGGAGCACTTTAGGGGAAAAACTCATGGCATCCAGTGACCCTGTTCCTACGGTTACTGGGCGCGACCATTTATTCAGCCGATGTGGACATCGGTTGGCAAAATGTCCCTGCTGCTGGCAAATATAACAAATCGGGGATGGACGAGTGACCCGAGATTTAGATCCCGCAGGATCAACCTCCTGAAGGTCGGGCGCCTGAACGGGCGACTCCAGAGGGGTGGCGAAGGTAGGAGCCAACCGAACCCTCTGCCTACACTGGGCACGTTCCAGCCTCTGCTCGTGGAAATGGAGGTCGACGCGGGTGGAAATAGCGATAAGCTTCTCCAGTGTGGCAGGAATCTCCCTGGTAGCCAAGGCGTCTTTCACATGACCCGCCAGTCCTCTCCAGAACACGGGAATGAGGACTTTATATGGCCACTCTAATTCCAAGGCCAGAGTCCGAAATTGGACAGCAAAATGGCTGACCAAAGCCGAACCCTGGGTACTTGCTAGCAGTTGGAGCGCCGTATCGTGGGTGACCTGAGGTCCTAGAAAAACCTTTTTCAGAGCCTCCAGAAAACGAGAAGCGCTCCCACAGCGGCGTTGCCCACTCCAACGCTCTGCCCGACAGAAGAGCTATCACAAAGCCCACTTGTGCCCGATCCGTGGGGAAACGAGCAGCCAGAAGCTCGAGGTGTATGGAGCACTGACTCACAAATCACCCACATTGCTTGCTGTCACCAGCAAACTTGTCTGGAAGCGGGAGGTGTGTTGTGAATACTCTGGAGGCGACTTCTGAGCTGGAGCTCCCTCCGGTGGTTGCTGAGGGTAATGAACTGATTGCTGAATGGCCTTCAGCTGGCTCTGAATGGTCTGATATAAGTGACCTGAACTCCCTTCAGCCTTGCCTGTAATCAATTGTTCTTCAAGGTCTTGCTTGGAGCTCAGCTTGCATTGCTACTCTCATTCAGATAAGTGATTTGCTGTGTTTTTTTCCTCTGGTTGGATTTTCCTTCCTTGTTTGCTGCTTAGCGGTGGACTTCTGCCTGGCCCCTTCTGGGGCCTGGCGCTGCAATTGTGCTCTGTTTGTGTTTGCACTTTGCTCTGTTCCTATTTCACGTTTTATTTGCTGAATTGCTGTGTGTTACACCAGAGATCTGATTTAGGTGGTAGAGATCGTGTGATCTCAGGTTTTTTTGTTAATCAGAAGTGTTGGTATTTTTGTCAGGGTTTTTTTTGGGTTGCAGTCAGAATTCTTTCCTATTCTTTTCTATCTAGACAGATTGGGCCACAGCGTTTGCTCATTCTATTTTCTGTCTGTGTTCGTATTTTCTTCTGGTCTAACCGCCATTACATGTTTGGGGGCTTCCTATTTCTTTGGGGATTCTGCTACGGGGCAGATAGCATTCATCTTTCTGCCTTAAGGTGTAGTTATCTCTCCGGCTGTGACGAGGCGTCTAGGATCACCGTAGGTACGCTCCACGGCTACTTCTGGTGTTGCGGTTGGTTCGGGGTCCTGCAATCCAATAGTTTCCAGCCTCTCTGGTGTATTGCTTCTTTGGCTATTTTTTGCAATTTCTTCTCAGCTACTGAAACATAACAGTATTACCGGCCAAACTGAAAATTGTATGGTACTCAACAGAAGGGAAGAATAGTAAAAGGAAGAAGAAAAAAGGGAGTTGTCAGAAATTTTTTTTTTCTCTGTTGCATTTTTTCCCTCTTTTTCTCTGGGTGCTGAGGAGGATTTTTTTTGCCTCAATGGAGTTTGCACAGTTGTCTGGCTGTGTGGAGCAGCTTGCCACTGAGGTTCAGAGTATTGCTACCTATCTTGCTAGGTTGCTGGTTGTGGAACCTAGGATCCCCATACCAGATTTATTTTTGGGGGATCGGTCTAAATGTCTGAATTTCAAAAATAACTGTGTTGTTTTTTGCCTTAAAGCCTAAGTCCTCAGGGAACGCAGCACAGCAGGTTCAAATTGTCATCTCTCTGTTGCGTGGCGACCCTCAGGATTGGGCTTTTTCCCTGACCCCTGGGGATCCTGTTTTGAATGATGTTGATGTATATTTTCAGGCTCTGGGGTTATTATACGATGAACCTAATGTCACTGGTCAAGCTGAAAAGACCTTGTTGGCATTAAATCAGGGTCGTGAAGACGCTGAGCTGTGCTGTCAGAAATTTCGAAAGTGGGCAGTCCTGACCAAACGGAATGATGATGCTTTGATGATGATGTTGCCTTGTGAGCCAGCTCCTGAGCCCATGCAGTGTGATGGAGTGACTTCTGGGGCTCAGCATCATGAGTTTCAAAAGCGCAATGGGTTATGTTTCTACTGTGGTGACGCTTCTCATGCTATTTCCGTCTGCCCTAAGCGGGGAAGACGTTTTGCGCGCTCAGTTGTCTTGGGTAGTGTTCAGATTAAATTTCTGCTGACTGTTACCCTGATTTGCTCCCTATCCACATTTTCGGCTCAGGCTTTTGTTAATTCAGGAGCAGCTATTAACCTGATGGATTTTGACTTTGCCAAACGTTGTGGGTTTCCCATGATACCCCTGCAGAAGTCTATTCCTTTGCTGGGCATTGATTCTACCCTTTTGGCGGAGAATAAACCCCAGTTTTCTACTCAGGTGATAATGAGGGTTGAACCAGATCATCAGGAGAGTTGCAAATTTCTGGTGTTGCATAATCTGCATGACATTATTGTACTGGGTTTCTCTTGGTTACAGACTCATAATCCTGTTTTGGATTGGAAATCTATGTCTGTGACCAGTTGGGGCTGCCAATGTGTTAATCCTGACACTCCTGTTTTTTCTGCCTCTCCCCAGTCTCAGGATGCCCCTGACTTTTTGACTGATTTTTCTGATGTGTTTAGTGAGAGTAAGTCTGTATCCTTACCTCCTCACAGGAGCTATGACTGCGCTATTGAGTTAGTGCTTGGTGGTAAATTTCCTAAAGGTCGCCTTTTTAACTTGTCTGTACCTGAACACGATGCTATGCGATCTTATATCAAGGAGTCTTTGGAGAAGGGTCATATCAGACCATCCTCTTCGCCCTTGGGTGCCGGTTTTTTCTTTGTGGCCAAAAAGGATGGTTCATTGAGGCCGTGTATTGATTATCGCCTCCTGAATAAAATCACTGTTAAATATCAATATCCGTTACCCTTGATTTCTGACCTATTTTCCAGAGTGAAAAGTGCTAGTTGGTTTACCAAGCTTGACCTCAGGGGGGCGTATAACCTTATTCGCATTAAGCACGGGGATGAATGGAAGATGGCGTTTAATACCTCAGAGGGGCATTTTGAGTACCTAGTGATGCCTTTTGGGCTTACTAATGTTCCATCTTCCAATCCTTCATGAATGATATTTTCAGGATTTTGTGGATAAATTTCTGATTGTTTATTTGGATGATATCTTGATTTTTTCCAACGACTGGGACTCTCATGTTAAACATGTTTGGACTGTGTTCCAGATTTTGATAGAGAATGCACTGTATGTGAAGGGATCAAAGTGTCTTTTTGGTGTACAGAAGGTCTCATTTCTGGGATTCATTTTGTCTCCGTCTGTTATTGAAATGGACCCGGTCAAGGTTCAGGCCATCTGTGATTGGGTTCAACCTACTTCATAGAAGGCTCTTCAGAGATTTTTGGGTTTTGCCAATTTTTATCGTAAATTTATTGGTAATTTCTCCAGTATTGTTAAACCATTGACTGATTTGACCACAAAGGGTTCCGATGTGGTGAATTGGCCTCCTGAGGCAGTTTCTGCATTTCAGGAACTTAAGCAGAGATTCATTTCTGCTCCTGTTCTACGGCAGCTTGATGTTTCTCTGCCGTTTCAGGTGGAGGTTGATGCCTCTGAGATTGGGGCAGGTGCCGTTTTGTCCCAAAGGGATCCAGAGACCTCTAAGAGTAACCCTTGTGCCTTTTTCTCTTGAAAATTTTCTCCAACTGAAAGTAATTATGACGTGGGTAATCGGGAGTTATTGGCCATGAAGTGGGCCTTTGAAGAGTGGAGACATTGGCTGGAAGGAGCCAAACATCAGGTGGTGGTCCTCACGGACCATAAGAACCTGGTTTATCTTGAATCAGCCAAGCGACTTAATCCTAGACAGGCCAGGTGGGCCTTGTTTTTCACACGTTTTAATTTTGTGGTTTCTTTTCTTCCGGGCACTAAGAATGTTAAGGCGGATGCCCTCTCGAGGAGTTTCTTTGCGGATTCTCCTGAGTTATCTGATCCTGCTGTTATTTTGAAAGAGGGTGTAGTTATTTCCGCCATCTCGCCCAATTTGAGACTGACTCTGGAGGGGTGTCAGGAGGATAAACCTGAACGCTGCCCTGTTGGGAAATTGTTTGTCCCAGACCAGTGGAAGAAGAGTGTGATGTCTGAGATTCATTGTTCCGCGTTGGCTGGTCATCCCAGGATTTTTGGTACCAGAGACTTGGTGAGTCGGTCCTTTTGGTGGCCTATTTTGTCTCGTGACATCAGGGACTTTGTGCAGTCCTGTGGTACTTGCTCTCGTTCCAAGTCTTGCTCTCGTTCTAGTGGTTTGTTAATGCCATTACCTGTACCCAAGAGGCCATGGACCCATATTTCTATGGATTTTATTTCTGACCTCCCTGTCTCTCAGAGAATGACCGTTATCTGGGTAATCTGTGATAGGTTTTCCAAGATGATTCATCTTGTGCCATTACCTAAGTTGCCTTCTTCCTCCGAATTGGTGCCTTTGTTCTTTCAGCACGTGGTTCGGTTACATGGCATTCCGGAGAACATTGTGTCTGACAGAGGAGTCCAGTTTGTTTCCAGATTTTGGAGGACATTTTGTTCTAAACTTGGTGTTCAGTTATCTTTCTCCTCTGCATTTCACCCTCAGACCAATGGACAAACCGAGAGAACAAACCAGACCTTGGAGACTTATTTGAGATGTTTTGTGTCTGCTGATCAAGATGACTGGGTCTCTTTTTTGCCTTTCGCTGAGTTTGCTCTTAATAATAGGGCTAGCTCTGCTACCTTGATGTCTCCATTTTTCTGCAATTCTGGGCTTCACCCTCGATTTTCTTCAGGACAGGCGGAGGCTTCTGTCTGTCCGGGGGTTGACTATTGTGGAGAGTATGCAGCAGATTTGGGACCAGGTAGTGGAGAGGTTGTCTCTCTCTCAAGAGAAGGCCCAGCGGTTTGCCAACCGGCATAAGAATGATGGTCCTCGTTTTAAAGTGGGGGACTTGGTTTGGTTGTCCTCAAGAAATATCCCTATGAAGGTTGCATCTCCTAAATTTAAGCCAAGGTTCATTGGTCCTTATAAGATCATGGAGATTCTTAATCCGGTTTCCTTCCGTTTGCTTCTTCTAGGGACATTTAAGATCCATAACGTGTTCCACAAGTCCTTATTGAAGAGGTTTGTCGAGCCAGTGGTTCCTATGGCTGTGCCTCCCGACCCTGTTTTGGTAGAGGGCAATTTGGAGTATGTGGTTGAGAAATTTTGGATTCTCATTTTGCTAGACGGAAACTCCAGTATTTGGTTAAGTGGAGAGGTTATGGTCAGGAGGACAATTCTTGGGTGTTTGCTTCGGACATCCATGCTGGGAGACTGATCCGTGCCTATCATCGAGCTCATCCTGATCGGCCTGGTTGCGCAGGTGAGGGTTCGGTGACCCCTCCTCAAGGGGGGGTACTGTTGTGAATACTCTGGAGGCGACTTCTGAGCTGGGGCTCCCTCTGGTGGTTGCTGAGGGTAATGAACTGATTGCTGAATGGCCTTCAGCTGGCTCTGAATGGTCTGATATAAGTGACCAGAACTCCCTTCTGCCTTGCCGGTAATTAATTGTTCTTTCAGGTCTTGCTTGGAGCTCAGCTTGCATTCCTGCTCTCATTCAGATAAGTGATTTGCTGTGTTTTTTTTTCCTCTGGTTGGATTTTCCTTGCTTGTTTGCTGCTTAGCGGTGGACTTCTGCCTGGCCCCCTTCTGGGGCCTGGCGCTGCAATTGTGCTCTGTTTGTGTTTGCACTTTGCTCTGTTCCTATTTCACTTTTTATTTGCTGAATTGCTGTATGTTACACCAGAGATCTGATTTAGGTGGTAGAGATCGTGTGACCTCAGGTTTTTTTGTTAATCAGAAGTGTTGGTATTTTTGTCAGGGTTTTTTTTGGGTTGCAGTCAGAATTCTTTCCTATCCTTTTCTATCTAGACAGATTGGGCCCCAGCGTTTTCTTATTCTATTTTCTGTCTGTGTTCGTATTTTCTTCTGGTCTAACCACCATTACATGTTTGGGGGCTTCCTATTTCTTTTGGGATTCTGCTACGGGGCAGATAGCATTCATCTTTCTGCCTTTAGGTGTAGTTATCTCTCCGGCTGTGACGAGGCATCTAGGATCACCGTAGGTACGCTCCACGGCTACTTCTGGTGTTGCGGTTGGTTCAGGGTCCTGCAATCCAATAATTTCCAGCCCCTCTGGTGTATTGCTTCTTTGCCTATTTTTTGCAATTTCTCCTCAGCTACAGAAACATAACAGAGGTGGGACAATGTAGGGACAGAGGTGGCAGAGGACAAACTGGCTGCAGCTAAGCTAGCAGCCTGAACAGCGACTGCGGTAACATCCACAGCTGAGGTTATGCGCTCAAGAATCGCCAACCTACCCTCCAGCTGCTGGATGTACAGCTTTAAATGCTGTTCATCCGCCATTTTACTAGCCAGACCCTGGCGCTAGTATTATGTTAGGGTCTGTGGAACGCACCAAATATAAGATGTAGAGAGGTGCGTTCGCAGCCCTGGGTCCACCGTGCAGGTGGAGCCTGCTGCTAGTAAGATGGAGCAAGAAGCGAACTCTGTTATCCCGCAGAGTCGCCAAAATAAACGCCGTAACGCGCTGTGGCAATATGTGCAAACTCTGTTATTCCACAGAGCCGCTAGAAGGAGTGCCGCAGCGCTATATGGCGATGTGTACGAACTCAGTTAACACCACTGAGTCGCAAAGTAAACACGCTAGGGCGCTGTCTAGCATTGAAAGCGAACCCTCAGAGCCACTGAGACAAACTTCTGTGTCCTGTTAGGCACCCAGGTACACAGTTGACTGCTAAGCGAACATAGAAAGTGATCATGCGCTAATGTCCTCATGGGAGTCACCCGCAATCTATGGCGTCTGAACGTCAGGCCCTGAATACGGCAATCAAACACCTCACCGGTTATGCCGGTAATCTAAGGCATCTAAGACACCCACCCTGACCAGCTAGCATAACAAGCTCCTCACCGATTAGGTCGGTATTGTAATGGCGTATTTCAGCTGCCCTAACCACACACACGCATGACCATACTGGCGCAAAGCATATAACGGTTGATACTAGAACACGGCCATGCGGTAAGGACAGCCTTTTATAGCAGCCATGAGAAAAAGACCTTCCAGGAAGGACCAATGGGAAGCTGCTTCAGAACATCAACAGCTACAGGACCTTCCTGAAGGACCAATAGGAGTGGCAGCGTTATCTGAGCATGTGACCCCTGATCTCCAATGGGAGATCTTGCCCTGGGCATGCTCAGATGAAGCAACAAAGGACTTAGTCCCAAATCTGCCTGCTCCAACACTGGTTGCAGCAGCAAGTCTCTGCACAGTATTGGGCCGGGCAAGACGCTGGGACCGACGTCTCTGCTGAGCAGGAACCACTGCGGCTGGAGACGGATGGGGGACTGCAGCGGGAACAGCTCGAGATTCCCCTTGTGCAGGAGTGGGAACTCGAACCCTAACAGTTACTTTCTGTTTTTTTTTCTGTGGTTTGATTTCCCTTGTTTTTGCTGCCTTGCTTTTGAGTTCAGCCGGGTCCCCTTTGGGGGGCTTGTGCTGGTCTCTGTTCTCTTTTTGTATTTGCACTTGTGTTCAGTTACTGTGATATTTTTACTGCTGGGTAGCTGCGTATTCACACCAGAGATCTGATATAGGTGGTCGAGACCGTGTGGTCTCAGTGTTTTTGGAATCAGAAGTGTTGGAATTTTTACTAGGGTTTTGTTGGGTTGCAGACAGTATTTTTCCTGTACTATCCTGTCTAGACAGTTTTGGGCCCCAGCGTTTCCTCATTCTATTTTCTGTCTGTGTTCGTGTTTTCCTCTTGTCTAACCGCCATTATATGTTTGGGGGCTTCCTAATACTTTGGGGCTCTACTCCAGGGCAGTTAGCTTTCCTCTTTCCATCTACAGGGTAGCTAATGTCTCCGGCTGTGACGAGGTGTCTAGGGCACCGTAGGAACGTCCCACGGCTGCTTCTAGTTGTGCGGTTAGTTTAGGGTCTGCAACCTATTAGATACCAACCTCTCTGGTGTTTGGCTGCCTTTGCGGTTTTTTGCTCCTGCCCTCCTCAGCTACCAAAACATAACAGAAAGGGACGCTCACGCAGATGTTGCAGACTGGCATCATCCGAGAAAGTCAAAGCCCGTGGGCTGCTCCCATCGTCCTAGTGCGAAAAAGGACAGCACCCTGCGGTTCTATGTGGACTATCGCAATTTAAACGCCTGCACGGTGTGAGATTCATATCCACTACCCCGTATCAAAGAGCCCTTGTTCGCCCTGGGAAACGTAGGTACTTCTCCACTTTAGACCTGGCCAGCTGTTATTGTCAAATGCCGATGTCAGAACACGACCGAGCAAAGATGGCCTTTATACTGCCCATGGGCCTGTGCGAGTTTAACCGGATGCCGTTTGAGCTGGCTAATGCTCCTGCCACTTTTCAGCGACTCATGGAGAGGTGTTTGGGAGACCTAAACTTTGAAGCCACACTTATCTACCTGAATGATATAATTGTGTACACCGCTACGTTCGAAGAACATCTACGACGCTTTAAACAAGTACTAAGCTGACTCCAGAAGTATGGGCTGAAAGTAAAACCTCCCAAGTGCCATCTGTTTCGCACCCAGATTGAACACCTCGGACATGTAGTCTCTGCAGATGGTGTAAAACTGTCCTGTGAGAAGACTGCGGTAGTACAGGATTGGCCCACCCCGAAGACCGTGAAGGATGTTTGGGCCTTTTTGGGATTAACTGGGTACTATCGGCGGTTCGTGAAAGTCTTCGCCTGCATCGTGAACCCGCTATTAGAGCTGCTGAAAGGAGCAGGGTCGGCGTTAGGGGCATGCAGACCAGGCAGCTGCCTAGGGCCCCCGCTCCCCAAGGGGCCTCCAGCTAGCGGCACATCACGCAGCCGTTATGGGGGCCGCTGTCAACTCCCCCGCCGCTGCTTTGAACTATACCGGCGTTTGCTATATACTATGTGTGTGATTGGTGTGATTAAAAGAAGTCAACATCTTAATGAAGATCACTTATCGGGATGTGACCTGTGTACAGCAACTTCTTGGGATCATTGAAAAATAAATGAAGACCTGAAGAAAGAATTATGAACATTGTTATATGTGCAAAAACTTTTTGGAATGCAGCTGTTTATAGGGTTTTTTGTATATGGGGAGCTGTTGTTTGGCTGTTAACAAACTAATAGTGGGGGGTGATTAATTGCATCTACCAATATGGTTTAATATATACGCCCCATAAAAATAGTTTAAGTACATCTTTCCATAATTATAATATAGGTGATATGGTCTTTATTCACAATATTGTTGATTTTTTATGTGAATTAGCGGGTTACCTTCATTTAGATTTCGGTACATGACTTACTAGCATGAGATGTGTGAGTAATAGGATTCATCCCGGTATTGTGCGCATGCACGGGTCGGAGACAGGCTCGCGATATTTTGAGCGCGGTCTGAAACGCTGACGTCACCTGCACTTGTCATGTGATTACTTCACGGACGAGGGGGAGACCTCACCGAGACCGCAATCAAATTTCGTGATTGAGCTTGACAAGACGAGCGCATGCGCCGCTATATTACCAATGGGACACACCTGCGGTGACTAGCAGTGATAGGCTAAGGGGTATATTTAAGGAATGCACACCCTCTGCCCTGACATGCCCCCCGAAGATGGGACAGGACCCCCAGTACTTGCTAAACTACTGCCAGGATTCAGGTACAACATTCATTACCATTTAGCAACATCATTATATTCTGGCATGCAGCGGTTTAGAATATTCCAATCCAATATGGAAATTGTCAGGTTATAGCCAGTTTTTTATGTTGATACTATATGGCTAAATGTGGAGATACAATTTACTGTCTGACACAGTTGGATGACAGGTAATTTTGAAGTATATTCCATTAGGACCATTTAGTTACTTCTACTTAAGGGCTGATAGCAGTGACTAATTATCCAGGGGTGGAAAAATGACAAAAAGCTGCGAAGTGCAGCATTTGATTTTTTTAAAAAAAATCTTCAAAAAAAACACATATGCCACCAAAATTTGCCAATGTGTGATGTTAATGAATTTGTTGCTGGGCAGATATTTACCAACATAGGAGGAGTCATAAATGTCCTATGAGTCAAATCTTGCATCCTTTTTTGGGGTTTATACAATTTTGTGTACTTTTTATATAAATAAAGTTGAATTTTGTTATTCAAAAAAAACTTCTTGAAAAATTCTTTCATATGCTCAAACAGATTCCAGTGAATTCATACTGGGACATAGGGGTTCATGTATATATTGTGAGCATAATATTTAGTTATTTGGCACAAATTCAAGGGAGGATAATTAATACTATGTGGGCCGCGCTATATACTATGTGGGCCCTGCTATATACTATGTGGGCCCTGCCACATACTATGTGGGCCCTGCTATATACTATGTGGGCCATGCTATACACTATGTGGGCTGTGTTATATACTATTGGGGGATATATTATATTTTATGGGGTGGCTGTATTATATACTATGTGGCTGTGTTATATACTTTGTGGCTGTGTTATATATTATGGGGGCTACGTTATATTCCTTTGGGGAGGCGGGCTACATGATATTCTGTTTGGGGATACATTATATTCTATGGGGGGCTGTATTATATTTATTATATTCTATGAGGGGTGATTGCATCATACTCTATGAGGGGGCTACATTATACTGTATGAGGTGGCTACATTGTATTCTATGGGGCTGTATTATATTCTATGGGGGGCTAGATTATATTGTAGGGGGGCTACATTGTATACTATATAAGGGGGCTCAATTATATTCTATGGGGGGTTTACATTATACTCTGTGGGGTCGTTGCATTATACTCTGTGGGGTGGCTGCATTATGCTCTATAGGGTGACTGCATTATACTATATGTGGGCTGTATTATACTGTATCGAGGACTATGGGGAATACATTATACCATATGAAGAACTATGGGGTGCATTATACTATGGGAAGTGAATTGTACTACATGGATGACTATGGCGGTGCATTATACTATATGGAGCACTATGAGGAGTGTATTATACTATATTGAGGACTGAGTAGTGTATTATACTATATGGAGGACTGAGTGTATTTTAATATATGGAGGGCTATGAGGAGTGTATTATACTATATGGAGGACTATGGGGAGTGTATTTTAATATATGGAGGACTATGAGGAGTGTATTATACTATATGGAGGACTGAGGAGTGTATTATACTATAGGGAGTGTATTATACTATATGGAGGACTATGGGGTGTGCATTTTACAATATGGAGGACTGTGGGGCATAATATATTATATGGAGGACTATGGGAAGTGTATAATACTATATGGAGGACTATGGGAAGTGTATAATACTATATGGAGGACTATGGGGAGTGTATTATACTATATGGAGGACTATGGGGAGTGTATTATACTATATGGAGGACTATGGGGAGTGTATTATACTATATGGAGGACTATGGATGCATTATATTATATGGAGGACTATGGGGTGTGCATTTTACAATATGGAGGACTGTGGTGCACATTATAATATATGGAGGACTATGGGGTGTATTATACTAAACAAGCAAAATGCTGCCTATTCATTGAGTGATTGCATTGTTTATGCCGGAACAAAAATCATTGTTCTCAGCAGCACATCGCCGGTGTAAACTGTAGATGTGCTGCTGATAACATGATACTGTATGGGGATCTATTAGTGATTGTTCTGTCCCCATCATTGTTCCTCAGCCGGTGAAAATAGGCCGGGAAACAAGTGTTGAACGATTTCAATATTGTCGATCATACTCATTTAGCGGTCTGAAGTCAGCGCATTTAAATACAACCGAAATGCTTCTGTGTGATGTGCAATGTGTTAGCATTTGGGGCCCCATTTTAAACTTTGCCTAGGGCCCCACTTTGCCTAAAACCGGCCCTGGAAAGGAGTACCATCTGGAGCTAAAAACTGAGAAATTGAATGGGGAGAGCGCCAGGAGAAAGCGTTCCGAGCCTTGAAAGTGGCTCTGACGTAAGCACCAGTCCTGGCCTACGCTGACTTCTCTCAACCTTTCATTCTCCATACCGATGGAAGCTTCCATGGACTCAGAGCTGTGTTGTCGCAGGTTCAAGACGGAAAAGAGCGGGTGATTGCCTATGCAAGTCATTCTCTCCATGAAGCCGAACGAAATCCGGACAACTACAGCTCATTCAAGTAAGAGCTGTTAGCATTAGTGTGGGCCATGACCCAGAAATTTGCAGAATACCTATCTGGGTCTGAAGTTCTGGTGCAAACCGACAACAATCCACTGGCCCACCTGGAGAACACAAAGTTGGGGGCCCTGGAGCAGCGTAGGGTGGCTAGAATGGCCAAATACTGATATAAAATTGCCTACCGACGGGGAGCTGAAAATACTCATGCAGATGTGTTATCCAGAGTGACACACAAGAAGCCCGGCTTTAACCGAGATGAAGAGCTGGAGGCTGAAGTAGTTCCCAGATTCCAAGGTTTTGCTAGGACGTTGGCAGCTACGCAGGAACAGGTGACAAGTGGGTGCGGGTTCAACAGGAAGATGGAGACCTTGCACAAATTCGACAGAGGGTGGCCCTCAAACAACTGCCCTGTCGGAATGAGAGGGAGAACCTGTCTCCTGGGACACTACAGATCCTTCGACAGTGGGAGAGATTACGAAGAGATTGCTGTATCAGAAAATTCCATTGCAGCGTGCCCTGTCCGTCACCTGGCAAGTTGTGATCCCTGAAACTCTGTTGCATAAACTGGCCACGGAGGCACATGAGAGAGGGGCTCACTTCGGCCAGAAGAAGACCTGTCAGTGGCTACAGAAACTGGTTTACCACCCCTTGCTGAAGATGGTAGTTGAAGAAGTGTGCCGACACTGCAGGAGCTGCGAACTGTCCAAGCCTCAGGAGCAGAGAGCCCCCACACAAACTATTATGACCTTAGCCCC
This sequence comes from Oophaga sylvatica, assembly GCA_033576555.1. Classification (NCBI taxonomy): domain Eukaryota; kingdom Metazoa; phylum Chordata; class Amphibia; order Anura; family Dendrobatidae; genus Oophaga; species Oophaga sylvatica. The sequence continues at coordinate 277,237,176 of JARQOD010000003.1, read as the reverse complement.
ACTGGAAGTGTTGATGATTGACTATTTGACAATAGGACCAGTCCATCTGGGGTACAAACATTCCTTGTTAATGTCATTTCACCAAATCTGCCGTTGTGACTCCAACTCGGGATCAAACTGCCAAATCTGCAGCTCATGCCATCTATAAGAATTTCATTCAGGTGCACGGCTGGCCGAAGAGAATTCTCTCAGACCATGGTGCCTGTTTTCAGGGACAAGTCATGGAGGAGCTGCACCGTTTGTACAACATTGAGAAATCTCGGACAACGCCTTACCACCCTCAGGGCAATGGAGCGTGTGAATGATTCAACCGAACTCTCATTCAGATGTTGAGAACATTGGAGGAGGATCTAAAGATGCGCTGGCTAGAATTCATAGCAGAATTGGTATGGGTATACAATAACCGAGTACATCGCACCACGGGGTACACTCTTTACACCCTACTCTTCGGCAGGCCAGGAAAAGAGATCACCGAGCTGTAACTGGACCCAGAGGAGGACTACCCACGGACGGGGGGTGTCCACCTGGGTACGAGAACACCTCCATCATTTACAGACGCTCCATCATCTGCTGTGGACCAAGTTTTGAGAGTTGGAACATCCAGAGGCAGCTCCTCTACGGGAGACAACTCTGCAGGCCGTGGATCGGGTGCTAGTACAAGAAAAACTCCCTTGAGACAAATTAGATTACCCATGGAAGAAAACACCTGTAAGGTTCTTTGTCTCTGTTGACATGTTCCTTGAAACTCAGTTTTCCGTCGGCCATTTTGCTTTCTGTCTTTCTGCAGCTCTTGCCCTCAGTTAATATGGAGTTTCCAGTTTTCATGTTCCCGCCCTGATTCTTCCCTCTTGCTTCTTAAGCAGCCTCAGCTGAACAATCAGTGCTCCTGAATCAAGCCTCAGTCAGTCTGTGACCTGACTCCTGGAAGCCTTGGACTTGTACTCCAGCTATTCCCTACTGAGGAACCTTGGAACATTTTTGGACTCTGGAAACCTGCTGTTTGGTGAATCCATGTTTGCAGAGGAATTACGGTACAGAGAAGAGATCCTGAACCTGCTTTGGAGAGTTATTGTAGAGCTTGAAGTTACTCTGGCCTGCTGTGTCTCCTGTCGCTGTTCCTGCAAACTGTGTTAACTTTTCAGCATGCTTGTATGAAGTAATACAAGTCATTTCATTTCAACCTATGTCTCCTGTGTTTTCCTCGCACCCAAGCACAAGACGCTATAGGAACTGTACACTATACATGACAAGATTCAGGAGCCAATGTTTAGTGTCTGCTGGGTCTGGGAAAGCCGTGTCTGCTGTGACTGTGGATATCAGATGTCCGTTTAATACCTTATGTGATGACAGTGGTTGTGACTTCTCACAACCATTCCAGGTGAGCGCATTCCCTTAAAATTTTACTCTGGAGTGTTACCACAGGTAAACACTATTGTTTTTTTTTTTTTCCTTTCCTCTTCTCCTTCCAGCACCTCTGCCTTAAAAGATCTGGAAGATGGAGGCCCGCATAAAGGAACTTTGCGGAGTGACTGATACAATCCTTTCAGATGTACAGACTTTAAAAACCCGTTTTGCAAGCCTACAGGACCTCACTAATCATAATTTGCAAGTGTTTGGACAGACTACCCAGGAATTGCGAGCCAGGATTGAGGCTCTAAAGGAACGAGCCCAGGCTCCTGCCATAACCCCAAGTTCTGGGATCCCCAAATTACCTCCTTTTCGTTTTGGCGGTGAACGTGAGAAATTCAGGGGATTTATTAATCAATGCAATTTATTTTTCTCTGCACATGCTTCACAATTTCCCACTGAATGATCCAAAGTGCTTACTATAGTTATGTTGCTTACCAATAAGGCTTTGATGTGGGCAAACCCTCTGATTGAGACTGAGGATGATTGTTTGAATCACCTTGATGCTTTTATTTCAGCCATGGGGCAGGTGTTTGATGACCCCAATCGAGGTGCAACAGCTGAAGCAGCCATGTTAACTTTGCGCCAAGGTAAGCGTTCAGTAGCCGAATATGCCCTGGATTTCAGGAGATGGGCTCTTGATACCACTTGGGACACTTCCGCTAAAAAATCTATTTTTCGGAAAGGGTTGTCTCCACTGATTAAGGATGAACTTGCTCGTGCCGGCCCTCCCACTGCGTTAGGTGACTTTATTAACTATTGTATCCGTATTGATGCTCGTCTGACTGAACGCAGACAAGAGAGATGGTTCGAAAATAATCGCACTAACCTTTTACTACCTCCCTCCTCAGCTAAGGAACCTTTGAGTAGGATCACAAGGGAACCAGAACCTGAACCCATGCAGGTGGACTCTTTACAAAGACGGGTTAGTGATGCACGCAAAGAACATCGTATAAAGGAAAATCTATGTTTCTACTGTGGTAAGTCAGGGCACTTCATTATAAACTGTCCCAGCCGTTCTCGTAAGACTACTGCAGCAGTCATTCACTGTGAGTGTTGCGAGAGGAGCTCTGTCATGTCCGAGCCTCAGGCTCCAGAGAGATCTGCTGCAAGAGATCTTGATTTCTCGGACTTAAACTCTGTTAGTTCTGGGGACGATGACTGTATAAACGCTGCAATTTTTCAAGTTTCCTCAGCGGTGTCCCAGCTGAGTTGTAAAAGAAATAATTCTCATTGCTTCCTTTCCATCAAACTCTGGGTTGACTCAGTCTGGGTGTCTAGCTCTGCTATGATCGACTCAGGAGCAAGTGGAAATTTTATGGATATCTCCTTTGCTCTGAAACAGGGGATACGTTCAGTGAAGAAGGCTACTCCAGTACAGATGGAGACTGTGGATGGCTCTCTACTGACTTCTGGACCAGTGGATCAAGAAACAGAGCCTTTGAGGGTCCTTATGGGTAAAGATCATCAGGAGAAAATGTCTTTTTTGCTTATCTCTTCTCCCCACTTTCCCATCATTCTAGGGCTACCATGGCTGCAGGCGCAGAATCCTACGATTAACTGGGAGACCAAGGAATTACACTTTCCGGAGAAACAGATGAGTCAAGGAGTTTCAGCTTGCTCAGTTCCTAAAGGAACCATGTCAGTCCCTGAACTACCAGCTGTATACCAGGACTATGACGATTTATGTGACAAGAAGAACGCTGATCAGCTTCCTCCTCACCGTCCATATGATTGTCCAATTGAATTATTACCCGGAGCCGAGATACCTTTTGGTAAGATCTACCCCCTAGCGGGGCCCGAGCTAAAAGCTTTGAAGGATTATATAGACGAAAATTTAGCCAAGGGCTTCATACGCCCCTCTTCATCTCCCGCAGGTGCACCCATCTTCTTTGTGAAGAAGAAAGATGGATCTCTGAGACCCTGCATAGACTATAGGGAACTCAATAAGGTTACTATTAGAAACCGTTATCCATTGCCTTTAATCCCTGAGTTGTTGGAGAGAGTGCGGCATGCCAAAATTTTCTCTAAACTGGATCTCCGTGGGGCCTATAACTTGGTCCGTATCAGACCTGAGGATGAATGGAAGACTGCTTTCAGGTCACGCTATGGACACTTTGAATATCTAGTTATGCCTTTTGGTCTGAGTACCGCCCCAGCCACTTTCCAACACTTCGTGAATGATATCTTCAGGGATCTCCTAGATACATTTGTGGTGATTTATCTGGATGATATTCTAATTTTTTCTAACTCCACAGAGGAACATCATGGACATGTGAGAATGGTCTTAGAAAGCCTAAGACAAAACCATCTCTACATCAAACTTGAAAAATGTGAATTCCATAGGACCGAAATTCAATTTCTGGGGTATGTACTATCTACGCAAGGGATTAGTATGGATGGAAGCAAGACCCAAGCCATCAAGGATTGGCCAATTCCTAGAAATGTGAAGGAGGTGCAGCGTTTCATCGGGTTTGCCAACTTCTATAGACGTTTCATTAAGAATTTTTCTGAGGTAGTGTCACCTATCACCCAACTTACCCGGAAACAGTCTAGGTTCTCCTGGACCCCGCAAGCTCAGGAAGCATTTTCCTGTTTAAAGGATAAATTTACCACCGCACCTATCTTAGTACATCCCAACCCCGAGCTTGCCTTCATAATAGAGGTGGATGCTTCGGACTGTGCCGTTGGAGCTATACTCTCTCAGAGAACAGGTGAGAAGAATGTCTTGCATCCCTGTGCCTTCTTTTCCCAGCAGTTGTCTTCGGCTGAGAGGAACTACGATGTGGGCAATAGAGAATTGTTGGCCATTATTGCCGCCTTCAAGGAATGGAGACACCTTCTTCAGGGAGCTGCACAGCAAATAGTCGTCCTGACAGACCATCGTAACCTTGAATTTATCAGGTCGGCTAAGTGCCTGACTCCTCGCCAGGCTCGCTGGAATCTTTTCCTAAACCAATTTAATTTTGTCATTTCTTATAGACCAGGATCGCGCAATGGAAAGGCTGATGCACTCTCTAGGATTCATTCAGCAGAGACACGTCCACTTACTCCTCCTAAGACTATTCTTCCTGACTCTAGATTCCTGGGAGTGATTCATAATCAAGACCTACTTAAGGACATCAAGGAAGCATACCATGCGGATTCTTTGTTGGCTCAACCCCCAAGGGACGTAAGTCTTGTCTTTAAGAATGGTGTGTGGATTCAGGGACAACGTCTGTATATACCTGAAACAGTCAGATTGAGAGTATTGCAACTCATCCAAGATTCCAAGATAGCCGGGCATAGGGGAATTCTAAAGACACAAGAATTTCTTTCTCGTTTCTTTTGGTGGCCCACTTACAGGAAAGATGTCTTAAACTATGTCACTTCATGTGAAGTCTGTGCAAGATGCAAAACACCTCGCTCCTCACCAACTGGTCTGTTGCAACCTCTTCCCACCCCGTCCCGCCCGTGGGGATCCATTTCTATGGACTTCATTGTGGAGTTACCAACCTCTCAAGGGAAGAACACCATTCTAGTGGTGGTTGACCGTCTAACAAAGGCAGCTCATTTTATCCCTTGTGTCGGCTTACCCACTGCAAAACAGACATCAGACTTGATGATTAAGAATGTGTTTCGCTTACATGGAGTACCGGATGAGGTCATTTCGGATCGAGGGGTGCAATTCCCTTCAAGGTTTTGGCAAAATTTCTGTGCAGCATTGGACATTAAAGTAAACCTTTCTTCTGCTTTTCATCCCCAGACTAATGGACAGACAGAACGAACCAATCAGACCCTGGAGCAGTATCTCCGCTGTTTTATCTGCCACCTACAGGATGATTGGGTGGATCTACTTCCACTGGCTGAGTTCTCTTATAACAACTCTCAGAGCGCCTCCACTAAGCAGTCTCCTTTTTACTCCAATCTAGGTTATCATCCTAACATTCTTCCTCGATTTCCCATAGATACGCCCTTGCCGGCAGTGGCTGAAAGAATCACTTCTTTACAAAAGAATATGGATCTTCTAAAGGAAAATCTAGAATTGGCTCAGGAAAGGTACAAGAAAGCAGCAGATAAATTTCGTAAACCTGCACCAGCTTTCAAGGTAGGAGATTTGGTCTGGCTGTCAACCAGAAATCTTAAATTAAAGATTCCATCGTCTAAATTGGGACATAAGTACATTGGACCTTATAAGATCAATAAGATTATAAGTGCTGTTGCTTGTCGTCTTCAACTACCCAGAACTATGAGAATCCACCCTGTCTTTCATGTATCCCTACTAAAGGCTGCAACACCCAATACGTTTCCTGGACGTTCTTCTCCTTGCCCTGACCCAGTGCTGGTCGATGGTCAGGAAGAATTTATGGTGGAAAGGATTCTAGATTCCAGGTTGTACAGAAATCAGTTGCAATATTTGATTAAATGGCAGGGCTACCCAGTGGAGGACAACTCATGGGAACCAGTCAATAATGTAAATGCTCCTCGCCTGCTCCGCCAGTTTCATCAGAGGTACCCTGACAAGCCTGGTCTGAGGTCATCCGGAGGTTGTCCCTAAGGGGGGAGTAATGTAAGGTTCTTTGTCTCTGTTGACATGTTCCTTGAAACTCAGTTTTCCGTCGGCCATTTTGCTTTCTGTCTTTCTGCAGCTCTTGCCCTCAGTTAATATGGAGTTTCCAGTTTTCATGTTCCCGCCCTGATTCTTCCCTCTTGCTTCTTAAGCAGCCTCAGCTGAACAATCAGTGCTCCTGAATCAAGCCTCAGTCAGTCTGTGACCTGACTCCTGGAAGCCTTGGACTTGTACTCCAGCTATTCCCTACTGAGGAACCTTGGAACACTTTTGGACTCTGGAAACCTGCTGTTTGGTGAATCCATGTTTGCAGAGGAATTACGGTACAGAGAAGAGATCCTGAACCTGCTTTGGAGAGTTATTGTAGAGCTTGAAGTTACTCTGGCCTGCTGTGTCTCCTGTCGCTGTTCCTGCAAACTGTGTGAACTTTTCAGCATGCTTGTATGAAGTAATACAAGTCATTTCATTTCAACCTATGTCTCCTGTGTTTTCCTCGCACCCAAGCACAAGACGCTATAGGAACTGTACACTATACATGACAACACCGTATCGTGTAAAGCAACGAGTCAACTCTGAAGGGCCTGTTTATGAAGTCCAGCCTGAAGGAGAAGAAAATGCTCATACTCGTGTTGTGCACCGAAACATGCTATGCCTGTGCGTGTCCAGAGACCCTGTACATAAAGAGGAAGAGAGACTCAATGTTCCTGAGAACCTTCCTACAGTTACTAGTGATTGTTAAGAAGAAAATTGTCCTGAGCCACCACAAGTAGGTCCAGAAGAACAACAGATACCTGAGGCCATGGTGCTCCTGAAATTCCTGAAATGGTCGTTTCTCCGGAACTGGGCGCGTCCCTACCCCCGTTAGTCCAACCTGACTCAACTACTCAACTGGACTCAACTGATACTTCTAGTGTAAAATGTTCTGAGTGTTCGACAGCAGGAAGACCCCCCAACCAGTTTGATCAGAATCATTTTGTTTGGCTGCAAATCGTTCAAGAAATAGGAGAGTGTCAATGCATGCTACGAGAGCTCTCGCCCATGGTATGGCGAGCACAAAGAGAGGGGGAATGTACGGAGAAGAACCGAGTCAGGCGTACCTTTTCCGTGATGGATCAGGACTGTTGGGGCTGTCACCTAGGTTGCACGGGGAAAGCTTAAGGCCCCGGACTGACCGTTGCACCCAGTAATAGAGGGCGCGGCTAAGCTTAAAAAGCTGCGGTGCTCGGGAAACCAGTCAGTCTTGGCTGGAGCGTTCAGAAGTACTGTGTCAGCGCTCCAAACACTGAGTATCGGGACGAAGCAGGCCAGAGACCGCCAACAGAGACTCGTCTTGTGTCCGCTGACACCTTTGATACCGCTGATCGTGAGTGACAATGTCCATGGTCCGCACCAGCAAGGAAGCCGCTGTGAACTATTCCCTGATAAGCCCGCATTTAACCGCCGACCTGCGCTAGGCCCTGCCAGGATTAAAGACTTTATCCTTCCCGTCTCTTCACCTTCCAGACCCTGGACCGCCACCAGGAGTCATCGCCGCCACCAGGATCCAGGACGCCATCCTCCCCAGGACTACACCGGACCCCTTACGCGCCACAGCCTTGGCGCCACAGTTTGCATCCAGAAATCCTACTTCTGATGTCGCCGGACTGATAGGTCTATTACCTCTGTATCTCTTTGCCTCATTTACCCGCACCTGTTTCTCCCAAGTTGCAAAACCCACCTTTCAATTTAACCCTACCTCTACTTCTCCCTGAGTGGGGTATCCTTTGTTAAATTAAACCCCCACATTAACCCTTTCTCTGCCTCCAGTCCGTTACTGCATCTTGCAACCTGCTGTATCTCACACACGCACACTATACACCATATACAGATGTCCTGTGTATAATGTCACTGGTGACCCTGTACTCTATATACAGGGATCATGTGTATTATGTCATTGGTGATTACTTGTACACTGACACAATATGCAGTGGGTACGGAAAGTATTCAGACCCCTTTAAATTTTTCACTCTTTGTTGCAGCCATTTGGTAAATTCAAAAAAGTTCATTTTTTTCTCATTAATGTCCACTCTGCACCCCATGTTGACTGAAAAAACAGAAATGTAGAAATTTTTGCAATGCCGCGAAAAACTTGTCCACCGACTGCAAAGATGGTGAACCGATCGGCAGGGAGAAGGCCCAGGATTGGGAATCAACCTTGAGAAGGGAGACTATAATCTCCACGCGCTGTTCCTCACTCCCTGATAAACGAGGGCGGAGCCTGAAGTATACAGTGGGTTCGGAAAGTATTCAGACCCCTTTAAATTTTTCACTTTTTGTTTCATTGCAGCCATTTGGTAAATTCAAAAAAGTTCATTTTTTTCTCATTAATGTATACTCTGCACCCCATCTTGACTGATAAAAACCAGAAATGTAGACATTTTTGCAAATTTATTAAAAAAGAAAAACTGATTTATCACATGGTCATAAGTATTCAGACCCTTTGCTCAGACACTCATATTTAAGTCACATGCTGTCCATTTCCTTGTGATCCTCCTTGAGATGGTTCTACTTCTTCATTGGAGTCCAGCTGTGTTTAAATAAACTGATAGGACTTGATTTGGAAAGGCACACACCTGTCTATATAAAACCTCACAGCTCACAGTGCATGTCAGAACAAATGAGAATCATGAGGTCAAAGGAACAGACCAAGGAGCTCAAAGACAGAATTGTGGCAAAGCACAGATCTGGCCAAGGTTACAAAAGAATTTCTGCAGTACTCAAGGCTCCTAAGAGCACAGTGGCTTCCATAATCCTTAAATGGAAGAAGTTTGGGACCACCAGAAGTCTTCCTAGACCTGGCCGTCCAGCCAAACTGAGCAATCATGGGAGGAGAGCCTTGGTGATAGCGGTAAAGAAGAACCTCAAAAGGTTGCTTCCACTGAATACTGAGCAAAGGGTCTGTCTGAATACTTATGACTATGTATGTGATATTTCAGCTTTTTTTTTAATAAATTTGCAAAACTTTCTACATTTCTGTTTTTTTTCAGTCAAGATGGGGTGCAGAGTGTACATTAATGAGAAAAAATGAACTTTTTTGAATTTACCAAATGGCTGCAATGAAACAAAGAGTGAAAAATTTAAAGGGATCTGAATACTTTCCGTATCCACTGTACAGTGCTCTTGTGTATAATGTCACTGGTGGTAATAACAGTGTTGGTAGTATTGTGTTTTTTATTCATGATCAGTATGATAGTATTCGGTCACTATGGGGTGGTAATTTGTGGTCTGGTAATGGTGTGCCAGTATTTGTCCCTTGTATGTGCTATTATTCGGCCATTATGCGGTCCGGTCAGAGTGTGATGGTATTTTTCACTTGTACAGTACGTGGCATTATTTGGTCACTATGTTGTGGAACATGTAGTCCAGTCATGGTGTGGAGGGATTTCTCCCTTGTATGTGGTATTATTTGGTTGTTATATGCTGGTAATATGTAGTCTGGTCATGGTGTGGTGGTATTTGTCCTTGTATGTGGAATTATTTGATCACAATGTGGTGGCAATATGTGATCTGGTCATGGTGTCATGATATTTGCTCCTTGTATGCGGTATTATTCGATCACTATATGGTAGTAATTTGTGGTATAGTCAGTATTTGTTCCTTGTAAGTGGTATTATTCGGTCACTATATGGTGGTAATATGTGGTCTGGTCTTGGTGTGGCTGCATTTGTTCTTTGTATGTGGTATTATTCTGTCACTATGAGGTGGTAATATGTGGTTTGGTCATGGTGTGGCAGTATTTGTTCCTTGTATGTGGTATTATTTGGTCATTATGTGGTAGTAATTTGTGGTCTGGTCACGGTGTGGCAGTATTTGTTCCTCATATGTGGTATTATTCAATCACTATGAGGTGGTAATATGTAGTTTGGTCACAGATATAGCGGTATTTCTCCCTTGTATGTAGTATTATTCGGTCACTGTGAGCTGGTCATGGTGTGGCTGTATTTGTCACTGGTATGTGGTATTAATTGTCTTATTATAGTGGATTGTGTTGTGTATAGTAATAATTTGTTCTCTCTGATATTAATTAGAAGATTATTTAATTCCTTTAGAGATTAAATACTTGGAACACAGTGGCAGAGATGCACTTATGCACCCCACCGATGACCTATCCTGTAGAGCCCATGGATCGGTGACAACTTATTTTAGCTAGTGATGAGCTAGTATACTCGTTGCTCGCTCATCACTAGTTTTAACCAAAAAAAACACTTTAATGCAAACTACCATAATTTTACATCCCAGTTATGTTGTGTACACAGTAGATGTGCAGGAGCCTCCTGTGTTTTACAGTCCATGTTCAACTATTACAGTTTACAGGTAGGGTGGGCCCCTAGAGTCAATTCCTGGGCCCAGTCACCCCAGTCCGACCCTGGACTTGTATGCATAAGTTTGGCATTTGACTCCGATCAAAGACAGGCATGACTTTGTGATTATTTTTTATCAGACACATTGTTAGAAGCAAAAAAAATCTATAAGGGGCACATGTTCTGTCCATGAAATCAATATATAGAACATGCACAATGCACATGAAAAACAGAAGTCTGAAGGAGACCGAAATTCAAGCTGTCATTGATGTTAGAAGGGGCAATGCACGGTATTAAGAAATGGGGGATACGATACGATACACTTTATTAATCCCGGGGGGAAATTACAGTATTACAGCAGCAATACAAACAGCAGTACATAAAATATTAGGACACAAATCTTGCACAGGTATGTGAACTTTTGATCAGGGTCATTTGGATGTTTTGGGTTGTCATTACGATTTAAAAAGAGAAAACACAGTAATTTGACAATAAATGGCTTCACCCAACCACTATGAGTGAAGAAAAAAGTTTGGTGTTATCATTCATATTCTCTGAAAAAAGGCCAAGAAAGCAAAAATTCTGCCGGGATATATAAACTTTTGAGCACAACTGTATCAGGGCAGGGAAAGTTAATGTCCCATACTCGGACAAGGTAACGTTAAAAAAAAGTTTTAAAAAATTGTAAAAATGTTTATAAAAAAAAAAACAACAGAAAAAAATGAAAATATTAATCCAATAAATATTATTTATGCAAAAACAAAAATAAACAGATAAAGTACACATATTTGGTATCGCTGCATCCGGAATGACCTAAGCTATAAAACTGTCCCTCTAGTTAACCCCTTCAGTGAACACCGTAAAAAAAAGTAGTAAAAAAACTATGCTTTTTCATCATACCAATGATACAAAAAGAAAAAAACAGGCTGCACAATTCACAGTGCATAGAAATGTATCAGACCATGACCTGCATGAATGAGCCAATACTTCGGATGCACACCGAGAAAAAAAGAATGTCCTCATTGAACGCAAAAAGAAAAAAAGATGCGGTGGCACTCAGCAGTAAAAGTCCATACTTTATACACACGGGTTACAGCATCTTCAAAGGGAGAAAGGGATCAGGAGTGTGCGGCTGACAACGGCCGTTTCGCTGTTGAGTTTTTACGGGTTTTTTTTTTGTTTTTTTTTGTTTTTCATCATACCGCAGAGTAAAAGTTGAAATACAAAAGTTAATAACAATGGTATCTGTAAAAACGCCGTCTTGTCCAGCAAAAACACAGTCAAAGTACAGCTCCATCAGAGGATAAATAGAAAACGTAGAGCTCTCAGAATGAAGCGATGCAGAAACAATTCTATTTTTCTATAAAATAGGTTTTATTGTGTATAAGCACCAAAAACATTGCTGTTTTTTGTTCATTCTGCCTCCCAATATGTTATGTGATCAAAAATGGTACCAATAAAAATGTCAACATGTGCTGCAAAAAACAATCCCTCGCATGACTGTCATCAGAAATATAGAAAAAAACTTCAGCTCTCAAAATATGACGATGCAAAAACTTTGCTTTGCAAAAAAGCGTATTTTAGTGTGTGACAGCAGCCAAGTATAAAAAATTGTTATAAATATGATATCTCTGTAATTGAACCAACCCGAAGAATAAAGTCATCTATCACTTATACCACAAGAGGAACAGCATAAAAACAAAACTGATTCTTCATCTGCTGCTGATTTGTTCATTCTGACTTCCAAAGATCGCTGTAAGGCTCGGCTCACATTTATCTCACGCTCTACGCCGAGGCTTCTGTGTAAATCTCTGAAATACGTGATTTAGACGGAATTCACTATGAGAATCTCACTGCGCTTAAATGCGGCCTAGCGGGCCTTGCCAACCACCGGCCATCCCATCAACCGAATCTGCTACTTCCACCTCCGTCACTGTGGCAAGTGTTGTCACACAGGTCTCCGACTGCAGAACCTCCACTTGTTTACTCCCTACAGTCGGAGTGAGTGAGAGCCTGTCAGCTGTTACGGAAGTGGCATGCCTGCTGTTTTTGTTTCACAGAGCACACCACATCTTTCTCAATCCATCATAACATCTCAGCCTGCACCTCACTCACAGTCTAGCAGTTTGTCGTTTTCACCCTATCCCACCCTCTCTCAGCACAGCAGCCAGACAGTGAAAAAAAGGGGATTCTAGCATCGGCTTGATGTTGAGATTAAAACATGACTTTTAACCCCTTCATGACGGAGCCCTTTTTCGTTTTTGCATTTCTGTTTTTCGCACCCCTTATTCCCAGAGCTATAACTTTTTTATTTTTCCGTCAATATGGCCATTAGAGGGCTTGTTTTTTGCGGGATGAGTTGTATGACTCCATTGGTTTTGAATGATTCCATTGGTTTAACAATATCGTGTACTCAAAAACTGTAAAAAAAAATCCTACTGCAGTGAAATTGCAAAAAAAAATGCAATTCCACAACTGGTTTAAGGATTTTTTTTACCATGTTCACTAAATGCTAAAACTGACCTGCCATTATGATTCTACAGGTCATTACGAGTTCATACACACCAAATATGTCTAGGTTCTTTTTTATTTATGTGGTGAAAAAAAAAATCTAAAATTTGTAAAAAATAAATAAATAAATTGCGTAATTTTCCGACACCAGTAGCGTCTCCTTTTTTTGTGTTCTGGCGCCAGGTGAGGGCCAGGCTGATGTTTTTAATGATACCATTTTGGTGTATATATGATCTTTTGATCGCCGTTATTGCATTTTAATGCAATGTTGCGGAGACCAAAGAAAACATACTTCTGTGGTTTTTACTTTTTCTTTTGCTACGCCGTTTACCAATCAGATTTATTCTTTTCATAGCAGATCGGGCAATTCTGAACACGGCGATACCAAATACGTGTATGTTAGATTTTTGTTTTTATTTTGAAAGGGGCGGAAGGGGGTGATTTTAACTTATATATTTTTTAAATATTTTAAAAACATTTATTTTTATTTTTTGCATTCTTCAATTGTCTTCATGGGAGACTAGAAGCTGCAGTTTCCGATTGGCTCTGCTTCCTTCTCGCGATGATCAGATCGCCTGTATGTAGCAGAATTGCTTGCTATGAGCGCCGACCACCAGGCGGCGCTCATTGCTATCTAGCCATGACAGCCATAGAGGTCTGCTGGAGACAAATGTCCTAATTCCCCTTCACTCCTCATTTCCCTCCCTTTCTCTACATTTTATTTTTTCATTATTTTTTCATTTTAACCCTGTAGTAACAGCCAATTTGGTACTTAATGACCAAGCCAATTTTTACAATTCTGACTACTGTTAGTTTATGAGGTTATAGCTCTGGAACGCTTCAACGTATCCCACTAATTCTGAGACTGTTTTTTCGTGACATATTGTACTTCATGTTAGTGGTAAAATTTCTTCAATATAACTCGCACTTATTTATGAAAAAAACGGAAACTTGGCAAAAATTTTAAAAATTTTGCAATTTTCAAAATTTTATTTTTGTGCCCTTAAATCAGAGAGTAGTGTCACGCAAAATAGTTAATAAATAACATTTCCCACATGTCAACTTTACATCCGAACAATTTTGAAAACATAATTTTTTTTTGTTAGGACGTTATAAAGGTTAAAAGTTGACCAGCGATTTCCTATTTTTCCAACAAAATTTACAAAACCATTTTTTCTTTATGGACCACCTCACATTTTAAGTGAGTTTGGGGGGTCAATATAACAAAAAATACCTAAACATGACACAATTCTAAAAACTGCACCCCTCAAGGTGCACAAAACCACATTCAAGAAGTTTATTAACCCTTCAGGTGCTTCACGAGAACTAAAGCAATGTGGAAGGAAAAAATTAACATTTTACTTTTTTCATAAAAAAAATACTTTGGAACCTTTTTTTTATTTTCACAAAGGTATCAGGAGAAAATGGACCACAAAATTTGTTGTGCAATTTCTCCTGAGTACATCGATACCCCATATGTAGGGAAAAGTCACTGTTTGGGTGCATGGCAGGGCTCAGAAGGGAGGGAGTATAGTTTGACTTTTTGAACGCAAAACAGTGGAAACCCAATAATTCTAACTCCAACCCTAACCTCAACACACCCTTAATCCTAACCATAACCCTTACCACAACCCTAATTCCAACCCTAACCGTAATCCCAACCATAACCACAACCCTAACCCTAACTTTAGCCCAACTCACTTTAGTCCAACTCTAAAGCCCCCGTCACACACAGCGATCTTGCTAGTGAAATCGCTGCTGAGTCACTAGTTTTGTGACGCAACAGCGATCTCCCCAGCGATATCACTGTGTGTGACATTCAGCGACGATCAGCCCCCCTGCTGGGTATCGCTGATCGTCGCTGAATGTCCAGGACATTTTTTAGATAGTTGGTCTCCTGCTGGCCAGCACGCATCGCTGCGTGTGGCAGGCAGGAGACCAGTGATCAGCTGGTAACTAAGGTACACATCGGGTTTCCAGGCGCCGGGCGGCGCCTGGAAACCCTATGTGTACGTTGGATACCAGCGCGCTGCTGCAGGGGCGCTGGTAACCAAGGTACACATCGGGTTTCCAGGTGCCGCGCTGCGCCTGGAAACCCAATGTGTACCTTGGTTACCAGCTCCCTGCACCAGCGAGCTGGTATCCAACGTACACTGCGGGTAACTAAGCGACATTACCCGCAGTGTCTCTGTCGTGATCGCTGCCTGAGCTGCATGTTTGGCAGCTCAGGCAGCGATCATGTCGTGACTCACCAGCGATCAGGACAGTATGTAATTTTGTATAGCCTGGGCCAACACAGTACGGATAAGGTGCAAATCACACTTGCAGAGTGAGCCGTCTTACTAGTGAGCCGTCTACATTGGAGTGGTTCCTGTGAGGGCCTCCTTCCAGCAGCTCCTGTCACCTCACCAGTAAGCTGCCTAGATATGAGTGGTTCCTGTGAGGACCTAACCAGTGAGTCGCCTAGATAAGAGTGGTTCCTGTGAGGACCTCACCAGTGAGCGTCTAGATAAGAGTGGTTCCTGTGAGTACCTCACCAGTGAGCCATTGTAACAACCCTGCTGGCATCACTGCATGGCCTCCCATCCCTCACACACTTACTTGCTCACTGCTCCAGGTCATGCTGTGGTTTCTGCCTGCTGCCAGCTCCAGGCTCTATACCTCTGGTTTCCTATCTGCTCTCTGCATGTCTCCTGGCTGTCTCCATATTTCCTTGTTACCTGAAATTTTTTCTTTAGACCATGAACAGAAGATGACTCTTGTGAAGATGCCTTCTGATTCCATGTGGCAGGTGGATGAAGAAGTTAAAGCAGAAGCCTTCGTATCTCTGTTTTTTACCAACCCAGAGGGAGAGGTACAGTCTTCATTGGATGGCAGGCAGAAGATGGACCCTATGTGGGTACCCTCAGCTTCTATGTGGCAGGTGGGTGAAGATACCAAGGCGGAGGTGCTTCCCTCTGATCCCAAGGAGAAGTCCCAGTTTTCTCAGGATTACGGACTGAAGTTGGACCCAGTGAGGGTGTCTTCAGTTTTCAAGTGGCCAGCTGATGTAGAGGTCCAAACAGAAGCTTCCAAGTTCCTGCTTTCTGACTATCAAGAAGAAGAGCTCCAGGTCCTTGTGTCATCAGTATTTGGAGCTGACCTCGCCGGGCACAAAGAGACTCTGCAATCTGGCTTTCCCGATGTCACACCTACCTCGTGCTACCTGAGGGATGTCGTGATGGCTCTGACTGTGTGTACTCCTGTTCTTTTACAAGTCATTCTGGCAGGCTTGAAGAAGAGGGGCCGTAAAGGGGGGGTACTGTAACAACCCTGCTGGCATCACTGCATGGCCTCCCATCCCTCACACACTTACTTGCTCTCTGCTCCAGGTCATGCTGTGGTTTCTTCCTGCTGCCAGCTTTAGGCTCTATACCTCTGGTCTCCTATCTGCTCTCTGCATGTCTCCTGGCTGTCTCCATAGGGGGGCGGCGAAAGAACTCTCTGGATCTTATGGAGTCAGGGTGCACCTGACTGACCAATTACCATTAGCCCTCTAGTATTTAAGGCAGCCCCACCCTGTGGACTGGGCCTGTGCAATGTGTTTACCCAGTTGGTATCTTGCTACTGAGCTGCCAGGTCTCAGGCCTTGCTCTGTGTCCCTCCATCTTTCGAGGCTTCACTCCTAGCTTTGTCTTGTACCTGTTTTTCCACCCTCCAGGAGGCTGCATATCCTGGTCTCTGTTCTATTGTTCCTGACTTTGCCTTGTACCTGTTTGTCTGCCCTCCAGGAGGCTGCATATCCTGGACTCTGTGTCTTTGTCTCTGTTCCCTGTCTCGTGTCCTTACCTTGTCTGAACTCAGTCCCACCTCTGTCTCTTAGTCTCCTCGTCTTTGGTCTCTTCCCTGCTGTGTCTTGCCTTGTGGTCTCTCTATCTCTCTCTGCCTCTTGTCTGAACTCCTGCGGTCCTGCTTCACTCCTGCAGTGGCAGAACCTCTTTCTGCAGCCCCTCTCCGCATACCTTGCGGTTCCGCTTTGCTCTGCTCCTGCTGCTGCAGAACCTCTTGCTGCAGCTCCTCTCCGCATATCTTGCGACTCCGCTCTGCTTCACTCCTGCAGCTGCAGAACCTCTTTCTGCTCTACAACCCTTCTCCGCAGCCTTGCGGTTCTCCTCCTGTGATTAGGCCTCCACCTGTTTCTCCATACACCATACCTTCAAGTCAGTTCCTGTATCTACATCTGCTGTGTGAACAGGTGTCTACCTGCCCCTCCATACTTATAGTCTGTCCCAGCATCTACGGTTGCTGTGTGAACAGTGCCAGCCAGCCCTGTGTCTCGTCCGTGCCAGCCCGCCCTGTGTCTCGTCCGTGCCAGCCCGCCCTGTGTCTCATCCGTGCCAGCCCGCCCTGTGTCTCGTCCGTGCCAGCCCGCCCTGTGTCTCGTCCGTGCCAGCCCGCCCTGTGTCTCGTCCGTGCCAGCCCGCCCTGTGTCTCGTCCGTGCCAGCCCGCCCTGTGTCTCGTCCGTGCCAGCCCGCCCTGTGTCTCGTCCGTGCCAGCCCGCCCTGTGTCTCGTCCGTGCCAGCCCGCCCTGTGTCTCGTCCGTGCCAGCCCGCCCTGTGTCTCGTCCGTGCCAGCCCGCCCTGTGTCTCGTCCGTGCCAGCCCGCCCTGTCTCTCGTCCGTGCCAGCCCGCCCTGTCTCTCGTCAGTGCCAGCCCGCCCTGTCTCTCGTCAGTGCCAGCCCGCCCTGTCTCTCGTCAGTGCGTGCCAGTCCTGTCTCATCCGTGCCTGCCTGCCCTGTGTCTCAGCCATGTCACCGTCTCCCCAAGTGGGATCAGCAGCCACAGCCAGACACCATGCTGGAGTGGCACCTGGCAGCTGCCTGCCGCACAAGCCTGACCTCACCATCAGAGGCTCCAGTGAAGACCGAGGCAGCTGTCCTAGTCAAGCCCTTTCCAGGGTAGTCTGGTTTATGGCACAGTGTGGCCACAACCCCCCTTGGCTCATGCCATCAGCCAGGGCGTGATCGTGACAGCCATAAAGAGTGGTTCCTATGAAGACCTCACCAGTGAGCCACTATAAGAGTGGTTCCTGTGAGGACCTCATCAGGGAGCCATGTAGATAAGAGTGGTTCCTGTGAGGACCTCACCAGTGAGCCATGTAGATAAGAGTGGTTCCTATGAGGACCTCACCAGTGAGCCATGTAGATAAGAGTGGTTCCTGTGAGGACCTCACCAGCGAGCAGTCTAGATTGGAGTTGTTCCTGTGAGGGCCTCCTTCCAGCATCTCCTGTCACCTCACCAGTGAGCCGCCTAGATATGAGTGGTTCCTGTGAGGACCTCACCAGTGATACGTCTAGATAAGAGTGGTTCCTGTGAAGACCTCACCAGTGAGCCACCTAGATAAGAGCTGTTCCTGTGAGAACCGTCTCCTCACCAGAGAGCCGTATAGATTGGAGTGGTGCCTGTGAGGACCTGCAACAATAGAATATTCAGCTCACTCCTATGTACGTCCACTGGAACTCGTAGCACAGATCACGTCTCTGCCAGACGTAAGAAAGATAATTGTACTTGTAGAAAAGATCCAACTTTTGAGAAAGATTAAAATTCAAGACTTTATTTCATTTCCATTTCAGTTAAAATATCATGACTGCTATCTGTGCCCAAACCGGTCATACCGGAGGAAGATCGTCGAGGACCTGTGCATGAAGCACAGGGCTGTGGAGTTAGAGCCCATTTTGGTGGAGTCGGAGTTGGAATAAAATGGACCGAATCAGACTCCTAAAATATAAAATAAATTGGGTACAGTAGTTCAATGCAGTTTGTGGGGAATACTTTTTCATAAGAATTTGGGAAAGTTATGAAATGTCCTGTAAATGTCTGTCCTATTCCTGATCTAAGGTCTAGACTTTTAGCTGAGATGAATCTGTGCTGCAGTTTATGTTCATGATAAGTAGAGAAGCTCCTCCTCTACAGATAAGGGGAAAAAATAAACACACAGGGAAGGAAAGCCTACATTCATCTCAGAATTTCTGGAGTGAACAGGAAAGCAGGATTAAGGAAGGTAAGTACTTCTTAAAGCACATCTAAACTTTCAATAAACTGTGCATAAGTCAATAGTCCAGTATATGTTGTCTCTGGATGCTTGATGTTTTAGTTTGTTTTTCCTCTTAGCTCATGTTTGGAGAAATTAGCTGCTCTGATGACTTATATACACTATACATAGAATATAAGGGGAAAAAATGTTTTCTAACATCTCAAATTCAGAAATATAGTAACAGGATAGATGAGGACATATATAATTGTGTGTGTGTGCATGTGTGTGTGTTCTGGAATATGATTCAGCACAAACATGCTCCCTCCCTCCTCTCCTCTTCATAGACTGTGAAGAAATATGATGTGAAGCATTTAGTGAGCTGTACCCTGCTGAGATAAGCCTTGACATTGAGAGTAAAGCTATCTAACAACACATTTTACAAATTTTACACTTATCATCTGTCCTACTGATTTATGCAAAGATTGTTTTATTTCTATCCCAAATTATACAGTGCATGATTCCCTATTCTTGCAAGAATTACAATATACTTTATTTTTTTACAGGACAAAATTATTTTGAGAGCGAATTTACGTAATTACAAAATGTCTAAGCAGCATCTTATGAAGTTAGCTGTATTTCAGCATTTCACAGTGCCTCAAGATAAACATTTTATGTGTCAGTGTATAAGTGACCCAGATGAAAACAAATGGTAAGTGGTAAAAATGCTCCTTCAAGAGCTTCCAATCTAAAAAGACATTAACAACGCTACCACCCAGAAGTTTACAAAGCTATGACTGATAAAGATCACAGCAGCACCAAGAAACCAGCACTTCCCGCCATGCAAAAGAGGAGGACAGAGCATTTCAAACGTCAGTTACAAGATATTTTGTAAGTGACGAAGTTACTTTAACAATGACAGATGTGTTTAAAAGACAGCTCATCAAGCTTGTTGTGAAGGACTGTGTCCCATTATCATTATTTGGACGACCAGCTTTTACAGCTCTTAATGAAGAAATGGCTCGCTAACTTGGTGTTTCTCTGGAAAGAGAAAGTATTAGAAAATTAGTGATTGAAGAAGCCCTTAACCAAAAGGAAGATCTTAAAAAGACTCTCAAAAGACGCTTTGTATTTCTTAAAATGGATGCCTGTGAAGCACTCACCAGGGCCGTGGGTGTTATGTTTCGGTAGCTGAGGAGAAATAGCAAAAATAGCAAAGTAGCAATACACCAGAGAGGCTCGAAACTATTGGGTTGCAGGACCCTAAACTAACCGCAACACTAGAAGTAGCCGTGGAGCGTACCTACGGTGATCCTAGACGCCTCGTCACAGTCGGAGAGATAGCTACACCTAAAAGGGTATGCCACACTGAACAATATCGCTAACGGGATCGCTAAAAAACGTCACTATTTAGCGATCCCGTTAGCGATGTTGTTCAGTGCGGCAGCTGCCAGCGACGAGCTTCTGCTGTGATCTCGCTCGTCGCTGGAATCGCTCCGGACCCTATTTTCTCGTCGGCGCTCCCGCTGGGTAAGTATCTAATCGCTGTGTGGCACCTTTTCTTAGCGATTTAGCGGTACTTTTGTACCGCTAAAGTCGTTAAGAAGATCGCTAACGGCGATAGCGTCGTTAACTATATCGCTAAATGTGGCCGCATTTAGCGATATAGAAACAATCCCGCTAGCGATCGCATTAGTATGCGTCGTTATTGTGATCGCTAGCGGGATTGTTTAGTGTGGCAGTACCTAAAGGCAGAAAGATGAAAACTAACTGCCCCGTAGCAGAACCCCCAAAGAAATAGGAAGCCCCCAAACATGTAATGGCGGTTAGACAAGAAGAAAATTCAAACAGACAGAAAATAGAAAGAGCAAACGCGGGGGCCCAATTCTGTCTAGATAGAAAAGTATAGGAAAGAATTCTGACTGCAACCCAAAAAAACCCTGACAAACATACCAACACTTCAGATTAACAAAAAAACTGAGATCACACGATCTCTACCACCTAAAGTAAAGGAGTAGACTTCAGAGCTTCCTCCACTGCAATTGGAGATAACAATTCCGCGTGATGGGAAGGTTTCAATTTAGGGAGGTTCAGGGAGGAGACAAAGTCCACAATAGCAGGATGGGGGTCTGCAGTGGGGGCAGATTCATACATGGGGTTATGTAAGTTATACAAGGCGGTGTAATATTGATGAAAATCTTGCGCGATTTGCGCCGTCTCGGTGTGTGCGGCACCCGAGGGGCATCTCGTCTCAGCGATGAATGTACGCGAGACGTTTCGCAATTTTTAGGTTTAGGAGGGATTTAAGGGCCATACGCAAGGACAGGAGATCGGAGAGGTGTTGTTGGCACAGAGATCGCTTGTGGAGCGACTCCAATTTGCAAATTTGAAGGAGCAAGGCATCGGTTTGTTTCTCCCTAGATTTTTTAAGTCTAGAGGCCAGTGAGATGAATTCACCCCTGACAAAAGATTTGTGAGTTTCCCAGACGATGGGGATTGGCATGCCTGGAGTGTAATTTCTATGGAAGAAATCCTGAAGGGGTATTTCAATGGCATTTATATTATCTTGAGCGTCCAGCAGTGTCTCATTGAGTCGCCAGGTGTACCCGAGACCACCCACCCCAGGTAAGGCCAGTGTTAAGGATACAGGCGCATGGTCCGATACTGTAATGGATCCAATATCCGCCGTAGAATAACACCCCAGGTGGCGTCGGGATAGAAAGAGGTAATCAAGTCTTTGGTATGAGCGATGCGGCGTCGAATAAAACGTATAATCCTTAGTGTCAGGATGGAGGACTCTCCAGGCGTCCACCAAGGACAGCTCCGCCAATAGCAGTTTAAGTCTTCTGAGATTCCGAAAAGAGATGGCGGAGCGGCTCGTGGAGGAGTCCACGAGAGGCTCCATAGTGAGGTTAAAGTCTCCACCCAGTACCACTAGCCCCGACATAAATTGCTGTAAAAGACGTAGAGTAGATAGTAACCAGTCGACTGTGCGAACATTGGGCGCATAAATATTAGCAAAAGTCACTAAAGTGTTTCCCAGTTTACCCTTCAAGAAAAGATATCGACCATCTGTATCTGCCAACTGCGCTTGCAACTGAAAATGAAGATTGCGGCAAAAAGCTATACTCACCCCTCTCGACGCGTGGGAGTCGCTGCAACTGTGGAACCATACTGGGAATGAAGAGCGAGACAGCTGTGGAACATGATCGTGGCGGAAATGTGTTTCCTGCATAAAAATAACAGAGACACCATCTTTTTTAAGGAGTCGCAAAACCTGAGCACGTTTCGCAGGCGCATTCATACCCTTAGCAATATAGGATTGTATAACAATATCACGTGGAGTCATCATGGAGGTGCACTGGGAGGATAGAGAAGCGATAAAGCGGTGTACCGTAGCAAGGACAGAGAGCGACCCCAAGGAAAGAGGAGTGTGACAAGGAGGACACAAGAGGGAAAGAACACAAAAAAATCAAAACAAAGACAAAAAATAAAGCACCATAGGTAGCGGTGCTTGTAAACATTTGGAGAAATGTGAACTAGGCGGATCCACAAGGGGAGCCGGGAGACATTGCACCCCTCCTGAAGTAGGAGGGGGCAGTGGAGGCGATGCAAGGGTCGCATAAGAGCCCACCTGCAATAACCTCCAGCCAGCCTGTGGAACCCAGAAAAAACCTGGGTCATAGTGAAATGTATTTGCCCAAAAATGGGGAGGAGAGTGGGGAGAGAAAGGTAAGGAAGAAAAAGAAGGGAAGGGACCAAGAGAAGAACAGCAGGAGATGATGCCTTCCCAGGTGCAAGCAGAAGGGGCAGCGTATAGGAGAGAAAAAGGGGGTAGGGGGAGAGAGTGAAGGGGGGAGAAGGGAGAGAATAGCAGACCAGAACCACATATAGCTACAGGTGGGGCGACTACCCGGACCAAGAAGGTGAAGAATAGGGTAATGGAGGAGAGAGGCCGGGGGTCAGGAGGGTAGGGAAGGAGGATGGGGGAGAAAAAGATTGTGACCGTAAGGCGGACCGTGTCCTGTGTATCAGGATCCTATGATATAGTAGAGAAGGGCAAGGGTGCCCTAGTGTGGAAGGTGAGGGGGAGATTATGAGAAGTAGGGTCAGGTCCCCCAAGGATGAGTGGAAGAGGGAACGGAGAGAAAAGGGAGAGGAAGGGAAAGGTAGCCGGAAAGAGGGAACAGTGAGAGGGGAGAGTGGGGAGGGAAAAGATAAAGGAATGCAGAGAATGGCAAGATAGAGGGAGGAGAAGAAAGTGCTGTGTAGTGTAACAACAGTAGTAACTGTAAATGAACTGCAGATGGCAGCAGTGAGCAATGTACCAGAAAATAACAGCATAATGAAACGTTGAAAAATTGCAGGTAATTTTAAAAAACAGACCACAGGGGAACAAAAGCCATCTCTGTTGTCCAAAATCAGCAATGACAACAGGTAGATCCTGAAAATCAGAGAGGGCAGTGCAGTGCAATAGGTCATGTGAACAGCACAGTACAGCAATCTACAAAGCACATAGGAAACCTAGATATCACATTGAGTTTCAAAATTGAAAGAAGAGAAGATGGAGGAGGGGGAGGGGAAGAGGGACAAGGGTGAAGAGAGCACAGGAAAGCAGTCAGCACTAGCAACAATACGAGCCTGAGTGAACAGAATCATAAGTTGGATATAACCACAGTGAGTCAACAATTCAACAGGGAGGCTGCAAAGTGGAAAATGTAAACCTCAGGTTTCAGGTAGAAGGAGGGCAGGAGACCTCCAGAACAAAGGCATTATACCGGTCTACCATGTCCTGGCAAGAACAAGAGCAGCAAGCCAGTCTGGTAACAGCTCAGTCTCCAGCCGGGTCATCGCGGGCAGATAGAGAGCGACGATGCGACTTGTTCTTGGAGCGGGTGACTTGCCAATCGTCCGGGCGCGGCTGGATCGGTGGTATGGACGACTCCGGAACAGGCAGCCAGGACGGCACAGGCAGTGAAGGGATGGATAAGGCCTTCCACAAAGTAGGTAAGTCCTCTGGATGACGTATAGTAACTTTCTTGTCGTGGCGTGTAACAAAGAGCCCAAAGGGGAACAACCATCTGTACTGGGCGTCATGTTCCTTCAGGTGGGTCAGAAGAGGCTTTAACAAGCGGCGCTTCTGGAGGGTAGAACTGGCCAGGTCTTGGTAGAAGGCCACTGGGGACCCGTCTAGCATCAGGGACCCCTGCTCCCTCGCAGCAGTGAGAAGCGCAGCAGTATGGTTGTAGTCCAGTATACCACAAATAACATCCCTGGGGGGATCAGTGTCCCTGGGGCGAGCTCTGAGGGCCCGGTGGATGCGCTCCACAACCACAGCTTCAGCAGGTTCTTCCCCCAGCAATGCAGAGAATAAAGTGCGTGCCACAGAGCGCAGGGCCTCGGGGGCATAGGACTCAGGGATACCTTTCATTCGCACATTGCGGCGGCGATTCCTGTTCTCAAGGTCCTCGGCAGCACCGAGGGCCGCATTAAGATGCTTGGAGTGGTCCTGGAGCGTGGTACAGATGCCATCGCCGAATTCCACATAAGAAGTGTGGGCCTGCTCCAGCTCCTCCACACGGTGTCCCACATGCGACACCTCCGCCTTAATGCTGGCTAGCTCCTGTAGCACTGGAGCAATGATCCGGCGGATGAAAGAGCGGGTGACCTGGTTGGAACGCTCCGGCCTGCGGGGTGATTGCCCTGAGCAAGCATCAGTGTCTATATCCGAGTCCTCTGCGTCAGACAGAGAGAGGGTTCCGGGTGCCATCTTAGGTGAAAGCACTGGTGCAGAAGCTGGCTTTCTCCGGAGATAATGATCAAATCCCCCGTCTTTCTTGGGGGTTTTGGGGTGCCAGTGGAGTCTTTAGCCTTTTCTCTTCCTGATTTCCCCATTTTGGGCAGAAATACGCTGTGACAATGCTAAAGCTGGCTGGGTTGAAGAGAGGAGCTCACAGACTCAGCTCCTTCCTCATGTGCAGCTAGGCTCCGCCTCCGTGTCCTTTACATTTTCTGACAGACCCTTCCGAAAAAGGGCTGCCAAAGCATAATCATTCCATTTGGCAGGACTGCCCACTTTCGGAATTTCTGACAGTATAGCTCAACGTCTTCACGTCCCTGATTTAATGCCAACAAGGTCTTTTCAGCATGATCAGTGACATTAGGTTCATCGTACAATAAGACGTCCTATATTGAAAAGATATACCAGGAGTAACACAATTTAGTTCACTTTATTTTATGAATATTAAAAATACAAACCAAATCCAATAAAAATATTCATAAAAAATAGAAAAATAAAAAAATATAATTAAAATAACCTAAAATATTTATTAAAAATTAGATAGACACAACCCAAACTTTTATAAAAGTAATGTTTATTGAAGACAAAAAAATAAAAAATGTTTACAAGAAATATTAAAAACATACATTAGTGTGTGCAGGGCATCATGTGTGATACTGATTGGCACAATTAATAAATTATATCAAATAATAAATACAAATCTCCCCCTTTAAACAAAAATAAAATAAAGTGACCAGTGAACATAAAATAATTAATTAATTAAGAAATTAATTGATAAAAAAAATATAATAACTGTGCAAATAGTGATACAATTATCAAGTGCCAAAATATAAAAGTATAATACGTGCTGACAATAAAAGTAAAATGTGACCATAAAATATAAAATGGTATAACATATACACAAATATATAAACAAATCAGTGTCTGTGCATAACAATAATGCGATTTTCAAGTGTTGAAACATAAAAGTAAAATATGTGCTGACACTGAAAAACGGACATCTGACCACACATTAAAAAATAAGATGTACCACAATTAAATGAATTCACTCAATAGGGGAAAATAATACCAACCAGTAAAGACACAATGTTGCCCCAGCACACACCACACTCCAACGCACGTTTCGCAGTTGCTTCGTCAGGGAGTGGTGTGGCTGGGCAAACAAACCTTTTTATGGATAAAGCGCAGCTGAAATCAATGAATTTTAAATGAGAACGCCAAAGATATGTGGCGCCATTCACCACGCTAACCCCAACCCCTACCGCAACGACCGACTACCGGAAGTACATCACCGAGTGCGTCATATGACGCCGTCGGCGATGCACCAACCAGGACTCAGAAGACACAGAGAGGCGGGCGCATGCGCAGTGTGGCGCACAGCGTCCCTGCTTCCATCATTGTATTGGGAAAGCGCTAAATGCAGAAACAATTTAAGGGCAGTTTTACATCCCAAGTGCGTCCATCGTTCCTTATACTAATACTGCATGTAAATAAAGGTTGTGGATTAATTGATAGCAGGAAAAAATATAATTAATGTGAATAAACTATATGAGTACCTAAATTAATCATATATATGAAAGTAATAATTAATACTAATTTTACTTAAATCATAAAGTACATATTTATAAGAAATATATATATATATATATATATTATAATAAATAACTAATAACAATTAAGGAAACCAATTAATTATATAATATATATAAAATATACAAAGAATATACAAACTTAAGTGATAAAAAATAAATAATAAATACAAAAAATAATAACTCCAGTGAAGAAAAATATTTAGACTTGAGAGTCCTCAGTGGTTGATACCTTTTAAAGGCTAACTGAAAAGATGGTAACAAATTGCAAGCTTTCGAGACTACTCAGGTCTCTTCATCAGGCAAAGACTAATACAAAATCTGAAGAATCACATATTTATATACACAAAAGGACACAGGAATAATGCAATAGATAAGACAAGTGACGTGAAGCAGAACTGTCATTATGGCAGAGGGATGAACATAAATATTGGAACAGTTCATAGATAAGGAGGGAAAGTTTTATTGCCCTCTGATTGGGGTCTGGTATTGTGTTTTGATGACCCTAGAAGGTCAGAGAAGCAGATTCCTTAATTGAAACACGGTACGAAGATACACATCTTTCCTATATCAAAATGGAGGATACCAGAATGTACACTATCTACTGGCTAACACGGTACGAAGATACACATCTTTCCTATATCAAAATGGAGGATACCAGAATGTACTCTATCTACTGGCTAACACGGTACGAAGATACACATCTTTCCTATAACTCCAGTGACAAATTAATAAATCACCAATATAATAATAACTAAATTAACCATTCCTACTATCATATGAACCCCGATCTAAATAAGCCCAACCATACATTTACTCACAAAAAACTAGAAAAACCCCACTATTCATTAAGCCCCCTAGGGGTCATGCTCTCTAATCTGGTTATCCACTTACACTCTCTTTGTGCCAACAATCTTGTATAATCTCCCCTCCTATTCCCCAAATGAATCCGGTCAATACCCTTTACCTTTAAAACATGAGACTGTTGGGGATGAAACTGGCGAAAATGTCTTGCTAAAGGTTTAAGTTTGGAGATATCCCCACCTTCATGAACCATAATCCTATCTGCAGCTTTGATATCCTTAATAAGTTCCAAGATACGTACCCGCAATTCACGTGTCGTCATACCTACGTAAATAAGGTTACACGGACATGTCGCCTGATAGATAACCATACTAGTACGACAATTAATAAAATGTAAAATTTTAAACTCTTTTGTACCCGTGGAATCCTGAAAACTATCAGTTTTAACCATGTATTGACAGGCTTTACATGTCCCACAACAAACAGAGCCCCACTTAGGGCCCTTAGAACCAAAAATGAATTGGGACACCGGGGGTACATAGTGGCTATGAATTAAGGTGTCTTGTATCGTTTTACTACGTTTCGCTACGATTAAAGGTTTTGAAGGTAGAAGTTTAGACAAGCTTGGGTCCTGCTTTAAAATGGGCCAAAATTTAGAAATGATGCCAGTCATTTCATTCCACCTAGAATGATATTTAGTTATGAATCGTATTTGTCCATCAAATTCTTTTTTCTTATTTTTGGAAACTAACAGAGATGATCTATCTGTATCTCTTACTCTATTGTAAGCTCTCTGAATGACATCCCTACTATACCCTCTTTGC
>JARQOD010000003.1:277131229-277209242 GCA_033576555.1 Oophaga sylvatica | reverse complement strand
TGGCGCTTTGCCCAGCTCTTCCCACTTGCCCTGTAGCCAGTAGCCAGTGGGGTTCATATATGTGGGGTTAATGTCACCTTTGTATTGTCAGGTGACCTCAAGCCCACAGCTTAGTAATGGAGAGGCGTCTATAAGACACCCATCCATTATTAATCCTATAGTTGTATTGTAAATAAAGACACAGCCAGAACTCTCACGGTGCAAGCAGGGATTTCACCGAGGTCACCGCAGTTCAGCCCGGCAGGGAACGGAGCCTCAGTGACCAGAGGTTACCTCAATGACGTCACCACCAGTCACTGATGCTGCGCTCGCAGCCACTCAGTCAACAGTGGTATTCAGCCTGGACTGTCGCATCTTGGCACCGTTCAGGTTGAAAACTTTATCCCCAGACATGGATTATGACGTGGGACAGAACGATGGACAGGTATGGTTTGTTTTTTTATTTTACTTTTATTACAGGAGATTGAGGGCTTCGCTGGAATTAGGCATTTAAATAAAAATGGAAAATTTGTGTTTAGTCTTATTTCAAATAAAGGACTTGATTCTGGCTGTGTCTTTATTTACCATATAACTATAGGATTAGTAATGGATAGGTGTCTTATAGATGCCTCTCCATTACTAAGCCATGGGCTTGATGTCACCTGACAATACAAAGGTGACATCAACCCCACAAATATTACCCCACTTGCCACCACTACAGGGCAAGTGGGAAGAGTCGGGCAAAGCGCCAGAATTGGCGCATCTAATAGATGTGCCTTTTCTGGGCAGCTGTGGGCTGCTATTTTTAGGCTGGGGGGCCAATATCCATGGTCCCTTACCAGCCTGAGAATACCAGCCCCCACCTGTCTGCTTCAGCAAGGTTGGTTGTCAAAAATGGGGGACCCCACTTCGTTTTCTTTATTTAAATAATTTAAAAAAACTGCGTGGGGACCCCTCTATTCTTGATAAGTAGCCTTGCTGACAGCTGAGGGTTGCAGCTGTGAGTTTTGTCTTGCAGTTTAGCAAAAATAAGGGGAACCCACGCTGTGTTTTTTTTTTTTTAATTATTTATTTACAGTGCAGGACCGGCTAATGAATACTCCCATCCGCCACTCCTGCTCTCACTGAAATTATCGGTAGCAGGTGTCGGATGATGGGATCAGTAGTCCCATCAGCTGACACCAGTGACCGGAGGTAAAGTTTATACCTTCGATCACAACTGAGCGCTCCCGCTGTCTTTTGACAGCGTGGGAACTGCGGCTCTCTGACCGGCGGGGAGGATTTCCCGCCAATCAGAAGCAGTGTTTACCGGAAATACCACTTGTATTTTTCCCTTATATTATTTTTAATGAGGAATAAAGGGAGTGATTTCAATTTTTTTTTTTAACTTTTCACTGTTCTTAATAAATCCGTTAGGTGACTTGAAGATGTGATTATATGATCGCTTGTGCTATATACAATGATACCACAGCTTTGTTGCCCACAGCAAAAAATACGATCTTTGCAGTCCGGCCCAGGCTGGGTTTCGAAGGAGCTCCTTAAAGACAAGCACGGAGGTCTTCAACAGATCCCCGGCTGTCACAAGAACCCATTGACATGCCACTATCACATCACGGGCAACGCCGATGGTCGCATGGCATGATGCGCCCCCATGCCGTCGGAATTTCGCTCTACTCGCAATTAATTGTTAGAGGCAGATCCTGGCTGTAGCACACAGCCATCACCTGCCGAGTACTGTGTAGGTTAACCCCGGAATTAAGGAGCTTCCTTGGTCAGCCAACTATTCAATACACGTTTTTTGTTGTTAGGATAGTTTGGTGGATGCAATCATTCTTATTCTCCTTTGCAGTTAGGGCTGTCCTATATCTGAACAAAATGCAGCTGTAAAAAACGAGTTTGTTGGGATTTCAAAATGTCTCATCTTCTTTATTCTGCTGTTGCCCTTTTCCCATACTACTTTGCCGTGGCTGGATTTCTACAGACCATGATCCTCTTCAGTCCTTTTGCATTTTGGACAATACAGATTTATAGACTCCTTTCCTTTTATGCTTTGTTATTATTAAATTGATGTATAATGTTGCATTCAATTTCTCGCTTGCTCTTTTTTTTATTAATGTGAGTCTCTCACCTTCAAAATTGCTATCTACCTGACGATATAGGGATAGTTTGGGGGGTAAAATTTCATTTTTATTTTTTTTGCTCCAGTAAGCCAGCTTGACAATGTTTCTACACTATTTATACGTGTACCATACAATTTTTACCCACCCATCTTCTAGAAAACTTGACATTTCATCAGCAAAGTACAGTAAAATCACAGCATGAACTGTCAGAATAGAATGGATAGGTACTGTAGAATGGATAGAAAAATGTAATTGATATATATAATTAGTGCAGTTTGTGTATAGCTTACTGTACATGTATTTAGCTAATAATTAAATAAAATAAAAAAATGGCTTGGGATCCTCCTTATTTATCTTAACCAGCTGAGGAAAAGCCTTTACTGTTAATTAAAAATAGGGGGCCCAGGGCATGGTGATGCAGAGGAGTTGAGAGGACGTGTTTAGGCAGAGCGCCTATAATCCTGACTTAAATCTGGTGGTTATATCCCCCAAACAAGACCCTCCTCGGTGATACTGCGGACCCCATGGCTCCTGGAGACCTCCGGCTCCTGAAAAGGTGCGGTGTGCGGCTCCGGTCGGGGTAGATCCCGGAGGACCTGGGCTGGAAGCAGAGACAGTAAGGGACGGCGGCCATTTTCTGCTGCGCGCCTTGGAACCAGAGGCACAGCAAGGAGGAATCCTTATCAGGAGTGGCCAGCCGAACGGTACACCGGACTTACTGTAGGAAAGTACACAGGAGGGGTAGCGCGGTGTGAGCTCTGAGAAACGAACCCCACGCTCCCTCACCAAAGATACATATCGCTTGCTGGCGCCCGCCATTACAGTGGTATCCAGCACTTTCACTTTCAATGTCATCTCAGGTGCTCGGGACTGGGGCTGTGACTGCTGCGGCGGTCTGCTAACGCCAAGCTGCATCAGATCACACATAGAGATCTGTTGTGGGACTCTCATAATTGACTTTCATGGATCAGAAGCTGTAGGAACAATAATCTCCTGGTAAAGCAATGTATTTGACAATACGCTGGTGTCTCTTCACTTTCACTTCCCCACCTCCTCAAAGATGGAGGTATAGATGACGCAGCAACTTGTTGACAGTATACTATACTACATATAAAGCTGTACTGCTCTATACTAGTAAACCAAGAATTCTGTGCTTCTATTATATAATAGTGCTGCTACAAGTAGGGGGAGAGGAACTTAACTGACTTGCTGTATCCCATAAATGTTAATCATGAGCCGCTCAAAGAGTTCAAGGGCGGCTGAAAGAATTCGCAAGACCTGACCCCTCTTGACAACTCAAGATCCCACAGAAATAATTCATCAAATATTAAGACTGCAGACCAACGTAAAAATCGCATTTCTGATGGCAATGAGGCTGGAGATCAAGAAGACCTGACTCTAAAGCAGGCATCTGAGCAATTAATGCATGCCATATCTCTAACTAGTACATCACTGACTGGGAAAATTGAGGAGGTGCATTCGGAGGTGGGACGCCTCCGACAGGATATGCAGGCCATGAGGGGACGTATCACGGAAGCTGAAACGAGAGTATCCAGCCTTGTACCAATCAAAACTAAATTGACCAAAGTGGCTGGTTCCATAAATGCCTGGAGGCAGAAGGCGGATGACCCGCAGAACAGAATGTGCCAGAATAATATCCGTATCATTGGACTACCAGAACGTTCTGAAGGCCAGCATCAGGAGCAATTTTTGGAGGGTTGGCTCAAGTACATTTTGGGAGAAGAGTTTTCTTCAACTTTTTCTGTGGAGAGGGCCCATAGGGTCCCCACAAAATCTCTCCCCCGGGCAGTCCGCCATGTCCTTTTCTGGCACGTCTCCTCAGCTACATGGACAGAGACACTGTCCTCCGTATGACAAGGCAAAAAAATCCCATTAAATTCAATAATGCCACAATATCAATTTTTCCAGATTTCTCTATGCAGTTACAGAAACAACAGGCTCAATTCATGGAGATCAAGAAACAACTCAGAGAGAGGAATATTTTATACTCATTTACCTACCCAGCTTGACTCCGAATTGTCTATGAGGGTTCCTCCATATTTTGTGCAACCTCGGCTCAGGCCATGGAGTGGTTGCGGTCGCACACAAGCAAATGGAAAATCACCCTGACTTATCTGCTGCCGTCCCTATATGGGAACATGAGGGAAAAGGAAGTTCCTTAATATTTGTGAAGATAGGAGCTCTTTCCACCAACGTCCAACATAACACCAATACCGGACACTGTGTTCTGTGAGGTTACCTTCTCTTTGGGAATACAACAGGGGCATGGGATTGTGCTCCTTTTTGAACTTTATTTTGTTTTTTCTTGTTTTAGTATTGTTAATTAGTGTTTACTGCTGCCACAATAGTAATTATGTGCCTATGGGGTTTGTTATGTGGGGCAGTGTATACTATATCTGGATGAGGGGATATGGGATCTGAAGTAATAAGCATGACTCGGAATGTGAGGGGTCTGGACTCTCCTCGTAAAAGAGTCAAGGTCTTTTCCCAGATTTGACGTCACCATCCTCACATTGTGGCCCTGGTCGAAATGCACCTGACCAGAGATTCGGCCCGTTATGTGCAGAAACCGTGGGTACAATGGTCTATACATGCATTCTATACTAGTTACTCTAGAGGGGTATCCTTGTTACTCCATAAAGACGTCAGATGGGAGGTTAATGAGGCGTGGAGGGGCGCTTTGTTTTTGTGCATGCATCGGTAAATCTGAAAGAATGTTATGTGTGTCTATAATCCACCCCCTGCCAATATGTCAGTTGTTAAAAAAGCGATAAGCCTTGCCCTAAATTATCCAGATGCATTAGTTATGTGCATGGGAGACTTCAACCTTGTTATGAATAATTGTCTTGATAGACTTAGACTGGAGGACGGGGTATCTGGGGCGTCCTACTCTCCATCTCCGTTATCATTGCTCATCGAGGGTAGTGGATGGTTGGATCTGTGGAGAATATGTCATCCTGACGTGAGAGAATATACTTGTCACTCATCCATTAGACATACTCTATCCAGCATAGACTATATATTTGGATCCAGTAAGGCCTCATTCACACATCCGTTTTTTTTGTGTCAGGCATAATCCGTCGAATACCTGAAGGGACGGATCCGGCGCTGAAATGAAAAAACTGATGCAACGGATCAGTTTTTTTACTGGATCCGACCTGAACTTTTGAACCCGGAAAAATAAGTTTTGTAGGAGGAAAATGCAGGTACGCATGTCCGGACCGAGTAATAGTAGTAGTTCCATAGACTTCTATTATTTCCGGCCCCTTGATGCGCCGCTTCAGGCACTATCAGGTGGCTCCGGAAAAAAAAAAAAACGTTGCAGTCACCGTTTTGTCCGGCCGCCGGAATGTACATTTCCGCCGGATCCGGACAAAAACGGATGCAAGGCAATGACATCAGGCGCGATCCGGCGCTAATAAAAGTCAATGCTAAAAAAACACATCCGGTACCGGATCCGTTTTTTTAACAACACGCCGGATCGTGCCTGAAGTCAAAAAACGGATGTGTGAAAGAGGCCTAACTTGGCGATGTGGGTGGGGGAGGTGGAACATGGGAACGGGTATCTCAGATCATAGTCCGATAATACTTAAACTCAGGTTTGGCCAAACACGTCACAATTTATTTTGGAAGTTAAACCCATTTTGGCTGAAACTGATAGGCCCTAACGACAGAACACCAAACCAGTTAGATTCCTTCATCTTGTCTCACCCTGAACCCCAGAATATTAACCTGTTTTGGGACACCCTTAAGGCGTATTTAAGGGGATGTATGTCTTCCACGATTTCTTATATTAAACGGGCGACATCTAGGGAGGATGATGAAATGGAAGAGCGACTGAGAGAATCGGAAGCAAATTACATAGCTGACCAAACAAACTGAAATAGAGTTGAGTGGTTAAACTGTAGATTATATACTCAATATATGGACACCAAGTCCAAGCATAAATTATTCTTTTCTCGTCAGTCATCTATTCTATTAATTCTAAACACTGTTTTTCGGTGATTACTTTGTATCTCCGTTCATACTGCACCCATACACACAAATGATACACCTTTTGAAAGGTAAACTTGCCCCCTTCAGCAAAAAAATAGCCAAACAGATCACACATCCACGATTTGATCACAAAATACAGTTTAAACATTAATTTTCATAAACCTGCAGTAAGGAAAAATGACCTGCAGGTGGCACCACACAACCCCAAAGCACACTACCACAAAGCTGCTTACATACATCACAAACAAATCCAAACATTTGCCTTGGGGGCTTTCCAGCTTGCTGAACTTCTTGCCCAGCCTATATCCACCAAATTGGAGGATTGCACACTTCACTGCAGGTGAGTTACATATGCAAACACATTTGTAAACATGCACTGCCTATTGAATTGCACACTTGTTCCGTTCATACTCCAACCACACAAACAAATGATACACCATTTGAAAAGTCAAATGACCTGCAGTGGCAGCACACTACCCCAAAGCACACTACCACAAAGCTGCTTACAGACATCACAAACAAATCCAAACATTTGCCTTGGGGTCTTTCCTGCTTGCCCAAGTGCTTGCCCAGCCTATTTCAGGCACATTGGAGGATTGGGCACTTCACTGCAGGTGGGTCACATATGCAAACACATTTGTAAACATGCACTGCTTTTTCTGTGATTACTTCGCCGCACATACACAAATGGTGAGTCACATATGCAAACACATTTTTCAGCAGCAGATGAAGGAAGGGAGACACAGTCATTACTAGTGGGTAGGCGGAGCCCACACAGGATAGAACACCTCAGATTAAAAAGAGTGTTGACCGGCCCCTTCAGCTTGGGCTCCTCCTACTCCAGCTCTCTAGTCTAAAATTTGAGGTCACAGAGGATAGTCGCTGCTGGAGCAGCTCCTCAAAAAAAAATTTTATTTTAGTCGGACAGAGACTTGGACCGCCAGTGGTCTAGAGGTCTCAGGGGTCTCAGCGCTGCTGGACCCCCACCTCTCCCTTGGCGGATCTGTATTACCCTGTAAGGTGGTCCCTGCAGAACCCTGCCGGCCCTGGGGGATGAGGATTGCTTCCCTGGCTTGGACGCAAACCGCGCTTCTGGGGTCACTGCGTTTCCCGCCCTGGGGGAAGCTACGGGCACAGCGCCACAAATCTCTGAGGGGTCCCTGTGGCGCTCAGCTGGGTGAGTACTCCACATTTCAATGTGTTTGAGTGCTTCAGCGGCCGCTGCGGCAGCCGCTGCTACATGTATTCAGTGTGGTGATTGTGTACTTTTGTCCACAGGTGGATGCCTGCAGGACATGGGAGCGGAGAGCGGAGTGAGTCGCGCGCTTTTTTTGAAACCGGCGGGGGGCGTGGCTTCGCGCTTTCCCATTTTTTCGCGGGCAGGAAGCGCTCTGAGCGCGCTTTACCCTGCCTTTTCTCTTCGGCTTCTCTCCTCTAGCGCGGCGGCCATTACTGAAGGCCTCCTCGGGCTCCTCACTCTCCGCTCTCCCCGACCGACCGAAAGGAACAAGGACACTACACCGCGGCCAGCTGGGTGAGTCGCTTCTATCTGTCAGGGCAGAAGCTTGACCCCCTCACCCCCACAGCGCAGGGCAAGGTACTGTCACACGGAACGCTCCCGCTACGATCACGATAGCGACGCTTAATTTTGCGATAGTTGTTTGTGATCGTTTTAATGTCGCTAGTAGCTGCCACAGTGGGCGATCTCATTGACGACGCATAAGTGGTTAGCGATCTCCTTAGCGACTTTGGCGGTCATTGCGATGTACAATTCAGCGCAATATGTTAGCGATCTCGTTGGCGTTCTTGTTTAGTGTGGCATACTTTTGAGGCACTGTCCTGCAGCTGTTACCTCATAAGAGGCACCTGGGGCTCGCACACCCTTTTCATTAAACAAGGGTTGTGGGGAGTCTGCGACATTAACCCCTTCTTTGGCGGTTAACCCTTTATTGGGAGACAGCTGGGGTAGCTCTCTCTTTAAGAGCTTTAACCCTTCAGCGTTCGTTTTGCCTTTGAAAACCACACTGTTCTAGTTGCTGACAGGTTTTGACCTGCCATATACTGTGTGAGGGCATGTCAGATCAGGGTCCAGGAGGTGCGGACCGTCTCCCAGATCCGCTACAGGATCAGTCTCGCGTATCTGACACGCAGACCTCGACGGCGTCAAGCGCAGCGGTCGGAGGTGTCAGTGATGTCAAAATGGAGGCCCTCGCTCGTTCTATTAATGGCCTTTCTGACCTTCTAGGTTATTGGGTGTCAGCTAGATCCTCTCATGGTAGGAAGCGACACAGGCCGGTGCCATCTTCCCCGCGTAGCGACTCGGAGATTTCGGGCATGGAGGGTTCCCCTTCAAGCTCGGATGGGGAGATGTCTGATTCGGATAAGGAGGATCGGCAAGGACACTCTGCCTCTCTTTTGAGCCGTACAGAGGCTTTTATTGGAGCCATGAGGGAGGCGTTACAGTTACCGGAGGAGGTAACGACGTCCTGGTAAGTCGGCCCGGATGTTTCAGGAGTCGCATAGGTCGCGATCAGCCTTACCATCTCTGGATGAGCTTAATGGGGCAGTGGAGAAGGAACGCCTGTGTCCAGATAAACGTTTTCAGGGGACACGGTTTTTTGAGACGCTGTATCCGTGTACGACGGAGTTGATTGATAATTGGATTCCTTCTC
Organism: Oophaga sylvatica; assembly: GCA_033576555.1. Lineage (NCBI taxonomy): Eukaryota > Metazoa > Chordata > Amphibia > Anura > Dendrobatidae > Oophaga > Oophaga sylvatica. Next base: position 277,200,454 of record JARQOD010000003.1, on the reverse strand, counting down.
CTGAAGTGGATGTCCCTTTATCCCAGCTTAGCAAATCCTCATTACTTCCTGTTAAAGGGAAGGCGAGTCTGCAGGATCCGCTGGACAGAAAAACGGAGATGGCAGCGAAATCCATCTACGAGGTCGCGGGTCATGGATTCAGAGCAGTGCTAGGATCCATGTGTGCTTGTAAAGCTTCCCTGAGCTGGTTAGACCGTCTACGGACGGCGTGGCAAGATGGATCCCCACTATCTGAGGTAGAGGGGCTTTTCAAGTCATTGGAGGATGCAGCCCGATATGGCAGTGATGCAGGTTTGGATACTGCCTCAATGCTGTCCAGGGCACAATCCTCGGCGATCACAGTCAGGAGAGCACTGTGGCTTAGACAGTGGACCGGAGACGCGGTTTCCAAGCAAGGTTTGCTTTCTTTAGCTTACAAGGGTGGTCAGCTATTTGGATCTGACCTCACGGAGCTGATTGCCAAGGCAAAGGCAAAAGAAACGGCTTTACCGCAGCGAAGAGCTGTGACTTCTGCGTCTGGCAGGCATAGTGCCGGTAGTAGTCGGCGGTCCTTTCGGTCCAGGGGACGGTTCGGTCAGCCCTCTTGGGGATCGGGTCGTCCCTCTTTTTCAGGAAAAAAGAACGCTCAGAAATCCCGCACTCCCTGGAAACAGAGCTTCCGCCAAGACAAGCGGGAAGCTGACAAAAAGCCCGCTAAGGCGGACTGACGCCAGGGTCTCACTCGAGGGCTCTCGAGTGGGAGGTCGCCTGCTCCAATTCGAACCGACTTGGGCTTCCCGCGTGTCGGACGCCTGGGTGACGCGGGTTGTGTCGGCAGGCTACTTCATAGAGTTTCTTTCTCGACCCCCAGACAGTTTTTGCCAATCCCGCATTCCGTCAGAGCCCGAGCTATTTGCCGCTCTACTGCGGGAGGTCGATTCCCTTCTGCAGAAGGGTGTGGTGGTACCAGTTCCACCGGAGGACCGGGGAAGAGGGTTTTATTCCAACCTCTTTGTGGACCCCAAAAAGGAGGACAAATTTCGCCCCATCCTGGATCTCAAAAGATTGAATCGGCATGTCCGCACCCGGAAATTCCGCATGGAGTCACTTCGCTCCGTTGTGGCGGCCTTGTCGCAGAACGATTTTTGGTGTCAATCGACATTCGCGACGCTTATTTGCATGTCCCCATCGGAAGGGCCCACCAACGCTTCCTTCGTTTTGCCATAGGTCAGGACCATTACCAGTTTGTGGCCCTGCCATTCGGGTTGGCCTCAGCACCCAGAGTTTTTACAAAAATTCTGGCTCCTCTCATGGCGATTCTGCGAAGACAGGGGTTACGATTCTTCCCTATCTGGACGACCTTTTGATTGTGGCGTCCTCAAAGGAGGAGGCGGTGACGGCTCGCAATCTATCCCTTCAGCTCCTGGAGGACTTCGGGTGGCTGGTCAATTGGGAGAAGTCGTCTCTGGAACCGTCGCAGTCAATCCTGTTTTTGGGAATGCATTTCGACACAGTACGAGCAGTGGTGTCTCTGCCTCCAGACAAGCAAGCGAGTCTTCTTTGTCATGTACAGGTTATGAAGTCTGCGACAGCAATGTCCCTTCGAAAGTGTATGCGCCTTCTGGGTTTGATGGTGGCGTCAATGGAAGCAATTCCGTTTGCCCAATTTCATTCCAGGGCTCTCCAAATGCTCATCTTGAACCGTTGGGATCGATCGCAGTTTTCACTGGATTGCAGTGTCATCATCTCCCACAGGGTGAGAGAGTCTCTAGAATGGTGGTTACGTCCGGAAGCGTTATCCCTGGGGAAGTCCTTCCTTCCTCCGAGGTGGTCGATCATAACCACCGATGCCAGCCTGACGGGCTGGGGGGGTGTCTGGAACGATCTCTGGATTCAGGGAGTATGGTCGTTGGAAGAGTCTGTCCTGCCGATCAACATCCTGGAATTGAGGGCAATTTTCCTTTGCCTCCAACACTGGACGGTCCCTTTAAGCGGTCTACCAGTCCGAGTGCAGACAGACAACGCGACGGCGGTCGCGTATATCAACCATCAAGGTGGGACGAGGAGCTTCAGGCTCATGATGGAAGTGTCTCGAATTCTGGTATGGGCCGAGGCCAGAGTGCCAGCCATCTCTGCGATTCACATTCCAGGAGTTCAGAATATCACAGCGGACTTCCTCAGTCGCGAAAAGATGGATCCCGGAGAATGGAGTCTTCATCCGGAAATTTTTGCACTGCTGTGCTCCCGTTGGGGAACTCCCCAAGTGGATTTGATGGCATCCAGGTTCAATGCCAAGTTACCGACGTTCATGTCCAGGTACAAGGACCCGAAGGCTGTGGCGGTGGATGCTCTGGTGGCTCCTTGGGACCAATTCGAGCTAATCTATGTGTTCCCGCCAATATCCTTACTTCCTCTGGTGTTGCGTCGGATCAGACTGGAGAGAGTCCCGGCTATGTTGATAGCCCCAGATTGGCCAAGGAGGACGTGGTTCTCGACACTGGTGTCGCTTCTGGCAGCGCCTCCACTTCCACTCCCTCTTCGCCCGGACCTGTTAACCCAAGGGCCCGTTCGTCACCCGGACCTGAAGTCTCTGCGTTTGATGGCGTGGCTCTTGAGACCGAAATCTTGACCCGTCAAGGTTTTTCAGCCGAAGTCATTGCCACTCTGCGAGCTGCCAGAGGTCCGGCTACTACTAGGATTTATCACAAGACTTGGGAAGCCTTCTTTTCGTGGTGTTCGGGTTCTTCTAGGAACCCGAGGATTTTTTCCATTCCCAATTTGTTGGCCTTTTTGCAGTACGGGCTGGACAAGGGTTTGGCAGATAGCCCTCTGAAAGGGCAGGTTTCTGCTCTGTCCTTGCTGTTTCGGAAGGCTAACGCCTTGCGTAGGGACGTACGTTCCTTTTTTCTGCGGGTAACCCGTCAATTTCCGCCGCGGAAGGCGCTTGTGTCTCCTTGGCGGCTCAATCTTGTCTTGGAGGCTCTTCAACATGGGCCTTTTGAGCCTATGGACTCTGTTAATCTTTCCTTTCTCTCTTGGAAGGTTGCCTTCCTAGTGGCGGTCACTTCTTTGAGAAGGGTTTCTGAGTTGGCGGCTCTTTCTTGCTTGCCTCCTTTTCTGGAGTTTCACCCAGATCGCGTAGTGCTTCGCACACGGGGCGATTTGCTACCTAAAGTGGTGTCACAGTTTCATGTTAACCAGGATATTGTGTTGCCCTCGCTTTGTCTGGAGCCAAGGAATGCGAAGGAACGGGCCTTGCACACATTGGATTTGGTGCGGGCTTTGAAGTTCTATTTGTCTATTACTCAAAGTTTTCGGAAGTCGGATTCTCTGTTTGTGATTCCAGCAGGTCGTCGACGTGGGCAACGAGCTTCCAAGGATTCTATAGCTCGTTGGATTCGGTCGGCCATTTTAGAGGCTTACCGACTTAAGGGCGAACCTTGCCCGATTAAGATTCGAGCTCACTCCACGAGGGCTGTGGGTTCATCGTGGGCTTTTCATCAAGGAGCCTCGGCAGCTCAGCTCTGCCGGGCAGCGACCTGGCGCTCCGTCCACACATTTACGAAATTTTATAAGGTGGACGTCAGTGCTTCCGCTGATGCGGCCTTAGGACGTAGGGTCCTGCAGGCGGCTGTAGTTTAAAGTTCTTGTGAACTTGTATTTAGCGCTAGTTGCGCATTTATTTAGGTTGTTGGGTATCTGCCTCTGTTGGTTTTTTTGACCACCCTTATTTTTGGACTGCTTTGGACGTCACACTAGTAATGACTGTGTCTCCCTTCCTTCATCTGCTACTGAAAGACGGATTTTGGTAAGAACTTACCTGTAAAATCCTTTTCAGCGAAGAAGGAAGGGAGACACAGATCCCTCCCATGGCAGAAGTGTGTTGTCGTGTTTTCAGATGCGGCGTGACCCTTCTCTGATAGCGATTATCTGGGCTGAGGTCGGCGCGCTAAGGCTCTTTTCCAGCATTGCCAGCTCATCGCAGTGGTCAGGTTCAGTGAGTAGTACCTGGGACTGTGTGGTTTTTTCGGCTATATGCATAACCTGTCTTCTTGTTTTTTCTCTGAAGTCCTTCAGAAGGGGTTATGTTGCTATGCTGGTGATATTTGCTCTTCCTTAGCTTGTGTACGGACTGGAGAGCTGAAGTAGGAGGAGCCCAAGCTGGAGGGGCCGGTCAACACTCTTTTTAATCTGAGGTGTTCTATCCTGTGTGGGCTCCGCCTACCCACTAGTAATGACTGTGTCTCCCTTCCTTCTTCGCTGAAAAGGATTTTACAGGTAAGTTCTTACCAAAATCCGTCTGTAATCATGCACTGCTTTTTTGGTGATTACTTTGCCCCAAACGCACAAATGATACACCATTTGAAAGGTAAACTTGCCCCCTTCAGCAAGAAAAGAGCCAAACAAACCACACATTCACGATCTTATCACTAAATACAGTTTAAACATTCAATTTCATAAACCTGCAGAAAGAAACAATGACCTGCAGGTGGCACCTCAAGCGGAAGACATTTTTTGGCCTCTACTTATCAAACCAATTTATTGTATTACCAATCTACATGAAATACATTTACATTTGACCAGCTTGCTTTTTCTGAAGTTGCCTGTGCCCCCGACGACCAATGTGCGAAAATTTCGCACGGGCCATGCTAGTGTTTTGAATTGGGGAATCAGTCCGGCAAATTGCTGGCATTTATGGTACGTCAGCACAACTTATCTAATACCATACTCCAAATTTGGAAATCAGATAACTCGATGGTACTGTAACTTCAACAGACGATATACTTCACAGTTTCCATGACTACTATTAAACACGATATAGCTCCAAAGGTGGTTTTAGTACCACGGACTGTCTTGAGTATTTATTGGATGTAAAGTTTCCCATGTTTAACTCTACTCAACAGGCCTTTCTGGATGCAGATTTTACTATAGAGGAGATAAATGGAGCTATATCAGATATGGCCTCCGGGAAGGCACCTGGGCCAGATGGGTTTCCTATTGTGTTGTATAGGAAGTATCGGGATATTTTGAGGGTCTTTCAGAGGACATGGGAGGAAGGCTCTGTACCAGACTCCTTATACGAAGCTAATATAATAATACTTAAGTAAGAGGGGAAGGATCCTCTTGAGTGTGGATCATACTGTCCCATATCGTTGGTAAATGTGCACTATAAGATCGTCACTAAGATTCTGGCCACTAGATTGAATTCCGTGATACTGGAAGTAATACATCCAGACCAGACCGGTTTCATGCCTGGGAAGAATACGTCTATTAACATCAGGAGAGTTCAGTACAGTTCCCTGGTACCAGATAATAAATGAGCCCTGGTCTTGTTGGTTGCGGCTAAGGCCGTTGACTCCCTTGAATGGTCCTTCCTATCTGCATGTTTACAAAATATGGATTCGGTTCTAAATTTAGGAAATGGATTTGTGCCATGTATATGAAACCAAAGGCCCGAATAATAATAAACAACTGTGTCCGGCCCCTTCTCCTTGGCAAGGGGAACATGTCAGGGGTGTCCCCCGTCCCCGACTCTTTTTGCTCTTGCGATCGAAGCACTGGCAATTCGTTTAAGATCCACTTCGGTCATTAAGGGTATAGATATAGCAGGCCATTTGGATACCATTGGCTTATATGCTGATGACATGGAGATTTTTATGGATAAAACAGAAGAAACACTACCCCATGTAATTGCCACTATAGTCAAGTTTAGTAGTTATTCGGGATTATATATAAATTGGGATAAATACGCATAAATGCCTGTCTCCCATGGCCCAATGGATCACCTTGAAATGTTATCCCCACTGCCTATTGAAGCTAATTTTAAGTATCTGGGTATAAATATAGGAACAGACAGCAAACTTGACTTACAATTAAATATTCTCCCGTTGTTAGATCTTGTCGAATTGAAATATGCTATATGGAGTAAATTGCCATTATCTGTTTCCGGACGCATTAACTTGATCAAAATGATCCTGCTTCCCAAACTCAGTTATTCCTTTCAACATAGACCAGTACTGATCCCTAAATCTTTTTTCTCAGGCCTAAACTCACTAATTTCATCCTTTATTTGGGGGAGGGCTAGACCCAAACTCAAATTGTCTACCTTACATAGATCTAAACAAATGGGTGGAGCGGCGCTGCCAGATTTGCACGTGGATGCCCAATGATTACTTCCCTAACTCGGAGAGCCATTTGGCCCTTGCTGTAAAGATTGATTGCCTGTTGGGTTTCTTAGAAACTGACAAACCTAATATCTCTGGAATATTACCCTTACGCCGTTTGGCTAGATCAGTCTGGGGACAATTTAAACAAGTGGTTTGTTTTGATGGCATCGTAGCCGAAATGCCACTATGGAATAATACTTATTTCTCAGGGTTGTTAGGTCACCCATCCACTTATTTCTGGATCTCACATAATGTCTCCTCGATTAATGATCTATTTGATCGAAATGTCCTTTGAACAAATGCAAACTAAACAAAGTGTCCCAAGCTCCCAATTTTTCTGCTTCTTACAGCTCAGATCAGCAATTCAATCACACTTACGTAGTATGAAAACAACCCAAGCAATATCGTCCCTCCCTTTCATAGGGATTTTTAAATTACAAGGCCCTCAGCGTCTTATCTCTACTTTATATACATATAAGTTGTCCGCAGGTACTGACTCTGCTTTATTGACCGTAAAAGAGAGATGGAGATCTCTTATTCCTGATATCCAGGATGAAGATTGGGAGGAGATTCTCGGTTCTCCATCTAAGGTGTCTCCATCAGCTAATAATAAAATGAAGACAAAAAGTATCTACCAATCAATCAAAAGATATGTGGCCAGCAAGGTAGAAGTACAGGATAAAAAATAACCTTTAATAGAATCATTAAAAAGAACCATAAGGTTCATATACTAATACACATAAACAAGAAGACATACATATAGTCACCACTCTTCTTAGTGGGAAAATACAAAATGGTTGGAGGGCACATACAATTGTATACCGCCCCCTATAAATCCACAATTATAACCAAAACACTGAGGCCACCCCTCAGTATAGATCACTGGAATGATGTAGATAACATTCAATCATACCAATAGTATATAAGCTGTTTAATTGGAAGAGCAATGCAAGATACAGGTATATGAATAAATATAAATATGTTCCCACTTTAATAAAGTCTATAATAGCAACGATCTCCCCAGCAATTCTTCCATTCAAAAGGCTCGTTTGCGATCCACAATCGTCCTTCTTCTGATGGGCGAGGCCTTATAATAGGAATCCATACATTACCCCAGCACATGGACACATGTGAAATCGCACATGAATGCCTAAGGCTCCCAACGCGTTTCACTTGGCTAGATCATCAGGGGAGAAAGAGCCATTTCATATAGATGATAAAGTGTGGCACCCGTCACACACACATAATAGAAGAGCGGGTGTTTAACAAATGATCAATGTGGTTTTTAAATAGGACGCCAAAATGGGGGCTGAAAGCTGTCATATCCGGTGCGCATTCCATATGGAGCGCAACCATGAACTGCATACATCACATAGACATAACATTTATTTACGCTGGTGAGTGTGAGCCCTAAGACAGGAAGAAAGCCCATTTTGGACTTTACATATTCTCTTATACGAGGTAAATCGGGCCCATTATGCTAACGAGTGTAGGCTCAAACTGACAGAGCTTGATCCGAGTGTCATCTTGGTGTGGCGCACAGGCTGGAGAAAATGGAGAACTGAATTTCTCCATCTTCTCCTGAGTCTGCTGATGTCGGACTGCATTAGGATGTCATCTGAGTGCAGTCTGATGTTCCGCACACACACCCATAGATTCTGGAGCCATCGGCATGAGGAAAAAAAATATCAGATCTGCACTGCTCCGTAGTATAGCATAGCAATAAAACAACCGTGTTAAATAGCTACAAATGTGTCAATTTTTACAACTAAGGGGAGAGTGCAGATTTAGACTACTAACACAACTATTGCATATAAAAGTGAGCATCAGTAAAAAAAAAATAGAGGATGAAGCTGGCCAATAAATATATTAATAAGGACTCCTTAAAAGCCTATAATTTCAACTATATGGGGTCAGGCAATCCAAATAAAAATCCAGTACATCTTCCTTTTTCTTAATAATTGGAAATGGTCATGAGCTTTGTCTTTTCCAAGCAAATATTTTTTTCCAGGCAAGCTCCACTTCAGTAGCAAAGGAGTTTTCAATAAATAGTAAAAAAATACATGAAAAACCAAAAAAATGAAAATATACTATGTAAAAAAAAATTGGCATATCCTTATGAAAACATCTCTTTTTATTCAATATTCACATAGAAAACTTTTAGGTACAGATTAACACATATCACAAACAAAGTTGAAAACTTTTAGCAAACACATACCAATGTGATAATAGTCAGTGTCCTATGAGAAGGAGGTACTGAACACACCCAACAGAGAATCCAAAGTTTTTAATTTGCACCCTTTTTTTAAGTCTATTCTATGACTTCTTCACACGTCCTGGTGATTCCTGTACAGGAAAAACCAGTACTGGTGTGGTGTCCATGTGCCATCTGTATATACGTATAATAAAAATAATCTTTATTTTTATATAGCGCTAACATATTCCGCAGCGCTTTACAGTTTGCACACATTATTGTCGCTGTCCCCGATGGGGCTCACAATCTAGATTCCCTATCAGTATGTTTTTGGAGTGTGGGAGGAAACCGGAGTACCCGGAGGAAACCCAAGCAAACACGGGGAGAACATACAAACTCCTTGCAGATGTTGTCCTTGGTGGGATTCGAACCCAGGACTCCAGCGCTGCAAGGCTGCCGTGCTATCCACTAAGCCACCGTGCTGCCCTTTAAATGTAACATCCGTGTATCCGTTTGCTGTCCGTGTGTCACATCCATGTGTCTGTGTGACACATACCGGTGCCTGCGAAAAGCAGTACAGCTGGTTGTTCCCAGGCGATGGCTGATGAAGGCAGCTTTCATCATTGTCATCTGGTCTCGGTGAGATTAGCACAACCAGCCAACAAAGATGGGTGTTGTGTTCAGCACCCTCTGTGTACATCCCGTGTAAAATCAAGAATTACATTTAAATAAAGGGCATGGCTCCCGTGTAATTTTCATAACTTGCAGAGGAAAAGCCCACAGCATGGGACTGATGTAAATAAGAAAAGGGACAATATCCCAGAAGGTTCCCAGGCTCTTAATAACAGCTCACAGCTGTCTGTTCAGCCCTTACTGGTGAGTTTTTGGGGTATCCCAGAAAAAAAAAATGACGTAGCGTGCCCCTATAAATTAAAACCAGCGAATGCTAAGCAGACAGCTGTGGGTTCATATTAATAGTCTGGGAAGGGGCCAGAGATACTGTTTCACACCCTCCCCCCCCCCCCAAGCTACCAACACGAGCCCTCAGCCACCCCAGAAAAGGTGCATCCATAAGATGGCGCTTAGCCTTGCTCTTCCCACTTGGCCTGTGGCGGTAGCAAGTGAAGTAATAGAGTTGGGGTTGATTTCAGCTTTGTATTGTCAGCTGACATCAAGCCCATGGGTTTGTAATAGAGAGGTGTCTGTAAGACTCCCCCATTACTAACACCATAGTAAGTTGTGAAACAAACACACAGAATAAAATCCGTTATTTGAAATAAAACTCCACACCCTGTTTTACACTTATTAAAAAACCAAAACAAAGTTGTACTCCCCTTTTACGCCTATAATCCATCAAAGCCCATGTACCCAGTAAAAGACAAGAAATAATAAGCATATTCCTCACCTGACCCATACCGTAATCCATCTCTGCCTCATCTGGATTTCAAACTGAACAGTGGCATGATGCGACCGTTCAGGCTGGAATCCAGGAGAGCGTAGCTTCAATGATGAAAGGTGACATAGAGGTTACTGCCGGTCACTGAAGCTGCAGTTCCCACGACCACCTCATTGTGAGCGGTCTGATAAACTGTGATGACCTCAATGAAATCACCGCTAGCACTGTGAGAAAATTCAGTTTACATTTACAAACTTAAATGTTTTTTATTTGGATTTTATGTGATATATCTACACAAAATAGCAAGTGTTTGTGAAGTGTAAAGGAAATGATACATCGTTTTCTAAATATTTTAAAAATATAAATCTGAAAATTGTGCATTTTTAGTTAACCTGCTGAGTCAATTCTTTGTGGAACCACCTGGACTGGTCTTCTGGTCACCGGCTGCACATCTGCAGTCATTTTATATCTAACGAGAGGGGATTGTAATAAAAGAGGTGCTGTGATAACAAAAATAACAAGAATACACTATGTAAGAGACAGTGCTATACATAACAGCAGTGGAAGCTATATAATGGACTGCACTATATATAACTAGAGAAGATGGTACGTAATAAGGGACAGTGTTATACATAATAAAAAAGGAAACTATGTAACTAAGGATTCTGTTATTCATGAGTGAGTACACTATATACTAAGGGGCTCTGCTATACATAATAAGTGAGTACACTATATACTAAGGGACTATGCTATGCATAATAAGTGAGTGCACTATAACTAAGGGGCTCTGCTATACATAATAAGTGAGTACACTATATACTAAGTGACTGTGCTATGCATAATAAGTGAGTGCACTATATACTAAGGGGCTCTACATAATAAATGAGTACACTATATACTAAGAGACTCTAATATATAATAAGGCTACATTCCTGTGTCTGTGTGCAGTGTCAGTGTACTGCTGCAAGCTTTTACAGAAGCATTGAGCATGCCCTATTCTGATCCTCAAAATCGGATCAGAACAGGACATTCTCTGAACCTCATGGATCTCATTCTCAGGTCTGTGATTTTCATGTATATATGAATGAACCTATAAAACTCTTGAGTCCGTGTGCCATCTGATAAAAAAAAACTGGAAGCACATAGACATTTCACACAAATGCGACAATGTAGAATAAGGGATTTTACAAAAAATGTTATCACTCCACGTCACACAGTGCAGATACAGAATAATATTTACATCCAGGCACTTACCGCTGACGTCTCGTCTGATTAGAGCCTCTTTCTCCTGTTTCTTCTCTACCTGGTCAGACCTTCATGTCGACATCCCCCGGCCACGACTCGTCTTGTCACAATGATCTTCGCAGCCCTGAAAATAACAAGGTCACATAAATTGTATAAATAAATGTGTTTCCACCCCGAATACAGATATGTACCCCACCATTAAAAATATAAGGTGATAAGCAGCACTGTGCCCCCCTTAACTATAATCTTTGACTCCCAATAATATAAATTATTCAGTCTCTGTGACTCTCCCCAATTAACTGTAAGGCTATGTGCACACGTAAAATATGCAAGGTTTTACAGTACAAGCTAATTTAATGAGATCCCTGAAGTCTCATGCGCACGCTGCTTATTTTTTTCCTTGCAGATTTGCATGAGATTAAAATCTGCATAATGTCAATTCTTACAGTGTATTTCACCCACACTAATGAGTGGGGAAATATATGTAACAAAAGCATGGCAAAAATGTGAAAAAGAAATAAATATATTTTACGCAACTTTCTTCCTGCCAACACATTAGGATATGCAGCAGAATTTTCTCCTGAAAATCTTGAACATGTGCACATAGCCTTAGTCCCTGTCCTGTGTCCCCATCATTCATTATAAGTCCTTGATAGCGTCTTCTCCCTCCTCCAAATTCATTATGATGCTATCAGGTACTGAGCATTCCCCGCCACCTCCCAATTCATTACAAGTCCCTGACAGTCTTCTCCCACCTATTGGTTCATTAAAAAAAAGTCATATGCACCTTATCGCCTCCTCTCCCAATCCCCAATAAATTGTAAGTCCCTGATAGCAATGAATTGTGAGATTTGGGAGGATGCTATCAGAGGCTTAGCACCCTCTTCCACCATCCAATTCATTTTCATCCATATCTAATGTCCTCCTCCCCCTGTTGGTAAGTCCCCCTTCCTCCCATTCCAATTCTCCACATCCCTCATTGTCCTCCTCCCCCACCACCCCCATCATTGTTCTCCCCACCACCTCTACATTGCCCTCTCCACGACCACCTCTATCATTGCCCTCTACATGACCTCTTCTATCATTGCCCTCTCCAACACCTCCATATACACACACACCATCACTCACCTCTACACACACAAACACTCCATATACACACACACCACTGCTCACCTCTCCGCAAGTTTCCCCTGCAGCCGCATAGTCTCCGGCAGCTTTCTATCTGACACGAATGCTGACGTCATCCAGCCGTGCTGCTGTGTCAGACAGGAAGCGTTGGCAGGAAGCTGCACATGCGGTATGTCCACCCCTGGTCCACACAATCAATCACACGCCAACCTCTCCACCATGGCTGTAAGGACACCAGGGACAAAATTGTAGACCTGCACAAGGATGGGATGGGCTACAGGACAATAAAGAAGCAGCTTGGTGAGAAGGCAAAAACTGTTTGCACAATTATTAGAAAATGGAAGAAACACAAGATGACTTTCAATCTTCCTCAGTCTGAAGGTCCATGCAAAATCTCGCCTCGTGGGGTAAGGAAGATTCTAGGAGGTCAGAAATAAGTTCAGAACTACATGGGAACACCTGGTCAATGATCCGAAAAAAGCTGGGACCACAGTCTTAAACATTACCGTTAGTAACACACTACGCCATCATGTATTCAAATTCTGCAGGGCATGCAAGGTCCCCTTGCTCATCCTAGCACATGCCCAGGCCCGTTTGAAGTTCATCGATGACCTTTTGGATGACCCCGAGGAGACGTGGGAGAAGGGCATGTGGTCAGATGAGACCAAAATAGAGGTTTTTGATATATTCACACGCCGTGTTTGGAGAAAGAAAATGATTACAACCTTGAGAACACCTTCCCAACCGTGATGTATGGTGGGGGAAACATACTTTCGGGGTGCTTTTCTGCAAAGGGGACAGGACGACAGCACCATATTGAAGGGATTGTGGATGGGGTCATGAGATTCTGGCCAACAACCTCCTTCTCTCAGTGCGTTGAAGTTGGATCGTGGCTGAGTCTCCCAGCATAACAGTAAGTAGTGAATGACCATGGTCAAACAGAGCGCACAGGATACACGCGTTTCGACGGTAAACACCGTCTTCATCAGGTAGCAGATGAAGACGGTGTTTACTGTCAAAACGCGTTGTGGATTAAAGATAACTATTTCTACTTTGTGTCCTGTGCGCTCCGTTTGACCGTGGTCATTCACTACTTATTGCACTTTTTCCTCCATTGGAGGTACTCGGCTAGAGATGCAGTGGACTCCCCTTCCCCACATCAAATCTTGTGAGGCCGCATTCCCAGCGCTCCCTGGTGACCGCAACTCTTCAGTCTCTCCCAGCATAGCAATGACCCGAAACACACAGCCAGGGCAGCTACAGAGTGGCTCCATAAAAAGACTTTCAAGGTCCTGGAGTGGCCTAGAGAGTCCCCAGACCTGAACCCAATAGAAGATCTTTGGAGGGAGCTGAAACTCAATGATGCCCAGTGACCGCCCCAAAACCTGAAAGATCTGGAGAAGATCTGTATGGAGGAGTGGGCCAAAATTCCTGTTGCAGTATGTGCAAACTAGGTCAAGAACTACAGGAAATGTCTGGCCTCTGTAATTGTAAATAAAGGTTTCTGTACCAACTATTAAGTTCTGTTTTTCTATTTTATTTAATACTTATTTCATGCAATAAAATGCAAATTAAATATAAAAAAAATCCAAAAATTCTCATTGTATAATTTTATATTTCTGTCACAACAGTTGAACTGTTCAATAAAATTTACAGACCTCTCAATTCTTTGTAGGTGTGAAAACTTGCAAAATCGGCATTGTATCAAATACTTATTTTCCCCACTGTATAGTGTACCCATAAAAAAATATTTATATCGAAAAAAAAACCAAAGTACACATATTTTCCATCACCACATCCAAAAAATACCCTATTTATAAAACTGTCCAACCAGTTAGCCCTTTCAGTGAACACGGAAAAAAAAAATAAGGCAAAAAAATCATGCTTTTTCATTATACTGCCAAACAAAAGTGAAATAAAACTCGATCAAAAAGATGAATGTAACAAAAATGGTATAGCTGGAAATGTCATCTTGTCCCGCAAAAAAACAAGCCACCACACAGCTCTATCAGCAGAAAAACAAAAAAGTTATAAGTCTCAGAATATAGCAATGCATATTTTTTCTATAAAATAGTTTTTATTGCATAAATGCTGCCTTTATCAATTTCACTACACGCGGAGCAGCATAAAAAAACGAAATTGTCATATTCCCGAAAAAGGTACCAATAAAAATGTCAACTTGTCCCTCAAAAACAAGCCCTTACATGGCTGTCAGCCGACATATGGTAAAATTATAGCTCTCAAAATGTGGTGATGCAAAATCTTGTTTTTGCACTAACAAGCGCCTTTTAGTGTGACAGCAGCCAAACAGAAAAAAACTATATAAATCTGGTATCGTTGGGATTGCACCAACCCGAAGAATAAAGTCGTCTAATCACTTATACCGCATGAGGAACAGCATAAAACATAAATAGAACCAATTTTTCACCTGCTTGCGATTTATTTATTCATTTTTTTCTTCATTCTGCCTCACAAAGATCGCAGTTAGGCTCAGCTCACATTAATCCTCTGAAATGTGTAATTCAGATGGAACCCCTGGCCTAAGATGCCCTATAATGAGGCAGATGGAGACACTGGATACCGTCTAGCCTTTGATCCAGCGGTGTCCGTCCTTTTAGACATGTATAAATTTTCAAGCTGACACAGTTTTGCACACTCTGCTGCCCCATTATAGTTAATGGATCCCTTGGGGGGGTTTCTTCTGAATCACGTTGCTTGCAGATTTAGATGTAAACTCCAGTGCAAGTTCTAAGCTTAGTGCACAGGATAAAGGTGATCCCAAATGTTATATAAAATGTTCCCAATAAAAGCTTCAAATCCACAAAAAACAAGTCCCCACTCAGATCCGTCACCTGTCAATGGAACTGTAGTGGGCTTCCACGTTACTGGTAGTACAAAGGCTCTGTAAAATCAAAATGGTTCCTTGCCCCCCACCCCCTCCCCCTCAAAAGAAATCCAGCAAATTCTGTGCTCTGAAATCCAAATGCCCTCTCCTTTCTGAGCCCCAGTGTGTCTAAGCCATATTTAGCATCCACATATTTGGCATTTCTATAGTGATAACAGTCCGCCTAATTTACGGGTGCGTGTCCCCTGCATGAGCCGGGCACCACAACGTACTGGTCACTACAACGTTCTGGTCACTACAACGGCAGTTTGCAATTTTCATTGCTTTTACTGGAAAACACCCATGGAGTCAAAATCGTCACTACACCTGTAAATAAATTCCTAAAGGGGTATAATTTCCTAAATGGGGCCACTTGAGGGGGGATTCTGCTTTTCCAGCACTTAGGTGCTTTGTATATGGAGTCCGCAAACTATTCTAGGAAAATTTGCACTCCAGGAGGCAAATAGCGCTGAGTCCTTCCCAAGTCTTGCCGTATGGTTAAGCAGTACTGTATAGCCACATATGGGGTATTTCTACATTCAGCAAAAATTGTGGGACAAAATTTAATTTCTGTGGATAAAACAAAATTTTGGTGGTAAAAATGTACATGTTTTCTTCACTGCCCAATGGTATAAAATTCTGTGGCTCGCCTGTGGTGTCTAATATGATCACTACACCCCTAGATGAATTAATTGAGAGGTGTAGTTTGCAAAATAGGGTCTCTTATGGGGGGGGTCTGTTGTTCTGGCACCTCAGGGGCTCTGCCAATGTGACATGGCACCCTCAAACCAGTCCAGCAAAATCTGAACACCAATGTGGCGCTTCTTCCCTTTTGAGCTTCACTCTGTGCCTAAAAAGTAGTTTTCAACCACATATGGGGTATCAGCGTACTCAGGAAAAATTGCACAACAAATTTTGGGTTACATTTTCTCCTGCATTCCTTGTGAAAATTAAAAAAAAACATTTTTGGGGGAAAAATATATATTTTTTCATTTTCCCAGATCAACGCTGTAAACTTCTGTGAAGCACCTGGGGTTCAAAGTGCTCATCACCCATCTAAATAGATTCCTTGAGAGGTCTAGTTTCCAAAATGGGTTCACTTGTGGGGGTTTTCCACTGTTTAGGCACGTCAGGGCCTCTCCAAACGCGACATTACACCCACAGACCATTCCATCAAAGTCTGTGTTCCAAATTATCACTCCTATCCTGAGCTCTGTCGTGCACCCAAACAGTAGTTTACCCCCAAATTTGGGGTATCTGTGTAGTCGGGAGAAATTGCACAAAAATTGTATGTGCAGTTTCTCCTGTTACCCTTGTGAAATTGCAAAGTTCGGGGCTAAAAAACATTTTTGTGGGAAAATGTGTTTTGTTTTTTCTTTTACAACTCAACGCTATAAAAAAATTCTTTGATGCACCTGGGGGGTATTAGTTGCTCACCACACATGTAGATAAGTTCCCTGAGGGGTCTAGTTTCCAAAAAGGTGTCCGACGTGGGCGGTTTCCCCTTTTTAGGAACATCATGGGCTCTCTAAAGGTGACATGGCGTCCACTAATTATTCCACCAAATTTTGTGTTCAAAAAGTGAAATGGCACTCCTTCCCTTCCGAGCTTTGCGTGTGCCCAAACAGTGGTTCCCCCCCACATATGGGGCATCTGCGTACTCAGGAGAAATTGCACAACAAATGTTTGGGTCCATTTTTTACTGCTACCCATGCGAAAATAAAATTGGGTCTAAAGTAATAAAATGTGAAAAAGTAAAATGTTCATTTTTTTCTTTCCACATTCCATTAATTCCTGTGAAGCACCTGAAGGGTTAATACACTTCTTGAATGTGGTTTTGAGCACCTTGAGGCGTGCATTTTTTAGAATTGTGTCATATTTGGGTATTTTCTGTCATATAGACCCCCAAAGTCACTTTAAATGTGATGTCCCTAAAAGCAAAAAAAATGGTTTTGTAAATCTTGTTGAAGAAATGAGAACTCGCTGGTCAACTTTTAACCCTTCTAACTTCCTAAGAAAAGAAAATATTGTTCAAAAATTGGTGATGTAAAGTAGACATGTGGGAAATGTTATTTATTAACTTATTTTGTGTGACATAGCTCTGATATAAGGGCATAAAAAGTATGAAAATTTTCAACATTATCACCCAATTACAGATTTTTTCACAAATAAACTCAGGGCATATTGAACAAATTTTACTACTATCACAGAGTACAATGTGTCACAAAAAACATTATCGGAATCAGTGGGATCCGTTCCAGAGTTATTACCTCATAAAATGACAGTGGTCAGAATGGTAAAATTTGGCCTGGTGGTGAAGGGGTTAAATGTCACTTGTTTAACCCCCAAGAAAAAGTATTGTTCCACCTCAAAAGCCCTAAAATACATAAATTCCTGGATCTTAGTTCTGCAGGATTACATAGTAATTAAACCTTTTGAAATTTTGTTTTTCACTTTTCATTTCCCTAATGATTACACGCTGATTTGTGGGGTCCAATGATCATTTAAACCCTTTCCATAACCCCACTTCCCTTCTCGAGAAGAATGCAGCTCAGGAGACGTGCGCTCACAAGTATTTCCTGAGCACACAGTCCATAGTACAGGAACAAAAGAAAGCATAGTCTAAAAAAGTGATCAGTAGGAGGTATAAGGACCCGGAATTTGTTGAAATTTACAACCGATGCATGCTTAGTAGAGCAGGGTCAAGCCCAGCCCCTGAAACTGAGGTCACCGATGCTACTTTGTTTAAGGGTGGGGACTGGCTGTAGCAGTGACCTCAGCATCGGTTCACTGATATGTCATCCCATTTCTTTATCCCAGCATGCACTGGGAATTATAAAATGAAATGTCATCAAACCATAAGTAAGACAGAAGAAAGCAGGAAGATAGAGTAGAGAAGAATGGTAGGGAATTTTTGATTGAAGTATATTAGAAAATTGATTGGATTAAATAGTCATTAAGGATGAAATTCAAATTTGACTTTGGACCACCCCTAACAGTATATGGGTAACTCGTCTTGGTACTGCAATCAACCCATTCCCTTAATAGCTGTATTCACTCTCCTCTGCACATACTCCATTACTCCATATCCTTATTGTGCACTGTTATATGACGCTAGAATATCTACTAAAACTGCAATGCACATCCACATACAGAAACATTTTATAAAAAAAACTTTGACTTCTAAATCAAAGAGAAAAAATGCCAAAAAAAGAAAAACACCTATTTGCTGCTTTTTTGAAACTGTGGCATGTCAATTCTTTAAGCGTTTTTGCAGCATTTTTCCACCTAGAGAAAACAATGGGTAAGTGCAAAAACGTTGCCATCATTTTTTGATGCGGTTTTAGTGAAAAAAAAAACACAGGTGCAAAAGAATGTGAAACCCATTTATTTTTGTGATTTTTCTCAACTTTAAACCATAATGTCTTGGTCTCCTCACCTGAGAATGGCTGTTGGGATTAGTAGAGTTTAATTAATTTTTTTTAATCAAATACTTTTTATAAAGGCATATATCAAAAATGTAGTACAGTCTGACACGAACTTCAGACAGATACCAAAATTACAAAGCAGATTGAAACATTTTCATTTAACATGAACTAGCCCCTTTACCCAGTCCCCCACACACAGTATAGTGCAGCCCCCCACACACAATATAGTGCAACCCCCCCCCACACACACACACACACTATAATGCATATATATACACACACAATACTTAACTCTCCTCCTCGTTCCCCCACTGCTCTGACTTCCGCAGAGCATCTCATCAGCTCCACTGCTGGCACATGCTGAATCAGAGGCAGCAGGGGAGTGATGGGAGAGGGAGCGTCATCTGATGCTCTCTCCTCCACCACTGCTGTCAACTGAATAAGTTGAATGCGAGGGGTGGGGCCGAACCGGGTCCCTCTTGCTCACAAGCCTCATAGAGGCCGCGTGGTGTGCCGCTATTAACAGCACACCACTGGTTGGTGGCCCCTGGAGTAGTGGGGGCCCTGCCCACACACTGAGGTCAGCTGCCGGAATATTCACTGCTCCCCACACCCGTGACTATGGGAGTGGAGAGCAGTGAATATTTTAATAGTGGGCATACTGCTAGCCGCAGCCGCCGACTTCCTGCAGCAACTGGGCAATCACGTGTGCCCACTATTAGGCTAAGTTCACACTTGCGTTCTGTGGCATGTCAAAATGCCGCATTCAGATGCATCCGCATACTTCCGCATGTCCCTGCGTACCCAGTGTTAAAGATAGGTACGCAGGACGCATGATGAAGTAGGCGAAGCTTAAGGGAGGAAGTACGCAGCCATACGCAGACCCGCCAAACGCAAGTGTGAACTTAGCCCTAAAGAGAATGAATATTCACTGCTCTCCACTTCCATAGTCCTGCCCACCTTACGGTGCAGGTTTCAGTGAATAAAGGTGGGAGGGACTATGGACATGGAGAGCAGTGAATACTCATTCTCTTTAATAGCAGGCACACGTGACAGTCGCCGGGTCCTGCCTCCTATAACCTGCTTCTCTGCCACTTTACCCCACCTTTTCCCCTTTTTTGAAGAAAAAAAGTGCATTTTATAGTCAAAAAATACTGTACTCACCTCTGGCAAGCAGGCATTGCCAGATTTTGTACTAAACTGCCTGGTTGGAGTTGGAGATGTTGCTTGTGGAGGCATTTTGGAGTGTTTTCAGGAGAGTGTTGCATGGTGATTTGTCTGTGTGCATATCCTCATCCTCTCCTAGTTGTTTTTTCCTACCTTTACTTCCTGGTGTTCCACTGTTTTTTGTGAGTGCATATTTGCATGATTTCATTTATCCCTGTAGGTCTTCCCCTGTTAGTCTGGTTTTGTGTATTCATATACACAACTACTTCCCACTTTCCTGGGTGGAGGGAGGGGACAGATAAGGGCTGATTCAGGAGCTCAGTATGGCATGTTGCCCCGGCGTCTTAACCATCAGAAGTAATCCAGGGAGCAGGGATACTAGGGCACCCTCAGCATTAGGGATAGGGAAGGAGCCCCTAGCCCCGGCATATCTTGCTACTGTGACGTGACATGCTGCAGCTATGTTGCAATTTCTGAAAAGTGCATCCACAACGTGTGAATACCTCCTTAGCATGATATTATTGCTGCCTCTTAATGAACCAAATTACTGTAGTCAGGTGGAGCTCACTTTTTTCAGTAAAATATATCCAATCGCATTTTTACATAAATGCACAATTTTCCTGTTACAGTTATGTTCGACATGTGGTTGTATCATTTAACACTATCCACTGACATCTAGTAGGGGCTAAGAAGATAGCAAAGCGTTTTCAAGTTGCCCTTTCCTTAGTTTGAAATGTAATTAAGAAATGGCATTTGACTGAAACGTTGGAGGTCAAGATAAGGTCTGGAAGACTAAGAAAAATTTCAGTGAGAGCTGCTCATAGGATTGCTGGAGAGGCAAATGTGAGCCCCCACTTGACTGCAAAATACCTTCAGACAGATTTGGCAGACTCTTGTGGTACATTGTTCTACTATTCAGAGACACCTGCACGAATGTGTCATTTTAACCAGAGGTGGCCAAAGTTTTACATGCCACTGTACACTTTGAAGTGGCTATTTTTAGATACTGCAGTTCATCTCTCATTTACTTCACTTTTGGAATACAAGTAACAAAAAAGACTGGCATTTCCGTTGTTGCTGTTCAGTTGTACCCTAAGGGTATGCGCAGACGTTGCAGATTAGCCTGTGGAATTTTCTGCAGAGAATCCGCATCTCTTGGCAAAAAATGCAGGGTAAAACGCTTGCAGATTTCCTGTGGATTTGATGCCGATTTCTTGTGGATTGTAATGTGTTTTTGGTGTGTGGATTTGGTATTGTAAATTTTCTACTTGCTCTGGAGGAGAGAGAGAGAATATATGAATGTGCGCGTCCAAAAACGCTGCGGATCTGCATCACAATTCGCAACATGTGCACACAGCCTAATACATTTACCACTTTTCATCTGAACTTTTTTTTTATGATCAAGCAGTTGCATTGTATTTCTTTTTCTTCCCTTTTTCTGAAGGCGAGGACGTCGGCGCAAAGATGATAAAACTCCAAGACTACCAAAAAGACGGTGAGTAGGTTCTTGCGTTACAGAGATGTGGGTTCCAAACTACTTTACTAAAATGTTCTGTTTGCCCACATTAACACTAATAGAAAATGCGTCCACTTACATCATAAAAATTGCTATTTATATTTCATTGAATTGCCCTTTAATTCCTTAATTGTTTGTGTTTTTGTCACTGAGTGATCAGTGTCTGCTTTTTCTGTCTACATAAAACAAAATAGTAAAGTTTGCCCCCATTCAGCTCAAATATTTTATTAATTTTAAAATTACATATCCCATGCAAAGTTTCAAACCACACAATGGAGTCTTTTTCAACTGAAAAGACCGACCCATATGTTATTCACAACATTGTGTGGGATAAATTGCATTATCAATAAAAAAGAAACATCATGCTGGATGATGGCAAACTTTATCTTTCGATACAGCTTAAGGAACCTAACTGGTAGAACTGGGCGTAGGACACACTTGCATCCTTCTATATTGGTTTTGCTATATTGAATATTATTTTGGTTTAGGCTGACATTGCTTGGATTTCCTCTTCTGCCCCCATAAGACTCACCCCTTCCTGCTCTCCTGAACCACTAATTGTAGAGCTGGAATGTGGTCTAACTTTATAGGGCTGATGATACTGTGGGGAATGCAGCAAAGCGAAGTAGGAGTCCTTAGGTTCTGCCTTCTGACTACATGGTTAATCAGTGTGGCGGCGTAAGCTGGAAATACAGGCTGAGCTGAGTATGGATAAAATACTGACTATCATACAAATAAGCTAATATAGCCCAATTAGAGATTAAAGTGGTGGAATTTTCTCAGCAATCTGTCAGATGACTGCTTGATACAATATCCAATAAATGCTAAAAACCAAAAAAAAGAAGATGTACATAGAGGCAGGGATCTCCGGAAAAAAATTTAACAATATTTTATTAGTACAAAAAACACCACACATAAAGATAAAACCATTTAAAAAGAATTCGCATAGTATGTGCTATTGTATGCAGGAGCTAGCAGTATGCCAGTTTGCACCAGTAATAAACCATAAATTATAGAATTCAACCCATCTATATCATTGTAAAAGGGGTTTATATAAACAATAAAGAATATTTTGGTTAAAGCAATGAGACATAGAGTCTATGTTGGCAGTTCATGTGTCAAAAACAGGTAAAAATGTCATAGGCTGAGATTGGCACCCAATACAAAAAATATAAATGGAAAAAATTATCATGATTAAATAACAATTAGTACACCACCAAGGGACATATTTGTTGAGTACGAATTCTTGACCACACATATAACTACAAAAATACAGAACCAAATATAAACAAATAATATCACATATGTTGCCACAAATGGTTCAATACCAAGCTCAGTTATATTATATGTAAAGCTTGAAAAAGGAGAGAGGGGAAAAAAAAAAATAATAAATTGGTTTTTCAATGATCCTCTAGTGATTAGGGAGGTATTATAAACACCAGTATATCATAGCCTAATATCTAAAATGAAATAGAAAAAAATATTAGAACAAATTAACAAGACAAAAATAATAAGAAGTCCACAGAGGGATATCTAAGCTGTATAGAAATTTTTCACCCAACTGAAGATATATATATATAACAACCAAAAATACAAAACCAAGTAAAAAAACAAATCACATATATTGCCACAAATAATTCATTATAGAACCCAGTTGTTACCATATATCTAGTGTTGGAAAAAAGGACGCAAATAGCAAATTAGTTTGTCACTAGTTTTCTAATAGCCAACAAAGTGATATAAAAGCCAATATGATAGCTAGGTATACACAGATGATAGATTATCAGCCTCAGCTAGCTTAAGATAGACCTGGCAGATAGTGTGACTAGCTGCCATTAGCGGCTGCAGGCTCAAAGAATATGCTCATAGAACGAAACCCCAAATGCAGTAACGATGGTGCGAAGGCAGCAAACTGCTCCTGTCAGCCCAACACGTGTCGTCACATCCGTGACTTCATCAGGGGCAGAGAGTGTGGTAATGACTTGTACCTTTGTCCTTATATACAAAAACAGTGATTAACTTAATCTCTACTGCTGTGGAGACTCACATCTTAGGAGCGGCATGTGCATCGGTATACCGGAAAAGAAGCTCCGGCGTTCATTTCCTCCCATGGTTGCAGTCTCAGAAGTTGTCTAGGAGACAGGGAGCGCAGCTGAACTGCGCCAGCGCCCCATCCATGTGGTCAGAGCAATGAAAACAAGAGCGCCCACTTCAAGCGTCTGCAGTGCGCAGGCGCGAAGGTTTACACACTGCGTATGCGTCCACAAGATACATGTCAGTATGAGAATTATCATGTTAAGGAATTACTGCAAAACGGGGCATGCACCTTCAATATGCATAACAAAAAGGACTTAGGCCACAGACCATAATAATGGCGATTTTAAAATAGAGGCAGTCCTTAATGTTCAGCTCACACCGAAAGTTCCTATTAAGAACCATTTGAGCATCATACTGATTTTGACAAATGCAAAAATCTGCTCCCAGAGTGAACGAACCAATAATAAAACCCTCCCAGAACCTTAAAGAAACACAAGCACAGTATTATCCCTTTGTAAAAAAATATATATATACATCGTTCCTACTTTACTATAGACACAAAATAAGTGGGCAGATTAATATTACCTTCATTTTAAACAAAAATCGTCTGCAAAGAACGCACAGATTAAGAGAAGGAGGAGGTATTCATATTGAAAGGTGACTATATTCCCCAGATTTTTTGTTTGTGTATGCTTTTTTGGCATAGCATAATACAATCACAAAGGCCAAACATTAGGTCAAATGATATCATACAGTATATCAAATTGTAAGGCCCAATAGTGATGGTCAAAGATAGACCTGATAAAAAGGAGAGCAAGGAAAAAACAAACACCTTTTAAAGTTGTATTGGGTGCCAATCATCTTTGAAAATGTACAAGAGCATTCAGAAAAGTATTAGTACAGTGAAACAACATTTGTATAGAGTCCTTTATAGTTGCTTATATAAGCCGTAAATAAAAGTTCTTCATTCATGCCCTTTGGAGCAAGGCTCTGTAGGGCGCATATCCATTTAGATTCACATCTTAGTTGGTTGATGATACTACCTCCTCTAATATTGATGTTAAAGCCCTCCAAACCCATAACTTTGAGTCCTTTAGTGCTGCTCCTATGAATGTCCAGAAAGTGTGTGGCCACTGAAGACATGGTTTTATTTTTCTCTCTGTCCTTATAGGCTGTAGAGATGTTAGACAGGTGTTGTTGAATCCTTCTTCTCAATTCCTGGGTGGTCTGGCCAACGTACACCTTCGGGCAGTTACAGATGATTGCATACACTAGGTTCCTGGTCCTGCAATTAAAGAAGGCTTTAGGTCTGATGGGGAAGGCAAATTAGAAACAAATATGCCATTTTGTGCTATCATAAATTGGCATACGTTGCATTCCCCACAGGGGTAGGTACCAAAGAGTCTAGTACCAGATCTCAATCTCAATTTGGGCCTTTGGTAGTGGCTGTGACAAATTTGATCCTTTAAATTTTGTGCCCTCCTGGCCACTATTTTGGGGGTCTGAAATTTGTGACAAAAGTCTAGGTTCTCTCAACAAGATGTTCCAATTTTTGGACAAAATCTTGTGAATATCAGACCTTTGGTTGTTGAATGTAGTGATCAAGGATAGAGGTCTGCTGGAGTCACGAACCTGTTTCCCAAAAAGATTTGAGCGATCCGCCATATTTGCATGTTGGAAGGCTCTTGAAATCACTTTCCTTGGATATTTCCTGTTGGTGAAACGAGTCGTTAAATCTCGTGCTAGTCGTCGAAAATCATCACTAGAGCTGCAATTCCTATGGAGTCTGAGGAACTGACCTTTGGGGATTCCATCCTTAAGATGTCGAGGGTGGAAGCTGGTATAGTGCAAGAGACTGTTCGTTGCAGTGGCCTTTCTAAACAGACAGGATGAGATGTGTTAATCATGGATCGAAAGCTTAATGTCCAAAAATTCGATAGATGTCTCTGAAAGGGTGGAAGTGCGACGGATGTTAAAGATGTTCCAGTTAAGCTCTTCAATTAACCTTCTACAATTATCCAGTGGACCTATCCAGAGTAACAAAATGTCCTCTATATAACGTCGCCACGACAACACCCTGGTAGTGAACATCTCGCGCACATATACCACATTCTCCTCCCACCACCCCATAAAATGATTCGCATAAGAGGGCACACACCGTGCCCCCACAGCGGTACCGGAGACTTGTCTGTAAAATCTCCTATCAAAGATTAAATAGTTTTTGTCCAAAATGAAGAATAAGAGCTTGAGTAGAAATTTATTATGCTCACCATCTCCTGTAGATTGTTTATCCAAAAAATAGGAAACAGCTTGTATTCCGAGATCGTGGACAATGCTAGTATAAAGCGATTCTACATCTAGACTAACCAAAATGGTATTTTGTGGGATGTGAGAGACTCCACATATGACATCAGATGTGCCCAATCCCTAACAAAAGAATAAAGAGAAGATGCCAATGGTTGCAAGAAGTGATCCAAATAAATACAAAGTCGTTCCATAAGACCACCAATACCTGACACGGTCGGCCTACCTAAAAGTTCCTTTAATGACTTGTGCACCTTTAGTAAAATAGAGAAGGTTGGTATCACCGGATGGTGGGTGGTCAAAAAGTCAGCCTCTTTTTTGTTCAAAACACTATCATATAGTGCTTTCTTGATTAAACTGTCAATTTTGTCCTTAAAAAAGGCAGTAGGGTCTGATGCTAAAACAAGATAGCAGTCAGTATTATTCAATTGTCTTAGTGCCTCCTTGACATATAGATCATGTGGCCACAATACAACGTTCCCACCTTTATCGCCTCTCGAATGACAAACTCATTTTTACTTATTTTTTGTAGAGCTCTCTTTTCCTCTGTATTCAGATTGTTCTGTTTATTAGTGTTCAATTTAAGTTGTTCAATGTCTTTACACACACTCTCAAAAAAAATGTGAACCTCTGGAAATAAAGTCAAAGAAGGTGTTGACTGTGAGGGAGACTTTCTAGAGAATCTCCTTTTATCCAGAGGGTTTTCATTTTCTTCCAAGAGTGCCAACAAATCACGGAAGGCCTGCTTCTCATTGTCGGGAAATGAGTACACTAGGGAAGGCTGGTGGTACAATAGCTTAAAGGTCATCTGGCGGCAAAAAAGATATAAATCCTTAAACAAGGTAAATTTATTTAAGGCATTCATGAGTGAAAAAGAAAGGCCTCGTGTTAACACCGATATTTCAGGGTCTGATAGAGAATAGGAAGACAGGTTTAAGATCTGTAGATTACCTGCTTCCGAAAAATCTGTGGTGGTATCCGAGGAAGTTAGCGTCTCCGATTGAATCTGGTCTCCCTCTTGTAGGTTGGTGACCAGTTTTTGTATCCTCAGCCTCTCCTCTTTGTTGACATTGGCTTTCCTTCTCTCCTCCTCCTGTGCCGCTTTCCATATCGCTTTGTTCCGAAGATAAAAAATCACTAGAGGAAAGTTCAAATCTTTGTGTTGATTCACCAGTGTTAGTAGTAGAATTTCTTTGTTCATTACCCAATCGACATTTGTTACCGTGGTGAACCCATTTAAAGGCCTGGCCTTTATTAAAGTCCATTTTATCGCTATTAAATTAGTTCTTTTTCCCATTAATAATATCCTTTTCACATTGATCAATAGTAATCTTGAGTTTTTGAAAAAAAGGGGGTAACTAAGGTAAGGTGTTTTTTGCATTAATAAAATATTGTTAAAAACAATTTTTTTCCGTAGATCCCTGCTTTCTGTGTACGTCTTCTTTTTCTTCGTTTTTATGGTCAAACTGTATGATGTACTGCGCGTTGATTCCCATAATATCTTTCCTTGTGTTGTTAATATCCAATAAATGATCACATATGAACTGTCAATTTTATTTTTTATGAATGGTGAATGAAGAGCCTAACAAGAATGTAAGAGTCACAGGTTATCTTGTCTATTGTTGTTCCCTCCAGATAGTGTATGGAATGATTGCTGGTTTAGCGCAGAATTAAAGCATTAATCCCACATTTGAATTATATTTCACAAATCAAAATAAATGCATTCCTATTGTAAATAGTAACTAAGCCCAACATAAAGTTTCTTGTACCTTTTGTCTTTTTTTTCATCTCTACACACGTGGTCACAATTGTTGGTACCCCTCGTTTAAAGACAGAAGAACCCACAATGGTCACTAAATAACTTGAATCTGACAAAAGTAATAATAAATAAAAAAAATCTATGAAAATTAACAAATGAAAGTCAGAGATTGCTTTTCAACCATGCGTTCACAGAATTTTTTTGAAAAATAAAACTCATGAAATAGGCCTGGACAGAAATTATGGTACCCTTAACTTAATATTTTGTTGCACAACATTTTGAGGCAATCATTGCAATCAAACGATTCCTGTAGCTGTCAATGAGACTTCTGCAGCTCTCGACAGGTATTTTGGCCCACTCCTCAAGAGCAAACTGCTCCAGTTGTCTCGTGTTTGAAGGTTGCCTTTTCCAGACAGCATATTTCATTCAGCTCTTTCCAAAGATGCTCAATAGGATTTCGGTCAGGGCTCATAGAAGGCCACGTCAGAATAGTCCAATGTTTTCCTCTTAGCCATTCTTGAGTGGTTTTAGCTGTGTATTTTGGGTCATTATCCTGTTGCAAGACCCAAGACCTGTGACTGAGACCAAGCTTTCTGATGCTGGGCAGCACATTTCTCTCAAGAATCACTTGATAGTCTTGAGATTTCATTGTACCCTGCACAGATTCTAGACACACAAGCAGCCCCAGAACATAACAGAGCTTCCTCCATGTTTCACAGTAGGGACAGTGTTCTTTTCTTGATATGCTTCATTTTTCCATCTGTGAACATAGAGCTGATGTGCCTTGCCAAAAAGTTCCATTTTTGTCTCATCTGTCCATTCTCCCAGAAGCTTTGTGGCTTGTCAATATGTAGTTCGGCAAATTCCAATCTGGCTTTTTTATGATTTTTTTCAACAATGGTGTCCTCCTTGGTCGTCTCCCATGAAGTCCAGTTTGGCTCATACAAAGACGGATGGTGCGATCTGACAGTGTTCCTTGAGCTTGAAGTTCACCGTTATTAATCTGTTTAGAAGTTTTTCTGGGCTCTTTTGTTACAATTCGCATTATCCGTCTCTTTGATATGTCATAAATTTTTCTCCTGCAGCCATGTTCAGGACGTTGGGTACAGTCCCATGGAGCTTAAGGGTATGTGCACACGCTGCAGATTTTGGACGGAAACGCATCCAACCCGCAGTGCACAGCCAGTGTAAATCTATGGGTAACGCAGGTTTGTTGTGCACATGCTGCGGAAAAAAATGCGCGGATTCGCAGCATTTTATTTTCCGCAGCATGTCAATTCTTTGTGAGGAACTGCAGCGTTTCTGCACCCATTGACTTGCATTGAGTGGGGCACATCCGCAGCAAAACCGCAGGTCTAAAAAAGATCTGCGGTTTTGCTGCGGATGAAACGCTGCAGATCGGGAGGAGGGAAGTGTGTGGGCGGTGACTGTGTGCGTGTATGGTGTGTGCTGGTGTGTGCGTGATGTGTATGTGCGGGGGTCTGCGGCCTGTGTGTGTCTGTCTGTGTGTGTGTTTGCAGGCATCATCCGATGAGACTACTAGTCCCATCCGGCTATGCCTGCTACAATGAGACCATTAGCCAATGATGGGACAGTAGTAGTCCCATCAGCCGGCTAATGTGTTGAATGTAAAAAAAAAACACATACACACATATATAGTCCATACTCACCATAATCTGCTAATCCCCGCAGGCCTCTCTCACCTGAAAAAAAAATTAAAAAACAAACAACCAATATACTCCGTGTCTGACGTAATCCTATTAATAACGATTGTCCCACGACGATCTTCCGTGGACAGCTGTCACATCAGCAGATGCGACCGCTCTCCAGGAGCTCCGGTGATACAGTGCGGAGGATTATCTCCGTCACTCTATCACTCCGCTGCTGGCAGATCACCAGAGTTCACCTGTCATTTGCGGCACTACAGCCGTGAGAATTTTCTCATGGCTGTAGTGCCGTAAAAAACTCTGATGATACACTGCGGGAGGGTTATCTCAAGTCAGTGTGTCATCGGAGACCTATAGAGCGGTCACATCTGCTGATATGATCGCTCTATAGGGGAGATCATCGTGGGACAATCGTTTTTAAAGAGGGACTGCGTCGGACAGGGAGTATACTGTTGTTTAAAAAAAAAAAAAAATTTGCCTTTGGTCAATGGATTCAAATGGATTTAGGTGTATAGTAAAAATTATGAAAAACCTTGTCGTGTTTTATT
Organism: Oophaga sylvatica; assembly: GCA_033576555.1. Lineage (NCBI taxonomy): Eukaryota > Metazoa > Chordata > Amphibia > Anura > Dendrobatidae > Oophaga > Oophaga sylvatica. The sequence goes on along the minus strand of JARQOD010000003.1, from coordinate 277,171,035 downwards.
TCATTAACATACTTTATTCTTACGTGTATGTGTTTTTTAACCCTTTCAAACTATGATTAATAATGGAGAGGTGTCTTATTGTCCCTGTTGTCACATTATTTTCAGGGGTACCATCATTTCTGTCCAGGCCTATTTCATGAGTTTTATTTTTTTTTTAAATTCTGTGGAAGCATGGTTGAAAAGCAATGTCTGACTTTAATTTGTTCATTTTCATAGATTTTTGATTTATTCTTACTTTTGTCAGATTCAAGTTATTTCTGTGACCATTGTGTTTTTTTCTGTCATTAAATGAGGGGTTCCAACAATTTTGACCACTTGTGTATCTGCCCCTCTGTGCATCCAGCTTTACATAGCTATATTCTATTCTTATCTGCTATAACTACATTTCCCAGCACCGGGCTTTTCTTCAGTTCTAGAGTGTGCAGTAAACCTGTTTAATGCCTAAAGAGTTTTTCCACACCACCAAAAGAAGCCTTAGTTGCTATAAGCAAATTATAGTGACAGGAGATTATATTTTATTCCTATATAAATAGGGTATTGGCCAATGTCCCTTAATTAAATGGTCATTAATTCTATATGGACAATCAGCCCACTGTAATGGATTTCTACGGCAAGTATATATGTTGGTCTATGAGTACCAATGTGTTATATCATTTCCATAATAGAACTAACTAGTATGGAATAATATAGCTGGTAATCATATGACTACCTATACAACTATTGCCTGTTGTAATATTTAATATAGTTCATGAATTAATATAACCAATTTTTAGAATAGTAATCAATTGTGGGTCTCCTATATTTAGCAGTCCCTCTCAGTTGTGCTCCATATTGACAGTCATACAATGCCCTGATAATCCTTGCAGTGAAAGAGTAAACATAGCAGAGATCTCAGTGACATGCTGCTGTGTGAGATAAGGATCCCTGCACTATAACACAGGCATGGTGCCAGACTGTCAGTCTGAGAGCAGAGTCCTAGCAGTGAATGAGTGGACGAAGCAACGATCTCAGTAATGCGCCAATGTGCAATGTTCCTTATGTAGACAATGTTGTTGTTAGTATTCTTACAATGTATTCTACATAAGGAACATTGCACATTGGTTAATTTACCTTTCAACTATTGCACTGTGCATAAATAGACTGCTTAGGCGTCCTACTCTGCCCAACACCATCGGCGAAACATGTGTCTGGGATTCTACTCTGTATCGAATCTATAGTGTAGGGATTGAGGGACAATCAGCCTAAGGCCTCCTTCCCACGTCCTGATAATTCCTGTACTGAAAAAAACAGCACTCGTGAGATTCGTGGTCCATGTCCATGTGCCATTCGTATGTATGTATGTATGTGACATCCGTGTATCAGTTTGCTTTCTGTGTGTCACATCCGTGTGCCGTCCGTGTGACACGTACCGGTGCCTGGGAAAAGCAGTTCAGCTCGTGCTGATACTAAGTGCCGGCGGCTTAAGGTATCTCTCACCATTGTCTCCTGGTTGCTCTGAGACCAAGCAACAATGATGGGAGCTGTATTCAGCAGCAGCTGTGTAACTCCTGTGTAAAATAAAGAATTAAATTTAAAAAAATGGCGTGGGCTCCCGTGCAATTTTAATAACCGCATGAGGGAAGGCCCACGGCTGGGGGCAGATGTTAATAATCTGAGGCAAGGGACAATACCCCATAAGGTTCCCAGGCCAATTAAGATGCGCCAAATCTGGCGCTTTGGCTCACTCTTCCCACTTGCTCTGTGGCAGCGGAACGTGGGGTAATAGGGTTGGGGTTGATGTGAGCCTTGTATTGTCAGTGACATCAAGCCCAGGGGTTAGTTATAGAGAGGCATCTAAAAGGTGCCCCATTACTAACCCCATAGTAAGTTTGTAAATAAAGGATTTTATTCTTGCTGTGTTTTTATTTGAAATAAAATTCAACACTCTATTTTACACATTTATTTAAAAATCAATTATTCTCACCTTACGCCTAATCCATCGAAGTCCTTGTCCTGTGTAAAAGAAAATAATAAACAACCATAATAGTTTTCTTGCTCCTAATCCATTGAAGCCATTGTCCCCATAAAAACAATAATAAACAACCATATCCCTCACCTGAATTGAAGAGTAGCAATACTGTCGCACACCGTAATCCATCTCTGCGATAACTGGTTTACAAGCTAAATGTTGGCACGATGCGATTGTCCAGGCAGAACACCATGAGTCAATGAGGTGCTGCGAGCACAGCTTCAATGACGAGCGGTGATGTCATAGAGATTACTGCTGGTCACTGAAGGTGCATTCCCACCGGCATATCACTGTGACCAGCCCTATGAACTGCGGTGACCTCAATAAGATCACTGCAAGCAACATGAGAAAATTCTCACAGTAATCTAATTGAGGTCACCGTAGTTCATCATCCCAACTCATAGGGAACTGAGCCTGGGAACCACTCGTCACTGAAGCTGCACTCGTAGCACCTCATTGTACCGTGGTTTTCTGCCTAGACGGTCACATCATGCCATCGTTCAGGTTGTAAACCAGATATCACAGAGATGGATTACGGCGTGGGTCAGTATTGCTAATCTTCACTTCGTACAGGTGATATGCTATGGTTGTTTATTATTATTATTATTATTTTATTTTTTTACAGTGGACAAGGCTTCAGTGGATTAGACGTAAGATGAGTATTATGGTTTATTATTTTCTGTCTTTTACAGGGGACAAGGGCTTGAATGAAATAGGTGTAAGGTGCGTATAACTTTGTTTTTTATTTTTAAATCTCTAAAACGGTGTTAATTTTTATTTCAAATTAAGGATTTTAATCTTGCTGTGTGTTTGGAAATAAACTTATTATTGAGTTAGTAATGGGGGCGTCTTATAGCTTCTCCATTACTAATCCCTGGGCTTGATGTCAGCTGACAATACAAGGCTGACATCAACCCCAACCCTATTACCCCACTTGCCACTGCCGCAGTGCAAGTGAGAAGAGCTAGGCTAAATGCCAAATTTGTCGCATTTTATGGATGCGCCATTTCTGTGGCGACTGAGGGCTGATGTTGGTAGCCTGGGAGGAGGGTGGAGGCAATATCTCTGACCCCTTCCCAGCCTATTAATATCAACCCATAGCTGTCTGTTTACCTTTGCTGGTTTGAATTTATAGGGGGACCCAGCATTATTTTTTTATGGGGTCCCCCGTAAATTCACCAGTAAAGGCTAAGCAAACAGCTGTGAACTGTTATAAATAGCCTGGGAACCTTATGGAGTATTGTCCCTTGTTACAGATTATTAACATCAGCCTCCGCCATTTTTTGTTGTTTTTTTTTTTTTTTTTTTGTCGCCTGGTCGCGCTGATCTCAGTCCAAAAAAAAACCTGACGACTGTGAATTTTTCACATGGACAAACGGCCCATTTGAAAAACCTGACATGTGCGCAGCACCATCCAATGGGTGTGCGTGTGTCCGTATTTGTGGTTCTTAAAAAAACGGATCGCATATGGACACAAAAACGGACGTGTGAAGAGGGCCTAACCAAGAGAGGGCAAGCGTCAGGATAATTTAACCAGATACTGACCTGTTGTACCTTTCACACTCGGAGATACGTACAGCGTTTCCACAACCACTGATTGTCCATTTGGAATTAATGGCCATTCAATTAAGGGACATTGAACAATACCCTATTTATATAGGAATAAAATATAATCAATCTCCTGTCACTATAAATTGCTTATAGCAACTAAGGCTTCTTTTGGTGGTGTGGAAAAACTCTTTAGGCATTAAACAGGTTTACTGCACACTCTAGAACTGAAGAAAAGCCCAGTGCTGGGAAATGTAGTTATAGCAGGAATGAATTATAATCTCCTGTTACTATAAATTGGGACCAAATTTGGACCACCTTTGTGAGATACTTACCTATGATACATAATAGTGGTCCAATATATATGTTCACCATTTGAACCTATAGTGCCACTGCAGTTATTTAGGTTTTAATCACATTATTTTAGTATTTATTATTATTATTATACATTTTTTATAGCACCATTTATTCCATGGCGCTTTACATGTGAAAAGGGGCAAATATAGACAAGTACAATAAACATGAGCAATACAAGACACACACAAGTACAGAAGGAGAAAGGACCCTGCCCGCGAGGGCTCACAGTCTACAGGGGATGGGTGAGGATACACTAACAGAGGGTGGAGTTGGTCGTGCGGCGGTTCAGCAGACTGAAGATCACTGCAGGTTGTAGACTTGTCGGAAGAGGTGGGTCTTCAGGTTCCTTTTGAAGGTTCCCGTGGTAGGCGAAAGCCTGATGTGTTGGGGTAGAGAGTTCCAGAGTATTTACCATTAAAGGTTATATTTTATTCCACATTTTAGTCCTCCCTTTTCCTTTCCCTATGGCAACTTTTCTTCAGTGCTGCAAACTGTCCCTCCCTGTCCTGTGTATGACTAGCCCTACCATGCTTAAGTTGATAATTCAACTGCATGCACCACATATAGTTGACATATCAGGCTAATCTAAGTGTAGAATTCACTCTATTCTTTTGTGCGCTGCATGCTCTTGTACACAACTCTGCCAGCCAAAATTTATCTTCTGCAGTCTACATCAGTATAGCTGCCTATGTCATTTTACTTATTGCTGTGTTAGCTGGTTTTCATAAGAGCTAAACTCTTCTGTGCTCCTCCACAACAGAGCATGTAATAACTAGGCTTCAGAAGAGCTGTCCCGAGCAGAGCTTTAACTGTGTTTGATGCCTACAGTGGACAGCTCAGTAATATAAAATTACCAATGGTGCTCTGTGGATGCATTTGACAGATGATAATTCTCTGCCATATGCATCACCAGATTGGTATTTGCAGTTTCACACTACATTATTGTTTTGGTAATGACTCTTTAATGATGTAGTTACTCACTATTCACCTCATCATGAGGTTTGTCACTGATCTGTTTCCATGTAGCATGACACTGTGATTTGATAAACTTGTACAACAGGTTGAGGTTCTGAATTACAGAAATGCACTAAATCTAGTAGTTAATAACATGCTATTCTTCCAAATGGGGAAGCTGTAAAGCTAATTTGTTCTGATGCTGTTGCAAATTTCAGTCTATGCCAAAACACTGCATTTTATAGTGTTTTTTTTACCTCCTTTGAATACCCACTACACATACCTCATGTGATCCCAAATGAAAGTTTGGGAGTTTGATTGCAGATATTTCACCCTCATGTAATACCATGATCCACTGCTGTCAAGACAGTGGGAAACAAAACTCAGCACTCTATTGAAAACGGGGTAGCGGCACACCACCAATAAAAAATGAGAAAAACTTTATTGAGGCATATCAAGCCTTGGTTAAAACATAGTAGATCTGACGCATTTCAGGTGCGTTATTACTCATAGGATACATACAAAAAATGACAACACAATTAAATAAGAGCAGAGAACCAATCAGCAATAGTGGATCATTAATTGAGTATGCACAAGGTGTGCATGTGAACACTGCAACCAAAAAACACGTTAATAAATATAAAATAAATTGTTTCTTGAATTCATGCCCTTTGAATATTTGGAATCTGACTTTAAAATCCAGTAAGCCTCCCGTGTTGTTAATATTTTCTGTTTATTCCCACCCCGAATGGGATTATAAATTTTTTCAAGGGCATAAAATGCAAAATGGGTAGTATCTCCTTGATGGATATTTACAAAGTGCTTTGAAGCACCAGAATATGCTGCATTTTTATTGTGAATGTTGGCCAAATTTTCGGCTATACGTTTTTAATTTTGCGTGTAGTGCAGCCAATGTACTGGATTTTACATGAAAGACAACATATACAGTATATCACATATTGTGTGTCACAATTCAAAAAGGATGTGATATCCGGAGAGAAACCTGAAAAAGAGCTGATGGTTTTGGTTTTGTCCAGCGCAAAGACACACAAATTGCAACGATTACCAGCACATTTGAAAAAAACGGTTGTAGATAACCAAGATTTGGGACTTGAATGTTGCTTCAATAAACTGGGTGAAAGGGCATTGCCAAGACTGAAACCCCTTTTTGCTACATATCTGCAACCATTTCCAATAATCTGGCATAGTTTATCATCCTGATTAATTACAGGTAAGTATTTTTTCACTATGTTTTTTATTAAATTAAATTGAGGGCTATAAGTAGTGGAAAAGCTCACAACAGAATTTGAATCAGTAGAAGAAGTTCTATTAGATGAAAAGGATCTAGGTTGCCTGGAGACTTTATTAAATGCTTCCTTGATATGATATTGATTATATCCTCTGTCCTGTAAGCGCTGGGTAACAATCCGACTTTCATGCAAAAAAAATATTCTGGTCAGAACATAACCGTTTAATTCTATTGAATTCGCCATAGGGGATAGCTTTAACTGTGTGCTTGGAATGAGAGGATGAAGAGAGAAGCAAAGAATTACCTGAAATATTTTTTCTATAAACTGAAGTATGTATCTTATGTGCAATCAGATCACCCTTTAGCAATATGTCTAAAAAAAAGTTGCTTCATTGCCAATGTGACTGATAGTGAAAGATAAATTCAAATTATTAGAATTCAAATAAAAATGAAACTTTTCCAGCTCGGATGGAAGACCCTGCTATATGAATATCGAGTTGTCCACGTATCTATCAAACCAATAGATGTCTTTGGAAAAAGGATTAGGAAAACACAGCACTTCTAGAATTCTGGTGGTACACAAGTAGGATAGCCAAATCCGTCAGCTGTGATGTAGCAATATTTGGCACTCATATAGGTGTGTTCAAAAAATTCCAGAAAAATGAGACGTTTCTGTCAATACCTGACCTTCATCAGTCATCTGGATAGAGATCTTTGTGGAAGCGCACTGTGTGAGGGTCTGCAGTGTCCACTGCTAAGACGGGTTTATAGTCCACGACTTTGTGGCTCGGGATGAACTAATGGGCTGATTCATCAAAACCGACATTTTGTACACCAATTTTATAAGAGCCCGTTGTAATCATTCAGCACATCTTTCAGCTGCCATGTATTTGCATAATAATTGTGCTCTAACTATGGAATGGAGTATGTGTCTGTTGTAATATACACCAATTTTGTGCTTGAGGCCGGGATCACACATGCGACGAAAATGTCCGTCGCTCGCATGTGAAATCCCAGCTCTGGCGCCGGCACTCGGGAGTGGAGCGATTGGCTGCATATAAATACATGCAGCCGCGCACTCCACTCCCGAGTGCCGGCGCCAGAGCTGGGATTTCACATGCGAGCGACGGACGTTTTCGTCGCATGTGTGATCCCAGCCTTAAACTAGGATGAATTTGTCACCCGCACTGGATGCTTTTTTCCCCATTAAGCTTCAGATTATTTTCAAAACTTGGTGGAGCTGGCATTAAAATGTCAAAGTTGCAAAATTTTTGAGCAACCATAAGTTTCTTTGGCGCAAACTGCATCAATTGTTCTTTATGTGTGCTAGACAAACAGCTGTGTCTACACATCTTCAGATATACCTGTGATTTATAGAAAATGCAACGATTAAAGGGAACCTGCCACCGGTTTTAAGGCATAGCAGCTAAAAATATCGCCTTATTATGCATCTGCTATGCATTCCCTACATCCTTATAGAACCCCCTGACTCCCCTTCTATACTCACAAAAACCTTTTTTAATGTCTCCTGCACTGTATGGTAATTTCTCAGTCCGGTCCAATGGGCGTGGTTTCGGGTCTCTACATCACGCCCATCGGCTTTTGGTCACCGTCATACATCATAGATAACGCCTCTTGCCCCGTGTGACATCTCGCGCCTGCTCAGAAATATAGCCTTTTGCGTCTGTGCAGTATGCTTTGCCCAACTGCGGGCAAAGCAGAAAAACAAGTGCGCATGCGCTGGCAAAGGTAGTTCTGGTATATGAGCTGGATAACTGTAATCTCAAATGTTATGTAAAAACTTCCCAACAAAAGCTTCTATTCAGTCCACAAAAAAGCAAGTCCCCACTCAGTTTCGTCATCTGTCAATGGAGATACATTCCTTCCATGACTTCCATGTTACTGGTAGTACAAAGGCTCTGTAAAAGCACTATAGCTCTTCACCCCCCAAAAGAAATTCTCCACTCCCAAAACCAAATATCCCTCTCCCTTCTAAACCACATTTAGCGTCCACATGTTTGTCATTTCTGTAGTGATGACAGCCCCCCTAATCAACAGGTGTATGTATCCAGAAGCATGAGCTAAGCACCAGAATTTACTGGTCACTACAAAGTACTGGTGACTACAACGTACTTGGTACTGCAATGGAAGTATGCAATTTGCACTCATCAACATCTGCTGCTGCTTTTTTCTGGAAAACCCTTGGAGTCAAAATCGTCACTACACCTGTGAATAAACTCCCAAAGGGGTATAATTTCGAAAATTGGGTTATTTGAAAGGAGAATCTGCTCTTCTGGCAATTAGGGGCTCTGTATATGAATTACACAAACTATTGTAGCAAAATCTGCACTCTAGGAGGCAAATAGCGCTCCGTCCCCACTTGAGTCTCGCTGTGTGGCTAAGCAGTACTGTACAACCACATATGGGGTATTTCAACATTCATCAAAAATTGTGGGACAAATTTTGGTACCATTTTTACCCATTTTGCAGTGTGAAAATGTAAAATCTGGGGTTAATTATTTTTTCTTCACTGCCCAATGGTATAAAATTCTGTGCCACAACTGTGGTGTCAATATGATCACTGCACCCCTAGATGAATTCATTGAGAGGTGTGGTTTGTAAAATGAGGTCACTTATCTGGGGTTCTGCTGTTTTGGCACCTCAGGGGCTCTACCAATGTATGGCACCCTCAAACCAGTCCATCAAAATCTGAACTCCAATATGGCGCTTCACTTCTGAGCTTTGCACTGTGCTTCAAAAGTAGTTTACGACCACATATGGGGTACTGGTGAAGAAATTGCACAACAATTTTTGAGGTCCATTTTCTCCTGTTAAACTAGTGAAAATAAAAAAATTGGGGCTAAAAAAACATTTTCTTGGAAACATTTTTTTTTGTTTTGTTTTGCTTTTTTACACCTCAACGTTATAAACTTATGTGAAGCACATGGGGGTTCAAGGTGCTCACCTCATATCTAGATAAATTACTTGAGTGATCTAGTTTCCAAAATGGGTTCACTTATGAGGGGTTTCCACTGTTTAGGCACATCAGAGGCTTTCCAAACGCAACATGACACCTTAAGAACATTCCATCAAAATCTGTGTTGCAAAACATCACTTCATCCTTTGAGCCCTGCCATGCTCTCAGTTTTCCCCCACATATGGGTACTGAAAGTATTCAGACCCCTTTAAATTTTTCACTCTTTGTTTCATTGCAGCCATTTGGTAAATTCAAAAAAAGTACATTTTTTCTCATGGATGTACACTCTGCACCCCATTTTGAGTGAAAAAAGAAATGTAAAAATTTTTGCAAATTTATTAAAAAAGAAAAATTGAAATATCACATGGTCATAAGTATTCAGACCCTTTGATCAGACACTCATATTTAAGTCACATGCTATCCATTTTCTTGTGATCCTCCTTGAGATGGTTCTACTCTTTCAATGCAGTCCAGCTGTGTTTAATTAAACTAATAGGACTTGATTTGTAAAGGCACACACCTATTTACAGTGCCTACAAGTAGTATTCAACCCCCTGCAGATTTAGCTGGTTGACACATGCGGAATTAACTTGGCATTGTGACATTTGCACTGTAGATCAGCCTGGAAGTGGGAAATGCACTGCAGCAAAAATTTTTGTTTTAATTTTTTTTTTTAAAAAAAAAACGTTAAAAGTTAATTCAGAGTGTCATTTATTATTCAACCCCTCAAACCACAAGAATTCTGTTTTGTCCCCCTAAAGTATTAAGAAGTAGTTCAGGCACCAAGAATAATGAGCTTCACATGTGTGGATTAATGATCTCTTTTGCCAGCCTTTTCTGACTATTTAAGACCCTCCCCAAACTTGTGAACAGCACTCATACATGGTCAACATGGGAAAGACAAAGGAGCATTCCAAGGCCATCAGAGACAAGATCGTGGAGGGTCACAAGGCTGGCAAGGGGTACAAAACCCTTTCCAAGGAGTTGGCCCTACCTGTCTCCACTGTTGGGAGCATCATCCGTAAGTGGAAGGCTTATGGAACTACTGTTAGCCTTCCACGGCCTGGACAGCCTTTGAAAGTTTCCTCCCGTGCCGAGGCCAGGCTTGTCCGAAGAGTCAAGGCTAACCCAAGGACAACAAGGAAGGAGCTCCGGGAAGATCTCATGGCAGTGGGGACATTGGTTTCAGACAATACCATAAGTAACGTACTCCACCGCAATGGTCTCCGTTCCAGACGAGCCCGTAAGGTACCTTTACTTTCAAAGCGTCATGTCAAGGCTCGTCTACAGTTTGCTCATGATCATTTGGAGGACTCTGAGACAGACTGGTTCAAGATTCTATGGTCTGATGAGACCAAGATCGAGATCTTTGGTGCCAACCACACACGTGACGTTTGGAGACTGGATGGCACTGCATACGACCCCAAGAATACCATCCCTACAGTCAAGCATGGTGGTGGCAGCATCATGCTGTGGGGCTGTTTCTCAGCCAAGGGGCCTGGCCATCTGGTCCGCATCCATGGGAGGATGGATAGCACGGCCTACCTGGAGATTTTGGCCAAGAACCTCCGCTCCTCCATCAAGGATCTTAAGATGGGTCGTAATTTCATCTTCCAACAAGACAACGACCCAAAGCACACAGCCAAGAAAACCAAGGCCTGGTTCAAGAGGGAAAAAGTCAAGGTGTTGGAGTGGCCTAGTCAGTCTCCTGACCTTAACCCAATTGAAAACTTGTGGAAGGAGCTCAAGATTAAAGTCCACATGAGACACCCAAAGAACCTAGATAACTTGGAGAAGATCTGCATGGAGGAGTGGGCCAAGATAACTCCACAGACCTGTGCCGGCCTGATCAGGTCTTATAAAAGACGATTATTAGCTGTAATTGCAAACAAGGGTTATTCCACGAAATATTAAACATAGGGGTTGTATAATAATTGACCCACACTTTTATGTTTAAAATTTATTAAAATTCAACTGAGCAACATAACTTTTTGTTTTGTAAGATTTATGCTTCTGTTAATAAATCCTACTCTCGTTTGCAGTTTGAAGGCTCTAACTTATTTGCATCTTATCAAACCAGCTAAATCTGCAGGGGGTTGAATACTACTTGTAGGCACTGTATATAAGACCTCACAGCTCACAGTGCATGTCAGACTAAATGAGAATCATGTGGTCAAAGGAACTGGCCAGGAAACTCAGAGACAGAATTGTGGCAAGGCACAGATCTGGCCAAAGTTACAAAATAGTTTCTGCAGTACTTATGGTTCCTAAGAGCACAGTGGTCTCCATAATCCTTAAATGGAAGAAGTTTGGGACCACCAGAAGTCTTCCTAGACCTGGCCATCCAGCCAAACTGAGCAATCGTGGGAGAAGAGCCTTGGTGAGAGAGGTAAAGAAGAACCCCAAGATCACTGTGGCTGAGCTCCACAGATGCAGTGAGGAGATGGGATAAAGTTCCACAAAGTCAACTATCACTGCAGCCCTTCACCAGTCGGGTCTTTATAGCAGAGTGGCCCTACGGAAGCCTCTCCTCAGTGCAATACATGAAAGCCCGCATAGAGTTTGTGGAAAAACACATGAATGACTCCCAGACTATGAGAAATAAGATGCTCTGGTCTGATGAGATGAAGAGAGACCTTTTTGGTGATAATTCTAAGCGGTATGTGTGGAGAAAACCAGGCACTGTTCATCATCTGCCCAATACAATCCCAACATTGAAACGTGGTGGCAGCATCATGCTATGGGGGTGTTTTTCAGCTGCAGGGACAGGCCTACTGGTTGCCATTGAAGGAAACATGAATACGGCTAAGTACAGAGATATCCTGGATGAACATTTTATCCAGAGTGCTCTGGACCACAGACTTGGCCGAAGGTTCACCTTCCAACAAGACAATGACCCTAAGCATATAGCTAAAATAACAAAGGAGTGGCTTCAGAACAACTCTGTGACCATTCTTGACAGGCCCAGCCAGAGCCCTGACCTAAACCCATTTGAGCATCTCTGGAGAGTCCTAAAAATGGCTGTCCACCAACGTTCATCATCCAACCTGACGACAAAGGACAACATCTGCAAGGAGTTAGTATGTTCTCCCCGTGTTTGCGTGGGTTTCCTCCGGGTTCTCCGGTTTCCTCTCACATTCCAAAAACATACAGATAAGGAATCTAGATTGTGAGCCCCTTCGGGACAGCGACGATAATGTGTGCAAACTGTAAAGCGCTGCGGAATATGTTAGCGCTATATAAAAAAAAATAAAGAAAAAAAAAAAGAACTGGAGAGGATCTGCAAGGAAGAATGGCAGAGGATCCCCAAATCCAGGTGTCAAAACTTGTTGCATCATTCCCAAGAGGACTCATGGCTGTACTAGCTCAAAATGGTGCGTCTACTCAATACTGAGCAAAGGGTCTGAATACTTATGAATATGTGATATTTCAGTTTTTCTTTTTTAATACATTTGCAAAAAATTCTACAGTTGTTTTTTTTTCAGCCAAGATTGGGTGCAGAGTGTACATTAATGAGAAGAAAAATTAACTTTTTGGAATTTACCAAATGGCTGCAATGAAACAGAGTGAAAAATTTAAAGGGGTCTCAATACTTTCTGTATCCACTGTATGTTAGACCCAGAACAAGGCTTTCATAGACTTGCATTAAAAAAAAGAAATAAAAGTCTGCAGTGTGAGCCTGCAACAAAGAGCTACAGTCACATGATGGACCGGGGTAATGCTCGAAACACCTGAAGACCACAGTCTTTTAATGTACACACTCTACATACATGACAGCTAACAAATGGTGAAATTAAAAAAAAAAAAACTCTGGAATTGGGGTTTCAAGCTCCCAGAAAGAAAAGGCAGAGGGACAGTCATTTGTTATGTTCTTAATCTGGGGAATCCAAACTAAAGCAAATTAAGATATTGGTAATGTGTAGGTCCTTTTGATTATTTCCTTTTCTTTTAGTATTCCATTTTTTTTAACGTTCCATTTGTGTTGTATTTGGCTACAGCAAACCTTAATATGTTAAAATCCATGATAAGCAATTTTTGACTATCTAGCCAAGCAATCGCGTTCCTCGAGGTTCCAACAGAACCTCCGTTTGATAACCTACCAATTGCAGACCTCAGAAGAAGGCCCATGTTCAGTGATCACTGCCTCCACTCTTTGTTGCCATCTTATTTTTCTTCTCATCTGCAAGTTTGCTCTTGGTCTGACATCTTTTCCGAATAGGAAAAGGATTTATCTGATTGGGAGGTATCAGACTCTAATTTAGACTTTGAGCCCAAATAGAGTTGCAAAACGGCTTCTATTGTAGTAGTTGTTGTGGCAGTCTAGGAAACAGGTTAAGGATCCTGGTTCACTTTTGTAGGGCTAAAATGCCAAAATCCTTTTCAATCCTTCAGTCTGCTGTAAACCGTGGAAAAAATTGGACAGGTATTATTTCCATTCCAAATGCTGACTCTATCATTTCTCAAAGATCTTCTGAACAAGTGGATTACTACCACGGACAGACTCTCCAGTTTCTCACCAATGCTACCACCATTATCTACCTTGCTATATGGTTCAGCGTTTGAGCAGCTATTGGGTGCTGCACTATTGGTCCTCTTCTATCCTGGTGTATAAATGGATTATCTGATCTTACCTCCACACCTTTACCAAATTTTATAGGGTGCACACTTTTGTATCCTTAAATGGTCGGAACTTTGAGAATCGTTAGATGATTGGTTGTGTTTTCTTCATTTCTTTCCTGTCTCCAGTGACTGTTTTTGGATGTCTCATGGCCCATGGCCTTCTGTGTTCTCCAATGACATGAGCAAAAAATTTGGATTTTTTTAAAAGTGGCTTGTAAAATCTTTCTCACTAAGTTTATTAGGGGACAAGGCTCCCACCCAGTTACTTTTCTGCAGGCATTAATGATTCAATATATCGATTCCTTTTTATTTGAGGTCTGACCCGTTAAGGCTTCTGTTCTAGGGTAAAGGAGTTGTCCTCATTGAAATGAATGAAAAACATTAAATAATGGTCAGAATGGTGTAGAAAACTAAAGAGATATCTTATTGGTCCCCACCATTATTGGTCCCCACCATTCCCATCCCAATGCTTCCCAGGTTCCCTGCTGGCTTCCTCTTCATAGACATTTTTATATGGTTTATTAGTGTTTCTCTGTATGAATAGATCTCTTAACATAATGTATTTAAATTACAAATTTGACATGTTCTGATTTCATATTCCTTGGATACAAAAATACTCAAAAAATGCAGTAAATTATATGTAGTGCAGCCTCTGACCAGTGGGGAACTGGTCCGCATTGGAATGAGCTATAATGGGCTGCAGATATACATATATGGGGGAATACAGTATTTAAGAAGGGGTTATTCAAGTAGTGGGAAATCCCTTTAAATTGCAGATAAATAGTTGCTGATTTCTGTTATTTTTCTCTCAGGAAGAAACCTCCTCTGCAGTATGTGCGCTGTGAGATGGAGGGATGTGGAACAGTATTGGCGCACCCCAGATACTTGCAAGTAAGATCGGATCTTTGGGGAGCAAGGTCTACTACATGCAGCATGCAACAATGAAACACGTTCTCGTGCTTTTTGGTGTATAGTAAGAATTTTTCCTTTATTCTATAGCACCACATTAAATATCAGCACCTTTTGAAGAAGAAATATGTCTGCCCGCACCCCTCATGCGGGAGACTTTTTCGCCTTCAGAAACAACTGATGCGACATGCAAAGCATCATACAGGTAAATAGCTATTGTACAATGGAGGATTCCGATAATTAGTACTTCTGTTTCTAACACTGGTTTTGTTATTAGACCAGAGGGATTATATCTGTGAATACTGCGCAAGAGCATTCAAGAGCTCCCACAACCTGGCTGTACATCGAATGATCCACACAGGCGAAAAACCCTTGCAGTGAGTTATTGGCCCCTTAATTGGAATCCGTTACCAGGTTTTTACTACCTAATCTGAGAGTAGCATGATGTAGAGGCAGAGACCCTGAGGCCAGTAATGTGTTTTTTACTGAGCTGCTTGCTGTAGTTTTGATAAAATCACTGTTTTATCAACAGGGAATTATAAGTTGAGGACTAGTAGTCCTGTGGTCATATAGTTCAATCAGGCCCCCCAGCTTTCTTCCTATGCACAGTGTACAATCAGTGGTGTGGGCGGTTATACAGAGCTCAGGGTCAGAACTGGTAGATCTGCAGCAGATAAATCAGTGATTTTATAAAAAAAAATACAGCAAGCAGCCCAGTAAGTGACATGTCGCTGTAATCTGGCTCTCTGCCTGTACATCTTGTTCTTCAATTTGGTAGCAAAAACCTGGTGACAGATTCGCTTTAAATTATCCATCCCCTTTGACCTATAACTGCTTGTTTATTGTCTTCTCACTCGTCCCCATCTCTAGATGTGAGTTCTGCGGCTTCACCTGCAGACAGAAAGCCTCCCTGAACTGGCACATGAAGAAACACGACGCTGACTCTTTCTACCAGTTTTCTTGTGGAATCTGTGGGAAGAAGTTTGAAAAGAAGGACAGTGTTGTGGCCCACAAAGCCAAGAGTCATCCTGAGATTCTCATAGCTGAAGCCCTGGCGGCCAACTCTGGCTCTCTCATCACCACCAACAACGAACTGCTGGTGACAGATGCTTCTGCTACTACAGCCTCAGTGGTACAAGACGGCCTTGCTCCCCCCAAACCTTTCTCTCTACTCTTGGCTCAAAGGTTCTTGTTCCCTGCACTACCCGGCCAGCAGCAGGACTGAGTACTACAACAGAGGTTCTTATTGAGGATTCGGACTCTGCAGGACCCTAGAGCAGGAGAATATGGTCCCTTCACAGCACCTAGACTGTTTCCCTGTCCTCTGCCCTTCCCCCAGCTGGCTGGCTGTTTCATCCCTTCAGTGCTTTCTATATGTCCTTGTAATATTTGCATACACGAATGGTGGGCTCAAAGTTTTTGCCCAAGGTGTTTTCAACTAATTTCTTCATCTTTCAGATGGTCTGGTTTTGTTATTCTGGTTTGGCATCATTTCATTTTTCTTTGCTTGTTTCTGCCCATGTAGCACATTTTTACTTGTTTTTCTTCCCCATCCTTTCTGACCTCCCTCCTCAGGTGCTGTGCTGTGCACTCTCACTGTACATAATAATATGTTTAAGGAATAAAATAAGAGCTCTTCTGTCTCAAAATGGAGCCCTATTACCCCAAGCAAAGCTGCTAGTGTTACTTAGAGCGCTCCTTGCGGTCTATTTGTACTCTGTGACCCATTGTCCATACTTTTTTATTCACTTGTTAATTTTTGTCCCTCATACAAGTGAAATTTTGCACTTTAGAGTGATTCAAAGAGGGTAGTTTGCCTAAAATGGTTCTTTTTTTGGTCCTATCCCACTCACTATCTTATCTGCTTGCTTGCACTTATCCATAAATGTCCTTTCCATTTTAGTTATTTGCCCAGAAAGGACACCTCATGCTTCGAGAAGCATTGAACCCTTATAAAGAGGGGAAAAGTTCTACATTGCACAGTATTCATTTAGTTCACATTGAGTCTAATCAAGATCCGTTGTTGCAACATAGTTCATAGCCCGTCTTGTTAGACACAATTTATCAGTTTGTTTTGGCGACATGTTTTTTCAGCACTTTTACATTTTCATTCTCTTCATCCTCCATTCACACCTTGCACTTAAACCTACTCTTCCTGTTCACTTTTTAAATGAAAAAAAAAAATAGATTTGATTTACTTGTTTGAGTATTTTACTCGTTTGGAGCTGGTGGTGTGTGTCTGCTTTTATTGTTCTCAGATTATTGTGTCCTGAATGGGTGCGAGTTGAAATTCAGGCATGTAAAAATCAAGAGAAAATGGCCATGTCTGAAAATATATCTATATATATATATATATATTAGTATATACAAAAAAATAGAAGAGTGAACGTCATTTCGCCCACATAGGTAACCTTCGGGCACTGTAAGCGCCAAAAACTGTTGTAAAAATTTGAAGTTGTTTCCTTTCTTTTGAAAGTGCCCCTTTTTCTGACTACTTGAAGATATAAGCTGGCTGCTAGAGCTTTTTGATTGGCTCTTGGATGCCATACAATTTTTGTATTCTGTATGTATTGAATACAATAAAAATGCACCATAGTCTGGTGAAATATTTGAGCTTTAGGAAGCAAATGATCAGTATAATTAAAGTATTGATTTATCACTTGCAAGGTGCAAAGTTTTTTTTTCCTTTGGTTTTCATTTGTTATTCTTTTTACTCTGCTATCTTACAGAAACCCAGGCAAAGGTTTGTGCATGTTTATTTTTATTTTTCTCTTTTTTTTTTTTTTTTTTTAAATAAAGCACCTACCAACATGAATCACTCTGTTTTTGTCCGGTATCCTCAGAGTTCTCATGGTTATATTGTCATTATTAACCAAGGAATTTGCATTTAATCATGTAGAGTTTATACTGTTGATGTATAAAAACAGATGGATCATGGGTGTAAAAACGGACACGGATGACAATGTGGATGAATATTGTAACGTTTTCTGGATGGAAATCTAACAATTTTGCATACGATTTTCTGACTCTGGCCTTAATCTGAGTGCCTCCTTCAATTTCAACTGAGTCTGGAACTTTTTTTTTTTGTGTTTTTGCTGAGCCTCTCTGTCCAAAGTTATGCCACTTCTGTCATAAAAGAGAAAGAAAACTTCTGTGCTATACGCCCAGTTGGCTGAAGGTAAAATTTATATCACTATTACTTTGAATCCAGGAAGTGGGTGGGACAGGGAAAAAAACAACAAACTCTTAGAATCAGTGCAGCCGCTATACTGGAGGACGTGCTCTGGGTGAAATGAAAAAAGCCAGTGACTGGTCCTCTATAAAACTCACTTAGCAAAAAGATAGAACATGACCTGGAAATGTACTAAGATTCTGATGTATAGCCATAGAATCTAATTAAATTGCTGACTGCATCCTGCATTACTACTGAACAGTACACCATAGACCCATTTTATTGGTGGCTGCTAGTAGCTAGCATGTTTAAAGCGGTTGGCCGATACCTAAAATGCTCTTTATCAATATCTATTTTTAATCACTAACTACTTTTGTTATTTGCTTTTATATGATAGAGGCAGGGTGAGTGACACTAGTGCTGCCCCAAGGCTTCCATCACCGCCATGAAACTAATCATTGGAGGCAGCACCTGTTTCTTGCCATGCTATCACCGCCTCCTGATGACATCCTGTTTCAGAGAAACCACCAGCAGGTGATGACTGCAGCTGATTCCAGATGTCATCAGGGACAGTGGTAAGTGACCTCAGTACAACCCCCTAATAATCTGTTCTGGGGGCCGAGAAGGTGATAAAAGGGACAAGTGCTTTCGGGGCCTTACTCCTGATGACATCTTGTTTGAGACTCCCTATGAAAGAAACGTCACAGGAAGTAAAGGAAGAAGAGCAGATATAGGAATTATGTATTTAGGTTAGGGGATAAAATAAAGTAGATATCTATTTTTATCTATAACTTGGGAATTTTGAGATTTTGTAACAGTATATGCAGCCAAATGTATATAGCTATGTTAATCCACGCAACATTTTGAACGTTTAGATTAAAAAAAAAAACACTCATCTGTACAACCAAGGATACGTGCTCTTTGGTTATCAGGTATAGAGGGGTCCTTTTATTTTTACTAAGGGAGAAAGAAGTTGCACATGTATTCGCCTCTCTGTACCCAACCAGACCACTCCATGTTTTGTTGTTTTCTAGCAGATTGCTAGATTGCACACATTTTTCGTCTTTGTAATCAGAAGCGGCATTAATATAGCTGTATATCTTTGATATTTTACTTCTAGAAAGTGTTGCGCTTTCGTTTGGTCAACACATTAAAGGGAATCTGTCACCACATCTGACCTATGTAAACTGTTACTCTTGGTATACAGGCTATAGACTGCTGAAAACAGTCCTCCCTGCGTCTCATATCAGATGTGTTGTTGTGGATAAATCATTTATCACTTCATGTAAATGACCTCTTCCTGGTTCTGGGAAGGACACTTCAAGCCTATTTACCACCAAGCAATACAATAATCTCTACCGAATCGATTTAATGTATAATATCAATCTTTATTACATCAATTAGACACAACACTACAAAAAATACATAAAACGATCCCCATATAAAACCTTTAAAAATAGTATTTTGCAAAGAAGATCAGGGTGCAGTCCATATGTGGATTAGTTTCATAGACAATATTTTTCTTATCTGGCAATGGGAACAACATCATCTGGAGCTTTTCTTCCAAACACTGAATGTCAAACGCAACATTCATTTAACATAGACATCAAGTCCTGTAGAAATTTACTTTCTAGATGTTAAAAATGGATATCCATATGAAAAAAAAATAGCAGTCAATGCCTTACTGAGTGCAAGGTCATTTAATCCTCAACAGGTATTAAAATCAATACCAACAAGACAGTTCCTTAGAGCACGTCCGTTGAGAAAATACGCCAAAATTAAATCTGAATTAAAAAGACCGACATTACAAAAATCATATTATCCAGCATGGCTTTGAAGGAGCAAAAGGCATTCTAAGAGACCAGCTTCTAAGACCAGCCCAACAGAACATCAACAACCAGGTAAGATTAATTACACCTTACCATGTACACTGGAGAGAAATTACAGATATTTGTAAACCATATTGGCCAATTCTGTTATTGGATGCCACCTTGAATAACATTTTGTCTCCTAATCCTTCCATCACACCTAGAAGGTCAAAAACCCTTAATGACCTGCTGGAGTTACTTTTGTTATTATTTATTATTATAGCACCATTTATTCCATGGCGCTTTACATGTGAGAAGGGGTACCGTATATATAATACAAAACAAGTACAGTAATCCTATCAATACAAGTCACAACTGCTACAGAAGGAGGGAGGGCTCACAATCTACAAGGGATGAGTGAAGATACAGTAGGTGAGAGTAGAGCTAGTCGTACAGTGGTTTGGTGGATCGGTGGTCACTGCAGATTGTAGGCTTGTCGGAAGAGGTGGGTCTTCATTTAATTTTGAAGATTTCCATGGTAGGCGAGAGTCTGATATGTTGTAGAGAGTTCCAAAGTAGGGAGGATGCGCGGGAGAAATCTTGTATGCGATTGTGGGAAGAGGAGATAAGAGCGAAGTAGAGAAGGCGATCTTATGAGGTTCAGAGGTTGTGTGCAGGTAAGTACCAGGAGATTTGGTTGCAGATGTATGGAGGACACAGATTGTGGATGGCTTTGTATGTTATGGTTAGGGTTTTGAACTGGAGTCTCTAGGTAATGGGGAGTGTTAAATATTAATTATTGGTTATGGATTTATTCTTTATACACTCAATTCTGTACCAAGCACGTTAACGATCGCTGACATTACAGATGCTATTTCTGTATGGTAAAGTGTCATTTCCATATACAGAGACCACGTGATCTAAGGGACGTATATATAATAGCTACACGAAGGGAGGGGGGCTCTCTTGCTCGCTCACTCTCTCCACAGACACATGGGACAAGAACTATGATGAATGAACAGCCAGCTGCCATGTAACCACGTGTTGCTTCCTGAGACGCTCCTGACAGAGACAGAATGTCATTTTACCATTCAGGACACCAAGGAAAGATGTGTACAAGTTTTGCTATGGACAAATGGACAATCTTTTCGTAACTATTTCACTCATTTTATGTTTTCCTGTAATGATGTTTTTTTGATGGACAGTCCAATAAACCACTACATTTTTTTATAAGAAACGTGACATTTTCTTTAAAGTATCGCATCTGGTAACAAGTCCTTGAAAAATATACTTAAAATAAGCATTTTTAACATTTTGGAGAGCCAGCCAGTCACACTTGATTTTTAGAGTGTGAATTTTTGATAACTTGCAAGGGGAGGAGGAATAGAAGAAAAATTACGTCAGATGTGCAAGTCGTCAAAGAAATCACATTACGATATTTCACGATCAGAAAAGAACCTATGAATGAGGAATCAGACGGACTACAGGAATCAGACGTGCTGATGACGAGCGTTGTACAAGAAAGGAGCTACAAGCTGAGATATTTTAAGGTAAGAAAAATGGATGTCATTACTTCTTTTTCTAAGCAAAGTAGACTGAAATTTATGTCTGTAGATCAGTCTAATTTAGAAGTTTTATGGCTCAGCTTATATGCAGAATGTGAAATGGAAAATCTAAAGCTAGAATCTAAGCTGGTGTCCTTTAATAGAGAAAGAGAGAAATTAAAAAATATTTTACAGTTGATTGAGGTATTTCACAAGTCTGTATTAAAGAAATCTAAAAATGACTGTGTAGAAATAGTGTCAGATGATACCAGTGATGTTCCCGAAATTGCCAGTAATGAGGTAACTGAGCAAGATGTGGGACCTGTAATGGCTACTCAAGGTGACCTTGTCTCTGATGACGTAAAAAAAGATGGTGGAAATGTGGGAGGAGACTTGAGAACTGATGTAGGAGGGAACATGGGAGGAGACTTGCGAACTGATGTAGGAGGGAACATGGGAGGAGACTTCAGAACTGATGCAGATGACGTACGAGGGACGGATGTTCAATGGCCACCAAAAATAGAAGACAATTCAGAGGCCCAACTCCAAATTAAAGTTAGGAAAAATTTGTTAAAACTATGCAAAATCATTCCTGCATATGATAACAAAATCCATGTGTGCAGAAATTCTGAAGTATTTGAAAGCTTTATTGACAAGCTTGATTTAAGTAATGACGAGAAAAATCAATTATTTAAATTGTGGCTTCCTGCAACCTTTTCCAGACGTTTAAAATTAAAGTTGAGTTTTGATAATGAATTACATGGAGATCTAGATGATAAAGACAGATTGAAAATTCTGATTTTCTGTGCATCAAATGAAAATTGTCCAGATATTGAGATTCTTCAAAAATTAAGGATTGGTCGGAAAGAATGTACTTTTACATTCATGTCCATATTTGAAAGGTTGTACAAAACTCTAATTACCAATGTCAAAACACAATCAATGATAAAGTATTTTGTGGACAAATTTGGATTCCTAAATTCTGTATCTCGTGTTATTGCGTCACAAAAAGATACTTTATTTGAATGTGCGCAATCCCTTGATTTTGCTAGAAAACATGAGAATCGTGATAGGAAAATAAATCAAACAGAGTAAGATCTTTTCAAAAGCCAGTGTCAAAATCTCCTAAACTGAGTCATCCCCGGAATCAAATCTATGACATACGGAGGAAATTACATATTTGCTATAAACCCTATAAAAAAATCCAAGAGTCCGCTTTGCAGAAAGAGTTAATAATTCAAAGTTCAGACGGCTCTGTAAAGAGACAAATGGCGGACATTGAAAGACAGGAACAGGTGATGTCTCAAAATGACTTATCTAAGTCTTCAATTTACAGCTCATTATCGGAGCTGCTCAAACAATCATTAAAAAAAGAAATGATTAACAGAGTTTTCCAGGACATCTTTGACAAAGAAATAAGATTTGGTTTAGGAATTGACTGAAAATGAAATTATATGTTGTGTAAAAGTATTATACAATATATTATTCAGTTATTTGTAATTATTTTATAAATATAATTCTGTAGTTCACAGTTTTTGTATATATATATATATATATATATATATATATATTCATACAGTATATAGTATACTTGTATAAGTAGAAATTGTATAACTGTATATCTATAGTGATATAATTAAAATAAACTACAGAAAATATTTAGAATTACATTAAAGCCAATACATATATGTATAAGACATTGCAATTGTTTTGTTTTTGTATATGATATTAACCTTATCTTTTATTTATCCTTAGAATTTTCACTTCAAAGTAGGATTTAAATCGGGAAAAACTCTCTTACATGGATTTATTCCTTTATTTACACAGGAATTTGTAATAACTGCATGTTTTTTATATATTTAACACTTAAAAGGAAATAATATGTAACTAACTGAATCTAAATTTAGTTTTTGTGTGTTGCTAACATTTTGAAGTTATTTATTTGCATGGCAATATGTTCTTACTGCATGACAGTCACACATGTGACATTTAAACTGTTCTAATTATAAGGCACCATATACCCCTATTTCAGTGGTTTGCTGTAACTTAAAGCTCTTGTAGCTCAGTGAGCGCAGCCTTTGCAAGTCAAAGAATTTTTCTTTAGGCCTCTTAAGTTCTAGGGTTCAATTTCAGTTGCAAACCTTGCACCAAATATAGAAACAGCTCATAACCAAATTTTCTTATGAGTCCTTCTATCTATAAATGGTTCACAAAGTTTGTTATGTGTATTTGGGGAATATTCAAAGAAATATTAAAATATTAAATTTAGTAGTTTACAATGCGCATTGATAATTAAGATACAATTATTTGGGTTAATATTCCTACCTTTTTGTATGAGGAACTTGTGGTGTGAACTTATCCGTGTCACAGTCTGAGTGACAGATGACAGATGCGTGTATGAGCAGCTGCTAAGAGAAAATGTATGTGTGACGTATGAAAGGAGAAGTATCATAATTCATGGTATGCGAGAAAACAACAACTTGTTTTTAAGAGAAATAATACAAATCAGTTCAATTATTAGAATATTAAGATACATAATAATAATCTTTATTTTTATATAGCGCTAACATATTCCGCAGCGCTTTACAGTTTGCACACATTATCATCACTGTCCCCGATGGGGCTCACAATCTAAATTCCCTATCAGTATGTCTTTGGAATGTGGGAGGAACCGGAGTACCCGGAGGAAACCCACGCAAACACGGGGAGAACATACAAACTCCTTGCAGATGTTGTCCTTGGTGGGATTCGAACCCAGGACTCCAGCGCTGCAAGGCTGCAGTGCTATCCACTGAGCCACCGTGCTGCCCATACATAATGAATATTATCTACTCAACATATATTCCTTTAGTAATTATTTTTTTTTAGTTAATAGTAGATAAGTGTAATCACACATCAAAATGGTTTATCAAGAAGATCTACTTTTAGATTATTTTTTTTTCTTTTTCCCAAAGGATAATTTTATGATATTGAATGTTATTTTTAATGGTTACATAGATGGTACACATCTTCAGACTTCAGATATCTTCAGATATGGTATAAAGCTAAAACAGAAGTTACATAAATAATTTATAAAACAATTTTTTTATTTTTTTTCATTTTGGTTTTGATAAATCAATTATTTCACAAAATAATATTTTTTGGTATTAACCCCTTCACCCCAAGGGTGGTTTGCATGTTAATGACCGGGCCAATTTTTACAATTCTGACCACTGTCTCTTTATGAGGTTATAACTCTGGAACGCTTCAACGGATCTTCGCGATTCTGAGATTGTTTTCTCGTGACATATTGTACTTCATGTTAGTGGTAAAATTTCTTCGATATAACTTGCGTTTATTTTTGAAAAAAACGCAAATATGGCGAAAATTTTGAAAATTTTGCAATTTTCAAACTTTGAATTTTATTCCCTTAAAACAGAGAAAATATCACACAAAATAGTTAAGAAATAACATTTCCCACATGTCTACTTTACATCAGCACAATTTTGGAACCAAATTTTTTTTTTGTTAGGAAGTTATAAGGGTTAAAAGTTGACCAGCGATTTCTCATTTTTACAACAAAATTTACAAAGCCATTTTTTTTAGGGACCACCTCACATTTGAAGTCACTTTGAGGGGTCTATATGGCAGAAAATACCCAAAAGTGACACCATTCTAAAAACTGCACCCCTCTAGGTACTCAAAACCACATTCAAGAAGTTTATTAACCCTTCAGGTGCTTCACAGTAACTAAAGCAACGTGGAAGGAAAAAATGAATATTTTACTTTTTAGCCACAAAAATGATCTTTTACAAACTTTTTTTTTTATTTTCACAAGGGTTAAAGGAGAAAATGGACAGATAAGGTTGTTATGCAATTTCTCCTGAGTACGCCAATACCCCATATGTGGGGGAAAACCACTGTTTGGGCACACGGCAGAGCTCGTAAGGGAAGGAGCGACGTTTGACTTTTTCAAACTAAAATTGGCTGGAATTTAGATTGGATGCCATGTCGCGTTTGGAGAGCCCCTGATGCGCCTAAACAGTGGAAACCCCCCACAAGTGACACCATTTTGGAAACTAGACCCCCTAAGGTACTTATCTAGATCTGTTGTGAGCACTTTGAACCCTCAAGTGTTTCACAAAAGTTTATAAAGACTGGGTGTGAAAAAAAAAATCAATTTTCCACAAAAATGATTTTTTAGTCCCAAATTTTTGAATTTTCCCAAGGAAATTGGACCCCAAAAGTTGTTGTCCAATTTGTCCTGAGTACGCTGATACCCCATATGTGGGGGGGAAACTGTTTGGGCGCACGGCAGGGCTTGGAAAGGAAGTAGTAACGTTTTGGAATGCAGACGTTAATGGGGGTCATGTTCCGTTTGCAGTGCCCCAGATGAGCCTAAACAGTGGAAACCCCCCACAAGTGACCCCATTTTGGAAACTAGACCCCCTAAGGAACTTATCTAGATCTTTGGTGAGCACTTTGAACCCCCAAGTGCTTCACACAAGTTTATAATGCCCGGGCATGAAAATAAAAAATCCTATTTTTTTCCCACAAAAATTATCTTTTAGTTACTAATTTTTTATTTTCCCAAGGGTAACAGGAGAAATTGGACCACATAAGTTGTTGTACAATTTGTCCTGAGTACGCTGATACCCCATATGTGGGGGGGAACCACTGTTTGGGCGCACGGCAGAGCTCGGAATGGAAGGAGCACCATTTGACTTTTTCCAACCAAAATTGGCTGGAATTGAGTTTGGATACCATGTTGCATTTGGAGAGCCCCTGATGTGCCTAAACAGTGGAAACCCCCACAAATGACCCCATTTGGGAAACTAGACCCCCTAAGGAACTTATCTAGATTTTTGATGAGCAATTTGAACCCCCAAGTGCTTCACACAAGTTTATAACGTAGAGCCGTAAAATTTAAAAATCATATTTTTTCCACAAAAATGATCTTTTCACCCCAATTTTTATTTTTCCAAGGGTAACAAGACTCCAAAAGTTATTTGCAATTTGTCCTGAGTGCGCTGATACCCCATATGTGGGGGTAAACCACTGTTTGGGTGCATGGCAGAGTTTGGAAGGAAGGAGCGCCGTCTGACTTTTTCAACGCAGAATTGGCTGGACGCCATGTCGTGTTTGGAGAGCTCCTGATCTGCCTAAACAGTGGAAACCCCCATAAATGACACCATTTTGGAAACTAGACCCCTCAAGGAACTTATCTAGATGTGTGGTGAGAACTTTGAACCCCCAGGTGTTTCACTAAAGTTTATAACGTACAGCCGTAAAATAAAAAATCTTTTTTTTTTTTACAAAAATGATTTTTTCGCCCCCAATATTTTATTTTCACAAGGGTAACAGGAGAAATTGGACCCCAAAAGTTGTTGTCCAATTTGTCCTGAGTACGCTGATACCCAATATGTGGGAGAAAACTACTGTATGGGCGCACGTCAGGGCTCGGAAGGGAAGTAGTGACGTTTTGGATTGCAGACTTTGATGGAATGGTCTGGGTGCGTCATGTCGCATTTGGAGAGCCCCTGATGCGCCTAAACAGTGGAAACCCCCCCACAAGTGACCCATTTTGGAAAATAGACCCCACAAGGAACTTATCTAGATGTGTGGTGAGCACTTTGAACCCCGAAGTGCTTCACAGAAGTTTATAACGCACAGCCGTAAAAATAAAAAATCTTTTTTTTTTTTTGCAAAAATGATTTTTTCGCCCCAATATTTTATTTTTACAAGGGTAACAGGAGAAATTGGACCCCAAAAGTTGTTGCCCAATTTGTCCTGAGTACGCTGATACCGAATATGTGGGAGAAAACTACTGTATGGGTACACGTTGGGGCTCGGAAGGGAAGTAGTGACGTTTTGGATTGCAGACTTTGATGGAATGGTCTGGGGGCGTCATGTCGCATTTGGAGAGCCCCTGATGCGCCTAAACAGTGGAAATTCCCAACAAGTGACCCCATTTTGGAAAATAGACCCCACATGGAACTTATCTAGGTGTGTGGTGAGCGCTATGAAGCCCCAAGTGCTTCACAGAAGTTTATAATGTACAGCCGTAAAAACAAAAAAATATTTTTTTTTGTACAAAAATGATATTTTCGCCCCCAGTTTTTTATTTTCCCAAGGGTAACAGAAGAAATAGGACAAATTGCACAATAACTCTTGGGGTCCAGAGTACGCTGATACCCCATATGTGGGGATAAACTACTGTTTGGACGCATGGCAGAGCTCAGAAGTGAAGGAGCACCGTTTGACTTTTTCAACGCAGAATTGGCTGGAATTGAGATCAGACGCCATGTCACATTTGGAGAGCCCCTGATGTGCCTAAACAGCGGAAACCCCCCAATTCTAACTCCAACCCTAACCCCAACACACCCCTAACCCTAGTCCCAACCCTAACCACAAACCTAACCCTAACACACCCCTAATCCCCAACCCTAATCCTAACTTTAGCGCCAACCCTAACCCTAACTTTAGCCGCAACCCTAACCCTAACCCTAATGGGAAAATGGAAATAAATACATTTTTTTAATTCTATATTTTTCCCTAACTAAGGGGGTGATAAAGGGGGGTTTGATTTACTATTTATAGCGGGTTTTTATGATTGGCAGCTGTCACGCTAAAAGACGCTTTTTATTGCAAAAATAGTTTTTTGCATCGCCACATTTTGAGAGCTATAATTTTTGCATATTTTGGCCCACAGAGTCATGTGAGGTCTTATTTTTTGCGGTACGAGGTGACGTTTTTATTGGTACCATTTTTGAGCAGGTGACATTTCAGCTGCAGATGGAAGCAAGGGGGACA
This sequence comes from Oophaga sylvatica, assembly GCA_033576555.1. NCBI lineage: Eukaryota > Metazoa > Chordata > Amphibia > Anura > Dendrobatidae > Oophaga > Oophaga sylvatica. The sequence goes on along the minus strand of JARQOD010000003.1, from coordinate 277,143,097 downwards.
CTTCTTTACTTCTGGGTAGGGCGGAGCCAGATAGTAGGACTAACCTCAGGTTCTAAAAATGGGTGTTGTCCGGCCCCTCCGGCTCTGGCTCCTCCTGCCGTACACTCCAGTTTCGACTTGAGGTCCAAGTAGTAAGGACGGCTGCTAATGCAGCTCCTCAGAAATCACCTCAGAAGAGTTTATTATTTTACTCGGACAGGGTCCTGGACTTTATGTCTAGAGGATCAGGGGTACCGGCGCTGCTGGACCCCATCCTCTCCCCTGGCAGAAATGTATTCCCTAAATGGTGGTCATTACATTTTCTTGCCGGCCCGGGGGGAAGAGGTGGCTATCCCTGACAGGACGCACACCACGTTCTTGGTCACTGCTTCCTTGTTCTCATGGGGAAGCAATGGGCACAGCGTCACATATCCGTGGAGGGTCCCTGTGGCTGGCTGGTGAGTACTCTGCATTATATTTTGATATGTGCGAGTGATTACAGCGTCTGCGGTGACAGCGCTGACTGTTATTGGTGTTTCCCACTATTTTCTCATGATTGGGCATTTTTAAAAAAAAAAAAAAAAAAAAGAGCGATTTTTTTATTTAATATGTGCTGTGTGTTTTCGGCGCTGCAGCGCCGTTACAGTGTACAGGGAAAGGAGTGTAAAAGATCTCCCGCACTTTTTTTGACTGAGCAGAGAGGGGGCGTGGCTTCGGGCTTTCCCGGCTTTCTGATTACAGGAAGTGACTGGCTCCTTCTCTTCCTGCTCTCTGCGGCAGCCATTACAGCTCTCCTGGTCTCCTCTCCTCCGTTTCTGTACACAGGCATTTGAGACAACACCAAGCCAGCCGGGTGAGTCGCTGCTATCGCTTAGGTAGCAGTTTAACCCTTTAGCCTCCCGCAGCATTTTTTTGCTGTTTGCGCTCTCTAGCGCAGCGCTGCAGTTTTCTGATCATTGGGACATTGTATCCCTCGGTAACGGTCTGTGAGCTGTCTGCAGCGAGGGGGGGCGCCGTTGTTCACTGCTGGGGTATTCTTTTGCTTTTAAAAGAAGTTAACCCTTCAGCGTTTTGCTACTGTGTGAGACCACACTGCTCTGGTTATTCTCATCACTATACCATCTCAATAACCGGCATGTCAGATTTGAGTCAGGAGGCTGATCGTCTTCCTCGTCCTCTCCAGGACCAGCCCCGCGATTCTGACACGATGGAATCCTCTGCACCTTCTAGCGCTGCTATTGGAGGTCGCTATGATGCCAAGTTTGATATGCTCGCTACTGCTATTAGTGGGCTTTCTGACCTTTTGGGTCAGTGGGTATCCTCTAGACCTTCTCATAGCAAAAAGCGTCCCAGGATTGCTATGCCCTCCCCACTAAGTGACTCAGATGATTCAGGCAGAGAGGATTTTCAGGAGCACTCTGCTTCCTTGTCGGGCCGTGTAGATGCTTTTGTCAGGGCCATACGAGAGGTACTGCAAGTACCTGAGGAGATGAATGATGATGAAGGTATACCCAGATGGTACCATGGGTCGCAAAGATCACGTTTAGCGATGCCAGCTATGAGTGAGTTTTCTAAGAAAGTAGAAAAGGAACGCGTTTGTCCAGATAAGCGTTTTCAGGGGACAAGGTTGTTTGAAACCTTGTATCCTTGTCCAGCAGACCTATTTGCTAGCTGGATTCCGTCCCCTGAGGTGGATATTTCTTTATCTAAGCTTAACAAAGCTACTATGCTTCCCGTCAAAGGGAAAGCTACTTTGCAGGATGCGCTGGACAAAAAGTCAGAGATGGCGGCCAAGGCCGGCTATGAAGCTGCTGGTCAGGCCTTTAGAGTGGCTTTATCTTCCTATTGTGCTTCTAGAGCTTCCATGGGTTGGACAGCTCGCCTGCGGATATCCCTGCAAGATGGGTCGTCTTTACAGGCAATAGATGAGATCATTAAGTTAATAGAAGAATCAGACCAATATGTCTGTGACGCTCTTTTGGATATGGCTTCCCTAATATCCAGAGCTCAGGCTTCTACAATCACTGTTAGAAGAGCGTTGTGGCTTAAACAGTGGACTGGAGACGCGGTCTCCAAGCAAGGGTTGCTATCTTTGCCTTACAAAGGTGGTCAGCTTTTCAGCTCTGACCTCACGGAATTGATTGCTAAGGCTAAGGAGTCAGCGTTGCCTCAGCGTAGGGCAGCTACGGCTGCTTTTGGCACTGACAAAAAGCCCGCCAAAACGGACTGACGCCAGAAGTTCACTCGAGGATTCTCGAGTGGGGGGGCGCCTGCTCCTGTTTCAAGCGGTTTGGGTCTCCCGCGTCTCAGACTCCTGGGTGACACGAATAATGTCGGCAGGCTATTTCATAGAGTTTCTCTCTTGCCCTCCAGAAAGATTCTGTCAGTCTCGCGTTCCGTCAGATCCCGTCTTATTGACCGCTCTGCGGCAGGAAGTCGATTCCTTACTACAGAAAGGTGTAGTAGTGTCAGTTCCTCCGAAAGACCGGGGAAGGGGATTTTATTCCAACCTCTTTGTGGTCCCCAAAAAGGAGGGAAAGTTTCGTCCCACTCTGGATCTCAAGAGGTTAAATCGGCATGTTTACACCCAAAAGTTCCGCATAGAGTCGCTTCGCTCAGTGGTGACTGCCCTGTCACAGAACAATTTTCTGGTGTCCATAGATATTCGCGACGCCTATTTACACGTTCCCATCGGAAGATCTCATCAGCGCTTTCTGCGCTTTGCCATAGGTCAGGACCATTACCAGTTTGTGGCCCTCCCTTTCGGGTTGGCTTCGGCACCCCGAGTTTTTACAAAGGTGCTGGCACCTCTTATGGCAATGCTTCGGAGACAAGGGATCATGATACTTCCTTATCTGGACGATCTTCTGATTGTGGCATCCTCAAAGGAGGAGGCAGTGACGGCTCGCGATTTATCCCTTCAGCTCCTGGAGGATTTCGGGTGGCTGATCAACTGGGAAAAGTCATCCCTGGAGCCTTCTCAGTCAATCCTGTTTTTGGGCATGATTTTCGACACAGCGAAAGTGGTAGTTTTTCTGCCAAAGGACAAGCAAACCAGTATCCATTGTCTGGCACAGACTGTGCAGTCCTCAACGACAGTATCCCTTCGAAGATGTATGCGCCTTCTGGGGTTAATGGTCGCTTCGATGGAAGCTCTTCCGTTTGCTCAGTTCCATTGCAGAACGCTTCAAAGCTTCATTTTGAAGAGATGGAATCGTGCACAGGAAACACTGGATTGCAGGGTTTTAATCTCCCGCAAAGTGCGAGAGTCTCTGGACTGGTGGTTACGTCCGGAACGTTTTTTTCCTGGGAAAATCTTCTCTTCCCCTGTCATGGTCGGTCTTGACCACCGATGCCAGCCTGACGGGCTGGGGGGGAGTTTGGAACAATCTCTGGATTCAGGGAGTTTGGTCACCGGAAGAATCGGTGTTACCGATCAACATCCTGGAATTGAGGGCAATTTTTCTTTGCCTCCAACATTGGACGGTCCCTTTGAGCGGATTACCAGTTCGTGTTCAGACAGACAACGCTACGGCGGTTGCGTATATCAACCATCAAGGCGGGACGGGGAGCTCCAGACTCATGTCGGAGGTATCTCGGATTCTGATATGGGCCGAGGCTCATGTGCCGGCCTTTTCTGCGATTCACATACCAGTTCAGAATATCCAGGCAGACTTTCTCAGCCGAGAGAGGATGGATTCAGGAGAATGGAGTCTTCATCCGGGCGGTGGAAGTGGATGCGCTGGTGGTTCCGTGGAGCCAATACCAGCTGGTTTATGTGTTCCCACCGATATCCTTGCTGCCGCTTGTGTTACGTCGGGTCAGGCTGGAGAGGGTTCCGGCTATTCTGATAGCCCCAGATTGGCCGAGAAGGACGTGGTTTTCCACGCTGATGTCGCTTCTGGCGGCGCCTCCTTTTCCTCTGCCTCTTCGACCGGACTTGCTCACTCAGGGTCCCGTGTGTCATCCGGGCCTGAGGTCTCTGCGTTTGACGGCTTGGCTCTTGAGACTGAGATTTTAACCCGTCAAGGGTTTTCAGAAAAGGTCATTGCCACTATGAGAGCGTCAAGAAGTCCGGCTACGACTAGGATTTACTACAGGATTTGGGAATCCTTCTTTTCATGGTGTTTGGGTTCTTCCAGGAATCCAAAGAAATTTTCATTACCCAACTTGTTGGTTTTTTGCAGCACGGGCTGGATAAGGGTTTGGCAGTCAGTACCCTGAAGGGTCAGGTGTCTGCCCTGTCGGTGCTTTTTCGTAAAGCTATTGCCTCGCGTAGGGACGTATGTGCCTTTTTTCGCGGAGCAGCCCGTCAGTTTCCTCCAAGGAAAACTCCTGTGTCGCCTTGGCCGCTTAATCTGGTTTTGAAAGCTCTTCAAAGTGCTCCTTTCGAGCCTATGGATGCTATTAATCTTTCTTTGTTTTCTTGGAAGGTTGCCTTCCTAGTGGCGGTCACTTCCTTGAGACGGGTTTCCGAGTTGGCGGCTCTTTCATGTTCGCCACCTTTCTTGGAATTTTTCCCGGATCGTGTTGTTCTTCGCACGCGACATGATTTTCTCCCTAAAGTGGTATCTCAATTCCATGTCAATCAAGATGGAAGCTTACCGTGTTATGGACGAACCTTGCCCGATTAATATTCGGGCTCATTCCACGAGAGCTGTGGGCTCTTCGTGGGCCCTTCATCAAGGGGCTTCGGCAGCCCAGCTCTGTCGAGCAGCGACTTGGCGTTCTGTTCACACCTTTACAAAGTTTTATAAGGTGGACGTCAGTGCCTCCGCTGATGCGGCCTTAGGACGCAGAGTCCTTCAGGCGGCTGTATTTTGAAAACTTCTAGTTAAGTTTATGTTGCGCCTGTTGCGCATGTATCAAGGTGTTGGCTTCTGCCTGTTTAAGGTTTTTTCCCACCCTTGTTTTTGTACTGCTTTGGGACATCCCAGAAGTAAAGAAGTGTCCCCCTTGCTTCCATCTGCAGCTGAAATACGAATTTTGGTAAGAACTTACCTGTAAAATTCTTTTCAGCAAAGGAAGCAAGGGGGACACTTCTCCCTCCCATAAGGCAGAAGGTGTTGTTTCAGATGCAGCACGGCTCTCTCTGATAAGCGAGTTTCTGAGCTGAGATCAGCGCTCTACGGCTCTTTCCGGCATCGCCAGCTCATCGCAGTGGTCAGGTTTTGTGAGTGGTACCTGAGCTGTGTGGTATTCATGTTATGTGCATAACCTTGTTCTTTGAATCCTTTCAGTTTGGTTATGGCGCTCCGCTGGTGATTTATTTCTCCTTGGCTTGTGTACAAAACTGGAGTGTACGGCAGGAGGAGCCAGAGCCGGAGGGGCCGGACAACACCCATTTTTAGAACCTGAGGTTAGTCCTACTATCTGGCTCCGCCCTACCCAGAAGTAAAGAAGTGTCCCCCTTGCTTCCTTTGCTGAAAAGAATTTTACAGGTAAGTTCTTACCAAAATTCGTATTTTTTGATCGCTTTTTATTTCGATTTTTGGGAGGTTAGAATGAACAAAAATCAGCAATTCATGAATTTCTTTTGGGGGAGGCGTTTTTATTGTTCCGCGTGTGGTAAAATTGATAAAGCAGTTTTATTCTTCGGGTCAGTACGATTTGGCGATACCTCATTTATATCATTTTTTTATGTTTTGGCGCTTTTATAGAATAAAAACAATTTTATATAAAAAATAATTATTTTTGCATCGCTTTATTCTGCGAGCTATAACTTTTTTATTTTTTCGCTGATGATGCTGTATGCGGCTCGTTTTTTGCGGGACAAGATGACGTTTTCAGCGGTACCATGTTTATTTATATCGGTCTTTTTGATCGCGCGTTATTCCACTTTTTGTTCGGCGGTATGATGATAAAGCATTGATTTTTTGCTTCGTTTTTTTTTTTTTTTTAAGGGGTTCACTAAAGGGGTTAACTAGTGGGACAGTTTTATAGGGGGGGTCGTTACGGACGCGGCGATACCAAATATGTGTACTTTTATTGTTTTGTTTTTTTTATTTACAGGAAGAAATGAATTTATTGGGGAATATTTTTTTTTTTTTAATTTATTTTGGATTTTTTTTTACACATGTTTATTTTACTTTTTTAACTTTTTTACTTTGTCCAGGGTGGGACATCACAGTATTTTATCAGATCGCTGGTGTGACAGTGTGCACAGCACTCTGTCCACACCAGCGATCGCACAGGCATAGATGCAGGCTTCTCAGTGCCTGCTCTCGGCAGGCACTGAGGTAGCCGCCTCCCTCCAGGACTCCGGCGCCATCTTGGATCCGGGTCCTGGGAGGGAGGAAGCCCTCAGAACAGCGCGATCACATCGCGCTGGTCTGAGGGTCTCAGGGGGGCGCGCAGGGAGCTCCCACCCTGCGCGATCCTCCCCTGTGCCCCCAGTACACCGCAATCTTGTTTGATCGCGGTGTGCTAGGGGTTAATGTGCCGGGAGCGGTCCGTGACACCCGGCGGCGATTAGCTGCGCTCCCCTCAGGAGCGCAGCTGATCGCCTATGACGTACTATTCCGTCTATGGGCAGAATGGCACGGGTTTTATGGACGGGATAGTACGTCTAATGTCAGAGAGGGGTTAAGGGGGAAATGTGTTTTTGATCCTAAATACATCATCACATTTCATCAATACCTCTTCTTCACACATTTTAAAGACTACAATGGTATAACTACTAGAGATAATAACAGTAAGTATTATAAAGAGTCATTTCTTTACACTAAGAAGGGGATTACATGCAAAGTTGCATAATATGAATATTTTGGTAACACAAGGTCATGACAAATATGAAATCCAGATAATGGAAATATTAAGGGTATGTGTTACTGAGAACATAACTACTCAGCATTTGTCATAAACATATAAAGGCCTTATTTTTATTTTTATTCTTATTTTTGTTTTTATTCTTATTTTTCATTTTTCATTTTTTATTCTTCTTTTATCTCTATTTTTGATTCTTAATTTTTATTTTTTATCTCAATCAAGAAACATCAATATTTAATAAAGTAATGTCTAGTACAAGAATATTGCTTCATTAAATATAGTGAAGATATCGGTTCATTAAAAGAAAATGTTCTAATTCTGAGTAAATACAATAATTCTTTCATTCTTTCATTCATTCACTCATATTCACATTTTGGTTCATGGCTATACATTCTTACCTATTATTGGTCTAATAAATATATTCCATTAATAAAGTTTTAGTAATAAAGATGGAAACACTTGTTACATGAAAACACACTGACACCTATGGGTTGAAAAGGTAATTACACCTATGACATAAAAATCTATCTCATGAAGAATATGGTTAATAATGCATTATCATTTATGATTGTTTTACTACACAAACATGAATTCCATATTACTATTCTGATAATAATTCTATGGATATTACTGATTGCTATGGTACGCTGTGATATTATAGGTCAGGAAAATTACCAGATTTGGTATAGAATAGGGAATGAAGACCTCAAGCAAGATATTGAAATTACGTTAATAAAGACTTTTCATATTTCTAAATTCAAGTAAATTTTAAAAAAAAGTTGCAAGAAGAAAAAGCCGAAGTTCCAGAAGGTAAAAAGGCTATATGATGTCTGAGTAATAATAGACTGTGTCAATTACAATTCATTTCATCATTGACAGCCACAATTGCAGTATCCACCACTGACAGCCACAACTGCAGTATCTAAACTGACAGACACAATGGCAGAGGACGATGATCCTATGATGCTAATATGAACTGTGTTATCACGCTTTTATCACGTTCCAGTGGTTTCCTATCACCTATGAAGCTTCAATGAAAGCTGGTGAACAATAAGTTGTCAGGAAACTACAACCCTGACATGAGTCCTGTGCATTAGGACTAAGGACTGGTTATGGTGCTATCTTTAGCAAGGAAGAGTCATTTTAACCCTTGCTTTGCTGACCAAAGACGTCACACCTGTTCCAAGACCATTGCGGATGGCATGGAGGATTCCAGAAATATCCAAGGCAAGCCAATGTAAGTCCAGGTCTTTAAAGGTGACACTGCTCAGATATTAAAGCTTCATTTCATCAATGGACTTTGTTTTCTTATCAACATTTGAATTTATGGACTTTGATGGACACATGACACACGGTCTCCACAATATCTACATGTTATTTCAAAGGAATTATCGTATAAAGACTGTGTTTTAAAAGAACCAAGAACAAGACGTCAAGATGAAGACCAGATGACATCAGATGATGATGACTGGACCGGAGATGCTTCAATTTAGGTTTAGGAAAGTATAATATATATTTTATATGAATATTGGTCACGGCTTACCATAACATGAATTCACATAATTATGTTATTGAGTGCATATAACAATAATCTGATATTATTATTATTATTTTGCCAAAGAAGAAGAAAAGATCTGATTATCCTAAAGATGAACTTCTCTACTTTGAGGGTTCCAATTAATGTCTGTCACCCTCAAAAGGGGGAATTGTTAAATATTAATTATTGGTTATGGATTTATTCTTTATACACTCAATTCTGTACCAAGCACGTTAACGATCGCTGACATTACAGATGCTATTTCTGTATGGTAAAGTGTCATTTCCATATACAGAGACCACGTGATCTAAGGGACGTATATATAATAGCTACACGAAGGGAGGGGGGCTCTCTTGCTCGCTCACTCTCTCCACAGACACATGGGACAAGAACTATGATGAATGAACAGCCAGCTGCCATGTAACCACGTGTTGCTTCCTGAGACGCTCCTGACAGAGAAAGAATGTCATTTTACCATTCAGGACACCAAGGAAAGATGTGTACAAGTTTTGCTATGGACAAATGGACAATCTTTTCGTAACTATTTCACTCATTTTATGTTTTCCTGTAATGATGTTTTTTTGATGGACAGTCCAATAAACCACTACATTTTTTTTATAAGAAACGTGGCATTTTCTTTAAAGTATCGCATCTGGTAACAAGTCCTTGAAAAATATACTTAAAATAAGCATTTTTAACAGGGAGCCAGTGCAGGGATTGATGGGGAGAGGTCGGGGACTAGCAGGGGGACAGGTAGATTAGTCTGGCAGCAGAGTTAAAAATAAATTGGAGGTATGTGAGAGTGTTAGAGGGAGGCCACAGAGCAGGAAGTTGCAGTAGCCAAGACGGGAGATGATGAGGGCATGCGCTAGTTTTTTTGCAGATAGGTTGGATGAGGAATGTGCGGATCCGGGAAATATTTTTGAGTTGAAGTCGGTAGGAAGTGGAGAGGGCTTGAATATGTGGTTTGAAGGAGAGATCAGGGTCAAGGATTACCCCAAGGCAGCTTGTGGGACTGGGGAGAGTGAGCAGCCATTTACTTTAACGGATAGGTCCATTGGGGGGTCGAGTGAGATGGGGGAAAGATGATGAATTCTGTTTTGTCCTTATTAGGTTTTAGAAATCTAGCGGAGAAGAAGGATGAAATAGCGGACAAACATTGTGGGATTCTGGTTAGTAGGGAGGTGATAGAGGTAGATCTGTGTGTCATCAGCATATAGGTGATACTGAAAGCTGTGACATTCTATGAGCTGTCCCAGGCCGAAGGTGTTAATTAAGAGCGGGGGACTGAAACTTGCGGGACTCCCACAGATGGGCAAGGTGAGCTGGTGGTATGCGAGTGGGAGAGGCTGAATGTCCAGTCTGTTAGGTATGATGAGATCCAAGATAGGGCCGGGTCTGTAGTAATAGGGAATGGTCCACTGTGTCAAAGGCAGAGGACACGGAGGAGGAGGACAGAGTAGTGTCGCTTGGCTTTGGAGGTTAATAGGTCATTGATGACTTTAGTTAGGGCAGTTTCAGTGGAGTGATGCGGTCAGAAGCCAGATTGTAAGTCATCGAAGAGGGAGCAGGAACAGAGGCTGGAGGGACAGTTCAAGATGGACATGTTATAGTAGGTTTGAGGCATATGGGAGAAGTGATATGGGACGATAGCTAGAAACAGAGGATGGGTCAAGAGAGGGCTTTTTGAGGATTGGTGTGATTGAGGCATGTTTGAAGCATGAGGGGAAAACACGAGTTAGTGATAGGTTGAAGAGATGGGTTAGGGTTGGGATGAAGACTGTGGTGAGGTTAGGGATGAAGTGGGATGGAATCCGGTCAAGTGCACAGGTGGTCAGATGTGATCTTGAGAGTAGAGTGGAGAGTCGATCTGTAATGGAGAAGTTGGTTTTGGAGGAGGAGGGCTGAGCAGTTCTAAGGACTCAGAGGGTCTGTGGTGACTGCAGGCCAAAGCTTTCTCTGATGTTATCAATCTGCTTGAAGAATGAGGCAAAGTTTTCAGCTGAGATGAGTGGAGAGGGAAGAGGTGCTGGGGGACGGAGGTGAGAATTGAAAGTGTTGAATAGCTGTTTAGGGTTGTGAGACGGAGGATATGAGAGATGAGAAGTAGGTTTGTTTTGCTGCAGTGAGTGTGGCCTTGAAAGTAGTGAGGGACTGTTTGAATGCAATGAAGTGCTCATTGGAGTGGGATCTATGCGCTATTTGCAGGCCCCTCCTTTCACAGACCTTTGTTTCGAAATTCCCAGTTGCAAAATGGGTCTGCTACTCATGTGGCTCTTGTGGAGCCTCTCCATAAATTGACCGGGACACTGATTTCTGTTATTCAGCAAATTCACAAATTTTTAAAATTCTCATTCCATTAACTGTCAGTCTACGGGCATTATCTTCTGGGCTACTTGCCCATGTTTGCTTATTTATATCGGCCTTACGTCTCAGGAATTCAGAGTTAGAATCTTGGAACATATTCAGGACATTTAAAAATGCAGCAAGAGCAGATGAACCAGTCAAATTAGAAAAATTAAGATATATCCCAAAAAATTTCAAGGAACATCATAACAATAATTGGCGCCTCTTACGTTTTAGAGCAATTGACAAGATTCATTTGGAAGCCATTGGAGCAAAGGGAAATCAAATAGATCCTTACTCCGGATACCGTCAAGTCAAAAGGCCTTAACAATCTTGTGAACTTAGCTCCATTCCTTACTTGATTCTTGACATTGCTGTGGGTGTTTGGGTTTATCTTTTTCATAGTGTTTTCATTGCCATTAATGAGACATTTTGGATTAATGCTGTTTTTATCATTATATTACATAATATGAGAATAGGACGATGAATGGCTGCATTTATGAACTATAGATTGGATTGGATTATTGTGTTGTGATCTAACAAAGAATGTAAATATGCTTATTCATTCTTACTAAGTATAGTGTTAGGTTCTGGTAATGAATCTAATTCTGGTTACTTACCTCCACTGAATGTAAGGGTTCTAGTCTGATTCTCCATATACGAGTAATAAAAAAAAACCACTTTGTTCAGCATTATTATATTTTGTGTTTATATTTATTTTTCTTTCTTTTTTGTTTTCATTATAAATTGTTTTAATTTTTCATTTTACATTCTTATTTCTATATTTTTTATGTTTTTATTTTTATGTATCATTTATATATATATATATATATATATATATTATATTTATTATTTTTGTTATAATGGATAATAAAAAATGCATATAATTTATCCATATAAAACAATTGCTGTAATATTTAATAGATACACTAAATGTTAATCTTTTCTCTAGTCAAGTAAAAAATTCAGAATGCTGTGATATATCATAAAGTATAATAACACTATAATCAGTATGATGGAGAAATCCAGGCCTATTGAACACTGTATTGTGATGAAAAGGGTACACTCCGGACTATTTGCAATGTAGCCAACTTAAAAAATGGCGATTTAGAGTTCCCACTGGTGCACATGTCCCCTGTGTCATCGCTGCCCTCTCCGGGACAAGCTGCGGCGGATGATGGAGCGGTGGACAGCTGGCATGCGCCCATTAATGTGGCGTGACCTAAGGTGATGTGTAC
>JARQOD010000003.1:277096462-277131129 GCA_033576555.1 Oophaga sylvatica | reverse complement strand
AAAGCCGGGGTTTAAAGGGATTGTTTGGGCCCCCCGGCCCCAGGGAAAAGGTGGGGTTTTAACCCAAGGGGGATTCATGTAAACGGCTTTGGCCCTTTGTAGGGACTCTATGGTGCCCACCCTATGCTTGTTTTTACCTCCTCTCTGAAGGGTATCACAGGCTGGGGTAGTGACCCTGGGAGCTCGACGTAACTATTTAAATTATACCGGCGATCAGCGAAAGGTTGGGGACCTGAAATGTCCCCCAATTTTGGGTACGGGGGGGGGATTTTCTATTTTTTTACCCCCCCCGTTTCGGGGTTTTCAAAAAAGCATTGCCCCCATATTTTCCCTAACACTGTGTTGTCTGAGAAATTTTTTATGCCCCCCTTTTAAAAGGGGGCGGGGTTTTAGGGGGGAACGATCCCTGGCCCAAACCCGGTTTGGGCTAGGCCCCCCCCCCCCCCCCCCCCCCCCCTCTTTCCCCCACCCGAAAACTGTCCCTCAGAATATTTGGTCAAAGGCCTTTTTAAAAACCTGACTGAGGAACCCAATGAAAACTGGAAATTTTTGGGGAAAGGGAAAAAGTACTACGAAACCCCTCCACAAAATCCCAAAACCGTTTCCAGATTTTTTTTAAAAAATACGGAGGCCCACCCGGCTTTCTACTTGAGAAGGGTAAAAAATTTACTTCATTGGAAAAACCCTTTTTTTTTCCCAAGACCTGCCTCCAGGCCCAAAGCTGACAGGAAGACTGTTTGGGTTTGGCGGAAAAGGGGCCCCCGGGGGGAAATCCTTTTTTTTTGGAAGAAGGAGGGGGTTTCTTTCCTTTTCCATCTTTTTTCCTCGCAAAGGAAAAACCCTCTCCCCCCAGAAGGGCCCCCACCAAAAACCAATTTTTGCTTTTTCCCCCTTTTTAAAACTTTCCGAGCACCCCGGGCCCCGGGGGGAAAGGGGGAAAAGGCATTTACGTCCTTTCCCCGGCTGAGCCCGTGTGTCAACCCCTGCCGTTGGGGGGTTTAGGGAGAAGAATCTTCTGACCTTCCCATTCCTCGGGATGTACAGATCCATCGTGGCACCCACCATGTTGAACAGCTATGAAACTTCCTTGTTCATTTTTCCCACCCCGGGGGGTTTTTTTTTTAAAATCTGCCACCCGGGTTTTCGGTTTCCCCCCGGGTGTATCGGGGGATGGAAAACCCGGTCCCCCTTCCCCCCATTTTAAATTTTTTTTTTTTGGGAGATTTTGCAGTGCCGGATTTTTTGGCCCCCCCTTAAAGACTTTAAAATCCCAAACCCCCTTTGTTTTTGTGGGGCAAAAAACTTTTTTGTTCCCCTTTAAAATTGGGAACCCTACTTCTCGGGGTTTTTAAAACCCCCCCAAACTCGCCCCTTTTCCAGAGGGGTTTTTGGGGGGTTCCTCCCCCCTGAATGGTATCCCGTATGAGGGAGGAGTTCATTTCGTTTTTCCTAAAAGGGAAAAAAAGGTCCCCCTTTTTCCTCACTATCGGGGTCAGAAAAGATTTCCCCCTTTTCCTCCTGGTCAGATACATCCGACATCTTGTCTTCTGAGGACACTTTCATCTCCCTTGATCTTTTGCAGGATCCTCCCTGGGATTCAGATTGTGAGGTCTGAGAGTATACTATCCCGGAGATAGATGCCTGGACCTCCTCTCTTATTATGGACCTCATGTCTGACAGCAATGAAGTCTGTTCCTCTCTGATGATCTTTGAACTGCAGGGTGCACACAGGTGTTTCTGCCAGGTCTCTGGTAGTTTAGCGCTACAAATAGCACATTTTTTAATTCTCTCTGACTACTTGTTATCCTTCTTTGTGGTTGCTAAGACAGGTGTTCCCCCCCTAGAATACACAGAGTATATGCCATGTGTTTCTAAGCGTAGGGTAAGGGCTAAAAGTGATTGTTGATTTTGTAAGCTTACTCACGTGGCCCCTGGCCTTGCTCCAAGCCAATGTATGTCTTAGTGGGATCCTCTATGTCAGATTTACTGGTATGCAGTCCCAGTTTACAGTAGGGCAGCCCACATACACACAGGGACCCTATTTATACGATACCCATGTTTGGTGTAAGTCCTCGCCGGATCCTCTTCCTGCATTCCATCGTGGAATGCATGCTGGAACGCACCCCCGGCCGTGACCTGGAAGTTCTCTGCCCACCCTGCAAAGATGACGCTGCGGAAGCGCGCCCGCAGGGCTTGCAGCACGCTGGAGGCAGACGTCCGAGCCGTGAGCCCCCCAGGCAGGGGGAAGCGGCTTGCAACTCAGGAGCTGCGCTGCACTGAGGTAGGCTGAGGGGACCCCCCATCCTAGTAACATAGTTAGCAAGGCCGAAAAAAGACATTTGTCCATCCAGTTCAGCCTATATTCCATCAGAATAAATCCCCAGATATGCGTTCTTCTAAAGAACCTAATAACTGTAAGATACAATATTGTAACGCTCCAGGAAGACATACAGGCCTCTCTTGAACCCCTCGACTGAGGCTGGTTTCACATTAGCGTTCAGGGGCTCTGCGGAGGGCTGCGTACTTCCTCTGTTAAGCTCCGCCTACTTCCGCCTACTTCTGCATGCGTCCTACATACCTATCTTTAACATTGGGTACACAGGACATGCAGATGTATGCGGATGCGTCATTTTGATGCACCCGCCAAACGCAACAGAGCTTAACAGAGGAAGTACGCAGCCCTCCGCAGAGCCCCCAAACGCTAATGTGAACTTAGCCTGAGTTCACAATCACCACCTCCTCAGGCAAGGAATTCCAGATTCTCACTGCTCTAACAGTAAAGGATCCTCTTCAATCTTGGGGGAAAAAAAACTCTCCTCCAAACGCAGAGAATGCCCCCTTTTAATTGTCACCTTCCTTGGTACGAACAGATCCTCTGAGAGATATTTGTATTGACCCCTTACATACTTATACATTGTTATTAGATTGCCCTCAGTCATCTTTTTTCTAGACTAAATAGTCCTAATTTTGCTAATCTCTCTGGGTACTGCAGTTCCCCCGTCCCTTTATTAATTTTGTTGCCTTCTTTTGTACTCGTTCTAGTTCCATTTATTCTTCCTGAGCACCAGTGCCCAAAACTGTACACAGTACTCCATGTGCAGTCTAATCAGGGATTTGTACAGAAGCAGTATAATGTAGTGGAGTTCACCAGTATACAGCACAGTCTCCCGTCACCAGCCTCACCTCTTCACCAGTATACAGCACAACCTCCCCTGTCACCAGCCTCCCCTGTTCACCAGTATACAGCACAGCCTCCCGTCACCAGCCTCCCTGTTCACCAGTATACAGCACAACCTCCCCTGTCACCAGCGTCCCCTGTTCACCAGTATACAGCACAGCTTCCCTGTTCCCCAGTATACAGCAGCTTCAGCCTCCCTGTTCATCAGTATACAGCAGCACCAGCCTCCCCTGTTTACCAGTATACAGCACAGCCTCCCCTGTTTACCAGTATACAGCACAGCCTCCCTGTTTACCAGTATACAGCACAGCCTCCCCTGTTCACCAGTATACAGCACAGCCTCCCTGTTCACCAGTATACAGCACAGCCTCCCCTGTTCACCAGTATACAGCACAGCCTCCCCGTTTCACCAGTATACAGCACAGCCTCCCGTCACAAGCCTCCCCATCTTCAGCTCTATGAGCACTCACCTGCTCCTGTGTCCTCCCCCCATGTTGTCTTCCTCCTCCTCTGCTGTGATGTCTGCAGTGAGAGATGATCTCATCCTCACATGCAGACGCTTCAGCACCTCGGATGCAGGGACTTCTCTGACCCCGATGCCACTACTTCCTGGGTAAGTCATTTCCCTGCATCGAGGTAAATATGAAGGTGTGCCCCCGCCTGACCTCCCCCCTCCCCATCCGAAAAGACAACAGATTTCCTTCCCAAATTTCTTCCCTGTCTTTGTGCCGTCCCCTGCAGCCCGGCACTCTAGGCATGTGCCCTGCTGTGCCTAGTGGCAAATACGACCCTGCCGACGGGTTAGTTGAGACGTTTAACAAGACTCTCAAAGCCATGCTGAGAAAGGTGGTCGCCAAGGATGGGAAGGATTGGGACATGTTGCTCTATCTGATGTTCGCTATCCAGGAGGTACCCCAGACGTCCACAGGTTTTTTCCCCATTTGAGCTATTGTATGGCAGGTATCCGAGGGGCTGCTCGACGTAGCTAAGCAGATGTGGGAACAGGAGCCAATTACGCATCGGAGTGTGATCGAGCACGTGGCGAGCATGCAGGACTGGATTGTGGCAGTTAAGCCCATAGTCAAGAAGCATCTGTTGGATGCCCAGTCTGCGCATATAATAAGAGAGCCACAATCAGGTCCTTTAAAGAAGGGGACCAGGTGTTGGTACTAGTGCCCACCCCAGAAAGTAAGCTCGTGGACAAGTGGCAAGGGCCATATGAGATACGGGGGAAGGTGGGAGAAAGATAAGTGTTTTATTGTTTCCCAAACCGGAAAAAAGGAAATCCAAGCAACTATATCATGTCAACCTGCTAAAAGCCTGGAAGGTCCAGAAATGTTTGGTAACGGAGGCGACTCCGGTCATACCAACGGGGATCCCTCTAGCACCGATCCAGGAACCAGCCGGGGCTCAGGTTAAAATAAATGACGCTCTCACCAAACAGCAGCGACGAGAGGCTTGGGTTCTGGTGCAACAGAATACAGATGTATTCTCAGAGCTGCCGCGGCGGACCTTGGTGATCCAGCATGACATAGTCACCGAGCCCCGGGTAAGGGTACGGATGAAACCATGCTGGGTGCCAGAAGCCCGGAGGCAAGTCATTGCGGCCGAGGTGAAGCATATGCTTCAGTTGGGAGTCATCGAGAAATCCCAGAGTGAGTGGGCTAGTCCCATTGTACTAATACCAAGCCAGACGGGTCATTACAATTCTGTAATGACTTCAGAAAATTAAATGAAGAATCAAAATTTGATCTCTATCCCATGCCCCGGGTGGACGATCTAATTGAGACACTGGAGGAGACCCACTACTTCACCACGCTCAACCTCAAAAAAGGTTCCTGGCAGGTCCCGTTGACAGAATTGACGAAAGTAAAGACCGTTTTTATAACGCCAGAGGGTTTCTATCAATATGTTGTCTTGCCTTTTGGGTTACATGGGGCTCTGGCCACATTCCACAGGCTGATGGATGTAGTGTTAGAGCCCCATTAGAAATATGCGTCGGCATATTTAGATGACATAGTCATCTTTAGTGCAGATTGGAATACTCACCTGTCCCAGGTACAAGAAATGCTGGAGTCTCTCAGAATCGCGGGGTTAGCAGCGAACCCAAAGAAATGAGCGACAGGTCTCACAGAAGCCCGGTACTTGATCGGCAGCGGGGTTATCAAACCCCAGTAAACAAGATCGAGGCTATTCAAAACTGGCCCAAGCCGTTAAGTACCAAACAGGTGAGGGCATTCCTTGGCATCATGGGTACTACCATTGGTTTATACCCAATTTTGCTGGGAAATCGGAACCCCTAACTGACCTGTTAAAAGGTAAGAAGTCGGTGATGGTCTGGTGGAATCCTCAGGCCGAGGAAGCATTCCAGTCCCTGAAATCGGTGTTGTTTGGACAGCCGGTCCTCATCAGCGCCAACTTCAAGAAAACCTTTATCATGCAAACAGATGCCTCAGAGGTAGGCCTAGGAGTGGTGCTGTCGCAATAGCTGAACGGGGATGAGCATCCAGTCACCTACTTGAGCAGGAAACTGATCCCGGCAGAGAAAAATTATAGCGTAGTGGAGAAGGAGTGCTTGGTGATTAGGTGGGTCTTGGAGTCCCTATGCTACTATTTGCTCGGGCGCCAGTTTAGTTTAGTAATGGACCATTCACCTCTCGTCTGGATGAGAAACGCAAAAGAGAGGAATGCTCGAGTCACCCAATAGTTCCTGTCCCTACAAAACTTTAGTTTCTCAGTGGAACATCAGGCAGGGAAGTCACAGGGAAATGCGGATGCCATGTCACAGGCCCCATGTATGGTGTCAAATGTTCAACCCCACAAGTTTGAACAGAGGGGGTGTAACGAACGGGCACATCACGGATTATGATGATCCCACCGCTGCCACCGAATGTGATGAACACAGCAAGCTAACTGCTGCTGACAATGTGTCACGAACTGCAGGGATTTATGTGTATCCCACTTTTTGGTTCCGCTTTGGAACTTGCAGCTCTCCGGCGCCCCCTTACCCACAAGTCAGGCAGGGAACTGCACCTAGGATAATTAGCTGCCGGACAGGCCTGCTTGGATGTGTACTGGCTATTAGGCATGCTGCAGTGAGGGGATTATAACTACTCCTAGCCACAGCCAGGCAATACACTTATAAAACCCGCTCCATCACTGCCAGCTATACCAACGCCCAGCACATACTCGCTGCCACCAGCTCCGATTTCTTAATTAATAATACTTAATTAAAGGGGTCCGAAACCAACCCAAATTAGTAGCGTAATTCACTTCAGGCATGTGCAAATTCATTATAGAGCATAGAGATTAACCAGTAATTTTATATTTTACTCCAAAAAGGTAGGCAGTGTTTACAGAAGGTATAAAAAGGATTTTACAAAATGAGACAATTAAAAGTATATACAACACGGTTACAAAATAAAAAGGATTAACATAAGAAAGATCAACTTACAGTTGTTAGCTCATTGCAGGCAAACCATGCTGGTGGGGGGAGCAGGACATTGCAATGCATTGAGGGGTCTTGTTGCAGCAGTTTTCCAGGCAAGAGAGAGCGAGGCTGGGCTGAGGGAACGTCACTTATACCTCTGGGCTTGTGACATCACTAAAGGGGCTGGTTTACTGGTCCCCTCCCCTAGCTCAGAGTTACAGTGTTTTGTTCTGAAAACTTATAACGATCATAACTTGGCTTGAGAACCTAGTAGAATATTGGCAGAACGATATTTCATCTTATTTTGAAATTAGTTTTCTAATGAGTCCAAACTCGGACTAGCTATTCACCTCGGTTCAGGAGAAATCCATTTCTCTGGTTTTGTTGGCGCTGGTACCGGGAAAAACACGGGCCACGAAGCCGCGTCGACGCACGCCCCAGGTATGTCATTTTCATATTTGTGTCACTGACGGAGCCTGAATTATGCCCCTTTTTTCTATCTCCCATATATACATATAGGAGAAGCACATGGTTTCTTTTGGACAAAGACAATCCTTTGGGAAGGGGGATATCACTCACTGGGGTCTCAAGTTACAAGGAGTGTGTGTGCAGGCTGTGAGTGAGCAGAAATTTGCAGGCATGACAGGCAAAGTGAACAGAACAGGGGGGGTCACCTCCTCACCTACTGGCCTAGCAGAGTTCAGTATGTGAATAGAAGATTCTGGAATGTTCCGGAAAGTGTGGTAATAGGGCCAATCATACATGATATTTTACCTTATCGTTACGGGGGGTATGTGAGGCAGCGACCGGTGTCATCTGGGCCTGGTGATTTATGGTTGTGTGTGGTGGAAATTTATTTTTTAACTCTTTCTTCAGCCATGTCAGTTTGCTGCTGTGCCCTTTGTTCCGCCGAGACATTAGGTCGATTTATTGAATTTTGGATTAGTTTTTGGTGTTAGAGTCTGTTGTCTGCTCTGTACAAGTTATAATAACGATAGATTATTTGTTAAATTCTGTTTGGGTCTGTGTAGAGCAGGTTTATGTCAGGGTGTTGTTAGTACTGGGTTACGTGTTTTTCCAAGTTTGCTATTTAGGCCAGTAAGGATCCCATTCTAATGCCCCACCATTAAAATTTGTTTTGAACCATTCTAAGATGCAGGGACATAATGACTGCGCTCGCAGCGGTTGTGGCTGCGACCGGGCTCGGTGAATGAGGGGCCTGACGACACCAGCCCCTACTTCAGCTGGATGTGCGTCTTCAGATGCACATTCAGCTGAAGTGTATTGCAGCATACAGACCCATCAGGTCCGTACACTACAATAAACACTGCTGACCAATCAGAGGCCAGCAGCTGACGTCGCAGCTGCAATGTCTGAAACTGAAGGGAGAAGATATAGATTAGATATTAGAAAAAACCTATTGATAGGGAGGGTGATCAATGAGTGGAACAGGCGGCCACGAGAGATGGTGAGTTCTCTTTCAATGGAAGTCTTCAAACAGAGGCTGGACAGACAACTGTCTGAGATGGTTTAGTGAATGCTGCGCTGCATTGAGCAGGGAGTTGGACATGATGACCTTTGAGGTCCCTTCCAACTCTAACATTCTTTGATTCTATGACATTGTACCAGGATGGAGCCACATAGCAAGATGAGGGCCATATACCAGGATGGGCTGTACATTATACTATACGGAGGACTATGAGTAGGGCATTATACTATAGGGAGTACTATGAGGGGTGTATTATACTATAGGGAGGACTATGAGGGGTGTATTATATTATATGGAGGACTATGGGGAGTGCATTATACTTCTGCTATGGGGACCCATGATTTCTACGTTCACCCCTGGTGAGTATTATTGTTTACTTTTTTCTACACATTAAAGAACAGTGGCAGAACGGTGGATATATAAACCAGGATGAGGGATATATATACCAGGATGGGGCCCAAGATAAGGGACATATACCATAATGGAGGGCATATATGTATACTATATAAATATACATATATACCGTATACACACAATAACGAGTGAGATATATACCAGGATCTGGGGCTGGGTGAGGGCTTTTTTTTTTGCGTTTCAGAGCTGACTTTTAATACTATTTAGGTGTAGAAACAACCTTTTGTTCATCAGTTATTGTATTTTAATGAAATGTTGCGGCAAACAAAAAAAATCGCAATACTGGCATTTTTTTTTTTTAACTGCACCATTTACCAATCCGTTTACCAATCGGATTAATTATAATAATAATAATAATCTTAATTTTTATATAGCGCTAACATATTCCGCAGCGCTTTACAGTTTGCACACATTATCGTCGCTGTCCCCTATGGGGCTCACAATCTAGATTCCCTATCTGTATGTTTTTGGAG
This sequence comes from Oophaga sylvatica, assembly GCA_033576555.1. Classification (NCBI taxonomy): domain Eukaryota; kingdom Metazoa; phylum Chordata; class Amphibia; order Anura; family Dendrobatidae; genus Oophaga; species Oophaga sylvatica. Next base: position 277,122,145 of record JARQOD010000003.1, on the reverse strand, counting down.
TGTGGGAGGAAACCAGAGTACCCGGAGGAAACCCACGCAAACACGGGGAGAACATACAAACTCCTTGCAGATGTTGTCCTAGGTGGGATTCGAACCCAGGACTCCAGCGCTGCAAGGCTGTAGTGCTATCCACTGAGCCACCGTGCTGCCCTTAATTCTTTTAACATCTTGATAGATAGGGCAATTCTGAACACAGTGATACCAAACGTGTATTTTTTTGTTTTATTTTGAATTGGGCGAATAGGGGATGATTTGAACTTTTATATATTTTTTACTTTTTTAATATTTTTAAAAATTTTTAACTTTACACTTGCTTCAAGTCTCAATGTGAGACTAGAAGCTGCGATCAGCCGATCGCTTGTGCTACACAGAGCAGGGCTGCAGAAATGCTCTGAGTAACAAATGCTCATTTCGTATGAGAGCCGACCGCTGGGCAATCCAGCAATGACAACCACAGGGGTCTGCTGCAGACCCCGGGTTGTCATGCCAACCCATCGGCGACCCATGGTCATGTGACACAGGTGCCGATGAGAGGGATTAGTGACGTGCTTGCGGCAGGATCACATTAAATGCTGCTGTCAGAGATTGGAAGCAGCGTTTAACAGGTTAACAGCCGCGGGTGGATCATAATTCCACCCGTGGATGTTAGGAGCACATCAGCTGTTCAAATCAGTTAACACGTGCCGGGAAAGAGAGACACGACATGCGCAGTACATGTACGGCGTATGTCGTGAAGGGGATAAGATATTAGACCCATGGTGTGTTAAGGGCAAAGTTAACTCTGCCAGACAGCATTAATGAGCAATGGTTTTTGTTCTTTTGTTCTATGATGACACCTTGTTATGTTCTATAAACTGCAATAAAACAAGTTAAAAAAAGGTGTGAAAGTGAATATGTCTGCAGATTTTTCTATGTAATCTGAGAGCAGCCTGATGTAGGGGCTTGGACCCTGATTCCAGTGATGTGTCGCTTGCTGGACTGTTTGATGTCATTTTGATACAATCTCAGTTTTCTTTGCTGCAAATCCAGCACTGTTCAGAATTCTGAGCCCTGTATAATCCTTTTCACACCATGATTGGCAGCTTTTTGTGTACACTGTAGATTGACAGACAGCTGCTAAACAGTTGTGGGGGGGGGAGTCACTCAGAGCAGTTGACTAGAAGGCATGATACACCTAGTCTGTAGTGATAATCTACTGCTGATAAAACACTGATTTTATTGAAACGGCAACACACAGTCCAGAAGAGAAACATTGCTAAATTAGGGTCTTTGTCCCTACATCATGCTGCTTTCAGATAACAAAGCAAAAACATGCTGACAGATTCCTTTTAATAGACTAGTGATGATGAAGCTACTATATTGTGCTAGGAAAATAGTTATGAAAGAATGGATGACTAAACCCCCTCCAACAAAAGAAAAATAGGTGTTAGAATTTGAGGCAATGTATTACATAGAAAAAAAGGTAAAATAGACTAAAATGTTATGGGAACATTGTCTATAGTTGCCTTCAAATGGTGGAGACTAGACAGAGAGAGGAGATCCCTTTCTTTTCCTTTGGACAAAGGGATGGTAACTGGATTGGAGGATTGGGTGATATTTTGTATGCTGTGCATTTTTTTACTACATGTACAATGTAAATCTGTATGAAAAATTCAATAAGGAGCAAAAAAAAAGCAACCCAATTGTGCTGTAGGTGAAACTTAGAAGTGTAAGTATGACTAGATGAAAATTATATTCTATCATACAGAGTATGCCATGACTTACTGAAGTGGTTTCTCGCCTGTGTGAATACGTCGGTGTATGATGAGGTTACTACTGCTCCGGAATGCACGTGCGCAGAATTCACAGATAAAGTCCCTCTGGTCTGATCAAAAAATAGGAAACTATTAGAAAACAACAATGAAGCCCTTGAATCAAATAGTTAAATATCCAGCCATTTCCAAAGATGTACATGCTTGTAAAATCTGGCTGACAACCAATATAGTTACCATGACAGCTCTCAATGGAGTTGTCACTGTCAGCCATATTAATTGTCACTCAAAAGCAGCTAAACATTTTTGTCATACACAAAAATAGCCTGTTTTTATCAGTGTTTTGTGTGTGTCAGTTTTTACCACCAATGTTCCAACAGAGTTTTTTTTGCGTACGAGAAAATAGGACACTGATGGCATCCGAGTGCTCTTTGATTTTTTTCGAGGACCCACAGACTTCCATTGTGAGATTGATTTGTGACTCAGATGACAAATTGAATATGTCTCTGTGTTTTTGAGCAGACCACTCAGTCAGCAAAAATACATACACATCTCAACAGTTCCATGGACTATAACAGATGCGAGTTCTCACACGTGAAAAAAGGGATAGAACTTGTACGTACAAAACTGACGACTGAACGAACCTTAAAGCCATGTTCACAGTAGTATTTGGTCAGTCTTTTAAATCAGTATTTGCAAGTCAAAATTAGGAGTAGAACAATCAGAAGAAAAATAGAATATAAATATGTGCACCACTTCTGAATTTTTCACCCCAAATACTGAATGTGTGAATGTGGCCTAAGACTTCGGGCCAATCCTGACAAAATAGGCAGATTGAGTTGACTTCATTCTAATGTTGGAGTGTCTCAAACTTACCACTGTGTCTTTTCTCGTGTTCTTTAAGATGCTTCTTAAAGTTGAATGTCTTCCCACACTCTGTCACTGAGCAGCGGAAGGTACGCTGGTTCATGTGCTGATATTTCTGATGATACTAAATGGAAATGGAAATAAGAAAGGATACCTAAAGAGGATTTTTAATATAGTAATCTAGACCCTAGGGGTTATTTATTGGATATGCATGGCCATAAACTGATCAAGAGCTTCTCCTTCAAAAGAAAGAGAAATGCCCCAACAGAACCATCTATAGAAGAAAATGGATTCCATTCAGGTAACAATCATAAATCAACATTTGTACACTGAACCATGGATCTCTGGGGCACAAGTAATGGTCTATGAAGTGGTTAGGGCTCACCTATAACAAAGCAGAACAAGACCAGTACCCGTGCAGAAAGGATCGTTATCCAATAAAGAGCATACCCCCAAAATATAAATGAAAAAAAAATTGTTTTAGCTGATTTTTAGCAGAGGGAATTACAGCCGGCTTCAGCACCAGCTGCAGGGGGACAGCGGCTTATTGTAGCCGCTACTTCCCCGGCGGCCGTCCGTGTGGTACTGATGATATTTTTATTTTGTGAGAATCACCTGTATATGGCTGAATTCATGCAGCTAGAGTCTGATACAAGCTGCCTTGGGTTTTTGGAAATATATGTCACTGATCAAAGTTCAGCGGTTACAGAACGCTCACAAGCGTAGACCTAAGAAATACAGCTCAAAAAATTGAGCTAAAAATTACAATCAATCAGTTAAGTGTGTCACTAACCAGCGCTAACAGCCGTAGGATAAACACACAAAATTAAGGCAAAAACAATGACAGGAGAAAAAAAAAATATATATTTTGTTTTAAAATATTAACATGGACTGAGCACAAGGGCAGTGGATGAGAACACACAGGTAGCACAAGGGAACAAATAAAAATTAGCAAAAAAAAATCAGAACCAAAAATTGAGCACAGTTGCAGGAGGGGGTTCAGAACAGCGACAGTGAAATTTGGGGATTAAGTTCAGGGATCAGGAGATGAAGCTGCTAATCACAACACAGTTGTTGATTGACTACACTTCACAGTGTGACCACAGAAAAGGAGCAGGAGAGCCATGGGCTACCAATTTTCAAAAGACAAAGGGCCATAGAATCATTATTTAGCTGCTCTGCATGCCGTTCCAGATGGGAATAAGACATGCAGAGCAGTGATCGTTATTTTACTTATACCACTTTGGTGTTCCAGTTGGTCAGTCACACAAATTAACCAATGAAAGCCATTCACCAAACCAGCCCCTCTTTGGTTCCAGTTGGTCAGTAAAATAATTTGACCAAAGCCATTCACCAACACATCCCGCATTTTGCTGGTGCTGTCTGGCCAGAACAGCACCAATCAACATTATCCACCACGTTATGGGTGTGAGGGGGTGCAAATCTCCTCCCATGGGTGCGGAGTAGTGATGACCTGCTGACAATATCTATCTTCACTTGGTCACAATATGACTAGACACGGTGACCACTTCCTGCTGCGCAGTACATGTATGGTGCTTGGCAGGAAATTCTTGTCAGCAGGGCAGTTCATGTTCAGCGTGTGTCAGGAGGGCTAAGGGGCTGCCACCTTCTTTTTCAGACTTCAGAATTTAACATCTTAGCAGCAATAGCAGTGATATGTTTTCTTACCTAGCTTTCTGAAGAAAAAAGAAATAAAAAAGATGATACAGCTAAATAGAAGACTTAAAGGGTTACACCCGCCATAAAAACTAGTTATCCCCTATCTAAAGAGTGCAGAGTTAATTTTTCCAACAGCCACATAGAAAATGATTGGAGAGAAGTACGAGCATGCGCATCCACTGAAGACGGTGAAACAGAGCCCTGATCTTGGGTTTGTTGGTGGTCCTAGCGGTCGGACCCCAGTGATCAGTAATATTTATCCCACTCTAGGGATAGGGAATACCTTTCATTTTGGGAATATGCATTTAATAAGTTCACATGCAAAAATTATTTATTGAGGAAAGAAGATTTTTTTTATACATCTCAGAGATGGTACAAAGAACCAGTCAGAAGCTTCAGGGTCATCAAACTAATTACATTACTGGGTAGGGCAGTAAAAGAGAAGATCAAATATTCCTTCCCGGACACAAAAGGATATTCCATCACTGAGAAAATCAACTTTAAATGAGGCTGCAAGTTCTCCACATTATTCTCTGCCTACGTCCCTTCTCATGGACCCGAATTAATGTCTGCTCAAGGCCTCACTGTTATCAGCAGCACTAAGCAGACATTTAGTAAGCCCATTGGGATGGTGCTAAGTTTAGAAATGATATAGAAGAAAGATGTAATTAGTTTTGTGACTAGGGTTGAGCATTCCGATACTTCCGATACCTGAAATCCAATGTAAGTCTATGGGAACAAAATATCGGAAGTAAATACTTCCGATACTTCCGATATTTTGTTCCCATAGACTTACATTGGATTTCAGGTATCGGAAGTATCGGAATGCTCAACCTATTTGTGACCCTTATTCTCCTGTTTGGTTCACATTACTAGCTCTGTAAACAAACCCTTATAATAGACTCTGCCTGTCTATTGCACTCACATTCAGGTATTGTCTCTTCGAAAAGATCTTCCCGCAGTCATCATATTCGCACATTAAGAGCTCCTGTGGTGTGGCTTTCCTGCAGAAAATACAGTTTCTCATTAAAGCCCCTATGTTGGATTAAAGTATATTGCTAGTTGCACAATCATTTAATGAACGATCATGTAACAAAAGATCGTAATGACGAAGCAGTCATGCATACATTCTAGTCCATATGGTCACTGTAGTCGCTCCGTGCATTCACACTCCATGCAAGCTCAGTAACTCTGGGAGATGAGCAAACAATCTACAGTTGGGGAAATAAGTATTTGATCCCTTGCTGATTTTGTAAGTTTGCCCACTGACAAAGACATGACCAGTCTATAATTTTAAGGGTAGGTTAATTTTAACATTGAGAGATAGAATATCAAAAATAAAATCCAGAAAATCACATTGTATAAATTATATACGTTTATTTGTATTTTGCAGTGAGAAATAAGTATTTGATCCCTACCAACCATTAAGAATTCTGGCTCCTACAGACTCAACTTGTTACCTGCATTAAAGACAGCTGTCTTACATAGTCACCTTTATAAAAGACTCCTGTCCACAAACTCAATTCATCAGTCAGACTCTAACCTCTACAACATGGGCAAGACAAAAGAGCTTTATAAGGATGTCAGGGACAAGATCATAGACCTGCACAAAGCTGGAATGGGCTATAAAGCCATAAGTAAGACGCTGGGTGAGAAGGAGACAACTGTTGGTGCAATAATAAGAAAATGGGATAAATACAAAATGACTGTCAATCGACATCGATCTGGGGCACCATGCAATATCTCACCTCATGGGGTATCCTTGATCATGAGGAAGGTGAGAGATCAGCCTAAAACTACACAGGGGGAGCTTGTTAATGATCACAAGGCAGATGGGACCACAGTCACCAAGTAAACCATTGTTAACACATTATGACGTAAAGGTTTAAAATCCTGCAGTGCCCGCAAGGTCCCCCTGCTCAAGAAGGTACATGTGCAGGCCTGTCTGAAGTTTGCCAGTGAACATCTGGATGATTCTGTGAGTGACTGGAAGAAGGTGCTGTGGTCAAATGGGACAAAAATTAAGGTCTTTGGCATTAACTCAACTCGACAGGTTTGGAGAAAGAGAAATGCTGCCAATGACCCAAAGAACACCGTCCCCACTGTCAAGCATGGAGGTAGAAACATTATGTTTTGGGGGTGTTTCTCTGCTAAGGGCACAGGACTACTTCACTGCATGAATGGGAGAATGGATAGAGCCATGTACCGTAAAATCCTCAGTGACAACCTCCTTCCCTCCGCCAGGATATTAAAAATGGGTCATGGCTGGGTCTTCCAGCAAGACAATGACCCAAAACAAACAGCTAAGGCAACGAAGGGGTGGCTCAAAAAGAAGCACATTAAGGTCATGGAGTGGCCTAGCCAGTCTCCAGACCTTAATCCCATAGAAAACTTATGGAGGGAGTTGAAGCTCTGAGTTGCCAAGCAACAGCCTCAAAATCTTAATGATTTAGATGATCTGCAAAGTGGAGTGGACCAAAATTCCTCCTGATATGTGCGCAAACCTCATCAACAACTACAAAAAACATCTGACTGCTGTGCTTGCTAACAAGGATTTTGCCACCAAGTATTAAGTCTTGTTTGCCAGAGGGATCAAATATTTATTTCTTACTGTAAATGCAAATAAATTTATATAATTTTTACAGTGTAATGTTCTGGATTTTATTTTTGATATTCTATCTCTCAGTGTTAAAATTAACCTACCCTTAAAATTATGTTCATGTCTTTGTCAGTGGGAAAACTTACAAAATCAGCAAGGGATCAAATACTTATTCCCCCACTGTATAGGGAAATATTTTTTCCTTTGAACGATAGATCTTTTGTTCAAGTGAATTAAAACCCAGTCAACTTAATTTCAAACAATGAAGGTCTGTGAGCATTTGGCTAAAACATTCATTATTTCTTAAGTGGGTTGTTCAAGAACGTAATAAAGTGGCCCCTATCATGTAATTTAAATAATTTAAACCGCAGCCCATCATGGTCACATGTCAGGACGGGCTGCAGTCTGAAGGAACACAACTCCAGAGACCTGTGTCTCAACTGACAGAGGAGCTTTATCATAATCACACATGTCTCCATGACTCACGGAGAAGGAATGTGACATGACAAGAAATACAGTGGGGAAAATAAGTATTTGATACACTGCTGATTTTGCAAATTTTCCCACCTACAAGGTATGGAGAGGTCTCTAATTTTTATCGTAGGTACACTTCAACTGTGAGAGACAGAATCTAAAAATAAAAACCAGAAAATCACATTGTATGATTTTTAAATAATTAAATTGCATTTTACTGCATGAAATAAGTATTTGATCACCTACCAACAAGAATGAATTCTGGGTCTCACAGACCTGCTAGTTTTTCTTTAAGAAACCTTTCTACTCTGCACTCATTACCTGTATTAACTGTACCTGTTTGAGCTTGTTACCTGTATAAAAGACACCTGTCCACACCCTCAATCAATCACACTCCAACCTCTCCACCATGGAAAAGATCAAAGAGCTGTCTAAGGACACCAGTGACAAAATTGCAGACCTGCAGAAGACTGAGATGGACAACAGGACATGCATGCAGCTTGGTAAGAAGGCAACAACTGTTGGCACAATTATTAGAAAATGGAAGAAACACAAGATGACTGTCAATCTTCCCTTGCCTTGCAATTCTGAGAAAGGTCAGGAATCAGCCCAGAACTACCAGAGAGAATCTGGGCAATGACCTGAAGAGAGTTGTGACCACAGTCTCATTACCGCTACTGTTAGGAACACACAACACAATCATGGATTAAAATCCTGTAGGGCATGTAAGGTCCTCTGCTCATGCCAGCATATGTCCAGGCCCTTTTTCACTTCACCAATGACCAATGATCATCCAGATCGATAGGAGGCATGGGAGAAGGTCATGTGATAAGATGAGACCAAAATAGAACTTTTTGGTATCAACTCCACTCGCCGTGTTTGGAGGAAGAAGAAGGATAAGTACAACCGCAAGAACACAGACTCAACTGTGAAGCATGATGGGGGAAGCATCATATTTTAGGGGTGCTTTACTCCAAAGGGGACAGGACGACTGCACTGTATTGAAGGGAGGATGGATGGGGTTATCTATTGCGAGATTTTGGCCAACAACCTCTTTCCCTCAGTAAGAGAATTGAAGATGGGTCGTGGCTGGTCTTCCAACATGACAATGACTCAAAACACTCAGCCAGGGTAACTAAGGAGTGGCTCCATAAGAAGCATTTAAAGGTCATGGAGTGGCCTAGCCAGTCTTCAAACCTGAACCCAAAAGAAAATCTTTGGAGGGAGCTGAAACTCAATATTGCCCAGTGAGAGCCCCGAAATCTGAAAGATCTGAAGAAGATCTGTATGGGCCAAAATCCCTGCTGCAGAGTGTGCAAACATAGGAAAGAACTACAGGAAAAGTCTGACCTCTGTAATTGCAAACAAAGGTTTCTGTACCAAATATTAAGTTCTGTTTTTCTATTATATCAAATACTTATTTCATGCAATAAAATTCAACTTAATTAGGATTCTAATAACTTATCCCTCACATATATATCACCAGGCACATAAACTGATATATCACTATGCCGCACAAAGAACCTTTCAGTATACCGTGCCACTTTATAACAATTTCTTTATTAATGTCAAAAAACAGACAATCATTTAGTAAAACAATATCACATGGATACTTATTAATACAAAATTCAACAGGCTGCTGCCATCTAAATATTGGGACTGCTACCCATCACCAATACCTATACATCTCATGTATCACAGTGCAAAATATATTGCTGAAAATACCCAATGCATATACTGCTGGACTAAACACAGCTTTGTTATATATCATCAGCGTAAGCCTTGCCATAAACTACACTTACATGAGAGGTGGGTCAGGTGTGGCGTCCCCCAAGCGCCTGACCCACCTCTCATGTAAGTGTAGTTTATGGCAAGGCTTACGCTGATGATATATAACAAAGCTGTGTTTAGTCCAGCAGTATATGCAGTATATGCATTGGGTATTTTCAGCAATATATTTTGCACTGTGATACATGAGATGTATAGGTATTGGTGATGGGTAGCAGTCCCAATATTTAGATGGCAGCAGCCTGTTGAATTTTGTATTAATAAGTATCCATGTGATATTGTTTTACTAAATGATTGTCTGTTTTTTGACATTAATAAAGAAATTGTTATAAAGTGGCACGGTATACTGAAAGGTTCTTTGTGCGGCTTAATTAGGATTCTGTCTCTCACTGTTGGAAGTGTATCTACGATATAAAAATTATAGACCTCTCCATTCTTTTGTAGGTGGGAAAACTTGCAAAATTGGCAGTGTATTAAATACTTATTTTCCCACTGTACATTTTCTCCTCAGCTGACTTAGTAAAAGGAAAGCTGAGAAGTTTTTTTTTTCTTTTTCTCTCATAGCCTTTCTCAAGCAGCTCATCAGCATGTGCTCTTACAATATAACTTCTCTGTCAGTTGAGAGACAGCTCTCAGGTGCTATGTTTCTTCAGAATACAGCTAGTCTTGACATGTGATTAGGGTGGGTCACCAATTGAATTATGTGATGGGGGTCATTTTATTACATTCTTGGAGGACTCCATTAAGTTTTTAACAAACAACATGAATTTTGGTTAAAATCATTCATTTTCATCAAATGTGTTAGGGCGTTTACATAATGGGTGACATTTATATGGTACAAAAGAAAGTTAAGGAGTTACCCATAGCAACCCTTTGGATGGCTTATTTTATTTTCATTGAGATCTAGAATCTGATTAGTCGCTAAGTGAAATTGTACTACGTTTTCTTTGCCATAGATTTAATACTTCTTTTGTTTTCTAGAAGAAACACGGGTCTAGACATTGTTGCTATATTGAGGTGTATTAAACCACATGCTCATCCTTACATCTAAAACTCTGGCATAGATGCATAAAGATAATTGTTCATATGCCTACAGACTGAGCTAAATGGACACAATTGTGAACGATACAGCTCCAATACCAAAATCACCACAGACTAGAAGCCTACCTGTACAAAGTATATGTTTGTATGGTCAGCCATGTTCTCTTGCCTGGTAATCATCGGCAAAGGTATGTGTATAGTGCTCTGTGCAGACGGATTGTTTGTCAATCTCCATGTATTTTAATACTACATGTGACCATCCTTAAAAGCAAGTACAAGCGCAGCACAGTGACTTAGTAGTTAGCAATGTTGCCTAGTAGCACTATCTGCAAGGAGTTCTCTCCAGGTTTGTGTTTCCTCTGGGTACTTCGTATTCCGTCCACACTTCAAAGGCGTACTTGATGGGGAACTTAGAAAGTGAGGGAAAACATTGTCTGCAAAGTGATGCAGGATTCATAGTGCTATATAAGCTAGCATAATAGATAAAAAAATTCATTGGCCCTTTGACTTAAAAGAACAATGTGATGGGGCATATTTAGCAATATTGTCTAATTCCCGCATAAACAGATTAAGGTGGACTAAACCCTCCAATATTGGCTAGATTGGTCATCAGTGTTAAGGAGGCTGTCCACTACTTTTCCTTAGGATAGGTCATCAATATCTGATTAGTTGAGGTCCAACACCGGGCACCCCAACGATCAGTTGTCCACTTGCCGATCATGCTCACTTGCGGAGCTGCCCATCTTCTGATAGTGGCCGAGGCTGGGTACTACACATCCGCCTCCTATACTAATCAATAGAAGGCGGATGTGCAGTACTTTGCCTCGGCCACTACAAGAGGACGGCCAGCTCCACCAATAACAGCTGATCGATGGGGTTGCCGAGTGTCGGACCCTAACCAATGAGACATTGATGACCTATTCTAAAGATACTTATCCTTATCATCAATGAAAGAGTAGTGGTCAACCTATTTAACCCCTTCATGACTGGAGCTTTTTTCGTCTTTGCGTTTTCGTTTTTTGCTGACCTTCTCAGAGCAATAACATTTTTATTTTTCCGTCAATATGGCCATGTGAGGGCTTTTTTTTTGTGGGCCAGTTGTACTTTTGAACAACACCATTGGTTTTACCATGTCGTGTACTAGAAAACAGGAAAAAAAATTCCAAGTGCGGTAAAATTGCAAAAAAAGTGCAATCCCACACTTGTTTTTTGTTTGTCTATTTACTAGGTTCACTAAATGGTAAAACTGACCTGCCATTATAATTATGCAGGTTATTATGAGTTCATAGACACCAAACATGTCTAGGTTCTTTTTTTATCTAAGTGGTGAAAAAAAATTCCAAACTTTGTTTAAAAAAAAAAATGCACCATTTTCCGATACCCGTAGCGTCTCCATTTTTTGTGATCTCAGGTGTTAGGGGTCAAGTTCCCTCTTCTGCACAATGGGAATCTCGAACCATCACTGCTGCGGTCTCCCATCCGTCTCCGGCCGCAGTGGACTCTGCTCAGCAGAGACGTCGGTCCCAGCGTCTCACCCAGTCTAACACTGTGCAGAAGATTACTGCTGCCTCTCCAGGTTCTGCTATTGTAGCCAGTACTCGTCAGCGGCGAGCAGACGTCTTTGGGACTAAGTCCTGCGCTTCCCCATCTGAGCATGCCCAGAGCAAGATCTCTCAATGGAGATCAGGGGTCACATGCTCGGTTACAGCAGCGACTCCCATTGGTCCGCCAGGAAGGTCCTGAAACTGCTTGTGTTCTGGAACAGTTTCTCATTGGTCCTTTTCTGGAAGGTCCTGTAGCTGCTACTATAAAAGGTGCGCATGACCGCTCGGCAGTGCGCTAGTTTCAATTGTGTTATGTGCTTTGCGCCAGTGTGATCATGCACGCATGTGGATAGGGCTCAGCTGAAATAAGCCCTAGAATACCGGCACCACCGGTGAGGAGATTTGTATGCACGTGTTCAGGGCTTGGCTGAAATAGCCTCTAGAATACCGGCTACTCCGGTGAGGAGTTGCTTGTTTGCTTTGCTGACTGCATGACCACGGACTGCTATCCGCACAGCAGTTATCTGTGTACCCCTGTGGTGTTAACAGGACACAGTCTCTATTTCTGCGTCTCTACCTCAGCGACTCTGTGGTGTAACAGAGTTCGCTTATACTGCCATATAGTGCCACAGCATCTATGTTTGCGACTCTGTGACGTAACAGAGTTCGCTTATACCGCCATCTTACTAGCAGCAGGCTCTGCCTGCACGGTGGACCCCGGGCTGCGAACGCACCTATTAAGTATATTTATTTGGTGCGTTCCGCCAGCCCTAACATAATACTAGCGCCAAGGTCTGGCTAGTAAAATGGCGGATGACCAGCGACTACAGCGGAACATCCAGCAGCTGGAGGGTAGGTTGGCGGCTCTTGAGCGCACAACCTCAGCTGTGGATGTTACCGCAGTCGCTGTTCAGGCTGCTAGCGCGGCTGCAGCCAGTGTGTCCACTGCCACCTCTGTCCCTACATTATCCCACCTCCCACTTCCAGACAAGTTTGCTGGTGACAGCAAGCAATGTCGGGGATTTGTGAGTCAGTGCTCCATACAGCTCGAGCTTCTGGCTGCACGTTTCCCCACGGATCGGGCACAAGTGGGTTTTGTAATAACTCTCCTGTTGGGCAGAGAATTGGAGTGGGCCACGCCGCTGTGGGAGCATGACGACCGTGTGGTGCGGAGTGCTCCTCGTTTTCTGGAGGCTCTAAAAAAGGTCTTTCTAGGACCTCAGGTCACCCACGATGCGGCGCTCCAACTGCTGGCAAGTTCACAGGGTTCGTCCTTGGTCAGCTATTTTGCTGTCCAATTTCGGACTCTGGCCTCGGAGTTAGACTGGCCAGATAAAGTCCTCATTGCTGTGTTTTGGAGAGGACTGATGGGCCATGTGAAAGACGCCTTGGCTACCAGGGAGATTCCCGCCACACTGGAGAAGCTTATCGCCATATCGACCCGCATCGACCTCCGTTTTCACGAGCGGAGGTTGGAGCGGTCCCAGTGTAGGCAGAGGTTCCAGCTGGCCCCCACCTTTGCCAGACCTCTAGAATCTTTCAGTCAGGCATCCGACTCCCATGAGGCCATGGAGGTTTCTCGAGCGGGACCTAAGTCCCGGGCCGCTCGAGTACCCATAGTTTGTAACATCTGTCAGCAGTTAGGACATTATGCCAACAAATGTCCACAGTGGTTGTGAAAACGATCGCGTCTAGTGACCCTGGGAGGAGGTTCACTAGACACCGCGGCATTTTCCGCCAAGTTGTCCTTCAAAGCGACAATTACTGTAGGTCCATCCACTCTCACCGTCGAGCTCTGTGTGGATTCTGGAGCCAAGGGGAATTTCATGTCCTCTGCCTTTGCTCTCTGCCACACTATACCTCAGGTGATGCTCGCCAAACCGGTGACTGTGCGAGTAGTGAATGGATCGACTCTGCCCTCACAAATCACTCACCAGACTATCCCTCTCACTTTATCTATGTCCCCTTCCCATCAGGAGAGTATTTCCTTTCTTGTCCTGCCCGAGGGAATAGACGAGATTTTGCTGGGAATACCTAGGCTCCGTCACCACTCTCCCCATATTGAGTGGTCCTCTGGGAGGATACTGGGTTGGGGTGATTAATGTAGAGGCAGGTGTGTCAGGGAGTGCGTTCAGGTCACCACCACAGAGATACCCGTAGACCTTACTCCTCTTCCCCAGTGTTATTGGTCATACGCAGACGTTTTCTCCAAGAAGGCGGCGGTGACTCTTCCGCCTCATCGCCCCTACGACTGTCCTATTGATCTCTTGCATTTAGCAGAACCTCCTCGGGGAAGAGTCTATCCCCTCTCGCTTCCTGAGATGGAGGCCATGTCCCAGTATATTCAGGAGAATCTGGCAAGCGGGTTCATTAGGAAGTCGGTGTCACCAGCAGGGGCGGGGTTCTTCTTCGTGCAGAAGAAGAACGGAGAATTTGCGTAGGTGTATTGACTACAGGGGTCTTAACGCCATCACCGTCAAGAATAAGTACCCGTTGCCCCTAATCTCTGAGCTCTTTGATAGGCTCCGGGGAGCAAAGGTATTTACTAAGCTAGATCTACGTGGTGCCTATAACCTAATTCGCATCCGTGAAGGGGACGAGTGGAAGACAGCTTTTAATACCAGGGATGGGCATTATGAATATCTGGTGATGCCCTTCGGGCTCTGTAATGCTCCCGCTGTTTTCCAAGACTTTGTCAATGACATCTTCCGGGATATGCTCTCCACCTCTGTAGTAGTCTATCTGGAAGATATTCTCATCTTTTCACCAGATATAGACTCTCACCGGAGGGATGTCAACAAAGTCTTCGACCTCTTATGGGCAAACTCCCTCTATGCCAAGCTGGAGAAATGTGTGTTTGAGCAGGAGTCTTTACTTCCTGGGCTATATCATCTACGCCCAGGGATTGGCTATGGATCCTGCCAAACTACAGGCTGTAATGGACTGGCAAGAACCCCATTCTCTTCAAGCGGTGCAGCGCTTTATGGGGTTCATTAATTATTATCGCCAGTTCATTCCCCATTTCTCGACTTTGGTAGCTCCCTTGGTAGCTCCCTTGGTAGCCAATCCCAAGTTGTGGTCTGAGGAGGTCTCCAAGGCGTTCTCTTCCATCAGGTCGCATTTTGCCAGTGCTCCCATATTACATCGCCCCGATGTTGATAAGCCGTTTATTTTAGAAGTGGACGCCCCTTCTGTTGGTGCTGGAGCATCCTTTATCAAAAGGATGCTCAAGGTCGGAAGCATCCCTGCTTCTTCTTTTCTAAGACCTTTACACCAGCAGAGAGGAATTATTCCATCAGGGACAGAGAGTTGCTGGCTATGAAGTTGGTCTTCTCTGAATGGAGACATCTTCTGGAGGGGGCTCGTTTTCCCTTCCAAGTCTTCACTGACCACAAAAACTTGGTATATCTGCAAACGGCTCAGCGGCTAAAGTCTCTCTCTTGCTCCTTAGTGTCATCAGAGGAGGAGGATGAGGAGCCTCAGCTTATTGTCCCCGAAGAGAGCCTGAGAACGGTAGCCCCGGTTTCGCTAGAGTCTGTGCCACCGGGCAAGACTTTTGTGCCCACTAATTTGCGACCGGAGGTACTCTCTTGGGCACACTCGTCCAGGGTGGGTGGACACTTTGGGGCAAAGAGGACAACTGAATTATTGGCGAGGACATACTGGTGGCCACATACGGTCCGTGACGTCAGGGAATATGTTCAGGCGTGTGTCTCCTGAGCCAAGGACAAGTCCCCTCGACAACGGCCAGCTGGGTTACTTTTCCTTTGCCGGTGGCAGACAGACCCTGGGAGATGGTCGGGATGGACTTTGTGGTGGGCTTACCCAAGTCTCGGGATTGCACCATCATTTGGGTGATCACCGACCACTTCTCCAAAATGGTGCACTTGGTGCCACTTCCACGGTTACCTTCTGCACGGGCCTTGGCAGCATTATTTATTTAACACATCTTCCGTCTACACGGTATGCCAGACAAGATTGTCAGTGATCGAGGTCCCCAATTTGCGTCTCGGTTCTGGAGAGAGCTGTGTCGTCTACTCTGCATTGAGTTAAACCTCTCCTCTGTATATCATCCCGAGACAAATGGGTTGGTAGAGAGGGCCAACCAGACCTTGGTCACATACTTGCGACATTTTGTCTCTGCCAGGCAGGATGACTGAGCATCCTTGCTCCCGTGGGCAGAGTTCGCGCTAAACAATGCTGTGGCAGACTCCACTGGACAGACCCCATTCCTCTTAAATTACGGCCAGCATCCGCGGGTACCGGTGCCCATGCCCGTGGCTTCCGCCGACTCCAGGGCGGTAGAAAGGGCTGTGGAGGCACGGGACATATGGGACCGCACCGAGGATGCCATTCAGGCTTCCAAGGAGAGGATGAGGTCTTCTGCCGATGCCCATTGGCGTCCCGCTCCGACATTTGCTCCTGGCAACCTAGTGTGGCTCTCCGCCCGAAACATCAGGCTGCGGGTGGAGTCCACTAAGTTGGCACCCCGCTATTTGGGTCCCTTCAAGGTCCTCAAGCAGGTGAACCCTGTGGTTTACCGTTTAGCCTTTCCGCCTCGCCTTGGTATCTCCGACACCTTCCATGTGTCCCTCCTAAAACCCGTGGTCATCTCCCGGTTGCCTGAGTCATCTGCCGAGACGTCGGGTTCGTCTACGGACGATCACGAGGTGAACGCCATTGTAGGGTGCAAGGTGGTACGGGGCAAAAAATTTTTTTTTGGGTGGATTGGAGGGGTTATGGGTCTGAAGATAGGTCCTGGGAGTCTGCCGAGCATATTCATGCTCCGCAGCTCATCGCTGCCTTTGAACGTAGCGAGGCCCAAAGAGGGGGGGGGCCCTAGGAAGGGGGGTAATGTTAGGGGTCGAGTTCCCGCTTCTGCACAAGGGGAATCTCGAACCATCCCTGCTGCGGTCTCCCATCCGTCTGCGGCTGCAGTGGACTCTGCTCAGCAGAGACGTCGGTCCCAGCGTCTCCCCAGTCTAACACTGTGAAGAGGATTACTGCTGCCTCTCCAGGTTCTGCTATTGTAGCCAGTACTCGTCAGCGGCGAGCAGACGTCTTTGGGACTAAGTCCTGCGCTTCCCCATCTGAGTATGCCCAGGACAAGATTTCTCATTGGAGATCAGGGGTCACATGCTCGGTTACAGCAGCGACTCCCATTGGTCCGCCAGGAAGGTACTGAAACTGCTTGTGTTCGGGAACAGTTTCTCATTGGTCCTTTTCTGGAAGGTCCTGTAGCTGCTACTATAAAAGGTGCGCATGACCGCTCAGCCATGCGCTAGTATCAATTGTGTTATGTGCTTTGTGCCAGTGTGATCATGCACGCATGTGGTTAGGGCTCAGCTGAAATAAGCCCCTTGAATACCGGCACCTCCGGTGAGGAGATTTGTATGCACGTGTTCAGGGCTTGGCTGAAATAGCCTCTAGAATACCGGCTACTCCGGTGAGGAGTTGCTTGTTTGCGTTGCTGACTGCATGACCACGGACTGCTATCCGCACAGCAGTTATCTGTGTACCCCTGTGGTGTTAACAGGACACAGTCTCTATCTCTGCGTCTCTACCTCAGCGACTCTGTGGTGTAACAGAGTTCGCTTATACCGCCATCTTACTAGCAGCAGGCTCTGCCTGCATGGTGGACCCCGGGCTACGAACGCACCTATTATTTATATTTATATGGTGCATTCCGCCAGCCCTAACATCAAGTTGTGTGAGGGATTATTTTTTGCATGCAGAGCTGACGTCTTTAATAATACCATTTTGGTGCAGATACGATCTTTTGATCGCCCTTTATTGCATTTCAATGCAATGTCGCGGCGACCAAAAAAACGTAATTCTGGCGTTTTGACTTTTTTTCTCACTACGCTGTTTAGCGATCAGGTTAATCCTTTTTTTTACTGATAGATCGGGAGATTCTGAATGCGGCTATACCAAATATGTGTATGTTTCATTTTTTTTATTGTTTTATTTTGAACTAGCTGAAGAGCCCGGCGTTGTCCGGGCATAATAACTAACTGTGGTTAGTTATAACAAATTATAATGATTATATTGCACATAAAAACATTTCACATCATATATTCAACACTACAGATTTGCAACAGAAACTAACTAAATGATTTATTTTATTTTCAGCTCATTCAAGAGCCTTTTGATAAACAACATTTTTGGTTTTTACTTCCGGTGCAAAGATTAACAGATTTTTGTCAGTTTCAACTCTTGAACAAGCCATGTAAAGTTGACCATTAGAAAAGCATGGAGATTGCAAATCGATCCCTACTACTTTCAAGGACTGTCCCTGAGCCTTGTTAATGGACATTGCAAATGTCAGTTGAACTGGAAACTGGAGACGTTTAAAATCGAAAGGCAAATCAGATGGAATGAGTGGAATTTTTGGAATTAAAATGTCCTCTACTTTGGCATATCCTGTCAAAATGGTTGCTTCAATTACATGTGTAAACAGGTCCTTAATCAAGAGTCTTGTTCCATTACACAGCTTTGGTGGATCTAAATTTCTCAACAGCAGAATAGGTGCTCTAGGTTTTAGAAAGAGTTTATGAAGAGGAAGTCCTTGTGGTTCCAAGGAGTTGAGGAACTCTATTGGATAGAATAATGCTTGATCAGGGTCTGTTACTGTATCCACTGACTTGTAGGTCGTGCACATACCTGGAAGGAGATTTAAAATTTGAAGATTGATCTTGTTTACACTATCATTTTTCGGAGCTAGAATAACCCTTTCACACAGCCAGCCAGACTTTCTGAAGTTGCACTGAATGTTTGGAAAAACCTTGTCTTTTAGCTAATCAATTGATGTAACGATGTAGCAAAAGTTGCTTGGAAACATGATCTGTCCAGTGGTTGATTTTATTGGTGCCTTGCCGTCTCCAATAGTCAACAGCTGGCTTGAGAATAGTCCAGTAGAAACATCGGCTGTTTGTGTTTGTGTTCAGCGATATTTTCTTCACTTGTCTCCAAAGAAACTATGCTTTTAGGCAGACATTGAGTTCATCTACAGGGGTTGATCTTGGTATAACGGTTAGTGTTTGTAGAAAGTCACCTGCCAAAACAACAACTACACCTCCCATGATAAAATTGTTTCCACGCAAGTCTTGCAGCAGTCTGTCCACTGCTTCCAGAGCTCTCTTGTGTGACATCGTGCATTCATCCCAAATGATGGCACTGCACTTTTTAAGCAGTTTTGCCTGTCCTGATCCTTTGGCAATGTTGCAAACAGGGCTGTCACTGTGAGACAGGTTAAGTGGTAGCTTGAATGTCGAATGTGCCGTCCTACCACCAGTTAGAAGTGTAGCTGCAATTCCAGAAGATGCCACTGCAAGCGCAATCTTTTGTTGTTGCCGAAATTTTGCTAGGAGCAAGTTGATTAAAAATGTCTTTCCTGTTCCACCTGGAGCATCTAGGAAGACAATACACTTTTGTTGGTTGCAGTGAAGCTTAAAATTTGGTTGTAGGCATTTCTTTAGTCTGGTAGCAACAGTGGCTCATTGTGAGAGACAAATGCTTTGAGTTCATCAATGTTGTATTATTTTCTCTGAAAATCTCCTTGCACATTTGGTTAGCTTTCTGATTTCTTGTTGGAGTAGGCAAGCCAAGTAGGTGTAATGCTTTTCCAGACATTTCCATGCAGTGGTCCATAAGGAGAATTAAGGTTTTGTTGAAAATGTATTCAGTGAAGTTAAGTTGCTGAGGATTTTCCTTTTTAACCTGCATGAGGATGTCCTCACTGAGATCAGTTTTGAACTTTGTCCAAATGTCAAGGGGATTTGAAATGTTACAGGTTGTTAGAAGAATAGCAAAGAGGTGTCTTAGTCGCTTTGCGGTTTGTGTGGCTGCTGCTTCACTGATAGTCATGTCCCATAGTGCATCATTTTCCAGAAGTCCTCGTCTTTGGCAAGCTTCCCTGAATGTTTCACAAACATGGCCTCTGACTTTCTGCAAGTCAGAAAATGATGCTGGACACTTGACAACATGAAGTAACATGCGCAGGTAGAGCACTCTGCATTTGACAGATGAATAGTGTAGACACGACCAAGAGAATCATTTGCTTTGACCTCTGGATGGACTTCAACATCAAGCCTCTGTTTCCTCCCTTCCAGTGTTTTTCTGGATGCGTTCCAAGTGTAGTACTTTGGTAGATCATAGTAGAGTATTGTTTTTCAAATGTATCTTGTTGACAAAGTTCAAAAAATGCCAAGAGGGTGGTCTTAGGTGGTGTTTGAAGCTGCTGGATGAGGTTTGCCGGGTTAAAGTAAATCCTATGTCCATGTTCCAAGTGAACACTGAGATGCATAACTGGTGGGTAGTGCTCATGAATGAAAAACCCTAGTATTTTCCAAACAGCTTCATTGCTGCTGATGTACCTGCCCATCTGGAGTGCCTCTACTTCATCAATAGGTCCATTTTTCTGGAGTTCAAACACTGCTTGATCACTTCCTTTGTAGATATATTTGCATATGTACTTGATTAATTTCATAGAGTGGCAAGATTCTACGTTGATGTGGGCCTGGAAAATTTTTGAGAGCAGAGGATTGAAAGGCACCACCCACTTGTCAATTTCTATCTCTTGGGGCGATGATCCAACCTGCATTTTGAGTTTTGCTATGAAATGTCCCGTTTTCTTCTTCGGTAGACTAGATATCCATCTTGTCCAGTTTGTGTTTCTTAGACAAGGTTTTGTGGGTAATTCTTTGAACACCTGCCATCAACCATGCAGAGAATTTTTGTTGAGATTCCCAAAGGGACCATGGTCTTTGTGATGGTGTCAAACAGCAACGGGTCATTCTCAGGGTCTGGCAATTTCATAACTGATGATATTGTCAATTTCAGTGGGCTGTATATTTTGTTTCAGCCAGATCAACATATGGGCATGAGGAACAACTCTTTTTGCCATTCTACTGAATACATGCAGCACTGTGTCTCACCAAAAACCTGTGCTTTTGTAATCAGATGAACCATTTTCCAAGTTTTCTTTTGAAAATGCGTGCAATGATGTCATGGCGATGGACAGTTTTCTGGCCTGGTAACAGGTGCTCTCTGATTTCCACCCAATTAGGATTGCAAGTAAAGGTAATGAATAGATCTGGATGGCCAAACTCTCTTACGTAGGTCATTACATCCTGCGAGTAATCATGCATGTGTCGTGGGCTTCCAGTGAAAGTTGATGGAAGGATTACCATTTTACCCAAGTAATTTGGATCGGCATCATTTGCCACAGCATCTCTAAGGTGAATGTATTCCTCGGCTCGGAGCTTCTTTTGATTTAATCAGATATACAGAAGACGTTCACTCTCAGTTTTTGCATACATGTCAACGATGAATTGGTGGAAGAGATGTCTGCACTTGAGGATGTGATTTTCCTCACCAACTCTTGTCATGATCCTATAGGCATAGAAGTCCATGGCCGAGAATTTTTTCCCTGAAGGATTGCCTGTTGCAGGATTTGTCTGTAGTATTTCAAAGTGATAGCCATCCTGTCCCTGCCAAAAGGTAATTGGATATTGCAGTGCATCATAGGACCTGTAAGTTTATGCCACCCATTGCAAACCATTGTTACTTTTCTGAAGCACAATGTCATGGCTGTGAAACTCATTACCCACAATCAAAATAGCTACATCATCAAATGCGGGGGCATTGAAACGCCGCTGATGCTCACCTTGTGGTATTTTGTCAGCTTTGATTACAACTTTGTAATTGTCACTTGGCATGCATTCAAATGCAGTCTTGAAAAGTTGAACATATGGATTGTTTAAGTGAAGGACTGCTGCAAGTTAGTGACAATATCAAGGCAAGTGTTTAGAATTAAAGAGCATCTCCGCTGAGCCTCTGCTTCTACATTTCCCATGAAGTACAGTTGAAGAAATTGAGGTTCTTTTCCTTGTAATGGAAGCAGTGAGCCAATTGAGTGTAAATCTGTCCTTGAACTTTGAACGTGGGCATAAATCCTGTTGAAAAAACTTCTCTTTTTGCTCCAAATGATGTCATTTGGAAGCAGTTGTACTTCCTGATGTTGTCTAAGAAATGGTTTGATATTGCAGTGGTGCCTGTCTTCAGAGACTTCAGGGGATCTGGTGAGAGGAGAGGAAGCAGTTTTACCTTGCCATTTGCACAGCATAAACCTGGCAGTTCATCTTTCCAATACAGGGCATTGCAGTACATGCAGACCACATCCATTTTTCCTATGTTAACTATTGGATTATCCTGATAGTTGATGTCTGAGAGGTAGCAAAAGGCAGAATATTTCAAATTTCCAACTTTTTCCTGTGTCCTGGTGGAAGCAGATGCGATTCTCATGTCTGTAAGTCTTGCTTCTCTCTAAGAGATGTTTCAGTGGCGCTTGAGGAAGCAGCTTTTGTTCTCATGTCTGCAAGTCTTGCTTTTCTCTCTACTGACACATTTACGAGGACCTTGATGAAGCAGCTCTTATTCTCCTGTCTGCAAGTCCTGCTTCTCTCTGCTGAGACATTTCATTGGCTCTTGAGGAAGCAGCTCTTGCCTCCCTTTCTTCCATTTCTGTACTCATTTCTGTAAGTCTTGGCTCCCTTTCTTCTTTCTGTAAGTCTTGCTCATTGAGGCACAATACAGCTTTTCTCCTAGAGAGAGCAGATTTCAACCTTGTGTGAGTGTAATACCATTAAGTTAGAAATTTTAAAGAAGGACTAATTTAGAGTGGCATTAGTTGTAGCTGTATAAATAAGTTTAAAGCAAACCAGGCATTGTCAGGTTGGCGCTGTTACATCGATTAAAATGATACCTGGGTTGGAGAAATCCGTCTTGTGTTCTTTTTTTAATCTGTGTTTGACGTTTTAAGTTAATGAGATGCATCATGCCAGACAAAGAGAAGTTCCTGATTCTGGGCTCCCCCTGCAGTCTATGTCAGAGGGTGGTCTGTGTCGGCACGGTAATAAATTGTGTTATTTCCAGCTTTACAGAAGGACGATAACACCATAGAAATGATAAGAATAATAGGCCTCAGTTACCACAATTGTCTACAAGGAAAACTGTTGCTCATAGCAACCAATCACAGCTCAGCTTTCATCTTTTAAACAGCTCTGGTGAAATGAAAGATGCTTAGTGATTGGTTGCTATGGACAACACAGGCAGTGTAACTTGTTGTGGTCAAGTAGATGTGCCTATGAAATATATATATTAGATATTTCTTATATATATCTATAATATAACGCTAGGAGCGTCACTCTGTCTGAAGCCTATAAGACTATAAGTCTATAGACTGCGCAAGAGCGACACGCCTGCACAGTCTGGCTCCAGACAGAGTGAGGCATCCAGAGTGGTGAGTACTCTGTATGGCGCCGGAGACTGCGGTATGCTTACTGGATGCATACCGCGATCTCCGGCGCCATACATACTTACCTGACCGGGAGGAGCGTTGCCGCGGCGCTTCTCTTCTCCCGGGGCAGGAGACCAGGAGTGCGCGTCGGATCGCGCATGCGCAATAGCGCTATCCGGCGGCATTTTGCTGAAGACACATTTACAGTGTGTCTTCAGCAATATGGCGCCGAACAGCGCGGTATGGGCATGCGCGTACTCCGGCGCCGCTCTCCTCCCCCGGCGTCCAGCAAAACGGAACAGCGCTGGAGCACAGGGATGAAAGGTGAGTATAAATGTTTGTTTTTTTGGGGGTATCTGTTATTTTCGGTAGCTGAGGAGTGCAGGTAAAAAGACAATACACCAGAGCAGTTGGAAACTATGAGATTGCAGTACCCTGACTAACCACCACAACTAGAGGCAGCCGTGGAGCGTTCCTACGTTGGTCCTAGACGCCTCGTCACAGCCTGAGAAACTAACTACACCTAAAGATAGAAAGAGGAAAGCTATCTGCCCCGGAGCAGATCCCCAAAGAACATAGAAAGCCCCCAAACATGTAATGGCGGTTAGACAAGAAGAAATACTGACACAGACAGAAAATAGTATGAGCAAACGTTGGGGCCCAAACTTGCTAAATAGAAAAGGATAGGAAGGGCACTTACTGCAATCCCAAAAAACCCTGAAAAGCACCAACTCTACTAATTTCAAAAACACCTGAGATCACACGACCTCTACCACCTAAATTAGTTTTCTGGTGTAACAAAATCAAAACAGCAGCCACTGAAAAAACTGGAAAAAGCAAATGTACAAACATCAGTGGCTGAACAAAACTGAGAGGGCAAAATCCCCCGGAGGGGACCCAGAAGGACCCCACAGAAGTGCAGGACAAAATGCAAAAATCAAACACAAAAACAAAAAGAAGAAAATGTCTTATCTGTTTAGCAGGAGATGCAGACACGACACAGCAGGCTACAAAGGAAACAGGAATCAAGGATTGAGACCAGAACAATTGATCACCGGCAACCCTGATGGGAAGGCGACTCCCTTATATAAGACCAGTCAGTAACACCTGATTCCCAATCCTCACAATCTTCACTGGACAGTCCAGTACCGTTTGTAACCACCAGAGGGAGCTTCTGCTCAGAACTCATTTCTAGCCGATTCACAACAGTACCCCCCCCCTTGAGGAGGGGTCACCGAACCCTCATTTGAGCAACCAGGTCGGTCAGGATGAGCTCTATGATACGCACGGATGAGTCTCCCAGCATGGATGTCCGAAGCAAACACCCAAGAATTGTCCTCCTGACCATAACCTCTCCACTTAACCAAATACTGGAGATTCCGTCTAGAAAAACGAGAATTCAATATTTTCTCAACCACAAACTCCAGATTGCCCTCAACCAAAACAGGGTCAGGAGGCACAGCAGTAGGAACCACTGGCTCAACAAACCTCTTCAACAAGGACTTGTGGAACACGTTATGGATCTTAAATGTCCCTGGAAGAAGCAAACGAAAAGAAACAGGATTAAGAATCTCCATGATCTTATAAGGTCCAATGAACCTAGGCTTAAATTTAGGAGATGCTACTCTCATAGGAATATTCTTGAGGACAACCAGACCAAGTCCCCCACTTTAAACCGAGGACCATCAGTCCTATGCCGGTTAGCAAACCGCTGTGCCCTCTCCTGAGAGAGGGACAACCTCTCCACTACCTGGTCCCAAATCTGTTGCATACGCTCCAAAACAGAGTCAACACCTGGACAGACAGAAGCCTCCGTCTGTCCTGAAGAAAATCGAGGGTGAAACCCAGAATTACAGAAAAATGGAGACATCAAAGTGGCAGAGCTAGCCCTATTATTAAGAGCAAACTCGGCCAAAGGCAAAAAAGAGACCCAGTCATCCTGATCAGCAGACACAAAGCATCTTAGATAAGTCTCCAATGTCTGGTTTGTTCTCTCAGTTTGACCATTGGTCTGAGGATGAAACGCCGAGGAGAAAGACAATTGAACACCAAGTTTAGAACAAAAGGTCCTCCAAAATCTGGAAACAAACTGGACTCCTCTGTCAGACACAATGTTCTCAGGAATGCAGTGTAAACGAACCACGTGCTGAAGGAACAAAGGCACCAATTCAGAGGAGGAAGGCAACTTAGGTAATGGCACAAGATGTATCATCTTGGAAAACCTATCACAAATCACCCAGATGACGGTCATTCTCTGAGAAACAGGGAGGTCGGAAATGAAATCCATAGAGATATGGGTCCATGGTCTCTTGGGCACAGGCAATGGCATCAACAAACCACTAGAGCGAGAGCAAGGCTTGGAGCGAGAGCAAGTCCCGCAGGACTGCACAAATTCCCTGACATCACGAGACAAGGTAGGCCACCAAAAGGACCGACTAACCAAGTCTCTGGTACCAAAAATTCCGGGATGACCGGCCAACGCGGAACAATGAATCTCAGACATCACACTCTTTTTCCACTGGTCCGGGACAAACAATTTCCCAACAGGGCAGCGCTCGGGCCTATCCTCCTGACACCCCTCCAGAGCCAGTCTCAAATTGGGCGAGATGGCGGAAAGAACTACACCCTCTTTCAAAATAA
>JARQOD010000003.1:277026274-277096362 GCA_033576555.1 Oophaga sylvatica | reverse complement strand
TGGGGGCTCTGAAGCCAGAGCCCGGAAGGTGGATGCCATCGCATCCTGGCCCACCCCCAGGACCAAGTAAGCAGGTGATGTCCTTTTTGGGTACTGCTGGGTACTATAGGAGGTTTGTTCCACACTATAGTGCCCTGGCCAAGCCCCTGACGGACCTCACCAGAAAAGGCTGCCCGTCGCAGTCGATGGACAGTCGCCTGCGAGCAGCTTTCCAGGCGCTCAAGACCGCCCTTTCTAGTTCTCCTGTACTACAGCAGCCGACTTCACGCGGCCATTCTCAGTGCAGACCGACGCCAGCGACTTCGGCCTCGGTGCTGTGCTCAGCCAGGTTGACACTACGGGCCATGAACACCCCATTTTGTACTGAGCAGGAAGCTCCTGCCGAGGGAAGTGGCCTATTCCACGATGGAGAAGGAATGTCTGGCATTGTGTGGGCCCTGCAGCGTCTGCAGCCATACTTGTACGGACGCCAATTCACCGTGGAAATAGACCACAACCCCCTCAGCTGGTTACACACGGTCTCTGGGACGAATGGGAGGTTGCTACGCTGGAGCCTCGCTCTCCAACAGTACCACTTCACCATTCGCCACAAAAGAGGCAGTGACCATGGTAACGCTGATGGGTTGTCCCGCAAGGAGAGGGGCGTAGGGCGCACGGGGGAACACAGGAATGTGATACCCCCTAGCGCCCTCAAAGCAGGGAGGTGTGAGGTCGGGACCGCCACCATTTTGTATAGGGCCTGTACCAGCCTCCATTTTGTCAGTTCACTAGCCACAGATTTTTAACTACACAGGGACTATTAGCATATTTCAGTACGACCAGCTTTGATGTCCACTATGAATCATAGCCTTTACATGCTAATTGGTTTAGGCCAGGGTCTGAATAAGATGGTCAGTCGTATGGTAAATAGCTCAAGCTCAAGCCATTGTTTCCTGCTCCATATGAATTGCAGGCCAGTTAATATGCGGGCTTCAAAGCAAAAGGGGAGGGCCTAGCAGGTTAAGAGCTGTAGCAGGTACCCCTGTGTTCATTCCATTTCACACACAGAAGCACAAGGGACAGACTTGCCAAATGGAGCTGCAGCACATGCATTGGGGACTGTCCAGCAACTGAAGACTTTCACCTGGGGAACGCAGAGCTCCATGCCTCCCCATGACCATACAACCCGGTAATATTGATCTATAGCTTATACCTTTTAGCCTTGTACATTATCGTTGTATTGTTTCTCTGACTGCAAATCCATTGTAATTACGTTGTATAGCTTTACTGTATATTTCTGTAATTATCTAGTGCGCCCTTAAGGCAAATTAAACCATAAAATTAATCTTGGGCTGATGCTTTTACTCTGATCACGAATCTTAGAATACCCAGTGGGTAACAGGACAACCTCCCCGGCGGCCATTTGCTCTAGGTGTAGTTCCCTTACTGACCTGAGAGACAAAGGGGGCGCCGGAGAGCTGTACCTGTGGAGTTACGTCCCATTGGTGACGTGGGAGGAAAGGGATCGTCCGTCACATTTGGTAGCGGCGGTGGTATCAGAAGCTGTGATACCCGGGCTACCGTGTGGCGGTCGGCTTAGTTCCTCACAGTCAGTATGGGTGTTGTGGGTCTGTTTGGGCGAGTCTGATCTGGAGCAATGATTTGGGGTCTTATTTGTCTGGCTTGTCTATGGTGATAGACGTCCTCTCAGACATGGACATGGTTGGCGGCCCTGGGCTATTGGCAATGGATTCTCTAGCAGGACACAGGTACCCAAGTTCTTTATTGCAGGGTCCATACTGGCTGCCGTTGTGACATGTGACATAACCTCATGTTTCCTATGGAAACGACCATATTAACCCCTTAATGACCGCCGATACGCCTTTTAACGGCGGTCATTAAGGGTACTTAAACCACATCGCCGTTAATTAACGGCGCTGTGGAAAAAGTGAATAGCGCCCCCAGAGGCGCATTTTCTCCGGGGTCTCGGCTACCGGGGGTAGCCGAGACCCCAGAGAACATGAATCGGGTCGGTTTTTACCGACCCGATGTTGCGGTCGCCGTTATTAACCCTATAACGGCGACCGCAACAAAAAAAAAAAAATCTCATGTGCCATTTAATTTCTCTGTCCCCTGATGTCATCGGACATCAGGGGACAGAGAAAAAGGGTCCCCAGGACCCCCATGTAGCCCCCGATCCAGTCCATGTGGCCCCCGGGCCCTCCGTTGTCCCCCGGTGCTGGCTCTGTTAAGAAAATGGCGGGCGCATGCTCAGTGCGCCCGCCGCTATGTGCCGCTGTGCTGGTGGGGGGATGGGCAAATATTCTCTGGGGTCTCGGCTACCGGGGGTAGCCGAGACCCCAGAGAACATGATCCGGGTCGGTATTCACCGATCCCGGTGTTGCGATCGCGGCTATGCAAGCATAGCCACGATCGCAAAAAAAAAAAAAAAAAATGATTTCTCTCCCCTCTGATGTGATCGCACATCAGAGGGGAGAAAATGAGGGTCCCCCGATCCCCTGATCGCCCCCCTGTATACTTACCGGTGTCCTCCGTCCTCCCGCAGGCCCCAGGATCCCGGCGTCTTCTTCCTGCAAAAAAAAAATGGCGGGCGCATGCGCAGTGCGCCCGCCGATCTGCTTGGCGGCAGATTCAAAAAAAGTTTCATTCATTCTCCAGAAAGTGCATTTTGATCACTGTGATAAACTATCACAGTGATCAAAATAAAAAAAAACAGTACATAACCCCCCCATTTATCACCCCCTTAGTTAGGGACATATAATAAAAAATAGAAATTATATTTATTTTCATTTTTCTGTTAGGGTTAGGGTTATAATTAGGGTTAGGGTTATAATTAGGGTTAGGGGTTAGCATTAGGGTTAGGGTTAGCATTAGGGTTAGGGTTATAATTAGCGTTAGGGTTAAGCTGGGTTCATACTGCGTTATGGCAGTCCGTTAGACGGACTGCGCTACACCCGCGGTATAACGCGGTGTAACGCAGTCCGTTAACGCTGCCATTCACCCCCATTTGAGGGCGCATCGCGACGCATGCCGTAAAGCGGCATGCGTTTGCGACGTGCCATCATTCAGTGACGGAGCCTCGGACGCGGGCTGCAGCGTCTGGGCTCCGTCACCGCTAACGCAAATGAATCATCTGCTGATTCCTCTGCGCTAGCGGGTATAGCATAACGCGATCGTGTTATGCTATACCTTTACCAGCCCGTCAACGCTATGTGTTGAACGGGCTGGTAAAACGCAAAATGAACCCAGCCTTAGGGTTAGGGTTATAATTAGGGTTAGAATTAGGGTTAGGGTTACAATTAGGGTTAGGGTTACAATTAGAGTTAGGGTTACAATTAGGGTTGGAATTAGGGTTGGGATTTAGGTTACGATTAGGGTTGGGATTAGGGTTAGGGGTGTGTTGGGATTAGGGTTGGAGCTAGAATTTGAGGGATTTCCACTATTTAGGCACATCAGGGGGTCTCCAAACACGACGTGGCGTTCAAAAAGTCAAATGGCGCTCCCTCTCTTCCGAGCCCTGCCGTGCGCCCAAACAGTGGTTTACCCCAACATATGGGGTATCAGCGTACTCAGGACAAATTGCACACCAATTTTAGGGTTCTAATTTCTCCGGTTACCCTTGGGAAAATAAAAAATAGCTGGCTAAAAAAATCATTTTTGAGAAAAAAAATGATTTTTCATTTTCACGTCTCTGCGTTTATAAATTTCTGTGAAGCACTTGGGGGTTCAAAGTGCTCACCACACATCTAGATAAGCTCCTTAAGGGGTCTAGTTTCCAAAATGGGGTCACTTGTGGGGGTTTCCACTGTTTAGACACATCAGGGGGTCTCCAAACACGACGTGGCTTTCAAAAAGTCAAATGGCGCTCCCTCCCTTCCGAGCCCTGCCGTGCGCCCAAACAGTGGTTTACCCCAACATATGGGGTATCAGCATACTCAGGACAAATTGCACACCAATTTTAGGGTTCTAATTTCTCCAGTTACCCTTGGGAAAATAAAAAATAGCTGGCTAAAAAAATCATTTTTGAGAAAAAAAAAAGATTTTTCATTTTCACGGCTCTGCGTTTATAAATTTCTGTGAAGCATTTGGGGGTTCAAAGTGCTCACCACACATCTAGATAAGCTCCTTAAGGGGTCTAGTTTCCAAAATGGGGTCACTTGTGGGGGGTTTCCACTGTTTAGACACATCAGGGGGTCTCCAAACACGACGTGGCTTTCAAAAAGTCAAATGGCGCTCCCTCCCTTCCGAGCCCTGCCGTGCGCCCAAACAGTGGTTTACCCCAACATATGGGGTATCAGCGTACTCAGGACAAATTGCACACCAATTTAGGGGTTCTAATTTCTCCAGTTACCCTTGGGAAAATAAAAAATAGCTGGCTAAAAAATCATTTTTGAGAAAAAAAATTATTTTTCATTTTCACGGCTCTGCGTTTATAAATTTCTGTGAAGCACTTGGGGGTTCAAAGTGCTCACCACACATCTAGATAAGCTCCTTGGGGGGTCTAGTTTCCAAAATGGTGTCACTTGCAGGGGGTTTCTACTGTTTAGGCACATCAAGGGCTCTGCAAACACAACATGACGCCTGCAGAACATTCCATCAAAGTCTGCATTACAAAATGGTGCTCCTTCCCTTCCAAGCATTCCCATGCGCCCAAACAGTGGTTTCACCCCACATATGGGGTATCAGCGTACACAGGAAAAATTGCACAACAACTTTTTGGGTCCAATTTCTCCTGTTACCCTTTGGAAAATAAAAAAAATAGCGGCTAAAGAATAATTTTTGAGGAAAAAAATGATTTTTTATTTTCACGGCTCTACGTTTATTCATTTCTGTGAAGCACTTGGGGGTTCAAAGTGCTCACCACACATCTAGATAAGTTCCTTAAGGGGTCTAGTTTCCAAAATGGTGTGATTTGTGGGGGGTTTCGACTGTTTAGGCGTATCAGGGGCTCTCCAAACGCGACATGGCGTCCAATTTCAATTCCAGCCAATTTTGGTTTGAAAAGTCAAACGGCGCTCCTTCCCTTCCAAGCCCTGCCGTGCGCCCAAACAGTGGTCCCACCCCACATATGGGGTATCAGCGTACTCAGGACAAATTGGACAACAACTTTTGTGGTCTAATTTCTCCTGTTACCCTTGGAAAAATAAAAAATTGGGGACTAAACGATCAGGTTTGTGGAAAAAATATGACTTTTTATTTTCATGCCCGGGAGTTATAAACTTCTGTGAAGCACTTGGGGGTTCAAAGTGCTCACCACACATCTATATAAGTTCCTTAGGGGTTCTAGTTTCCAAAATGGTGTCACTTGTGGGGGGTTTCCACTGTTTAGACACATTAGGGCCTCTACAAACGCGACATGGCGTCCAGCCAATTCTGAGTTGAAAAAGTCAAACGGCGCTCCTTCCCTTCCAAGCTCTGCCATGCACCCAAACAGTGGTTTACCCCCACATATGGGGTATCAGCATGCTCAGGACAAATTGCACAAAAACTTTTGGGGTCTTGTTACCCTTGGGAAAATAAAAATTGGGGTGAACAGATCGTTTTTGTGGAAAAAATATTTTTTATTTTCACGGCTCTATGTTATAAACTTCTGTGAAGCACTTGGAGGTTCAAAGTGCTCACCACAGATCTAGATAAGTTCCTTAGGGGGTCTAATTTCCAAAATGGGGTCACTTGTGGGGGGTTTCCACTGTTTAGACACATCAGGGCCTCTACAAACACGACATGACATCCAGCCATTTCTGCGTTGAAAAAGTCAAATGTCGCTCCTTCCCTTGCGACCTCTGCCGTGCGCCCAAAAAGTGGTTTACCCCCACATATGGGGTATCGGCTTATTCAGGAGAAATTGCACAACAAATTTTGTGGTTCATTTTTTCTTTTAACACTTGTGAAATAAAAAAAATAGGTTCCGAAGTAAAGTTTTTGCAAAAAAAGTTAAATGTTAATTTTTTCCTTCCACATTGCTTCAGTTCCTGTGAAGCACCTGAAGGGTTAATAAACTTCTTGAATGTGGTTTTGAGCACCTTGAGGGGTGCAGTTTTTAGAATGGTGTCACTTTTGGCTATTTTCTATCATATAGACCCCTCAAAGTGACTTCAAATGTGATGTGGTCCCTAAAATAAAAATGTAAAAATGAGAAATCGACTGGTCAACTTTTAACCCTTATAACTTCGTAACAAAAAAAAATTTTGGTCCCAAAATTGTGCTGATGTAAAGTAGACATGTGGGAAATGTTATTTATTAAGAAATTTGTGTGACATATCTCTCTGATTTAAGGGCATAAAAATTTAAAGTTTGAAAATTGTTAAATTTTCAAAATTTTCGCCATATATCCGTTTTTTTCATAAATAAACACAAGTCATATCAAAGAAATTTTACCACTAACGTGAAGTACAATATGTCACGAAAAAACAATCTCAGAATCAGCTGGATTCGTTAAAGCGTTCCAGAGTTATAACCTCATAAAGTGACAGTGGTCAGAATTGTAAAAATTGGCCCTGTCATTAAGCTGCAAAATGGCTCTGTCACTAAGGGGTTAAAGGGATTATATAGCTCACAAGAGCCGCACTAATCACATGACCCGATATCACCGTGACCACGTGACATTGCCGGCCACAAACCGGAAGCGCATTGTAGCGTCTCAATGGAAGCGCATAACAGCGCAGTGGGGAGGCACGTGACGTGGAGAAGCCCCCTGCGGTCAGGCAATGGAAGCAGCGTGGAACGCACAGCTACGGACGCCTTGGAACGCAGGACCCGGAAGTGATTCGTATTGTGATTTCCTGCACGTTTGTCTGTGCCGGAGCTCAGGCAGGTTCGTCGCTAGGTGAAGGGTCCTCACTCTCTGGTATGTATTTTCAGTTTTATAGCTGTCAGCAGGGGGCAGTATGGAGGCCAGTACAGACGTTCATTAAAGAAATGCATATAGGCAGTGAGTGGGGTTTTAACCAGGTTCGCTGGATGATATGCGCTCAATTGGTCTGATGTTACAGGCACAGTAAGTGGTTTTGGACTGACTTATATGGGACAGCACTTTGATATGGGTTATGATGAGGAGCAATGGGTCACATCCTCTGCACTCCTGATTGGCCGGGAGACGTCCTTATTACCCCTCTGTACTGCCCCATCTGACGTGGTCCTCGGTACTCGGCTGGTTTTCCTGCTGCACTACAGAAAGCCACCACCGGGGGTGCACAACCATCTTGGGTTCAGGGGCCACATCCACACCTCATTTATTCCTCATACTCGCCCATTCTGCCAAAATATGGCTGCCCCAGAAATGACCACATAGCACACCTTCTATAAGTAGCCATCCAGGGGCGGAACTATCGTGGAAGCAGCTGCCACAGGGCCCGGGCTAGAAGGGGGCCCGTCCCTGCTGCAGCTGCTTCACCTACCACCACGGTAGTTCCGCAAGCTGCCGGTGGTGTGAGCAGGGGCGTATCTAGGGGGGGGGCAGCCGGCAGGGGGGCGTAGTCGGGCCGCCTAATGCGGCGGTCCGCAGTGTCTCCTGAGAGTCGGCGGCTCCCTGTGCCGGCTGTCAAGCTGACAGCCGGCGCAGAGAAGCTGCTGCGTGTCGGCTCCCTGGGATCAATTGCACTGGCGTCTATACAGACGCCAGTACAATTGAAGCTCTGACCTCCGGGTCAGAGCGACGTCTGCAGCGTGATCAGGTCATGTGATCACGCTGCTGACGTCACTCGTCGTCGGCGCCCAGAAGGGTGAAGATTTGTGGTGAGTGTGCTCCATTATAGAGCTGAAGATACCACAGAAGATAAATGGGGGACATACTGTGTGTGTGTGTGTGTATGGGGGGGGATTTGGAGTGGGGATGGGGGGATACATTATGTGTGGGGGGGATTTGGAGTGGGGATGGGGGTTCTTTTAAGTGTGGGGGGGTTTGGAGTGGGGATGGGGGGTTCTTTTATGTGTGGGGGGATTTGGAGTGGGGATGATTGGATACATTGTGTGGGGGGGATTTGGAGTGGGGATGGGGGTTCTTTTATATGTGGGGGGGTTTGGAGTGGGGATGGGGGGTTATTTTATGTGTGGGGGGATTTGGAGTGGCGATGGGGGTTATTGTATGTGTGGGGGGATTTGAAGTGGGGATGGGGGGTTATTTTATGTGTGGGGGATTTGGAGTGGGGATGGGGGATTTAATGTGTGTGGGGGGATTTGGAGTGGGGATAGGGGATACTTAATGCGTGTGGGGATTTGGAGTGGGGAATGGGGGATTTAATGTGTGGGGGGATTTGGAGTGAGGATGGGGGCATTTAATATGTGTGGGGGGATTTGAGGGTACTGAAGAGTATGTATGAGGAAACAGTATGGGGGATGGGTGCAGACAGTATGGGGAACGAACGGGTGAATGTATGTGGACACAGTATGGGGAGTGAGGGTGATGGGATGTGTGCAGACACAGTATGGGGAGTCAGGGTTATGTGTGAGCAGACAGTATAGAGAGTGAGGGGGTAAATATATGAGGAGACAGTATGCTGAACAGGGGGGATGTGAGAGGAGACAGTGTGAGGAGGGAGGGGAATAGTGTGAGGTGACAGTATATTGCAGATATTTTTATTTAGGGGCATTATAATGACTCTTCTGTCTTTAAGGGCATCGTGCGGAGAGTTGGTGCAGAAGAGCGGAGAAGATGGAGGTCTGCAGAGACGGCTGTGGATGAGAAAACTCATCATGGGATCTGGACAAGATGAAGAAAAGGAGAACGACTCCAGAGACAGCGTCATCTATAAGGTACCTGGATGTAAATATTAATTGTGATACTGACTAATTCTCATGTCTTTATTTGTTAGAAGCATTAAAGGGGTTCTCCAGGTCTGTGTCACATAGAATGACTGCAGACTCAGCACAAACCTGGACAACCCCTTTAATGCTCCTAACATAAATAAAAACATGAGAATTAGTCAATTTCAGAATTCTCACAGTGCGCACTGCACGCTGTTAGGATCCTCTCGTGCCGGTGATTTACATACATGCGGTCACATGCTGACTAGACGTGTGGCCTCACTCAATGAAAATGAATGGAGCGAGGCCGGGCACGTCTAGTCGGAATGTGGCCAGAAGTATATAAATCACATGCTTGTGCTGACATGACCGTGTACTCTTGCCACCGGTAAGGGAGAACCCTAAAAGTGTGCAGTGCATTCGTTGTGAGAATTCAGAAGCTGCAATGTCAGGATTCAGCTCTGCAGGTTCCAGCAGTCATCACATGGACACTTCACTCATATGCGATTTTTATACTTATGGTCATGTGACATCGAGCTTCTTTTCCTGCTTCTCTCAGTTTTTCATGAACATTGAGAGCATTAGGGAGAGCAGCTCGTCGGTACATGACTAAGTGTGCAAATCGCATGTGTGCTTGGGGGGTGGGGGGGCGCCAAACCGAATTCTTGCCCCGGGTGCCAGAAAGCCTAGATACACCTCTGGGTGTGAGTCTGATATGGGGACCGCTGCCACCTCCGGCGCCGCTATGAGAGGAGGTGGGACGGGCCCCGAGCAGTCCGGCACTTCCGCGTCATGTGACGTAGGGGCGTGCGCGCGCTCTCACGTCACATGCAAGGCTGGCGTGGTGGAGGACGGGGCGGCGCGCGGAGCAGAAGAGCTGGAGGACGCAGTCACCTGAGGATTGGCAGATTGGTAAGTATGCTTGCTGAGTCTGACTCGCTTTTACAGGGACGCGGCAGCCGCAGCTTCCCGTCCCGGCACTTGAGGAGAGGGGGGAGAGCAGAGGGGGAAGGTGTGAGTGTATC
Organism: Oophaga sylvatica; assembly: GCA_033576555.1. Taxonomy (NCBI): domain Eukaryota; kingdom Metazoa; phylum Chordata; class Amphibia; order Anura; family Dendrobatidae; genus Oophaga; species Oophaga sylvatica. The sequence continues at coordinate 277,086,595 of JARQOD010000003.1, read as the reverse complement.
AGGGGCCTCAGGCCCCAGGACACAGTGGGCCACATTAGAGGCCCCAGGAAGCAGCAGGCCCCTAATGGGGCCCTAGGAAATAGCAGGCCCCATTAAGGGGCACTTTAGGTTCCAAAGGAAGCAGCAGGCCCCATTAGGGGCCTAGGTCCAAAGAAAACAGCAGGCCCCATCAGGGGCCTAGGGTCCCAGGAAACAGCAGGCCCCTATTGGGGCCCCGAAAACAGCAGGCCTCTTTACAGTGCTGCAGATGGCGACCAAAATGGTCGCCAAAGCGGCTAAAAATTTGCAAATGGCGACTGGATTATTCAATCCATTCGCCGTTTGTGATTAGTGATTTTTAAAAAAAATATATATTTTTTTTTTAAAATGGCGGCCGGAGGCGGGGGGGCCCCATTGTGAAGTTTGCTGTGGGGCCCTGCCGTTCCTAGTTACGCCCCTGTAGCCATCCCTTCGGTGCTGTGCACTAGGGGTCTTCTCCATGGGCTGCACAGAAGGGCATAGCAGGTCTCATATGGCCGCAGGTTGTCCGCACCCGCTTTATGTGGACGTCACATAGGACTACCAGTTGAGGTGGACCTGTTTGAGATGAATTGCTTTTCTATAAACGCATGCTTACACGATAGATGGGTTTTTGTTAGGGGCAATATTTGATGTCTGGGAAGATTAAGCTCTTGGTCACTATAATTAAAGTAGGCCAGTAAGATTTCAGTTTGGTGATCGTAAAAGAAAGTTAAAAGGATATTCTCTACTTGTGTATTCAGTAGCTCCTAGCTCCGCCATGTCCTTACTTCCTGTTTTTTAGGGGTGGGGTGGTTGAACACTCCTCCTTGAGTGACAGTCCAGGTCATTTACCAAATCTGTAGCAATAGTAGAACTTGTCCTGTTATAGTTCTACTCAAACACCTTCAGCTATCAGTGATTTGTTCTGATTCTACACTGTTTTCACTGTATTGACACACAGAGAGTGGCAATATAACCGCTGTATAGAGATCGATGTGCTGGAGGGAGGTGGCCGGTATGTTAGGAGTTAACTCCTCTCCTGGAAAATGTAACTTCCATGCACAATTGGCCAAACTCTAGAGGCAGAGCTCCATGGAAACAAGCTGTACACTATGTAAGATAAAATTGCTCTCATACAGGAGATTGACAGTAGATAGAAAAAGCAAGTAAATTGCAACCTTGCTTATTTTCATGTTGTTTAGCTAACTAAAGCGATTTAATTACATGAGAATATATTTTTGAAGGGATTCATAATTAAAGGGAATCTTTCACCCCATTTTTGCCCTATGAGATAGGGCCACCGCCATCAGGGGCTTATCTACAACATTCTGTAATGTTGTAGATAAGCCCCCGATGTTACCTGAAAGAGAAGAAAAACGAGTTATATTATACTCACCCAGGGGCGGTCTGCCGTCCGTTCCGATTGGCGTCGCGGTCCGGTTCGGCGCCTCCCATCTTATAGCGAAGCTGGCCTCTTCTTTCCGTCCCGTCGCAGCTCCTGCGCAGGTGCACTGATCTGCCCTGATGAGAGCAGAGCAAAGTACTGTAGTGTGCAGGCGCAGGACCTCGCTGACCTTTCCCGGCGCCTGCGCACTGTAGTACTCTGCTCTGCCCTCACCAGGGCAGATCAGTGCGCCTGAACAGGAGCCGCAACGGGATGGACAGAAGAGGCCGGCTTCGCTACAAGATGGGAGGCGCCAAGCCTGACCGTGACGCCCATTGAACCAGACGGCGGACCGCCCCTGGGTGAGTATAATATACCGTATATACTCGTGTATAAGCCGAGATTTTCAGCACCTTTTTTCGTGCTGAAAATGCCCCCTCGGCTTATACACGAGTCATAGGGCAGAAACCAGCGGGGGAGGGGATGCCGCGGCAGGAGCCGGTGGCTGGGACATCATACTCACCCCTCCCCGTGCCATCGCTAAACGTCCCTGCAATCCTGCGTTCTCCCCGGCTTCCTGCAGCTCTCCAGCGCTGAGCGGTGACATAATACCCGCTCATTAAGGTCATGTAATATGGACGCGACGCCACTCCCATAGGCGTGGCGTCCATATTCATGGCCTTAATGAGCGGTATTACGTCACCGCTCAGCGCTGGAGAGCTGCAGGAAGCCGGGGAGAACGCAGGATTGCAGGGACGTTCAGCGATGGCACGGGGAGGGTGAGTATGATGGAGGAGGATGGGGGGGAGCATGGAGGAGAGGACACGGAGCAGGACGGGGAGAGAACGGTGGACGGGGGAAGCATGGAGGAGGACGGAGAGCACGGAGCAGAACGGGGGTGGCACAGGAGGACGGAGAAGGAATGGGGGAGCACAGCGGAGGACGGAGCAGGAGGGGGGGGAGTACAGAGGAGAATGGGGGAGCACAGAGCTGGATGGGGGAGCAAGGAGCAGGATGGGGGCAGCACAGAGCAGGAGGGCAGTTTATACACCCGGCTTATACACAAGTCAATAAGTTTTCCCAGTTTTTTGTGGCAAAATTAGGGGGGTCGACTTATACACGGGTCGGCTTATACACGAGTATATACGGTAACTCATTTTTCTTCACTTTCAGGTAACATCGGGGGCTTATCTACAGCATTACAGAATGCTGTAGATAAGCCCCTGATGGCGGTGGCCCTATCTCATAGGGCAAAAATGGAGTGACAGATTCCCTTTAAGATACATGTTTTACTCAGGGAAAATGTGTTTGCATCAGCCAGATGCCAAAAATGATTTTTTAAATTCTAAGATGTATTGTAATAACAAAAAAGAAAGTGGTAACCACTCTTTTTCTTCTTCCAGAGAGAGGTGCCTTCCGCCCTCTACCATCAGAACCCTAGTCCACTCTCGGGGTATTCAGGATGGATGTGGACGGCCGTCAGCTGAATGATAGTGCATTAAAGCTTGCCTTAGAGATCATGTTCCTGCTGACGGGAGAGGTGAGGGAATCAAGGAGCATGAGAAATCCGATTATTTTAAGTCCCTTTTCTTTCTTGACTTATACAGACACTCTTTTTGTTTTGTTTTTTTTGCTCCAAATTCACCAAAGTGGCACATGCGAGTCATGAATTTTGTGCAAAGTACTTTTTCTGTCTTTAACTGGTTTTGAGACTTTTCAGCAAGGAAAAATGTTGCAGAAAATTAGTCAGTATGACTGACATACATATAATTACTCCAGGGGTGACTGGAATACAGTGTGGCAATTTTTTTTTTTTCTTTTAAAATTACACTTTATGAATCTGCAAAAAAAGCTACATTGATCTAAAAATCAGAAACCTAACCCATAAAACAATTTGGGGGAAAAAAGGCGCAAATTGTTTATGGATTTGTCGCAACTCAAAAAGTAATTAAGTGAGAAATATTCATATAAAAAACTGTAAGAAATGCAGTGAGTCGGGCCCATAGACTTCTGCTGTGCATTGTAATTTAGTGGAGCTAATCTACAGCTCTTCATCCCAGAATCCACAGGACTGATGGTTTTAAAATCCAAAGCATGTTCTTTATTCCGTGTAAATATTTTACATGACACATTCAGAAAAGTAACTCATTCAAGTACATGCACACCTAAATACTAACGGATCCCCTGGTGGTAAACGGGTCCTTATGGTTGGCATAAATGCCATCTGAATGTTCCTGAAATGTTGCAATCTATGTGCCATCTTGTGTAGACGGGGTGGGAAGAACACCGCACACTCCAATCTTCAACTCATGTCATTCAGTTTAATTTCCAGGTAAATCCAATGAAGAATATATGTTCACTTAGCTACACAGTAGATATCTGCTACTTATGGTTCAAAGAACTCACGGTCACAGAGCGCAGGTATTCACAGAGCGCAGGTATAGAAAGACGTGGAGTATTTGCAGCAATATGGGTCCCCTGGATATAGCGGCACGGGTGAGGTAAAGGCTCAGGATGAGCTGAAACGTCACATTATGCCCCAAGTCTGTGAACCACAACAAACCTAAATCTATGGTGTCTCTATATGACTCTTAAAGGGCTTGTCCACTAATTGAACAACCCCCTTCTCATCACCATAGTCCACCCATGTAAAACAACAGCCTATACGCTCCTCAGCAGCGGGCTCCTTTCCATTGATGTCGGCAGCTGATCTCCCAGGGCTCACATTTGTCACGTGAGCCCTGCAGCCATTGAGCGGCTGCTTCTCTCTCGTTTCCTTTGGACAAAACCGACACCCGGAAGAAGTGAGAATGTGCTGCTGCTCTCTGACTACATACTGATGCCAGTTACATCCGAAGGTAGTGAGAATGAAGCCATCGCTCAATGGCAGCAGGGCTCGCGTGACATAATTTGAGCCCCAGGAGAGCAGACGCTGACATTGCTGGAACGGAGCCACTGCTGAGGTGAGTATAGCTGCCATTATTTGACATGGGGGACCCATGGTAACTGAGTATTGGATTTGAACTTACTAGAACACTAGTTTGCAGTCCAGAGCCGCTGTTTTTACCTCAGCTGTGTATATGTAGCAATATTTCTACTATGTCATTGTGGAGACTGTAGAAAACTCTTTGGTCACCAGCCTACATAAAAGTACACGTTTTTACTGTGAGACGGTTACATATACTTACATAAGTTGAATAAAGACCCAGGTCCATCAAGTTCAACATTTCTCCACCAATTATACATTTTTGCCACTAAATTAACTGTAACCCACAATGTTATGTGTAGTGAGGAAATCATCCAGCCGTTTTAAAAGCTGTTATAGTGTCTGCCATTGCTACTTGTGGTAGGGCATTTTTCAGTCATAGTAACATAGTTATTAAGGTTGAAGGAAGACTTTAAGTCCATCTAGTTCAACCCATATCCTATCCTAACCTGCCCTAACATGTTGATCCAGAGGAAGGCAAAAAAAAAAACATGTGGCGACAGTATGCTCTAACTGTAAAGAATCCTTTTCTATTTAGTTGCTGGAATCTCCTTTCTTCCACCCGTAATGAGTTCCTCTATGGTCTCGTTCGTGAAGCTGAATTCCTTGCATCCACCAAAAAACATGTAGTGAAATAAAAATGTAACTTTTACCAGATCATGACAAAAATAAAAAAAATGTACATCATTAAACAGGCTCCTAAGTTCTTGCGCGTTTCAGAAAAAATGAATACCTACCGTACTTACTATGAATATGGTTCCATGTGATCCGAAACACACAAGAACTTAGGAGCCTTTATAATCAAGCACTTTTTTTAAAAAAAAATTTAAAATTCTATATTACGGACCTTCTCCCATAACTCGTCTGGGATCTGGTTTGAGCTGGTTCGTCCTTCTCCCCTCCCTTTGTGTTACTTGTCATACATTTTTACTATCTCCTGCCCTTTTTCCCCTCCTACCTCCTCTGTTTTTTTTTGCATAGTCGCAGCAATATGGCTCCTATGCCCATTTCTATTAGTACTTGGGGAAGAACCTGCTAGGAACATAGAGAGAGCACATGTTCTAGGAGATGAGGATTAAAGATGGCTTTCACTTAAATAAAAGGCACAGCTAATTGGCCTATGTCAGTTTTATAGTAAGTAATGTTGTTTTCTTTTAGGTTTATATCATTATTAAAAAGCTTGGTGATGGTGCAACGTCGGGCAGTATTCCCCATGTGTCCGAAGGATGGAGCCTGGCCCAGAACACACTCATTGTGCCTTCACCTCACCCAGAGAAGAATGAGAAGAGCAGCGATGAGAAAATCCTGGAACTCACCAAAAAGATCATAGCGCTGCTGACCAGAGAGGTGAGTGATGCTGGGACCTTCTCTGGTTACACCAGGGGAAGAGAGTGGATGGTGACTGTATCGTTGTATTTGACAGGTTCCTCTGAGGAGTGAAGATGTCACTGTCTATTTCTCTATGGAGGAATGGGAGTACTTAGAAGAACACAATGATTTCTACAGTGACATCATGATGGACTATCAGCAGACCTTCATATCTGCAGGTAGGAGGAGATTTTCAGCAATGGTAAAGGGACTCTGTCAGCAGGTTTTTGTATGAAATCTGAGAGCAGCTCGATATAGGGAAAGAGACCTTGATTCCAGCTATATGTCACTTACTCGCCTGCACGTTGTCATTTCGATGCCATTAGTGTTTTATCTGCTGCAGATCTATCAGTTCTCTGAATGCTGATCTCTTTATAACCCTACCCCCACCACTGATTGGAAGATTTCTGTGTACACTGTGTATTGACAGAAAGCTGCTAATCGGTGGTGGTGTGGTTAGATTGGGAGACACAAGACATCTAGTCCTGTAGTGATAATTTCCGGCTGAAAAAAAAAAATACTGAAACAGCGACACACAGACTAGCAAGTGACATATAACTGGAATCCGGGTCCCAGCCCCTGCATCATGCTGCTCTCAGATGACATAGCTGAAACCTTCCAACAGATTTATTTTAAAGAAGAAAGAAGTTTTGAGGGGCACATATATATTACACACACACACACACACACCATGTGATGGTCACACATAATTTGGTGGTTACCCGTGTGTTGCTACAGATGGTTCCATTTGGACAAATACAGAACCAGAGGCACATCCCAGTCTTCCTCATTCTTACCAGGAAAATCATAATGGCACACAAGATCAGCAGGTGGTTTTAATGGTAAGTATTTCACAAACTCAGTCTTCGTTGTATGGCATATTTATATTGGATATTCTGAACTTGTGAGAAAAAAATTACAATTTATGTTTGTTGGCAAATTCGATTAACCCCTTCACGACTGATGACATATATTTACGTCATCGGCTGTGTTTCTGCCTTACCTACTGAGCCCGCCTCTTTCCTCGCACTTGATGGCTGAATTAATCTGCCATTAAGTGCCCCTAACAGCTGCAGGTGGATCCTAACCAGTGAAATGCCGCTGTCAATAACCGACAGCAGCATTTAACACGTGCGCAGGAAGCGACCCTTTTGCCCCATTAAAAATTAAATATACACATTTGGTATCGCGATGTTCAGAGATGTAGAATCTATCAACATATAAAAGAAACTAATCTGATCGGTAAATGGTGTAACAAGGAAACAAAAATTGGACCCCTGAATTACGACTTATTTTTTGTTTGCTGCAGCATTGCAATAAAACGCAATAAGAGGTGATCAAAACATCATGTCTACCCCAAAATGGTATCAGTGAAAACATCAGCTCTGGCGCAAAAAATAAGCCCTCACCCAGCCCCAGATCACAAAAAATGAAAACGTTATGGGTGTCGGAAAATTGCGACATAAGTGAAATTTTTTTTAAAAAATGTTTTCACCACTTAAATGAAACAAACTATATGCATGTTTGGCATCTGCATGCTTGTGAAGGGGATAAAGCGAACGTCTGTAGGATTTTCCCCCCCCAACCCTTCAATCATTTCTGACGACCTCAATATATGTATGGCGCAGCAGGCAGTGAGTTCCCGCAAACCACCATACATGAACGGCACAATGATTTTGCTAGCTCACAAGCAAAGCTGGTAAAATCATCAATAGTTGTCAGCTGTATATGTATATCATATCTGTTATCCTGCTGAGGGGCTCCCCCTTGCCATGATGACCCTAGGTTGAGTAATGGCCTCAAGGTCACCCAACTATGGTGGCCCATTAAGCTGTGCCATAAGCAGAGTTTAACATGCCTCTTGTCTTTGTCACATTGACAAGTCTAATACCCTGTAATACTTAAGCACTGCAGGGTATTAGACCAGTAATCAAATAAATGGGTGATCAAAAAGTTGTAAAAATGGGAGAAATGTTTGACAAGTAAAAACACTGTTTTCTGTAAAGGCAAATGTAAATAAAAAAAGGACCCCTTTTGCATTCAGAATGGCTCAATTTATAAACCTATCCCATTATATAGCCTATAGGGTGAATAATGTAAATAAAAAAACCTGCAAGAATATAAACTTTTTTTGTGTGCCAATTTGATGAAAAAATGATCGAAATGTCTTACATACAAATAAACGGTATCACTGAAAACATCACCTCCTCCCTCAAAACATAAAGTCCTCATATAGTTCTGTTGGCCAACATTAAAGTTACAGCTTTCAGAATATGGCGATGCAAAAACTAATTGTTTTTGTAAAAAAAATAAATGTTTAGTTTGGAAAAACGGCAAAACAAAAAATCTATATAAATGTAGTTTCACTGATTATACGGACTCAAGGAAAAAAAATTCTATCTCTTACTGCATAGTGAATGGTTTAAAATATAAACAATTATTGTTTTTTGTTCACTTTGCCACCCAAAAAAAGCAATAAAAAAATAAACATCAGCTCATTCTGCAAAAAAACAAACTTTCAACTTTTTTAGTTTTCTGCATAAAGAGCTTTCGCTCTCAGTATATGAAGAAAACAAATACATTTTTTAGAACACTTTAGTGTGCAAAACATAAATATATAGATAACCCTGATATCACTATAATCGCACTGTCCTGAAGAATCAAGTCATCTTATCACATTTACTGCACATCAGCCAGCACAAAAAGATAATTCCTAACCTGCTGGTTATTTATTCATTATGGAATAAGAAGCTACATAACATTTTTTTATGTCCACCTCCCACCCCCCGCCCAAATGAATAAATACTTCAGCTCATCCACAAAAATAACAAGTATAGTAGTTCAAAAATGCTGGAAAAGCAACATGGCTCCCCTAAAAACGATCCAACAAAATCCATACTCTCAAAGCCTCATTTTAAGCCTCACAGTGTGCCAAAACCATATCAACATGTGTAGCAGTGCTGGGGATGGGAGGACACACTTATCCAGGGCTAATGATTGAGCACTTCTCAGCTGTAAAGCTCATCAGTGCTGGGGATGGGAGGACACACTTATCCAGGGCTAATGATTGAGCACTCCTCCGCAGTAAAGCTCATCAGTGCTGGGGATGGGAGGACACACTTATCCAGGGCTAATGATTGAGCACTCCTCCGCAGTAAAGCTCATCAGTGCTGGGGATGAGAGGACACACTTATCCAGGGCTAATGATTGAGCACTTCTCAGCTGTAAAGCTCATCAGTGCTGGGGATGGGAGGACACACTTATCCAGGGCTAATGATTGAGCACTCCTCCGCAGTAAAGCTCATCAGTGCTGGGGATGGGAGGACACTCTTATCCGGGGCTAATGATTGAGCACTCCTCCGCAGTAAAGCTCATCAGTGCTGGGGATGGGAGGACACACTTATCCAGGGCTAATGATTGAGCACTCCTCCGCAGTAAAGCTCATCAGTGCTGGGGATGGGAGGACACACTTATCCAGGGCTAATGATTGAGCACTCCTCCGCAGTAAAGCTCATCAGTGCTGGGGATGAGAGGACACACTTATCCAGGGCTAATGATTGAGCACTCCTCCGCAGTAAAGCTCATCAGTGCTGGGGATGAGAGGACACACTTATCCAGGGCTAATGATTGAGCACTCCTCCGCAGTAAAGCTCATCAGTGCTGGGGATGGGAGGACACACTTATCCAGGGCTAATGATTGAGCACTCCTCCGCAGTAAAGCTCATCAGTGCTGGGGATGGGAGGACACACTTATCCAGGGCTAATGATTGAGCACTCCTCAGCTGTAAAGCTCATCAGTGCTGGGGATGGGAGGACACACTTATCCAGGGCTAATGATTGAGCACTCCTCCGCAGTAAAGCTCATTAGTGCTGGGGATGAGAGGACACACTTATCCAGGGCTAATGATTGAGCACTCCTCAGCTGTAAATCTCATCAGTGCTGGGGATGGGAGGACACACTTTTATCCAGGGCTAATGATTGAGCTCTCCTCCGCAGTAAAGCTCATTAGTGCTGGGGATGAGAGGACGCACTTATCCGGAGCTAATGATTGAGCACTCCTCTGCTGGATAGCTCATCAGTGCTGGGGATGAGAGGACACTCTTATCCAGGGCTAATGATTGAGCACTCCTCTGCTGGATAGCTCATCAGTGCTGGGGATGAGAGGACGCACTTATCCAGGGCTAATGATTGAGCACTCCTCCGCTGGATAGCTGATCAGTGCTGGGGATGAGAGGACGCACTTATCCGGAGCTAATGATTGAGCACTCCTCCGCTGGATAGCTGATCAGTGCTGAGGATGAGAGGACACACTTATCTGGGGCTAATGATTGAGCACTCCTCCGCTGGATAGCTCATCAGTGCTGAGGATGAGAGGACACACTTATCTGGGGCTAATGATTGAGCACTCCTCAGCTGTAAAGTTCATCAGTGCTGAGGATGTGAGGACACACTTATCTGGGGCTAATGATTTAGCACTCCTCCGCTGGATAGCTCATCAGTGCTGAGGATGAGAGGACACACTTATCCAGGGCTAATGATTTAGCACTCCTCCGCTGGATAGCTCATCAGTGCTGAGGATGAGAGGACACACTTATCCAGGGCTAATGATTGAGCACTCCTCCGCTGGATAGCTCATCAGTGCTGAGGATGTGAGGACACACTTATCTGGGGCTAATGATTGAGCACTCCTCCGCTGGATAGCTCATCAGTGCTGAGGATGAGAGGACACACTTATCCAGGGCTAATGATTGAGCACTCCTCCGCTGGATAGCTCATCAGTGCTGAGGATGTGAGGACACACTTATCCGGGGCTAATGATTGAGCACTCCTCCGCTGGATAGCTCATCAGTGCTGGGGATGAGAGGACACACTTATCCAGGGCTAATGATTGAGCACTCCTCCGCTGGATAGCTCATCAGTGCTGGGGATGAGAGGACACACTTATCCAGGGCTAATGATTGAGCACTCCTCCGCTGGATAGCTCATCAGTGCTGGGGATGAGAGGACACACTTATCCAGGGCTAATGATTGAGCACTCCTCCGCTGGATAGCTCATCCAGTGCTGAGGATGAGAGGACACACTTATCCAGGGCTAATGATTGAGCACTCCTCAGCTGGATAGCTCATCAGTGCTGGGGATGAGAGGACACACTTATCCAGGGCTAATGATTGAGCACTCCTCCGCTGGATAGCTCATCAGTGCTGGGGATGAGAGGACACACTTATCCAGGGCTAATGATTGAGCACTCCTCCGCAATAAAGCTCATCAGTGCTGGGGATGGGAGGACACACTTATCCAGGGCTAATGATTGAGCACTCCTCCGCAGTAAAGCTCATCAGTGCTGGGGATGGAGGACACACTTATCCAGGGCTAATGATTGAGCACTCCTCAGCTGTAAAGCTCATCAGTGCTGGGGATGAGAGGACACACTTATCCAGGGCTAATGATTGAGCACTCCTCCGCTGGATAGCTCATCAGTGCTGAGGATGGGAGGACACACTTATCTGGGGCTAATGATTGAGCACTCCTCCGCTGGATAGCTCATCAGTGCTGGGGATGAGAGGACACACTTATCCAGGGCTAATGATTGATCACTCCTCCGCTGGATAGCTCATCAGTGCTGAGGATGTGAGGACACACTTATCTGGGGCTAATGATTGAGCACTCCTCCGCTGGATAGCTCATCAGTGCTGAGGATGGGAGGACACACTTATCTGGGGCTAATGATTGATCACTCCTCCGCTGGATAGCTGATCAGTGCTGGGGATGAGAGGACACGCTTATCCAGGGCTAATGATTGAGCACTCCTCCGCTGGATAGCTCATCAGTGCTGAGGATGAGAGGACACACTTATCTGGGGCTAATGATTGAGCACTCCTCCGCTGGATAGCTCATCAGTGCTGAGGATGTGAGGACACACTTATCTGGGGCTAATGATTGAGCACTCCTCCGCTGGATAGCTCATCAGTGCTGGGGATGAGAGGACACACTTATCTGGGGCTAATGATTGAGCACTCCTCCGCTGGATAGCTCATCAGTGCTGAGGATGTGAGGACACACTTATCTGGGGCTAATGATTGAGCACTCCTCCGCTGGATAGCTCATCCAGTGTGAGATTGGTATATAACACAGCCAGCGTCTGCCAGATAGGGTGAGGGCAGAGGTACTGAGCCCGCTCCATTCTCCCACACTATGTGCCGTACATATGCACTGGATGTCAGGAAACGTAAAAAAGCATGTTTTCCCAGCTATCTCAGAGTTATAAATCCATTTTAGCATGGTATTTGAAAGTAGATACATTTGCTTAATCACGTGTAAGCTCTACTGTCACCAGAACTCACAATAAAAGCTCCATTAAGAGTCCAGTGGAGCTTAAAGGGAGTGTCTACCAATAAGCAGCATTCTATTTAAATGGTTTCAACCTGTTTTGATGACTAATCTCTCAATATAGTGTTATAGTGGGCTGAGCTTTAGGATACGTTTCTGTGGTGAGTTTTTGATGTTACTGCATTTCTGCACCTTTAGGTATATTGGATTACTTGCGTTTATCGCATTTTTAACACTGCTGTTTTTGTCTCCTTTTGGGCATAATATTTCTATAAATCCTATGCACTTTGCTGGAACTGTATAATGCTGTGTTTTTAACTCAGCGAAAGTACACATCAAAAACTTCACCAAGAACTCCTCATGGGAACTTACCCTTACTGGGGCTGGGAGGCCTGCTTCTCTCCTAGAGCCACCACTAGAGGGAGCGCAGTAGGAGGCATATTTTTGCCATGTGTTACCAGTCAGTGCTCTTAAAGTGCGTGCGGTAAAATACTTGGCCATCGCTGTCTTCTGCAGTATCCAGCACCGTTTGGGTCCCTCTCATGCCTCACATGACCACAATTGTGATCTGCCACCTCACATAGACAGTGGTGCTCTGTAATCGAGGACCATAGTACAAAATTCCACAACACTCACTTAAATATGCAGTTTAGGTCTTAATGATAAGTCAGCATGTGGAAATGCAGAATTTTTGCTGTGATCCAGACCTTGATTTATAGCAGGTACAAGAGCTGACTGTGTTTAGCCGTCCTTGCTATCTCCACCTAATGACTTATTGATAAACCTTTAATTGCATATTTGAGTGCCGTGGTATTACACTACTTTCTCAGTGTAAGTCTGACACGCAGAATGAGCCTCTGCTAGGCCGGTATTCAGAAAGGAACTAATGGTCTGCCATGTGAGCCAGAGCTGCGGTCACTTAGGGCAAGGCCGGAGCAATGCTGGGGTTGGCAGAAGACCGCAATTGGCAAGTATGATTAATGCGATCACAAGTACCCACAAACGTTACTGATTGATAACATTGGGGCAATAAAAAAACGCTGGGAATCGATCACCAGGTTTTTCTGCCTATGTAGCATACTGTGGAGACAGAGACCCTGATTCCAGTAATGTCACTTACTAGGCTTCTGGCTGTAGTTTTGATAAATCTTACGGTTGCTAAAACAGTGGTTTTATCACTAGAGGACTAGTAGACCTGCTGCCATATAGTGCTGCACATTCATGAGCTCTACATAACCTGGCCCCATTACAGCTTTCTGCGCAAGTATAGTGTACACAGAGAGCTGCCAATCATGATGTGGACGGGGTTATACAGAGCTCAGCTTTCAGAGAGCTGCTAGATCTGCAGCAGAGAAATTATAAAATAACAGCAAACAGCCGAATAAGTGACACATCACTGGAATCAGCAGCTGTGTCTGGGTAGGAAATACCTGGTGACTTATTCCCTTAAGCTTCCTCTAATGGTGGTTGTAGACAGCCAGTTTCTTATGTTTTCATTGTATGCAGTAGATCTGTATCAGAAAATCAAAGCTCCATCTGGTATGGAGACATTAAGAAATGTATCATCAACTCTGGACCTACAAGCTACATAAAGTGGACATTTTTTTTCAAATTTTGACCAACTTCCTCTTGATGCACATACAGTGGGTACGGAAAGTATTCAGACCCCTTTAAATTTTTCACTTTGTTTCGTTACAGCCATTTGGTAAATTCAAAAAATGAAACTTTTTTTTCTCATTAATGTACACTCTGCACCCCATTTTGACTGAAAAAACAGAAATGTAGAAATTTTTGCAAATTTATTAAAAAAGAAAAACTGAAATATCACATGGTCATAAGTATTCAGACCCTTTGCTCAGTATTGAGTAGAAGCACCCTTTTGAACTACAACCCCTGGCAAAAATTATGGAATCACCGACCTTGGAGGATGTTCATTCAGTTGTTTTATTTTGTTGAAAAAAAAACAGATCACAGACATGGCACAAAACTGAAGTCATTTCAAATGGCAACAAAATGGCTTTAAGAAACACTAAAAGAAATCAAGAACAAATAATGTGGTAGTCAGTAATGGTTATTTTCTTTAACCAAGCATAGGGAAAAAATTATAGAATCATGAAAAACAAACAAACAAAAAAACACTCCAACACATCACTAGTATTTTTTTGCACCACCTCTGACTTTTACAACAGCTTGCAGTCTCTGAGGCATGGACTTAATGAGTGTCAAACAGTACTCCTCATAAATCTGGCTCCAACTTTCTCTGATTTCTGTTGTCAGATCAGCTTTGCAGGTTGGAGCCTTGTCATCGACCATTTTCTTCAACTTCCACCAAAGATTTTCAATTGGATTTTTGATCCGGACTATTTGCAGGCCATGACATTGACCTTGTGTCTTTTTTCAAGGAATGTTTTCACAGTTTTTGCTCTATGGCAGGATGCATTATCATCTTGAAAAATGATTTCATCATCCCTAAACATCCTTTCAATTGATGGGATAAGAAAAGTGTCCAAAATATCAACATAAACTTGTGCATTTATTGAAGATGTAATGACAGCCATCTCCCCAGTGCCTTTACCTGACATGCAGCCCCATATCATCATTGACTGTGGAAATTTACATGTCCTCTTCAGACAGTCATCTTTATAAATCTCATTGGAACGGCACCAAACAAAAGTTCCAGCATCATCACCTTGCCCAATGCAGATTCACGATTCATCATTGAATATGACTTTCATCCAGTCATCCACAGTCCACGATTGCTTTTCCTTAGCCCATTGTAACCTTGTTTTTTTCTGTTTAGGTGTTAATGATGGCTTTCGTTTAGCTTTTCTGTATGTAAATCCCATTTCCTTTAGGCGGTTTCTTACAGTTCGATCACAGACGTTGACTCCAGTTTCCACCCATTCGTTCCTCATTTGTTTTGTTGTGCATTTCCTGTTTTGGAGACATATTGCTTTAAGTTTCCGGTCTTGACGCTTTGATGTCTTCCTTGGTCTACCAGTATGTTTGCCTTTAACAACCTTCCCATGTTGTCTGTATTTGGTCCAGATTTTAGCCACAGCTGACTGTGAACAACCAACAGCTTTTGCAACATTGCGTGATGATTTACCCTCTTTTAAGGGCCTGTGCACACATTGCGGATTTGCCTGCGGATTTTTCCACGCCGAAACCGCACCTCTTGCAGAAACCGCAGGCGCGGTTTTTCTCATGCGGTTTTGTATGCGGTTTTGACAGCTAAATAAAGATATGTTGTTCAACAAAAAAAAAAAGATTTGTGATGTCATTTCTTGTCCAACCTCCTCTTTTACATTTGTCCAACCCACACTCCATTACACACACACAGATAGAGATAGGCCGGTGTCACACATGCGAGTGTGAAGCGAGTAAGTCGCACGACTTTCTCGCATCAACACCCGGCACGGCCACCTGCTCTCGGACCCGAGTGTGCGGCTGCATGTATTTCTATGCAGCCGCACACTCTGGTCCGAGAGCGGGCGGCCGTGCCGGGTGTTGATGCGAGAAAGTCGTGCGACTTACTCGCATCACACTCGCAAGTGTGACGCCGGCCATAGATAGATAATAGATACCAAGTTAGATAGATAGATAGATAGATAGATAGATAGATAGATAGATAGATAGATAGATAGATAGAAAATACATGGATAGATAGATAATAGATAGTTAGAAATATATAGAAAGATATATAGATAGACAGAAAGATATATAGGTAGATAGATGATAGATAAAATGATACATAAATAGTTAAAGACACACGCGCACACACACACACACAAATCTTAACGCAATATAGTTAATAAAAAAAAAAATAGGAAAAAAATGGCATGGGCTCCCTCGCAATTTTCTGCGCCAGAGGGGGAAAGCCGACAGCCGGGGCCAATATTTCTAGCCTGGGAAGGGGTTAATACCCATGGATCTTCCCAGGCTATGAATATCAGCCTGCAGCTAGCCTTCACTGGCTATTAAAATAGGGGGACCCCCCAAAAAAAATGACGTGGGGTCCCCCTATAATTTATAGCCAGAAAGGCTAGGCAGACAGCTGCGGGCTGATATTCATAGCCTAGGAAGGGGCCATGGATATTGGAACCCCCCCTGGCTAAAAATACCAGCACCCAGCCGCCCCAGAATTGGCGCATCTGTACGATGCGTCAATTCCGGCACTTATCCCCTCTCCCCACTCCCTGTAGTGGTGGGATATGGGGTAATAAGGGGTTAATATCACCTTGCTATTGTAAGGTGATATTAAGCCCGGTTAATAATAGAGAGGCGTCAATAAGACGCCTATCCATTATTAATCTTATATTAATAAAGGGTTAAAAAAACAACACACGCGTAAGAATAAATTATTTTAATGAAGTAAAACACAACACAGTTTTCATATCTTTATTATACGCTCAGATCCAAGCGACGCCCTCGTTCTCCTGTAATAAAAAGTAAAAAAACAAAACAACCGTATACTCCCTGTACGACGCAGTCCAATTAATAACGAATGTCCCACGACGGTCTCCCCTATAGAACAGTGACATCAGGTGATGCCACTGCTCTGTAGGGCCTCCCAGTGATGCACTGACAGCAGACAATGGCTCCTGCAGTGCATCACTGAGGTTACCTGAGTTCATTCTCTCACTTTATGGCAATGCTGCGTGGGAATTTTCTCACCCAGCATTGCCGTGAGAGAATGAACTGTAGTGACGTCATTCTCTCCCGGCGGCAGAGCAATACACAGATCGATGGAGTCGGGGAATAGGTGAGAATGTGCTCAATTTTATGTGTTGTATGTCATGTGTATGTTCTGTATGTCATTGTATGTCATGTGTATGTTATATGTTGTATGTAATGTATGTGGGTTTTTTTTTTTTACATTCAGCACATTAGCCGAATGATGGGACTACTACTGTCCCATCATTGGCTAATGTGTCAGTCACTGTCACTGTAGCAGGCATAGCCGGAAGGGACTTGTAGTCCCATCCGACGATGCCTGCATACGCAGAGACACACACACCGCCGCACATACACAGATCACGCACACAGCCCCGCACACCGCCGCACATACACCGATCACGCACACAGCCCCACACCGCCGCACATACACAGATCACGCACACAGCCCGCACACCGCCGCACATACACCGATCACGCACACAGCCCCGCACACCGCTGCACATACACCGATCACGCAGACACCGGCACACAATCAGCGCCCACAACATAGCGCCGCACACTATACACGCCCACGCTCCGCCCACACACTTCCCTCCTCCCGAACTGCAGTGTTTTCACCCGCAGCAAAACCGCAGATCTTTTTTAGACCTGCGGTTTTGCTGCGGAGGTGCCCGACTCAATGCAAGTGAATGGGCACAGAAACGCTGCAGTTCCTCACAAAGAATTGACATGCTACGGAAAATAAAGCGCGGCCAACGGCCAATCCGCGCGTTTTTTTCCGCAGCATGTGCACAGCAGACCTGTGGTTCCCATAGTTTAACATTGGTAGTGCACTGTGCTGCGGGTTGGGTGCATTTCCGCACGTTGAAAAACGCAGCGGAAACGCATCTAAAACCGCAACGTGTGCACAGGGCCTGATAATCCTCTCCTTTGTTACAATTGACATCTCTCGTGTTGGAGCCATGATTCATGTCAGTCCACTTGGTGCAACAGCTCTCCAAGGTGTGATCACTTCTTTTTAGATGCAGACTAACGAGCAGATCTAATTTGATGCAGGTGTTAGTTTTGGGAATGAAAATTTACAGGGTGATTCCATAATTTTTTCCCCTCAGAATTGAGTGATTCCATAATTTTTTCCCTATGCTTGGTTAAAAAAATAACCATTACTGACTACCGCATTATTTGTTCTTGATTTCTTTTAGTGTTTCTTAAAGCCATTTTGTTGCCATTTGAAATGACTTCAGTTTTGTGCCATGTCTGTAATCTGTTTTTTTTCAACAAAATAAAACAACTGAATGAACCTTCTCCAATGCCGGTGATTCCATAATTTTTGCCAGGGCTTGTAGTACAGCCATGAGTCTTCTTGGGAATCATGCAACAAGTATTTCAAGGCTGGATTTGGGGATCCTCTGATATTCTTCCTTGCATATCCTCTCCAGTTCCGTCAGGTTGGATGGTGAACATTGGTGGACAACCATTTTCAGGTCTCTCCTGAGATGCTCCATTGGGTTTAGGTCAGGGCTCTGGCTGGACCAGTCAAGAATGGTCACAGAGTTGTTCTGAAGCCACTCCTTTGTTATTTTAGCTGTGTGCTTAGGGTTATTGTCTTGTTGGAAGGTGAACCTTTGGCCATGTCTGAGGTCCAGAGCACTCTGGAAGAAATGTTCATCCAGGAGCTCTCTGTACTTGGCCGCATTCATGTTTCCTTCAATGGCAACCAGTCTTCCTGTCCCTGCAGCCGAAAAAACACCCACATAGCATGATACTGCCACCACCATGTTTCACTGTTGGGAGTGTATTGGGCAGGTGATAAGCAGAGCCTGGTTTTCTCCACACATACCGCTTAGAATTAACACCAAAAAGTTCTATCTTCGTCTCATCAGACCAGAGAATCTTATTTCTCATAGTCTAGGAGTCCTTCATGTGTTTTTTTAGCAAACTCTATGCGGGCTTTCATATATCTGGCACTGAGGAGAGGCTTCCATCGGGCCACTCTGCCATAAAGGCCCAACTGGTGGAGGGCTGCAGTGATAGTTGACTTTATGGAACTTTCTCCCATCTCCCTACTGCATCTGTGGAGCTCAGCCACAGTGATCTTGGGGTTCTTCTTTACCTCTCTTACCAAGGCTCTTCTTCCATGATTGCTCAGTTTGGCTGGATGGCCAGGCCTAGGAAGACTTCTGTTGGTCCCAAACTTCATGCATTTAAGGATTATGGAGGCCACTGTGCTCTTAGAAACCTCGAGTACTGCAGAAATTCATTTGTAACCTTTGCCAGACCTTTTCTACCTCCAAATCAAGTGCAATTTTGCATTTTTAGGAGCTCTTGGGCTGCAAAGGGCCCATATATTGATATTGCCCAGGGGCCCATTTCTGTGTGTCCACCAGTGGCAGTGATGTAGGGGTTTACTGATGTGGGTATCAATATTTTTAAATACCTGTATATTATCTAGGATGGAGTCATAAAACATATTAAAGTTGAAGCTGAAGACGCATATCATATTAGTTCTCCTCGTCCCTGCAAGGAAGAAGCTATTCCTACAACTGTATGCCCAGGTAAGAGCAAATCAGTTTGAACACATTCATTTATTTAGCTTGATTTGAACTTGCTGCAATGTAGTCGTTACATTCAGTCACATTATTTATATTGTGCAGAAACATCCGGAATCAGAAATGCATCAGAGGGGTGTCCCATTAATCCATATTTGATATGTAAGACCGAGGTGGATACAGGCTTTATGCAGGTATATATTTTTTGCTATTTATTCATATGTATTTTATTTTTTTGACAAATTATATGACTGTATTGTGGTAGATCAGCTCACTCGGCTGTACACGGAGGTAGACACGGGAACCACTGACGCTTTAGGAATGACTTGGTTTATTTAGATGAGGCATAAAACAAGGTGAAGCACAAAGTGAACACAGCGCTCTGGGCAAAACAAAAAGAAAACTGTAGCACTAGGCACAGTCCTTGTATTAGCTGGGATCAGCCCGCTCAGGGTTAGCAAGACCACGGTTCAGGCATAAGCAAAAACACTTCTTAGGAGTGTTCCTCTCCATACACTGAGCACTGCTGCCTTTGGAGCCCAGCTACTTAAGCCCCAGACCACACCCAGGGGTGGGGATATGGTGGACATCCTCCCACCCACTCTATGGATGTCCACATAAAAGCCAGCCCATTATACAAATTAGCTTAACCCCTCACAGCACTTAATGTGCTGGAGAATAAACTCTGGTTTTATACCACTGAAGCCATTAAGCGTAGTGAAACGTATCTCCCCTCCAGCACTTTGCCAGTGACTTTGTCACAGTATATACAATGTATAGACACATGTCTATTAGTGACAGATAGGGCATCATCTCCTGGATCAGCCAGGCATTTTCAGACACAGTTCCCATCAGACAAGTATGATGCAGCTGTCTGGGACCAATTTTATTGGCTTTGTATAAAATTGGCAAAACACAAATTCTATAAGAGAAAAACTTGGCTGGCCAGCCACTAACTATACACTCTTGATTGAGAGTGCACAGCATCCCCAAAAAACAATTGCTTTACTCACATCGCAGATTTCCTAGGAGCACAGAGAGCCATTAGCTTGTGGCCTATTATACCATACCTGAGCATTGCAGGTGATTGGCCACAGTCCTCACCAACATCTGCAGGGTCTATATGGGGCAGAGAAATGCCCCGCTCTCTGCTGCCAACCTGCCCGACTGGGTAATTTACACCGTATAAGACTGGAACCTAGGGGAAATGTACACACCATTAGCCATTATATTTCTGTATATATCTATACATTTATAGTGGTTGGTGATGTGCTCATAGATAATAGAGGGAGAGAAACACAGTATTGTGCAAAAGTCTTAGGCAGGTGTGGAAAAAATGCAAAGTAAGAATGCTTTCAAAATAGAAGAGTTAGTAATTTAATTTTATCATATAACAATGTGTAAAACTGTCACTGAAAAAGACCTGGGGTGTATGGGTGGACCGCAAACTCAACTCTAGTGACCAGTGCCAGGCAGCTGCTGCAAAGGCAAATTAAATAATGGGATGCATTAAAAGAGGCATAGATGCTCATGAGGAGAACATAATTTTACCCCTATAAGTCACTAGTGCGATCACGCTCCTCCTGTCACTAGTTCGGCCACACTTCGAATATTGGTTTCCAGTGTAGAAGAAGGACAGAGAGAGAAGAGCAAAGAAAGTTATTAAGGGAATGAGTGGCCGGAAGTTTCAGTTTTTGATTTTTGTTTTTACCTCCCCTTCTTCTCAGGCCATAACTCTTTTATTTTCTGTCCACACAGACCTATGAGGGCTTGTTTTTTGCAGAATGAGTTGTACTGGCGAGTGACACCATTCATTTTGCCACATAGTGCACTAGAAAATGGGGACACAATTCCAGGTGGGGAGAAATTGTGAATAAGAAGCACTTCTGACATTGTTTTTTGGGAATTGTTTTCACAGTGTACATTTTATTTATGGTAAAAATTACCTTGAAGTATGATTCTTCTCAGTATGATTACGGTGATACCAAACATTCCAGGTTTTTTCATTATGTTAGTGATGGAAAAAATTCAGAAGTTGGCAAAACCAAACATCTGGGGGTTGTGTCGCAATTTTGCATGACCTATAACTTTTTCATTTTTTGATTTGATGGATCTGTGTGAGGACTTTTTTTTTTGTGGGGTGAGACTGTTTTTATTGAAACCATTTTCTGATAGATGTGATATTTTGATCGCTAGTTAGTGTTTTTTGTGGAATTGCAGTGTCCAAAACATAATTTCATAGTTTCAAAAGATCGGACTTTTCTTAACTCGGCGATACCACAAGTGTATTTTTTTTTTTTTTTTTACAATATTTAAAGGGGGAAAAGAAACTGATTTGAACATTTTAGTTTTGTGGGGTTTTTTTTTTACTAACTTTTCCCTGTTTTTATTAGTCACCTTAGGGGCCTAGAATCAGAGATCGCTTGATCGCAGCATCTCTGTATATAGCAGGAATCACGGTCTCCTTAGAAGCCTGGCCACAGGCTGGGTTTTAAAGGAGCTCTGTAAAGACAAGCACAAAGGTCTTCTACAGACCACCATCTGTCATAGCAACCCATTGGTGACCCGCAATCACGTCACAGGCTCGCCGATGAGCCCATGGAATGACGCACCCCCATGCCAGCACATGTTATCTGCCTCTATCAGAGATTGACTGTGGTATTTAACAGGTAAACAACCAAGGGCTTCAGTCCACCTGCAGTTGTTAGAGGCAGGGCCTGGCTGTGACACACAGCCGTGATCTGCCGGGTATGGGATTAGGGGAATAGACAGTGGTAAGGCTGCTTCATACACCTGCTTCTGACTTATGCTGTGCATCTACAGCGCATGTCATGAAGGGATTAAAGGGAACCTGTCAGGTCCCCCATGCCCTCCAACTCAGCAGCATTCAGCTATGTATGATCAAACTCCCTGCCTAATCAACCTTGTATAACTTTCTTTTTTTTTTTACCTCGTTTTCACACAATAACGTTATACAGAGCTGGTTAGGCAGTGAATTTGCTCATACATAGGTGAATGCTGCTGGGTTGGAGGGCATGGAGGACAGGGGCAATCTTATTACAATGTACAAATATGATGGGACGGGGGCGTGGCCTGGATGGCAAAGTGTGAGCTCCGCACATCTCTGTGGAGTCACTAGTTTTGTGACGCAACAGCGATCTCCCCAGCGATGTCGCTGAATGTCCTGGACATTTTTTTGATCGTTGGTCTCCTGCTGGCCAGCACGCATCGCTGCGTGTGGCAGGCAAGGGACCAGCGATCAGCTGGTAACCAAGGTAAACATCGGGTTTCCTTGCGCCGGGCGGCGCCTGGAAACCCGATGTGTATGTTGGATACCAGCGCACTGTTTCAGGGGAGCTGGTAACCAAGGTACACATCGGGTTTCCAGGTGCCATGCAGCGCCTGGAAACCCGTTGTGTACCTTGGTTACCAGCTCCCTGCATCAGCGGGCTGGTATCCAACGTACACTGCGGGTAACTAAGCGACATTACCCGCAGTGTCGCTGTGCTGATCGCTGCCCTGAGCTGCCTGTTTGGCAGCTCACCAGCGATCATGTAGCGACACACCAGCGATCCTGACAAGTGCATATCGTTGATCGCTGGTGTGTCGCTATGTGTGACGGGGCCCTAAGATGGAGACTATACACTGCTCTCCTGCAAACAGGAATTCAGATGCACGTGCTAAACACCCTGACAGAGAGGAAGAGCAGGTTAATTATCTGCAGAGATTGTGAGTACAAACATCCCTGTTAGCTCCACAAAGCAGGCTGATAAGACCAGCTGGAAGGATGGAGAGGCTGAGAAAGACAGTCCAAAGGTTAACCCCTCGATGTCTGAGCCCATGCTGAGTGAGATCCTAGCAGCAATCAATGCCTGTAATTCCACTCTGAAGGATGTAAACACTCAGATGGCAGAGATGAAAGCGGACATATCCTGTATAAAGCATGATCTACACACAGTGAATGAGGAAGTGGGCGAGCTGGAGAGGCGAGGGGGCATAACTGAAGATAAACTGACCCCTGTGACTGGAAACCTGGCTAGAGCTATCCACAATATATCTCTATTAATCAGCAAATTTGATGATTTGGAAAATCGCTCTTGCAGAAACAACCTGAGCCTGGTGGGGGTCCCGGAGAGAGCGGAAAGCCGAAATCCGGCTGCCTTTCTGGAGACATGGTTAACAGGGGCCATGGGAAAGGACATTCTCTCCCTGTTTTTTTCCCTAGAGAGGGCGCATGGGGTCCCGGCACGCCCTCCCCACCTGGGACACCCCCACGGCCCATTCTCCTGAAACTTCTGCATTACAAAGATAGAGACGCCATCCTCAGGCGGGCTAGAGAACTTCAGGAACTCACCATTGATGGCAATAGGGTTTCTATATATCCAGACTTTTCCCTGGAGGTGGAGAAAAAGAGGGGGCAATTTCTAGATATCAAGAAACGTCTGAGGAATATCCAAATTCCCTATGCTATGCTCTACCCAGCCAAGTTACGTGTGGTGGCCAAGGGGACTACTCATTTTTTTGGCTCTCCAAAAACCGCCCTGGAGTGGCTTGATGATAACGAGAAAGACTTACGGAGGAGCACACATTGACACCAGCACTTTCTGGCAATTTCTACGGCATCTGCTGTTAAACCGGTGGCTCTCATATCCACTTGCACTTGGATTTTTTCATCCTTGCAGCTGTGGATCTGGATGATATGCGGGATAGCCTTAAATTGTTTGTCCTACCACACCAAAACTCGCGCAGATCTTTGGTTGACTTGAACTTGAGGAGGGGCTGAGTGCCATCTAGTCCCGCCGGACGGCGGGTCTCCCTGTGTGGAAATTTTTGTATTTGCCTATGTACCTGACACACTGCCTTAACTGCGGTGTTGGCCTAGTTTTCTTAAAGGCCCCTAATCTCTCTTCCAGAGAGAAATGTTTGGTTGTGTGGATATTGTTTGGGATTGTGTATGTGGGTTTCAGTATGGAACAGATGCTCCCTAGGGGGACCAGGTTTCAGTTATATTATGCAGGCATAGTCAACTTAGATAATTTGGATATTTTGGTAAACAATAATATAAATATGATATGGCTCAAAACGTGAACCTATTGGCCTGGAACGTAAGAGGGTTCGGGAACGCCAATAAAAGATATGCAATTTTTTCATCCCTCCGTAAATATCACCCAGCTATTGTTTGTTTGACAGAAACACATTTAGTCAGGGACAAACTCCAGACACTTAGAAACCCCTGGGTGGGTGCGTCATTCCACTCAGTGTCTTCCACGCATGCTCTAATTCATCGCTCCATCCCGTTTGTGTGTGACAGCTCTTCTATTGATGCAGATGGAAGATATGTTTGTCTGGTCTGCTCTGTTTATGGTATTCACATGATATCGGTTGCCCTGTACATCCCACCCCCCTACTCTGGTGAAGTTCTTAGGAAAATATCTCTTTTTATTAGCAAAAGCCCTCCTGCCCCAGTCTTAATGTTGGGGGACTTTAACAACTACCTCCATCCCTTCTTCAATAAATTCCACTCAGGTAACATATCAGAGCTCTCCCCACCCCCACACGAAAATGGCTGCTGCACTTACTGAGTTGGGTCTTCATGATATTTGGCGTTTAAAAAATCCTAAACTTAAAGTGTTTTCCTGTTACTCCTCATCCCACCATACATTGTCAAGAATTGACTTGGCGATAGGTTCAGGTTCGATGCTGACTCTGGTGGCCGAGGTCGAATACTTAACAAGAAGTGTTTCGGACCACTCACCCATTAGAGTGCAGATGAGATGGGGAGCTGACGGAGTGAGGAGTTGGGCCCCATGGCGGCTAAACCCAAATTGGCTTCTTCTGATTAATGGGAATACTATAGAAGGGTGTATTATGGAATATCTACATCATAATATTGACACCAACCCGCAAAACATTGTCTGGGATGCTCTTAAGGCTTTTTGTAGAGGTGTTCTTTCAAAAGAAATTTACCAATTTAAGTTCAAATCCAGAAGGTTGACATCCTTCCTTCGTGAAGAGGTAGATAAATATGAACTTGAATTTACTATTACACCCTCAGACTCTAGTAGGAGGCAGTGGGAGGTGGCTCAGAAAGTATACTCGGACCATTTACTTGACAAAGCTGAGCATAAGGCTAAGTGCACACGTTGAGGATTCTTAGCGTTTCGCGGCAAAAATGCGGCAAAAACGCTTACCCAACGCAACTCATTATATCCTGTGGGATTCCGCAATGATGTGCACATGCTGCGCTTTTTTCCGTGGTGCAATTGCATCGCGGAAAAAAAAGCAACATGCTCATTCTTTTTGCGGAATCGCGGCGATTCCGCCGCCATAGGAATGCATTTAACCGCTTACTTTCCGCATGTGGCTATGCCCACCATGCGCAAAGTAAGCGGTTCATGTGCGGATGGTACCCAGGGTCTGGAGGAGAGGAGACCTTCCGGCGGCCCCCGCAGCCTTCCCGCCTCTCAGCAACGCTCCCGGCCAATACCGTTCCCAGTAATGCATTGCGAGAATCACCCCAGATGACGTAGCGGTCTCGCTTGATGCTACGTCATCTGGGGTCATTGTCGCTAAGCATCCTTGGGAACGGGATTGGCCGGGAGTGTCGCTGAGAGGCTGGAAGGCTGCAGGGGCCGCCGGAAGGTGAGAATAGCACGATTTTATAATTTTTTTTATTATTTTTACATTAGATCTTTTTACTATTGATGCGGCATCAATAGTAAAAAGTTGGTCACACTTGTCAAACACTATGTTTGACTTGTGTGACCAACCTGTCAATCAGTTTTCCAAGCGATGCTACAGATCACTTGGAAAACGCTAGCAATCTGCAAGCTAAGATTACGCTTGCAAAACGCTAGTTTTTAGCGGGAATACGCATACCTATAAAAATGCGTATTTCCCGCGGCAATTCCCAACGTGTGCACTTAGCCTAAACGTTTTTTTTATAAGCAGACGTTCTTTGAGGCGGGAGAAAGTACGGGACACCTATTGGCTTCTGTTATTAAGGCGCAGGAGGTCTTGGCCCATATATCGAATTTACATAATACAGAGGGGGTAACTATCACAGATAATAAGGACATCTTAGCAGAGTTTAACCCCTTCCTGACCCATGACGCCTACGTAGGCGTCATGATATAAATCCCGTTCCTGCGGGTCGGGTGACCGAGGTCACTGAAAGGTTACCTGACCCGCAGGCACAAGACCCTTTGTTCTTCACCACAAGGGGGTTGGCTTAACCCCCACGTGGCTACGATCGCTCTGATTGGCTGTTAAAAGTGAAACAGCCAATCAGAGCGATTTGTAATATTTCACCAATGAAATTTGGTGAAATATTACAATCCAGCCATGGCCGATGCTGCAATAACATCTGTCGTGGCTGTAGACCGAGATCCGACCCCCCCCCCACACCGAGTGATGACGGCGATCGGCCGCCGCCACCGATTGATGGCAGCGATCGGTCGCAGCCGTCACTATCTGCTCCTCCCCTCACCTCCCCTCACCTTCCCCCTCACCGCAGGTTCCATTTATTTAATTTGATCACTGATAAAC
Source organism: Oophaga sylvatica (assembly GCA_033576555.1). Lineage (NCBI taxonomy): Eukaryota > Metazoa > Chordata > Amphibia > Anura > Dendrobatidae > Oophaga > Oophaga sylvatica. The sequence continues at coordinate 277,059,751 of JARQOD010000003.1, read as the reverse complement.
TCTCACTGTGATCAAAATAAAAAAAAGTAAATAAACCCCCCTTTATCACCCCCATAGGTAGGGACAAGTAATAAATTAAAGAAAATATTTTTTATTTTTCCATTAGGGTTAGCATTAGTGTTAGGGTTAGAACTAGGGTTAGGGTTGGAACTAGGGTTAGGATTAGGGTTAGGATTGGAATTAGGTTAGGGTTGGAATTAGGGTTAGAATTAGGGTTACGGTTGGGATTAGGGTTAGGCTTGTGGTTGGGGTTAGAGTTGGGATTAGGGTTAGGGGTGTGTTAGGGTTAGAGTTGGGATTAGGGTTAGGGGTGTGTTAGGGTTAGGGTTGGGAGTAGGGTTAGGGGTGTGTTGGGGTTAGGGTTATGGTTAGGGTTGGGATTAGGGTTAGGGGTGTGTTGGGGTTAGGGTTATGGTTAGGGTTGGGATTAGGGTTAGAGGTGTGTTGGGGTTAGGGTTGTGGTTAGGTGTGTGTTGGGGTTAGGGTTGGAGTTAGAATTGAGGGGTTTCCACTATTTAGGCACATCAGGGGGTCTCCAAAGGCGACATGGCGCCACCATTTATTCCAGTCAATTTTGCGTTCAAAAAGTGCTCCCTCCATTCTGAGCCCCGACGTGTGCCTAAACAGTGGTTTACCCCCACATATGGGGTATCAGCGTACTCAGGAAAAATTGCACAATTTTGGGGGTCTAATTTCTCCTGTTACCCTTGGGAAAATAAAAAAATTGGGGACTAAAAAATTATTTTTGTGGAAAAATATTATTTTTTATTTTCAAGGCTTTGGGTTATAAACTTCTGTGAAGCACTTGGGGTTCAAAGTGCTCACTACACATCTAGATAAGTTCCCTGGGTGATCTAGTTTCCAAAATGGGGTCACTACTGTTTAGGCATGATGCCCGCAGACTATTCCATCAAGTCGGCATTTCAAAACGTCATTACTTCCCTTACGAGCCCTGACGTGTGCCCAAACAGTGGTTCCCCCCCACATATGGGGTACCAGCGTACTCAGGACAAACATGACAACTTTTGGGGTTCAATTTATCCTGTTACCCTTGGGAAAATAAAAAATTGCGGGCTAAAAAAATCATTTTTTGAGGAAAAAAAATGATTTTTTATTTTCATGGCTCTGGGTTATAAACTTCTGTGAAGCACTTGGGGGTTCAAAGTGCTCACTACACATCTAGATAAGTTCCCTGGGTGGTCTAGTTTCCAAAATGGGGTCACTTGGGGGGTTTCCACAGTTTAGGCACATCCGGGGCTCTGCAAACGTAACATGACGCCCACAGACCATTCCATTCTGCATTTCAAAATGTCACTACTTCCCTTCCGAGCCCCGACGTCTGCCGAACAGTGGTTCCCCCCCCACATATGGGGTACCAGCGTACTCAGGACAAACTGTACAACAACTTTTGTGGTCCAATTTCTCCTGTAACCATTGTGAAAATAAAAAATAGGGGGCTAAAAAAATCATTTTTTGAGGAAAAAAATTATTTTTTTTATTTTCACTGCTCTGCGTTATAAACTTCTGTGAAGCACTTGGGGATTCAGAATGCTCACAACACATCTAGATAAGTTCCTTAAGGGGTCTAGTTTCCAAAATTTTGCAATTTTCAAATTTTTAATTTTTTTTTCTGTTAAACCAGAGTTATGTGACACAAAATAGTTAATAAATAACATTTCCCACATGTCTACTTTACATCAGCACAATTTTGGAAACAAAATTTTTTTTTGTTAGGAAGTTATAAGGATTAAAAGTTGACCAGCGATTTCTCATTTTTACAACAAAATTTACAAATCCATTTATTTTTTAGGGACCACATCACATTTGTAGTCACTTTGGGGGGTCTATATGATAGAAAATACCCAAAAGTGACACCATTCTAAAAACTGCACCCCTCAAGGTGCTCAAAACCACATTCAAGAAGTTTATTAACTCTTTACGTGCTTCACAGGAACTGAAGCAATGTGGAAGGAAAAAATTAACATTTAACTTTTTTTGCAAAAACTTTACTTCGGAACCAATTTTTCTCCTTCGTCTCATTGGGGGACACGACTGTGGGTGTATGCTACTGCCGCTAGGAGGCTGACACTAAGTAAACATAAAAAAAGGTTAGCTCCTCCTCCGCCGTATACACCTCAGCACTGGCCGCAGGCAAACCCAGTCATGCTTAGTGTCTGATGGAGGCACACGTCTGGTTTCTTCCAGACCACTTTTTTTTTTTTTTTTTTTTCAACTTTCCCACGAAGATGAGATAGGGGCGACGGACCCTTTTGAAGGGGTCCGATCTCCCCAAACCATCAACGGGCGAGCACATGGAGTGTCGCCTCCACGTATCCTTTCCCGCAACGTGGGACACGAATGCCGGACTCAGCCCTGACCACCCTAGAGTATTGAAACCCTAGGCTGTACAGAGGCAGGAGATAGTCCGTGCGGCCCCCACTGCACCACCAATGCTAGACTGCGGTGCTGCAAGGAGGCGGACGGTCCCTCTCCTCATCCCCCGAAGGGGTGATGGAGTTAGGGTGCCTGCACCGTCCCCCATTTTAGTTCCCCACCCCCCCTCTAATTTGACGGCCAGACTGGGCGAGACGCTGGGACTGTTGTCTGAAGAGCAGAGTCCTCTGCAGCAAGGCCCAACAGTTCTACGGCCAGAGACGGAACCCGAACCCACCTGAAAGGGGAGCGCGTTTTTCAAGCCACGGTGTCGGTTGTGAGGGGGCCACTGGAAATCTGCGGACGTCAGGATCTGGTGAGAGAGTCTGAGGTCGGGGTTTCAGCCTGGCTTCAGCCAGGAACAGGAGTCCCCTGCTCGAGCTCCGCCCCCTAACAGTGTCATCTTCCGGCGGCCCGCCCCTCGGCTTCTGGGCGGCCGCTGCCAAAAATTTAGCCCCCGGCTTTGGCCGGTGCTAGGCCGCGGGCGGAAATTTAGTCCCCGGCTTCGGCCGGGGACTAGGCCGCGGCGTCTTATTTAGATCCCGGCTTCGGCCGGAAGATAGGCCGGGCTCCGCCCTAGGCAGCGACACCTCCGGCGGGTCCGCCCCCTGTTTCTCGGGCGGCCCTGCCAAAGATTTAGGCGCCAAAAATTGTGTCCCCGGCTTTCGCCGGCGCTAGGCCGCGCCTCGTGACCCCTCCCCCTGAGGCTCGGCTATTTTAGGCACGCCCCCCTGAAAGGGGAGCTCGCTTTTTGGAAGTCTGGAGCCTCCGTCTTCTCTTTTGCGTCCAGTGAGCTTCTACACAAGCGGGCATCCCATCATTATCAGACGTTCGGGGATACAGGACTGGGGTAAGTGCTACTACCTCCAGCCTGGTTGCTCCGCTTCGCTGCGCTCCGCTCGCTACACCGCACCGCCACATCCAAATTGTTGCGACAGGAGGGACTCTGTGACAGATCCAGTATGTCCAGAAGGGCTAAGACTCATACGGTGTTGTATACAGCATGCATTGCCTGTAGGTCCCCTTTCCCGCACACCCAGACTAATCGGGTCTGTGAGGCCTGTGACTCCGAACGGGCTCAGGAGCCCTCACCTATAGCCGAGCCCAGTGCGTCAGGTCCCCCGGAGTGGGCCCTGTCTCTGTCTCAATCTATGGCGTCATTAACGAGAGCAATCGAGTCCCTTCAAGCTCCCGATAGGAGCAGGGACAGTGGTTCACCTGTCTTAGCTACGTCTCAGGAACCTCCGGCCTGCAGGGGCCGCGCTCTCACCAGGCATACGCAGGGGAAGCGAACCCACACTGCGTTGCCTATGCCGTCTGGGGCCTCGGCATCCTTCAGTTCAGTTTCTCGCTCTCCCTCACCTTTGGAGGCGAGTGATCAATATTCGGGCTCCGATTCTGAAGGGTCCCTCAATTTAGAAGCATCAGATTGTCAGGAGACAATTGACAGTCTGATTGAAGCTGTCAATCAATCCCTGGGGGTTGACGATGAGTCCACCTTGGCCTCTGGTCATAAGGTGTCCTTCAAACGAGCCAGGCAAACTCATAAGGTTTTTGGTACTCATCCTGAGTTTGAGGAGCTAGTGCAGCGCCACCGGGAAAAGCCGGACAAGCGCTTCGCAGGACAAAAGGCCCTCAATACCAGATATCCTTTTGCTCCCGAACTTCTGAAGAAGTGGACGGAATCTCCTGTGGTCGACCCTCCTGTGTCGCGTTTGGCGTCTAAGACGCTTCTCTCTCTTCCCAACGGTTCCTCGATCAAGGATTCAACGGACCGTCTGATTGAAAGCTTGGCCCGCTCGGTGTTTGAGGCATCAGGCTCTGCTCTCTCTCCTTCTTTTGCAGCGACTTGGGTTGCTAAGGCCATGATATCCTGGTCGGAGTCTCTAAATAGAGCTCTCCACGGTATAGAAGTGCCTTCTGAGGTAACTGAGATCTCTAATCAGATAGCTCTTGCAGGAGACTTTTTAATTAACGCTTCCATGGATGCGGCAAATTGCGCAGCTCTAGCTGCTGCTAATGCGATTGCTATCAGGAGATCCTTGTGGTTGAGAACTTGGCGAGCAGACTCAACCTCAAAAAAATCACTTACATCCTTACCGTATCAGAGTGGCCGGTTATTTGGCGAGAAGCTGGATCAGCTCATATCCGATGCAACAGGAGGGAAGAGCAGTTTCCTTCCTCAGCAAAAGATTAGACAGCCTTTTCGCCGACAACTTCAGCCTCGGTTTAGGGCTTTTCGTAACCCAGGTTGGGCCGCGACAGCCACCTCCAGCGGCGCAGGTCGACCTAATCTCAACAGCGAAGATCTAGAGGGTCTAAACCCCAAAGATATTCGGATAAATGACTGGAGGCAGAATCCGGTCAATTCATCCAGAGTAGGCGGCCGCTTACTCTGGTTTCGCCCCACTTGGCTTTCGATTACTCACGACGAGTGGGTCAGGGAGTTAGTCTCCTCGGGGTACAAAATAGAATTTATCAGCCTTCCGTCAAATCATTTTTTTCCCTCGCGTCTTCCCAAAAAATAATCCCGGGTTCACGCCTTATTCAAGGCGGTCGAATCTCTTCTGCGCAGCGGGGTCATTGTTCCTGTACCAGAGGTCGAAAAGGGTCAAGGGTTCTATTCCAATCTGTTCATAGTACCCAAGAAGGACGGCACGGAAAGGCCCATTTTGGACCTAAAACGTCTGAATCAATTTGTCAGGATTCGACATTTCCGAATGGAGTCTCTCCGCTCGGTCATTGCAGCCATGGAAAAGGGGGAATTTCTAGCGTCAATAGACATTCAGGATGCATATCTTCATATCCCCATATTCCCTCCTCATCAAAGGTTTCTTCGGTTTGCCATCGGCAACTTCACTTTCAGTTCGCAGCCTTGCCCTTCGGGCTAGCCACAGCCCCCAGGGTGTTCACAAAGGTTATGGCTGCTGTTGTATCCATTCTGCACTCCCGGGGGATAGTCATCTTGCCATACTTAGACGATCTCCTCATCAAGGGTCTGTCCTGTCAAGCCTGCGAGGAAAGTGTCAACATCACGCTAGACACCCTTACTCGCCTAGGGTGGCTGGTGAATCTAAAGAAGTCGTCTCTCGTGCCATCTCGGAAGATCACCTTTTTGGGGATGATTTTCAACACTGCTCAGGGGTTGATAACTCTTCCTCGGGACAAGGCCCTAGTTCTCCGTCAGGAGGTACGGATCCTTCGCCAACCAATTCCTCACACCATCCGGTTTTGCATTAGGGTCCTAGGAAGGATGGTGGCGGCAATCGAGGCCATTCCATTTGCCCAGTTCCATCTCCGCTCCCTTCAGCATGCAATCTTGGCAATATGGAACGGGAGCCCTTACTCGCTCAATCTTCGGTGCCGTCTGTCTCTGCAGGTCAGACAGACACTTACATGGTGGACAAACAGCACCACTCTTCTCCAAGGGCGATATTTTCCTCCAGTCCATTGGCTGGTAGTCACAACGGACGCCAGCCTTCTCGGATGGGGAGCAGTGTTTCGTCACTATACAGCCCAGGGGACATGGTGTCGGCAGGAATCGACCCTCCCGATCAATATTCTAGAGATCCGAGCTGTTCGGCTGGCTCTGAAGCGTTTTCACCATCATCTGGCTGGCTGCCCTGTCCGGATACAATCGGACAATGCCACGGCAGTGGCATACATAAATCATCAGGGGGGTACCCGCAGCAGGGCGGCCATGCACGAGGTAAAACATATTCTGACCTGGGCAGAAAGAAATCACTCTGTGATATCAGCGGTCCACATTCCAGGCGAGGAGAACTGGGCAGCGGATTTCCTCAGCCGTCAGGGTATAGCGTCAGGGGAATGGTCGCTACATCCCGAGGTCTTTCAGCAGATATGTCTACGCTGGGGAACCCCAGATGTGGACCTGATGGCCTCCAGGATAAACGCCAAGGTGCCCAACTTCGTCTCCGGTACCGGGATCCGCAGGCAATTGCAGTGGACGCCCTGATTCTACCGTGGAATCGGTTTCGTCTTCCATACTTGTTTCCACCGATAGCTCTGCTCCCAAGAGTGATCAGAAAGATCAGGTTAGAGGGGGTCCCAGCGATATTAATCGCCCCGGATTGGCCGCGTCGTTCATGGTACGCAGAGCTGGTACAGTTGCTCGCCGACGCACCCTGGCGTCTGCCAGAACGCGCGGACCTTCTCTCCCAGGGCCCAGTTTACCACCAGAGCTCAGCGGTCCTGTGTTTGACGGCCTGGCCGTTGAATCTTGGATTCTAACCAGGGCTGGATTCTCCAAAAAGGTCGCTACTACAATGGCTAGCGCCCGGAAACCCGCCTCGGCTCGTATCTACCATGGTACTTGGAAGGCCTTTTTTTGCATGGTGCAGGGAACATGGTTGTTCCCCGCTTCTGTTTTCAATTCCAAACATTCTTTCATTTCTCCAAGCGGGCCTAGATTCAGGTCTAGCTCCGAGTACTCTTAGACGACAGATATCAGCCTTGTCGGTTCTTTTTCAGCGAAAAATCGCGTCTAATTTACAGGTTAAGACCTTTTTTCAAGGGGTTGTCCATATAGTGCCCCCCTACAGGGCTCCCTTAGATGTTTGGGATCTCAATCTGGTCCTGGGAGTCCTGCAGGAATCTCCATTTGAGCCTCTTCAGGAGGTTTCCCTGACATACCTTTCCTGGAAAGTGGTGTTTTTGGTAGCCATAACATCCATAAGGTGGGTTTCGGAGCTGGCAGCACTGTCTTGTCGAGCTCCGTACTTACTTTTTCACCATGACAAGGTAGTGCTCAGGCCAACACCACCTTTTTTACCTAAAGTCGTGTCCTCATTTCATATCAATGAGGACATTGTTTTGCCCTCATTTTGCCCAGCTCCGACGCACCGAGTGGAGAAGGCTCTCCATACGCTGGATCTGGTGAGAGCACTCAGGAGATATGTATCTCGGACGGCATCCTTTCGGCAGACGGACACGCTGTTTATCCTCCCCGAAGGTCGCAAGAAGGGACTCGCTGCCTCTAGGTCAACTTTAGCCAGATGGATACGGTTAACCATTCAGGAGGCCTACCGCATCAGAGGCGCTGTGGTTCCCGCAGGAATCAAGGCTCACTCCACCAGAGCAGTGTGTGCCTCCTGGGCTCTTCGGCATCAGGCTTCGGCGGAACAGGTTTGTAAGGCGGCAACCTGGTCCAGTCTGCATACTTTCTCCAAACATTATAATGTCCATACTCAGGCTTCAGCAGATGCAAGTCTGGGTAGAAGGATTCTTCAGGGCGCGGTAGCGCACCTATAGGCAATGCCTGTTATAAATTACACTGTGGAGTCGATTTCCCACCCAAGGGACTGCTTTGGGACGTCCCACAGTCTTGTGTCCCCCAATGAGACGAAGGAGAAATACGGATTTTTGTGTTACTCACCGTAAAATCCTTTTCTCCTAGACGCTCATTGGGGGACACAGCACCCTCCCTAATAGCCGGATGGCTTCGTTTTGGAGTTGATTCTATTTTTGGGTCTATATCAGTAGATTTACTTCTGGATATATTGTACCTGTGTTAACACTGATTTATTCTTTAGCCTCCTACTGCTTTTTGCACTAAACTGGGTTTGCCTGCGGCCAGTGCTGAGGTGTATACGGCGGAGGAGGAGCTAACCTTTTTTTATGTTTACTTAGTGTCAGCCTCCTAGCGGCAGTAGCATACACCCACAGTCTTGTGTCCCCCAATGAGCGTCTCGGAGAAAAGGATTTTACGGTGAGTAACACAAAAATCCGTATTTTTTATTTTTACAAGTGAAAATGAACCACAAAATTTGTTGTGCAATTTCTCCTAAATACGTCGATACCCCATATGTGGGGTTAAACCACTTTTTGGGCGCACGGCAGAGGTCGCAAGGGAAGGAGCACCGTTTGACTTTTTCAACGCAGAATTGGCTGGATGCCGTATCGCGTTTGTAGAGGCTCTGATGTGTCTAAACAGTGGAAACCCCCCACAAATGACCCCATTTTGGAAACTAGACCCCTTAAGGAACTTATCTAGATGTGTGGTGAGCACTTTGAACCTCCAAGTGCTTCACAGAAGTTTATAACGTAGAGCCGTGAAAATAAAAAATCATATTTTTTTCCACAAAAACGATCTTTTCACCCCAATTTTTATTTTCCCAAGGGTAACAAGACCCCAAAAGTTTTTGTGCAATTTGTCCTGAGCATGCTGATACCCCATATGTGGGGGTAAACCACTGTTTGGGTGCATGACAGAGCTTGGATGGGAAGGAGCGCCGTTTGACTTTTTCAAACCAAAATTGGCTGGAATTGAGATTGGACGCCATGTCGCGTTTGGAGAGCCCCTAATGCGCCTAAACAGTGGAAACTCCCACCAATGACACCATTTTGGAAACTAGACCCCTTAAGGAATTTATCTAGATGTGTGTTGAGCACTTTGAACCCCCAAGTGCTTCACAGAAGTTTATAATGTAGAGCCGTGAAAAGAAAAAATCATTTTTTTCCTCAAAAATGATTCTTTAGCCCGCTATTTTTTTTATTTTCCCAAGGGTAACAGGAGAAATTGGACGTCAAAAGTTGTTGTGCAATTTTTCCTGAGTGCGCTGATACCCCATATGTGGGGTGGAACCACTGTTTGGGCGCATGGGAGAGCTTGGAAGGGAAGGAGCGCCATTTTGTAATGCAGATTTTGATGGAATGTTCTGCTGGCGTTATGTTGTGTTTGCAGAGCCCTTGATGTGCCTAAACAGTAGAAACCCCCTGCAAGTGACACCATTTTGGAAACTAGACCCCCCCAAGGAGCTTATCTAGATGTGTGATGAGCACTTTGAACCCCCAAGTGCTTCACAGAAATTTATAAACGCAGAGCCGTGAAAATAAAAAATCATTTTTTTCCTCAAAAATGATTTTTTGAGCCAGCTACTTTTTATTTTCCCAAGGGTAACAGGAGAAATTAGAACCCCAAAATTGGTGTGCAATTTGTCCTGAGCACGCTGATACCCCATAAGTTGGGGTAAACCACTGTTTGGGCGCAGGGCTCGGGAGGGAGCGCCATTTTTTTGAACGCCACGTCGTGTTTGGAGACCCCCTGATGTGCCTAAATAGTGGAAACCCCTCAATTCTAGCTCCAACCCTAACCCCAACACACCCCTAATCCCAACCCTAATTGTAACCCTAATTGTAACCCTAACCCTAATCCAACCCTAATTATAACCCTAACCCTAAGGCTAGGTTCATATTGCGTTTTACCAGCCCATTCAACACATAGCGTTGACAGGCTGGTAACGGTATAGCATAACGCGATCGCGTTTTGCTATACCCGCTAGCACAGAGGAATCAGCAGATGATTCGTCTGTGCTAGCGGTGATGGAGCCCAGACGCTGCAGGCCGTGTCTGAGGCTCCGTCACTGAATAACGGCACGTCGCGAACGCATGCCGCTTTACGGCATGCGTCGCGATGCGCCCTCAAATGGGGGTGAATGGCAGCGTTAACGGACTGCGTTACACCGCGTTATACCGCGGTGTAACGCAGTCCGTCTAATGGACTGCCATAACGCAGTATGAACCAAGCCTAACCCTAATTCCAACCCTAATTCTAACCCTAACCCTAATGTAAAAATGAAAATAAATAAAATTTCTTTATTTTATTATATGTCCCTAACTAAGGGGGTGATAAAGGGGGGGTTTTGTACTGTTTTTTTGTATTTTGATCACTGTGATAGTTTATCACAGTGATCAAAATGTACTTTTAGAGAATGAATCATTCATTTTTTGAACCTGCCGCCAGGATGAAGAGGCCGGGAGAATCGGAGGACAGGGGGAGCTGCCGGGGGACATGGGGAACACCTTGAGGTACCGGGGGAGGGATCGGGGGTCCCGGGGACTCTATTTCTCTCCCCTCTGACGTGCGATCACATCAGAGGGGAGAGAAATTACAGGCAGGATCGTGGCTTTCTTTTTTTTCTTTTGCGATCGCCGTTATATTGCGATCGCAAAAGAGTGGGAACTGCGGGGGACTCTTATTATGTTTTTTGGGGTCTCGGCTACCCCAGGCAGCCGAGACCCCAGAGAAAATCGCCCAACCCCCCCACGCACCTCGCGGTGGGCGCACTACGCATGCGCCCGCCATTTTATCGTCATTGGAGCATGGCGTCGGCACCAGGGGCCACAAAGGGGGGATCGGGGACCCTATTTCTCTCTCCTCTGATGTCCGATCACATCATAGGAGAGAGAAATTAAATGGCACATCAGAGCTTGTTTGTTTTTTTTGCGATCGCCGTTATAGGGTTAATAACAGCGATCGCAACACCGGGGTCGGTAAAAACCGACCCGATTCATTTTCTCTGGGGTCTCGGCTACCCCCGGTAGCCGAGACCCCGGAGAAAATCCGACTGTGGGGGGCGCTATACACTTTTTCCACAGTGCCGTTAATTAACGGCGCTGTGGTTTAAGTACCCTTAATGACAGCCATTAAAAGGCGTATCGGCGGTAGTTAAGGGGTTAAGGTCAAAATAGGCTGGGTCATGAAGGGGTTAAAAAGTACTATTCTGAACTGTATGCTTCTAGGGCCCCGCCTTGCGAGGGAGAAATGGACACATCTGTCTAAGATAAATCTTCCTAAACTTTCTATGCAGGCAGTGGAGGAGTTGGATAGGCCCCTGACGATTGAGTACCTGGAGTATGCGCTTTCAGCGTTTCCGAATGAGAAGGCCCCAGGGTCGGACGGTATCCCTGGTAAATTTTACAAACACTTCAGTAGTGTTTTACTGCCTCTGCTGCTAAGTCTTTCAATCTGCAAGTGATACGGACAGCTCCCTCCGTCCATGCTAGAGGCTATTATAGTGGTCATCCTTAAGCAGGGTAAGGAACCCCTCCATCCTGAGTCTTACAGGCCATTTCTCTACTCCAGACGGATGTTAAAATTCTTGCCAAAGTTCTCTCGGTCAGACTGGCTAAGGTTATTACCGAGCTCATTCATGAGGATCAGTCGGGGTTCATGCTGGGGAAGTCTACTGCCATTAATTTGCGTTGGTTGCTCCTCAATATGCAGTTAAGCTCTCCTGAGGCGGGAGCCAGGGCGGTGCTATCGCTCGACGCAGCCAAGGCCTTTGATACGGTTGAGTGGAGCTATCTTTGGAAGATTTAGAAGGAGTGGGGTTTGGCCCTAAGTTCTTGGCCCTCATTAAGCTACTCTATAATGGCCCGTCAGCTAGGATTAGGGTTAATGGTGAGTTATCTGGGGGGGTGGCGATGGGGAGGGGATCAAGGCAGGGTTGTCTTCTGTCACCCCTCCTCTTTGCCATCGCTATTGAACCCTTAGCATGCATTATTAGGGCCTCTAAGGAAGTACGGGGATTTAGGGTAGGTGACCTGGAAGAACGCATCTCGCTATATGCGGACGACATGCTTCTGTATCTGGGGGATGCCTCTTCCTCTATTAGACCAGTTATGGCTATCCTTGAGTAATTTGGTAAGTGGTCGGGCCTCCTTATAAATTGGAACAAATCGGTACTTATGCCTATAGACCCATGTGTAGACACGCAGAGGTTAGTGGAAACCAATATTAAACTGGTAAAAGATTTTAAGTATCTGGGGATCAATGTTACAGCTAAACCTGTTGACTTTGTGCCTCTTAATCTGACACCCCTGTTAGATAAATTTGTAACTAAAATTGTTGCATGGTGTGGACTTCCCCTATCAGTTGTTGGGAGAGGAAACCTCATCAAAATGGTTTTAACCCCTTAGTGACAGAGCCATTTTGCAGCTTAATGACAGGGCCAATTTTTACAATTCTGACCACTGTCACTTTATGAGGTTATAACTCTGGAACGCTTTAACGAATCCAGCTGATTCTGAGATTGTTTTTTTGTGACATATTGTACTTCACGTTAGTGGTAAAATTTCTTTGATATGACTTGTGTATATTTATGAAAAAAATGGAAATATGGCGAAAATTTAGAAAATTTAACAATTTTCAAACTTCAAATTTTTATGCCCTAAAATCAGAGAGATATGTCACACAAATTTCTTAATAAATAACATTTCCCACATGTCTACTTTACATCAGCACAATTTTGGGAACAAAATTTTTTTTTGTTATGAAGTTATAAGGGTTAATAGTTGACCAGCGATTTCTCATTTTTACAACACCATTTTTTTTTTTAGGGACGACATCACATTTGAAGTCACTTTGAGGGGTCTATATGATAGAAAATACCCAAAAGTGACACCATTCTAAAAACTGCACCCCTCAAGGTGCTCAAAACCACATTCAAGAAGTTTATTAACCCTTTACGTGCTTCACAGGAACTGAAGCAATGTGGAAGGAAAAAATTAACATTTAACTTTTTTTGCAAAAACTTTACTTCGGAACCAATTTTTTTTATTTTCACAACTGTTAAAAGAAAAAATGAACCACAAAATTTGTTGTGCAATTTCTCCTGAATAAGCCGATATCCCATTTGTGGGGGTAAACCACTTTTTGGGCGCACGGCAGAGGTCGCAAGGGAAGGAGCGACATTTGACTTTTTCAACGCAGAATTGGCTGGACGCCATGTCGCGTTTGTAGAGGCCCTGATGTGTCTAAACAGTGGAAACCCATCACAAGTGACCCCATTTTGGAAACTAGACCCCCTAAGGAACTTATCTAGATGTGTGGTGAGCACTTTGAACCTCCAGGTGCTTCACAGAAGTTTATAACATAGAACCGTGAAAATAAAAAAATCATATTTTTTCCACAAAAACGATCTGTTCACCCCAATTTTTATTTTCCCAAGGGTAACAAGACCCCAAAAGTTTTTGTGCAATTTGTCCGAGCATGCTGATACCCATATGTGGGGGTAAACCACTGTTTGGGTGCATGGCAGAGCTTGGAAGGGAAGGAGCGCCGTTTGACTTTTTCAACTCAGAATTGGCTGGATGCCATGTCGCGTTTGTAGAGGCCCTAATGTGTCTAAACAGTGGAAACCCCCCACAAGTGACACCATTTTGGAAACTAGACCCCCTAAGGAACTTATATAGATGTGTGGTGAGTAGAGTTGAGCGATACTTTCCGATATCCAAGAGTATCGGAATCGGAATGGTATCGCCGATACCATTAAAATATCGGCGATACCCGATACCGATACCGGAAATCCAATGTAAGTCTATGGGAACAAAATATCGTAACTAAAAAAACCCCATTCTTTCCTTGTAAACACTAAATATACACACATAGAATACATATATATATACATGTCATTGTGACATATATATATACATATATTTATAGTTTATACACTTCTACATAGTAAAATAGCCTCTGATTCAATTGCCGGGTAAAACCGGCTTTTGTGAAAAGACAGAAGCACCCGACATGAAATGACACTTGGTTTACATAGAGTTAACAATGTCTTTTCATGTAGTTTGATATCTGATTTGCACAAACAATTACATGAGTGGCTGTGTGCAAAATTTCACACCTGTAGGGGTTAATTAAAGGTGTAAATTCATTGTAAAAAAAACGGACTTTTTTGCTACGAATTTACACCTTTAATTAACCCCTACAGGTGTGAAATTTTGCACACTTACACTCATGTAATTGTTTGTGCAAATCAGATATCAAACTACATGAAAAGACATGGTTAACTCTATGTAAACCAAGTGTCATTTCATGTCGGGTTCTGCATTTTCACAAAAGCCGGCAATTGAATTAGCGGCTATTATACTATGTAGAAGTGTATGAACTATAAATATATATATATATATATATGTGTCACAAATTCAATGACATGTGTGTATATATATTATATATATGAGGTGTAAAATTGCTGAAAAAAAATGCGTGGGCTCCCGCCCTATTTTCGCATCCAGACAGACAAAGCCAGTGAGTGGGGGCAGATAATAATAGCCCAGAGAGGGACCATTATTTTTGCCCCCCCCCCCTGGCTACTAACATCTGCCCCCAGACACCCCAGGAAAGACAAATCTATAATTAGATTCGCCCTTTCTGGCACTTTGCCCGTCTATTCCCATTGCCCTGTAGCGGTGGCGAATGGGTTAATATGGGGTTAAAGCCACCTTGCTATTGAAAGGTGACCTTAAGCCAGGTTAATAATTGAGAGCTGACAATTAGACAACTATCAATTTTTAATCCTATTGCATGAAATAAAAATAAAACACACACACTTTAATTAAAAATCATTTTAATGAAATAAAGACACATGTTTTTGACCATCTTTTATTTTACTGCAAAAACCATTTCCTGTAATAAAAATAAAATAAAAAAGCAAAATTATTCTTACCTATCCCATGCACAGTCAGGTCCCACGGTGTAATCCTTCAGAAAGGGTTAATGTTTACTGCAGGGACCGCAGCTAATGCTGCAGCCTCACAGTAAACCCCCAAATGAATGAGTTCCTCTCCTGGCTGACAGGAGAGTAAAGGCTGGGTCTCACATAACGATACACCAGCGATCCCGACAACGATATGCACTTGTCAGGATCGCTGGTGTATCGCTACATGATCGCTGCTGAGCTGCCAAACAGGCAGCTCAGGCAGCGATCTGGTACAGCGACACTGCGGGTAACATCGCTTAAGGGCCCGTCTCACATAGCGATATCGCTACCGAGATCGCTGCTGAGTCACTAGTTTTGTGACACAGCAGCGAGCTCACCAGCGATATCCCTGTGTGTGACATTCAGCGACGATCAGCCCCCCTGCTGGGTATCGCTGATCGTCGCTGAAATGTCAGGACCTTTTTTTGATCGCTGGTTTCCCGCTGACAGGCACGCATCGCTGCGTGTGACAGGCGGGAGACCAGCGATCCGCTGGTAACCAAGGTACACAGCGGGTTTCCAGGCGCGGGGCTGTGCCTAGAAACCCGCTGTGTACCTTGGATACCAGCGCCCTGATGCAGGGGAGCTGGTATCCAAGGTACACAGCGGGTTTCCAGGCACCGCGCAGCGCTTGGAAACCCGCTGTGTACCTTGGATACCAGCTCCCTGCATCAGGGCGTGGTATCCAAGGTACACTGCGGGTAACTAAGCGATGTTACCCGCAGTGTCGCTGTCCCAGATCGCTGCCTGAGCTGCCTGTTTGGCAGCTCAGCAGCGATCATGTAGCGATACACCAGCGATCCTGACAAGTGCATATCATTGTCGGGATCGCTGGTGTATCGTTATGTGAGACCCAGCCTTTAGTTACCCACAGTGTACGTTGGCTACCAGCGCCCTGATGCAGGGAGCTGGTAATCAAGGTACACAGCGGGTTTCCAAGCGCTGCGCGGTGCCTGGAAACCCGCTGTGTACCTTGGATACCAGCTCCCTGCATCAGGGCGCTGGTATCCAAGGTACACAGCGGGTTTCTAGGCACAGCCCCGCGCCTGGAAACCCGCTGTGTACCTTGGTTACCAGCGGATCGCTGGTCTCCCGTCTGTCACACGCAGCGATGCGTGCCTGTCAGCGGGAAACCAGCGATCAAAAAAAGGTCCTGACATTTCAGCGACGATCAGCGATACCCGGCAGGGGGGCTGATCGTCGCTGAATGTCACACACAGCGATATCGCTGGTGAGCTCGCTGCTGCGTCACAAAACTAGTGACTCCGCAGCGATCTCGGTAGCGATATCGCTATGTGAGACGGGCCCTTAAGTGGAAAGCTTAATTGATTGCTTTCCACTTTTACTTCAGGTCAGCCAGGGACACAATCAGTGACGTCAGAGGGAACTGATTAACAAAAATAGGGGTTCCCTTCGAAAAAAAAAATGGCGTGGGGTCCCCCCTATTTTTGTTAACCAGCCAGATGAAGCAGACCACTGAGGCCTGGTTTTTCAGGCTGGTAAGAATCCAATATCCATGGACCTTGCCAGCCTGATAATACCAGGCCACAGCAGTCTGCTTAGCTTGGCTGGTTAACAAAAATAGGGGATCCCCTCGAAAAAAAAACGGCGTAGGGGTCCCCCTATTTTTGTTAACCAGCCAAGTAAAATGCAGACTGCTGCGGCCTGGTATTAAGACTGTCAAGGCCCATGGATTTTGGCCCTCAACAGCCTGATAATACCAGGCTACAGCAGACCCACATTTGGCGCATCAAAAGATGTGCCAATTGTGGCACTTTACCCGGCTCTTCCCACTTGCCCTGTAGCGGTGGCAAGCGGGGTAATAAGGGGTTAATGTCACCGTTGATTGCACGGTGACAATAAGCCCGGTTAATAATGGAGAGGCGTCAATAAGACACCGATCCATTATTAATCCCAAAGTTTTTAAATGTTTAAAAAAAAGACACAGCAAGAAAAAAGTCTTTTAATGAAATAAGAGACAACACAGTTTTCATTTCTTTTTATTACTCTCTCATTCCTGCGACGCCATCGATCTCCTGTAAAAAAATAAAAAAAACAAACCAACAGTATACCACCTGTCCGACGCAATCCATAGTAACGACTGTCCCACGACGATCCAGCTCTGCTACATCGGAATGACAGGCAGAGCCTGACATCCCGGCGCAGCACAGCTGCTTACCAGCTTCCCCGGCGGTGACGTCATCGGACTGCTTTACGGCCGCGATTACCCAGCAGTCACTGCAGTTATCGCGAGAAACTGCATGTGACCGCCAGGGAGAAGAGGATGGCGGCCATTAAGCAGTCCGGGATGTGACCGCCGGAGATCTTCTGCCGGGTAAGTGCAGCTGACTCCTGACAGACCCGACCGACGGACACTGACAGTGACAGTGACATTCCGATTCCGGTATCCGATATGACGAAAATATCGGTACTCGGAATCGGAATTCCGATACAGCCAATATCTGCCGATACCCGATATTTGCAGTATCGGAATGCTCAACACTACTTTTAACCAATCTATCACTCAAATTCAATGATCTTCTAAAAGTAATTTGTGGTCTATCTCCTATAAACTTAGATGTGATCGGATCAGTCCTTAAAATTTGCCAGTGTTTATTCAAGCAAAATCTGACCCGGTCACTCTGACCATTGAATTGAGTGATAAAACGAACCACATCAGATTGTGTTGGTATTTGATTTGTGTATAGGGCATTATGACGGGTAGTGTGTTTGGCCCTATTAAACGCTCTTTTGATGGACCTGTGGCTGTAACCACGTTCCAAAAACCTATTTTTCAATAACTCAGCCTGTTTAAAAAAATCACTATCATTTGAGCATATGCGTCGCAATCTTAAGAATTGTCCTATCGGGATGGAATTGATTAGGGACCTAGGATGTGATGATGACGCATGAACTAACGAGTTGACTGCTGTGTTCTTCCTAAAAAGATCTGTTTCAAGACAATCATCAGAATCCTTCATAATACAAACATCCAAAAAATCAATAGTGTGGATATGATGATTGAAGGTGCATGTTAATGTTGTTAGAATTTAACCTATTGATGAATTCTGACAAGGTATCAGAAGTGTCCTGCCATATCAAAAAAACATCGTCAATATAACGAGTCCACAAATTAACATGTTCTATGCCCCCAAAATCACCAGAAAAAAACAGGTCCCTCTCCCAAAGTCCAAGGAACAGGTTGGCGTATGATGGAGCAAAGGAAGCTCCCATCGCTGTTCCCTGGACCTGTAGGAAGAAGGACCCGCCAAAATAAAAAATTTTTTTGACAAAGCAAATTCAAGCAAATTAATAAAAAACATAATAAATTCACGTGAAAATGTTGAATGTTGTAAAAAGTACATCACAGCAGCCAACCCGTCAGCATGCCTAATATTCGTATATAGTGATTCGACATCACATGTGACCAGTATGGCATCATGGTCAACATGTAACCCATCAATCTTTTTCAGGAAGTCATTAGTATCTTTTGTGTATGACGGAAATGCTGTCACAAAGGGTTGTAATATTGTGTCAATATATTTATTGACATTTTCCAAATAGTTGTTACATCCAGAGATAATTGGCCTTCCAGGCGGATTATTTAGGTCTTTATGTATTTTGGGCAGCAGATAAAGGGTGGGAATAGTGGGCTCACTGACCTGTAAAGCCAAGAAAAGATCATTAGTGATTGTACCATCATCTCTTGCTTCACGTAAAAATTATTTTAGTTCTTTTTGAAATTTAGATAAAGGATTAAATGTTAGTTTTTTGTAACAATTCACATTATTCAATTGGCGAAGGGCTTCACCTTCATAAAGCTCCTTCGGCCAGACCACCACATTCCCACCCTTATCTGCTGATTTTAGAACCACATCTTGTATGTCCATAATTTTTTTAAGACCATCCCTCTCTTCCTTGTTTAAATTATCATTACAAGGGAATATTGGAATATTACCCAATTCACGGCTAACCGTTTTAACAAATACATCAATTGCTGGGCAAGAAGACAGCGGGGGAAATTTATTAGATTTTTTCTTTATTATATTTGGAACCTCACCTTCAGTAGCTAAATCTTGTTCCCCTGCCAGTTGTTCCAAAATACTAAGGAACTTATCTAGATGTGTGGTGAGCACTTTGAACCCCAAGTGCTTCACAGAAATTTATAAACGTAGAGCCGTGAAAATAAAAAATCATTTTTTTCCTCAAAAATGATTCTTTAGCCCGCTATTTTTTTTATTTTCCCAAGGGTAACAGGAGAAATTGGACCCCAAAAGTTGTTGTGCAATTTTTCCTGAGTACGCTGATACCCCATATGTGGGGTGAAACCACTGTTTGGGCGCATGGGAGTGCTTGGAAGGGAAGGAGCACCATTTTGTAATGCAGACTTTGATGGAATGATCTGCGAGCTTCATGTTGTGTTTGCAGAGCCCTTGATGTGCCTAAACAGTAGAAACCCCCTGCAAGTGACACCATTTTGGAAACTAGACCCCCAAGGAGCTTATCTAGATGTGTGGTGAGCACTTTGAACCCCCAAGTGTTTCACAGAAATTTATAAACGCAGAGCTGTGAAAATAAAAAATCATTTTTTTTTCTCAAAAATGATTTTTTTAGCCAGCTATTTTTTATTTTCCCAAGGGTAACAGGAGAAATTAGAACCCTAAAATTGGTGTGCAATTTGTCCTGAGTACGCTGATACCCCATATGTTGGGGTAAACCACTGTTTGGGCGCACGGCAGGGCTCGGAAGGGAGGGAGCGCCATTTGACTTTTTGAACGCCACGTCGTGTTTGGAGACCCCCTGATGTGTCTAAACAGTGGAAACACCCCACAAGTGACCCCATTTTGGAAACTAGTCCCCTTAAGGAACTTATCTAGATGTGTGGTGAGCACTTTGAACCCCCAAGTGTTTCACAGAAATGTATAAACGCAGAGCTGTGAAAATAAAAAATCATTTTTTTTTCTCAAAAATGATTTTTTTAGCCAGCTATTTTTTATTTTCCCAAGGGTAACAGGAGAAATTATATCCCCAAAATTGGTGTGCAATTTGTCCTGAGTACGCTGATACCCCATATGTTGGGGTAAACCACTGTTTGGGCGCACGGCAGGCTCGGAAGGGAGGGAGCGCCATTTGACTTTTTGAACGCCACGTCGTGTTTGGAGACCCCCTGATGTGCCTAAATAGTTGAAACCCCTCAATTCTAGCTCCAACCCTAACCCCAACACACCCCTAATCCTAACCTAAATACCAACCCTTATTCCAACCTAATTGTAACCCTAACTCTAATTGTAACCCTAACTCTAATTGTAACCCTAACCCTAATTTTAACCCTAACCCTAATTGTAACCCTAACCCTAATTATAACCCTAATTATAACCCTAACCCTAAGGCTAGGTTCATTTTGCGTTTTACCAGCCCGTTCAACACATAGCGTTGACGGGCTGGTAACGGTATAGCATAACACGATCGCGTTATGCTATACCCGCTAGCGCAGAGGAATCAGCAGATGATTCATCTGCGCTAGCGGTGACGGAGCCCAGACGCTGCAGCCCGCGTCCGAGGCTCCGTCACTGACTGATGGCACGTCGCGAACGCATGCTGCTTTACGGCATGCGTCGCGATGCGCCCTCAAATGGGGGTGAATGGCAGCGTTAACTGACTGCGTTACACCGCGTTATACCACGGTGTAATGCAGTCCGTCTAACGGACTGCCATAACGCAGTATGAACCCAGCCTAATCCTAACCCTAATTATAATCCTAACCCTAATTATAACCCTAACCCTAACGGAAAAATGAAATTAAATATAATTTCTATTTTTTATTATATGTCCCTAACTAAGGGGGTGATAAATGGGGGGGTTATGTACTGTTTTTCTTTATTTCGATCACTGTGATAGTTTATCACAGTGATCAAAATGCACTTTTATGAGAATGAATGAAAAAATTTTGAATCTGCCGCCAAGCAGATCGGCGGGCACACTGCGCATGCGCCCGCCATTTTTTTTTTTTTCCAGGAAGAAGACGCCGGGATCCTGGGGCCTGCGGGAGGACCGAGGACACCGGCCAGGTATAGGGGGGGGGGGCGATCTGGGGACCCTCATTTTCTCCCTCTGATGTGCGATCACATCAGAGGGGAGAGAAATCTTTTTTTTTTTTTTTTTTTGCGGTCGCCGTTATACTTAGTATAACAGCGATCGCGACACCGGGGTCGGTAACTACCGACCCGGATCATGTTCTCTGGGGTCTCGGCTACCCCTGGTAGCCGAGACCCCCGAGAAAATTGCCCATTCCCCCCCAGCACAGTGGCGGGCGCACTGAGCATGCGCCCGCCATTTTCTCAATGGCGGCGGCACTGGGGGAGGCAGAAGGGCACGGGGGCCACATGGAGGAGATCGGGGGCCACATGGGGGTCCCGGGGACCCTTTTTCTCTGTCCTCTGATGTCCGATGACATCAGAGGACGAGAAATTAAATGGAACAACATTGTTTTTGTTTTTTTTTTGCGGTTGCCGTTATAGGGTTAATAACGGCGATCGCAACATCGGTGTCGGTAAAAACCGACCCGATTCATGTTCTCTGGGGTCTCGGCTACCCCCGGTAGCCGAGACCCTGAGAAAATGCGCCTCTGGGGGGCGCTATTCACTTTTTCCACAGCCCCGTTAATTAACGGCGCTGTGGTTTAAGTACCCTTAATGACCGCCGTTAAAAGGCGTATCGGAGGTCGTTAAGAGGTTAATACCCCAACTGCTCTACATTCTTCACAATTCCCCGGTGTGGATCCCAGCATGGTACTTTCAGAGGGCTCTTTGGTTATTCAGACAATTACTTTGGAAAAAAAAAAGCAGGCTCGAATCCGTCTGGAGTACCTACAAAGAGAAAAAAACAAATGGGGGGTCTGGCTATCCCGAATGTTTGGATCTACTATCTGGTGGCTCAGATTCAGAACTGAAGGGTTGGGATCAGTGTAGTGCACTGGAGAAAAATGGGCGACTGGCAATTCAGAATAGCCCCTGGAGAGTACCAATGTATATGGTAGACGCCCGGGGAGGGGGAAACAAATTATCTCAAGCTCCAACTCTGGCCATGATCTATAAGGTTTGGGATAGAGGAAAGCACCTGTTGGGTGGCTCTGCTTGCTCTTTGTTTACACCATTGTGGCATAATCCTAGTCTTCTGGAATTTCAAACTTTAGAAGGGTGCTCTGATTGGGAGGTGAAGGGGTGATAACGGTGGCACACATTCAGTCTAAAAATACATTAAAACAGTTTGAACTACTGCGCACTGAATTTGACATTCCCCCTAGGTTTTTCTACAGATTTTTACAGCTCCGACAAGCGTATGCAGCTCAAATCAAAACTAGAGATCTTAGTATAGACACTAATCCCTTGACAATGTTGGTGGGGGGCTTGGGCTCCAAAAGAGGACTGATTTCCTCCATCTATAGAATACTTCTCAATGCATTCCACGATAAGTACCCCCTTTGCACCACAGCTAGATGGGAGGAAGATGTTGGCCCGCTCTCAGATGATCAATGGGACTATATATTAAATTCAGTGCCCTGTCTTTCCTTATCGGACGCCCAGAGATTATCGCAGGTGTATCTAATACATAGGAAATATAAAACGCCTGCGTTCTTGCACAAAATCGCGATAAGGAGTGACTCGTGCTGCCCCTGATGTAGCCTACCTGATGCACACCTTATGCATATGTTCTGGGAGTGTCCTCGGCTTGGACGGTTCTGGAATAGTGTTCTGAATACGTTGGCAAGAGTTTATGGTACAAGATTGCTTCCTGATCCAAAGGTCTGTGTGCTGGGTATTATACCGGATATTCCTGTGGAAGACCCACTGGGGATCGGTATGGCTAGAATTCTATATATAGCACGGAAAACCATTGCCTTGCACTGGAAGCAATCTGCACCCCCGACGGTGGAAGAGTTTATTAATAGAGTCAATAGTTCTATAAGGCTGGAAAAAGGAGTGTATATTAAAAGAAAAGCTATCGGAAAATTTTATAAAATCTGGAGCCCCTGGCTTAACACCCCTGGTTTGCCATCCCAAATTTTGCTGCTGAAGAATCTGTTCCCTATGCTTTGTTAATTATGGTACCCCTTATTCCCTCTTGGTTCCATATGGTCTCTTGCTTTATGAATAGGTTTCATGACTATGTTTATAGCTCATTTTGTACTATGTGCCTGACTGTTCATAGTTCTATGCTGTGCAAGTCTTATCTTGTTTCATATTGTCCCCCTTAAAAATTTTTTTTTTTTTTTCTGTGTGTTGCCCCATTTTTTCTACTATACATTTATAGGTCACATTCTAAGGGACCCACGGTTATATTAGTTATAATTTGATAATGGGGGGGGGGTTGGGTTGTGTATAAGAGGTATGTCTATGTTAAAACTTTTTGTGCCTTGTCTCAAATTTGTAAGTTAAAACTGTTTAATAAAAATAATCTGATTTAAAAAACAAATATGATGGGACAGTACAGAGATCTTTCCAATGATCTTTTTTTCCTTGGACCTGCTACAGGAACAAGGGGGCATCCTCAGCGTCTATAGAAGGTTTAGTCATAATCACAGACGCAGATTCTTTACTGTAAGAGCAGTGAGACTATGGAACTCTCTGCCGTTTAATGTTGTAATGAGTGATTCCCTACTAAAATTCAAGAAGGGTCTGGATTCCTTTCTTGAAAAAATATAAGATTACAGATTATAGGTACTCGATTCTGTGGTGGGGCGTTAATCCAGGGAACTAGTTTGATAGTTGTGAAGGAAATTTTTCTCCTAATATGTAGCTATTAGTGTCTACTCCATGGGGTTTTTGCCTTCATCTGGATCAACATGTTAGACTATAGGTTGCACTCTGTGGACTTATGTCTGCCTTCAAAACCATGAAACTAGTAGCAAAATGAATGAACAAAAGAGAAATCTAAATCTCATAAAGATTTGGTGTGACCGCTAGGGATAGGCGGAACGGTTTTGATTCGGGTTCCAGAACATTACCCGAACTTCCACCAGATCCCAAACCCCATTGAAAATAATGGATAACCGCTAACTGCCAAGAAAAGGAAAATTTCTCTCTCTCTTTCGCTCTGTGTGTGTCTTGCAAATAGATTTTACGGTGAGTATCAAAACTCTACTTTCACTTGAAACAGCGCAGTGTGAGTGTATTGGCCCCTTCCTGCCATAGTGCCATATGGTGCAAAAATATAATACCAAAGCAATATGAAATAAACTTTGTAAAGAGAAAAACAAAATTCATATGATGCAGAGTTTTATGTCCCGCTTATTATTTGGGCTAGGTTTTAAACGTCTTAGAGCTGCTTATTAGTGATGAGCGAGTATGCTCGTTGCTCACGTTTTCCCGAGCATGCTCGGGTGTCCTCCGAGTATTTGGAAGTGCTCGGAGATTTAGTTTCTGTCGCCGCAGCTGCATGATTTGCATCTGCTACACAGCCTGAATACTTGTGGGGATTGCCTTTTTGTTAGGGAATCCCCACATGTATTCAGGCTGTATAGTAGCCGCAAATCATGCAGCTACAGCGACACAAACTAAATCTCCGAGCACTTCCAAATACTCAGAGCCCACCCGAGCATGCTCGGGGGAAACCCGAGCAACGAGCATACTCGCTCATCACTACTGCTAATAGATTTGCTAATGTTCGTCTCTTCTCATTTTAGAAGTTCCCCACAGTCCTCTCCACCCACTTACACCGCAGTCTGTGTTCAGGGATCTGATAATATACAAGGATAGACGTCACATTAATAAGAGGATATTGGACCTTACAATGGAGATCATCTACTTGCTGTCTAGAGGGGTGAGGGCTGGCGTTTTCTGAGTAGTAGTCTTCTGTGAAGCATCCGGTTTGGATAGTAATCAGAGACCGATTTTATTACTTTACTCAATTTCCAGGATTATGTAATTCTGAAGTCGTCTGGTGAGCATGTGATACCCAGCGGCGCCATTCATGGCTTGGCTGGTCAGAGCAGTACCCAGAGCCCCCTTATGCTGCCGACCTCTAACTCTCTGACCCGTGAGCTACACAACGAGCAGAAGATCTTAGAAGTCACCAACAAGCTGAATGAGCTGCTGACTGGAGAGGTGAGCGCTGCTGGGGCATGGCACAGTTACCGGCGTACATAATGTCTGGATGATGACTATATTTGTATGTTAGGTCCCGTTAAGGTGTCAGGACGTCACTGTCTATTTCTCTGTGGAGGAGTGGGAGTATTTTGAACAACACAAGGATCTGTACATGAAGCGCTTTACATCGCCAGGTAAAATGAGACCCTATGTTTTAATGTCTGGAGATTAGTGCTTGCTTACATATCTGCCAACAGTACTGAGTTTTGCCGGAGATTCAGTTTTATTATAAGGCGTCTCTGGATCACATTATTATGGCAGTTTGCCTCATAAGGGGCATTCTTTGGTGAAAGCACCACTCCAGCATTTTTTTTTTTAATGGAGTGGTGCTACTAATCGATGTTCCTTGCACCTGGTATTATACTTAACAGCCGCCATCTTCAGCTCTTCCTGGCGCTGCTTTGGTTGGTCTCCAGAAGTTTGTGACCTGCCAGACTTCTCCTGTGTCCAGAAGTCACCAATCCTTTGAGAGCCTCATTCTGAGAGCTTGTGAGCGTTACCTTTGATTTCTGGTCAGTTAGAAATTGTCGTCAAAAGATGGTGGCGCAGGAGTGGAGTGGTGCCAGGAAGTGCAGAGGATGACAGTTAGTAAGTATAATACTAGGTAAAGTAATTCAAAAACAATCCTATAGGAGGAGTTTCTCTATGGCGGCTGCCTGATCTACAAACATGTGGAGAGAAAATCCAGGAAGCTCGGGCGCTCCCTTAGGTTGTACGGTACATAGCTAATAGAGTAGTAGGACTCTATATCATGTGCTCTCCTGAGAGCCATGCAAGGGTGCATAGCAATGATCTAAAACAACTTTATCACAGGTCATTGGTAAAAACGGTAGTGTGGGAAACAATACAGGACGTATCCGGACGAACACATTTTTGTTGCTTCACTAGGATCTTCAGGTACAAGAGTTCATGAAGGTAGTGGTTTAATTTCAATTTTTGGCACTAACAATAAGGTCAATGGTCATCTTTTCAAAGTTAACTGAAAGATCTCTCCTTGCCAGGCCTGGCTTGACACATACAGAGGTCTTTCTTTAAACTATAACTGATGACCTTTGACCGGTTCACAACAAAAATTTGAATTTAAATCTGAGAACCTCAAGACGTAGAGAAGGTTTGGGTCTCCCTGATTTTGAAAGCTATAGATTATAAACCCACATATCAAGAGTGATTGAGCTGCAATCCCCTTGTCCCACAAAACTTTGGGTTCCACTTGAGTTGGACGATCTCCATGATGGCTTCTCACACTACCTATGGCCCACCCCATTTAATAGATTTAAATACAATAATATCATGAACCCGTACACGTTGACTACCCTCAGATTATGGCACAAAACAAATAAAAATGAATCTTATTCCAAATATATGCAAAGCCACTCCTATTTACATTTGATCCCTAATAATTATAGATCTCTTAAGAGGAAAATCAGGCACTCGATTCTCTTCAGAAACATGCCGATTTACTCCTTGGTGTACAAGAACAGATGTATGAGAAGAACAAGATCAGCTCACTCACTAAAAACCTTCACTTGAAGGATTGGGAAATTCAAACTCTACAGGTAGTAACCAGACTTTATCTCCCAGACATTTCTACCTCAGCCCTGATCTGCCAATTCTTAAACTATTTATGAACACAAAAGGAAAGGGAAAAATGATAGCCAAAATAAATAAAAATCTAACCCAAACACAGGAGATCCCAGATTTCATAAAAAAATGGGAATTAGAACTAAATACAAAATTTCTCCCAGAAGAAATTCATACAGTTTTCAAAAACATCCACTTCCTAACGTCTTCAGTGAGAACTTAACTATAAAATCATATCAAGATGGTATAAAACACCTGATATATTGAATAAAATAGACAGCTCAATCTCCCCTCTTTGTTGGAGATGCACCAAAGAGAAGGGTTCTCCGTCTCACATTTGGCTGGAATGCACAAAAATTAAAAGTTTTTGGGAGAAAGTTAGAGAGCATATAAAGGAAACCTTAAACGTAGACATCCCATTAACATTACGTTTCATTCTATTTAATCTGTATCCTTCAAATTTACACTTTAAAAAAGGCTCACTGATACCTCACCTGCTCAACGCAGCTAAAATAACTATTGCAAGACACTGGAAAGATGTAGAGACCCCTACCTGCAAAGAATGGATAAAAGAATCCAACCAAATCGGTATATACGAGAAAATTAGACTTTCAGGATCTAAAAACCTAAAGACTCTAAACGCATGGATAGCCTGGTTGAACGCCTCAGAGGATCACCAAATAAGCACAACCGGTAACGGTAATCCATAATTTCTGTCTCCCTACAAGTTTCTTTTGTTATTCCTTTTTTCAGCTGCAGATGAAGGAAGGGAGACACACTAGACATTACTAGTGGGTAGGCGGAGCCCAGATGAGATAGACACCTCAGATTAAAAAGAGTGTTGACCGGCCCCTCCAGCTCGGGCTCCTCCTACTCAGCTCTCCAGTTTTCAATTTGAGGTCAGAGGATGGTCGCTGCTGGAAGCAGCTCCTCAGAAGATTTTATTATTTTAAATCGGACAAGAGACTTGGATCACCAGAAGTGGTCTAGAGGTCTCAGGGGTCTCAGCGCTGCTGGACTCCCACCTCTCCCTTGGCGGATCTGTATTACCCTAATGGTGGTCCCTGCAGAATCACTGCCGGCCCGGGGGGATGAGGATGGCTTCCCTGGCGGGGGCGCAAACCGCGCTGCAGGGGTCACTGCGTTCCCCGCCCTGGGGGGAAGCATGGGCAAGCGCCAGAAACCCTTGGGGGTCCCTGTGGCGCTTTCGGCTGGTGAGTACTCCACATTTAATATGTGTTTGAGTGTTTTCAGCACTGCTGCGGCAGTCGCTGTTACAGTATACATGCGGTGACTGTGTGTTTTTTGTCCGCAGGTGGATGCCTGCAGGACATAGGAACGGGGGAGAGAGGAGCTGCGCGCCTTTTTTTATTTGAATTTCGCGCCGCTCTGGCGCGCGCTTTACGGCAGTCTCCTTTTCCGGCTTCCCTCATGAAGCACACGGAGACACAGCGCGGCGGCCATTAGCCGAGTAATGCTGACAGGCTGAAAGCTTCCTCGGACATCGCTCTCCTCCCCTCTCAGCAGCGCTGCACCGCGACCAGCTGGGTGAGTCGCTTCTACCCGTCTAGGGCAGAAGCTTAACCCCTTCACCCCCACAGCGCGGGCGCCTTTCTGAGGCACAAATGGGTGGCAGACTGCGCTGCCTGCAGCTGTTATCTCAAAGCTCGCACACCTTTTCAATAAAGAGGTTGTGGGGAGTCTGCGACAGTAATACTGCCACTATACGTTCTTGCTAACGACGACGCATACTATGCGATCGTTTGTGTGATCATTTTTAATGTCGCTAGTAGCTGCCAATCTGGGCGATCTCATTAACAACGCATAGGCGGTTAGCGATCCCCTTAATGACTTTGGCGGTCATTGCGATTTACAAACAGCGCAATTTTTTAGCGATATTGTGAACGTTTTTTCTTGTTAAGTGTGGCATAACTGTCCTATAGCTGCTGCCTTATAAGAGGCACTTGGGGCTTGCACACCCTTTTCATTATTAAGGTTGTGGGGAGTCTGCGACTTTAACCCCTTCTTAGGCGGTTAACTCTTAATGGGGGACAGCTGGGGTAGCTCTCTCCTTAAGAGCTTTAACCCTTCAGCGTTTTCGTTTTTTCTTTAAGAAACCACATTACTGACAGGTTTAACCTGCCATATACTGTGCAACCGTCTCCCAGATCCGCTACAGGATCAGTCTCGCGTATCTGACGCGCAGACCTGGACAGCGTCAAGCGCAGCGGTCGGAGATTTCCAGTGGTGTCAGAATGGAGGCCCTCGCTAGTTTCTATTGATGGCCTGTCTGATTTTCTATTATTGAGTGTCAGCTAGATCCTCTCATGTCAGGAAGCGACACAAGCCGGTGCCTTCCTTCCCGCGTAACGAAAATGTCCGATTCGGACAAGGAGGATCGGCAGGGACACTCTGCCTCCCTTTTGGGCCGTAAAGAGGTTTTTATTGGAGGCGTTACAGTTACCGAAGGAGGTATCTGGACGTCTTGGTAAGTCGGCCCGGATGTTTTCAATCACGATCAAGCTTTACCATCACTGGATGAGCTTAATGGGGCAGTGGAGAAGGAACGCCTGTGTCCAGAAAATTGAGACACCGTATCCGTGTTCTACGGAGTTGATGATAATTGGATCCTTCTCCTGAAGTGGATGTCCCTTTATCCCAGCTTAGCAAAATCCTCCTTGTTAAGGGGAAGGCGAGTCTGCAGAACCCGCTGGACAAAAAACGTAGATGGCAGAAAAATCCATCTGCGAGGCCGCGGATCATGGATTCGGTATTAAGAATCCATGTGTGCTTGTAAAGTTTCCCTGAGCCGGTTGGACCGTCTACGGACGGCGTGGCAGGGTGGATCTCCTCTATAGAGGTAGATGGGCTTTTCCAGTTTTTGGAGGATACTGCATCACTGCTATCCAGGGCTCAATCCTCGGCAGTCACAGTCAGAAGAGCACTGTGCCTTAGACAGTGGACGCAGTTTCCAAACAGGGTTTGCTAGCTTGCAAGGTGGTCAGCTATTTGGACCTGACCTCACGGAGCTGATTGCCAAGGTAAAGGCAAAAGCAACAGCTTTACCGCAGCGCAGAGCTGTGACCTCTGCGTCTGGCAGGACTAGTGCCGGTAGTTGTCGGCGGTCCTTTCGGTCCAGGGGATGATTCAGTCAGCCCTCTGGGGTTCGGGTCGTCTCTTCTTTTTAAAAAAAAAAAAAAAAAAGGGGGAATTCTCAGAAATTCTGCATACCCTGGAAACAGAACTTCCTTTAAGACAAGCGGGAAGCTGGCAAAAAGCCCGCTAAGGCGGGCTGAGCCTGGGTCTCACTCGAGCGCTCTCGAGTGGGGGGTCGTCTATTCCTATTCAAACAGACTTGGGCTTCCCGCATGTCGGACGCCTGGGTGACACGGGTTGTGTTGGCAGGCTACTTCATAGAGTCTCTTTTTCGACCCCCAGACAGTTTTCTTGTCAACCTCGCGTTCCGTCAGAGCCCGAGCTTTTTGCCGCTCTGCTGTGGGAGGTAGATTCCCTTCTGCAGGAAGGTGTGGTGGTACCGGTTCCGCCGGAGGGCCGGGGAAGAGGGTTTTATTCTAACCTCTTTGTGGTCCCCAAAAAAGAGGACAAATTTCTGCCCATTCTGGATCTCAAAAGATTGAATCGGCATGTCCACGCCAGGAAATTACGCATGGAGTCGCTTCGCTCCGTTTTGGCGGCCCTGTCGCAGAACGCTTTTTTGTTGTCAATCAACATTCGCGACGCTTATTTGCACTTCCTAATCGGAAGGGCCCACCAACGCTTCCTTCGTTTTGCCATAGGTCAGGGCCATTACCAGTTTGTGGCTCTGCCATTCGGGTTGGCCTCAGCGCCCAGAGTTTTTACAAAAATTCTGGCGCCTCTCATGGCGATTCTTCGAAGGCAGGGGGTTACGATACTTCCCTACCTGGACGACCTTCTGATTGTGGCGTCTTCGAAGGAGGAGGTGGTAACTGCTCGCAATCTATCCCTTCAGCTCCTGGAGGATTTCGGGTGGCTGGTCAATTGGGAGAAGTCGTCTCTGGAACGGTCGCAGTCAATCCTGTTTTTGGGGATGCATTTCGACACTGTGCGAGCAGTGGTGTCCCTGCCTCCAGACAAGCAAGCATGTCTCCTTCGACATGCACGGGTTATGAAGTCTTCGACAGCAATGTCCCTGCGAAGCTGTATGCGTCTTCTGGGGTTGATGGTGGCGTCCATGGAAGCACTTCCGTTTGCCCGGTTTCATTCCAGGGCTCTCCAAAGGTTCATTCTGAGCCGTTGGGATCGATCGCAGGTTTTCACTGGATTGCAGTGTCATCATCCCCCACAGGGTACGAGAGTCCCTAGGATGGTGGATACGTCCGAAAGAGTTATCCCTGGGAAAGTCCTTCCTCCCTCCGAAGTGGTCGGTCATAACCACCGATGCCAGCCTGACGGGCTGGGGGGGGGGTGTGTCTGGAACGATCTTTGGACTCAGGGAGTATGGTCGTCGGAAGAGTCTGTCTTGCCGATCAACATCCTGGAATTGAGGGCGATTTTTTCTTTGCCTCCAACACTGGACGGTCCCTTTTAAGCGGTCTGCCAGTCCGAGTTCAGACGGACAATGCGACGACGGTCGCATATATCAACCACCAAGGCGGGACTGGGAGTTCCAAGCTCATGGTGGAGGTATCTCGTATGCTAGTATGGGCAGAGACCAGAGTGCCAGCTATCTCTGCGATCCACATTCCGGGAGTTCAGAATACCACGGCGGACTTTCTCAGTCGCGAGAAGATGGATCCCGGAGAATGGAGTCTTCATCCGGAAATTTTTGCACTGCTGTGCTCCCGTTGGGGAACTCCCCAAGTGGATCTGATGGCATCCAGGTTCAATGCCAAGTTACCGACTTTCATGTCCAGGTACAAGGATCCGAAGGCTGTGGCGGTGGTTGCTCTAGTGGCTCCGTGGGACCAATTCGAGCTAATCTATGTTTTCCACCGATTTCCTTACTCCTCCTGGTGTTACGTCGGATCAGACTAGAGAGAATCCCGGCTATGTTGATAGCCCCAGATTGGCCAAGGAGGACGTGGTTCTCGACACTGGGGTCGCTCCTGGCAGCGCCACCATTTCTACTTCCTTTCCGCTCGGACCTGTTAACCCAAGGGCCCGTTGGTCATCCGGACCTGATGTCTCTGCGTTTGACGGCGTGGTTCTTGAGACCGAAATATTGATCCGTCAAGGTTTTTCAGCCGAAGTCATTGCCACTTTGCGAGCTGCCAGAGGTCCGGCTACTACTAGGATTTACCACTTGGGAAGCCTTCTTTTCGTGGTGTTCGGGTTCTTCAAGGAACCCGAGGATTTTTTCCATTCCCAATTTGTTGGTTTTCCTGCAATTCGGGTTGGACAAGGGGTTGGCAGTGAGCACCCTGAGGGGTCAGGTTTCTGCTCTGTCCTTGCTGTTCCGAAAGGCTATCGCCTCACGTAGGGACGTACGTTCCTTTTTTCGCGGAGTAACCCGCCAGTTTCCGCCGCGGAAGGCGCCTGTGTCTCCTTGGCGCCTCAATCTTGTCTTGGAGGCTCTTCAACACGGGCCTTTTGAGCCTATGGACTCTGTTAGTCTTTCTTTGCTCTCTTGGAAGGTTGCCTTCCTAGTGGCGGTCACCTCTTTGAGAAGGATTTCTGAGTTGGCGGCTCTTTCTTACTTGCCTCCTTTTCTGGAGTTTCACCCGGATCGTGTAGTGCTTCGCACACGAGGTGACTTTCTACCTAAGGTGGTGTCGCAATTTCATCTTAACCAGGATATTGTGTTGCCCTCCCTTTGTCCGGGACGAGTAATGCGAAGGAACGGGCCTTGCACACATTGGATTTGGTGCGGGCTTTGAAGTTCTATTTGTCTGTTACCCAAAGTTTTCGGAAGTCGGACTCCCTGTTTGTGATTCCAGCAGGTCGTCAACGTGGTCAACGGGCTTCCAAGGATTCTATGGCTCGTTGGATCCGGTCGGCCATTTTGGAGGCTTACCGACTTAAAGGCGAACCTTGCCCGATTAAGGTTCGAGCTCATTCCACGAGAGCTGTGGGCTCATCGTGGGCTTTCCATCAAGGGGCCTCGGCAGCTTAGCTTTGCTGGGCGGCGACCTGGCGCTCCGTCCACACCTTTACAAGATTTTATAAGGTGGACGTTAGTGCTTCCGCTGATGTAGCCTTAGGACGTAGGGTCCTGCAGGCGGCTGTAGTTTAAAGTTCTAGTTAACTTGTATTTGGCGCCTGTTGCGCATTTATCAAGGTTGTTGGGATTCTGCCTCTTTTGGTTTTTTCCCACCCTTAATTTTTGGACTGCTTTGGGACGTCCCACTAGTAATGTCTAGTGTGTCTCCCTTCCTTCATCTGCAGCTGAAAGACGGATTTTGGTAAGAACTTACCTGTAAAATCCTTTTCAGCGAAGAAGGAAGGGAGACACACATCCCTCCCATGGCAGAAGTGTGTTGTTGTTTTTCAGATGCGGCGTGACCTTTCTCTGATAGCGCGTGGACCTCAGCCAGATAATCGCTAAGGCTCTGTTCCAGCATCGCCAGCTCATCGCAGTGGTCAGGTCCAGTGAGTAGTACCTGGAACTGTGTGGTTTTTGCCTACATGCATGCATAACCTGTATTTTTGTGTTTTATTCTCTGAAGTCCTTCAGAAGGGGTTATGTTGCTCCGCTGGTGATATTGCTCTTCCTTAAGCTTGGTACAACTGGAGAGCTGAGTAGGAGGAGCCCGAGCTGGAGGGGCCGGTCAACACTCTTTTTAATCTGAGGTGTCTATCTCATCTGGGCTCCGCCTACCCACTAGTAATGTCTAGTGTGTCTCCCTTCCTTCTTTGCTGAAAAGGATTTTACAGGTAAGTTCTTACCAAAATCCGTCTTTCAGCAGCAGGTGGAAGGAAAGGAGACACACTAGTTCATAACTAGTGGGTAGGCGGAGCCCAGATAGGATTGACACTCAGATTAAAAAGTGTTGACCGGCCCCTCCAGCTCGGGCTCCTCCTACTCAGCTCTTCAGTCTTAAATTTGA